>CM077214.1:12753153-13953153 GCA_039654625.1 Rhinogobio ventralis
AAGACCACCATTCCCCCTGCACCCCTCTCTTCCCCTCCTCCTTTCTCTTCTCCCTCCCTTCTTTCTTGTTTGTGACATCCGCCAATGAAAAGACAACAAAAGTAATTTCTTAATCTGTAGGTGCCAGTCATTGTGCGAGTGGAGGGCCTGTCTGCGTTCGATCTGCTTTCTAGCAAAAGCTTTTCAAAAGCAACTAGTGCAATTCCATTCAGTGTTGACACACTATTCAACCCAATTAAACATGATTCAATATCACAGTGATGCTGCCAAAAAGCAGTGGGAAAAGTGGAGTCGACCTTGTTTTTAGAGTGCTTGCAAAATGCATGCAATGCAGGAAATGCAATCGTTGTTGAAAGCGCTGTCTATGATGAATAAATTACATATAATTATGTCAGTAGGGATATAGTTGTGCTCGACTGAAATGACCATAAAATATCTGGCTTACAGTTAATGTGGTAATTCCCATATCTCTTCAATAGTAAAATATAATTTAAAAAAATTAAAAAAAAAAAATAAATAATCAATTTAATATGATTTGTGTTACTATCAGGTTTTAATACATAACTTATTATGTTTTTTCTCTTTTTTTCTTTCTCTGTCCCTCAGGTTCTCGATTTCCCAGTCCTAGGTTCACAAATCGGCCCAGCAGAAAACGACCCCTTCCCAGTTCCCCTTCCCTGTCTGACCCCAGTTTTGACCTGCAGGCCATGATTCGCACCTCGCCCAACTCTCTAGTCACTATCCTCAATAATTCCCGCTCCAGCTCATCCACCAGTGGATCCTACGGACACCTCTCAGCCGGCACTATCAGGTACATCTAACTTTCTAAATTTCTGAATTAAGAATTTTTTTGTTACAGAAACTGTATGATTTTTTCTGAGTGGCCATAAAGCTGGATTTTGCATTATTTTCGTTAAAAACACTTTTTTTTCGTACATCATATGTCAGTGGAATTATTTAGTTTTTCTTTCAGGACAGATTATTGTGTTCTTCATCTCTCACTTGACAGGTTTTAAAAGGTTAGTTTACCCCAAATGATTCACCTTTATGTCATTCCAAACTTGGATACTGTACCAAGTATGAAAATAAAGAGAGTGGAACAGACAAGAGGCAAGAGAATGCAAGAGAGATTCTGAGAAAGAGATAGACAGGAAAAGCGACCCGTGCTGAAAGTGGACACTCAAGCAAATCCTCAGCAGCGGAGTGATGAATGAACACTGGACGACAAAATAAACGAGTGAACATAGAGAGCGCTATTAGGAAGAAGCGTGTGAACATATTCCTCCCCTCCTCCCTCACACTCATCTGTCTGATATGCATCACCTGATTAATGTTCTCTCCATCAGCTGAGGAGAGCTTTATCCTAACACTGCCGCCACGCAATCGCTCATGCTGGAAAGGAGGAGAGGAAGGGGGAATGACAAATGAAAGGGTCATGAAGAGGGGGACAAGGGAAGGAAGCAAAGTCTGAGCTGAGGACAGTAACACGAGCTTTAATGGGAAAGAGAGAGAATTGGTTGTGGATGAAGTGAATAAAACTTACCCATTTATTATGTCTTAGTTGAAATTCAATAGCGCTTCAACCTGGGGGCTGTTCTTAAATGTTCACTGACCATCCTGCCTTCTAATCATGTTTAATCTGTTTCAACAGCTGAATAATTCATGTTTTTCAAATGATCTCACTTATATGGTGCTCAATTAGATCATCAGTTCATAGCAGGAGTCTAGACAGATTATGAAGCGTTTGTCACATCAATGAAACTGTTATTGACATGGGGGCTAATCAATATTCAGATACTGATCAACCAAATGCTACTTTAGGCTGAGATATCTAAATTTGTCCCAATCACAAGACACTTCGTAATGTAATTTACTGCCTACTCTCTGCCAAATATAGTAAGCTTAAATTTTTTGTTTAAATAAGTACATTATCTAAGTCCTCATAGTGCTCTCACTGAGTTTTGTGTGTGTGTGTGCTGGTACATGTGGTTTATGAGGACACAAATGTGTATAATGACATGGGTATTACAACGTAAATATGGTTTATAAGGACACTTCAATGGCTTAAAAAACATAATAAACAGTGGGGTATTTTTCAATTATTATTATTCAAAAAATGCCAAAAGTTTTCTGTGATGGGTAGGTTTAAGGGTAGGGTTAGTGTAGGGGATAGAATATATACGGTTTGTACAGATTTTTTTAATGTTTTTGAAAGGAGTCTCTTAATGCTATTTCATAAAAAATACAGTAAAACAGTAACATTGTGAAATATTATTTAAAATAACAGCTATTACTCCAGTCTTCAGTGTGACATGATCCTTCAAAAATTATTCTAATAATTGTTGCTCAAGAAACATTTCTTATTATAATCAATGTTGAAAATATTGTTGTGCTGCTGTGGAGACTGGGATACTGTTGGTTCAGGATTCTTTGAATAAACAGTTCAAAAGCATTTATTTGTAATAGAAATCTTTTGTAACATTATAAATGTCTTTACTGTCACTTTTGACCAATTGAAAGCACCCTTGCTGAATAAAAGTATTAATTTCTTTAAAAAAAAAGAAATTAAAAACTTAACCTAAACCTTTGAACTGTAGTGTGTGAAATAAGACATTTTCTGAGATTTAACTTCCTCAGACATTTTTTTTATCATTAATTATTTTTAACCTATCCTGTATTGTTTAATACATTATCAAAATTATGTAATGGGTACTACAACAGATGGTAAACCGGAGATGGTTACAGATTTTGCAGTATGTCAGAATATCAGAAGTTCTTACATTTGAACACATTCAGTTCTTGTAACTTCTCTATCAAACTGAAAGATGGATCTACCATAGAGAGCAGTGTGAGACACAGCTAGCATCCCTGGCGATGTGTCACTCAGTTTGACATCTGCCATCCAGCATTATTAGGAAGCGACTTTGCCTGGTTTGGGTGGGGGTCTCAGAGAGAGAAAAGACGACAGAAATGTTCCTCTTTCCACACACTGAGAGTGATTAATCAGCGATTTGTTTTTGTAAGCTAATCAGTCATATCTCGTGTGTACATGAATGGACAGACGTGGCAGGCGAGGGTCCAGGCCAGATGAGTGATGAGACAGCTGCGTCAGCCACGCAGCGTCCAGCTACATTGATTTCCTCTCTGCCTTTAATAAGACCAGTAGATGTATGAGCTCGCATGGAGCGGCTAGCATGTCCCACGATGAATGGAACCCCCTATGAATGTCTGTTATTGAGCTCCAGGGATTTATCATTAAAGTGACTGTGGCATCTATAGAAGAGGAGGTGATATATGAAAGTTCAATAGTGTGCTTAAATACAGCTTTTATTCTCTTCAGGTGATTCATAATGTTTTTAATTAACTATATTGGAACATTTATATTTGTTGTTGTTTTTTATATTTGTTTATTAATTAAGATTAACAATGTAGTAAATTATTTTTGTAATGTTTGGGCTAATAATAATAATTAATTATTCATATTAATAACTGTATTTTATTGATATTATTTTATGTAATAAAATATTATTACATTAGATACACTACCTTCAAAAGTTTTTTTGTTTAGAATTTCTTTTTCAGCAAGTCTGCATTAAATTGATCGATAAATGACAGTAAAGACGTTCTATTTCATATAAAAAATTATATGAAATATAATAATATAAAAACGTCTATTTAATTTGAACATTCTATTAATCAAAGAGTCCTGAAGAAAAAAAATTAAGCAGCACAACTGTTTTTAACATTGATAAAAATAGAATGTTTCTCGAGCACCAAATTAGCATATTAGAATGATTTCTAAAGGATCATGTGACATTGAAGAGTGATGGCTGCTATTCCTATTACAGGAATAATTACTTTTTAACATACACTCACCTAAAGGATTATTAGGAACACCTGTTCCATTTCTCATTAATGCAATTATCTAATCAACCAATCACATGGCAGTTGCTTCAATGCATTTAGGGGTGTGGTCCTGGTCAAGACAATCTCCTGAACTCCAAACTGAATGTCAGAATGGGAAAGAAAGGTGATTTAAGCAATTTTGAGCGTGGCATGGTTGTTGGTGCCAGACGGGCCGGTCTGAGTATTTCACAATCTGCTCAGTTACTGGGATTTTCACGCACAACCATTTCTAGAGTTTACAAAGAATGGTGTGAAAAGGGAAAAACATCCAGTATGCGGCAGTCCTGTGGGCGAAAATGCCTTGTTGATGCTAGAGGTCAGAGGAGAATGGGCCGACTGATTCAAGCTGATAGAAGAGCAACTTTGACTGAAATAACCACTCGTTACAACCGAGGTATGCAGCAAAGCATTTGTGAAGCCACAACACGCACAACCTTGAGGCGGATGGGCTACAACAGCAGAAGACCCCACCGGGTACCACTCATCTCCACTACAAATAGGAAAAAGAGGCTACAATTTGCACGAGCTCACCAAAATTGGACAGTTGAAGACTGGAAAAATGTTGCCTGGTCTGATGAGTCTCGATTTCTGTTGAGACATTCAGATGGTAGAGTCAGAATTTGGTGTAAACAGAATGAGAACATGGATCCATCATGCCTTGTTATCACTGTGCAGGCTGGTGGTGGTGGTGTAATGGTGTGGGGGATGTTTTCTTGGCACACTTTAGGCCCCATAGTGCCAATTGGGCATCGTTTAAATGCCACGGCCTACCTGAACATTGTTTCTGACCATGTCCATCCCTTTATGACCACCATGTACCCATCCTCTGATGGCTACTTCCAGCAGGATAATGCACCATGTCACAAAGCTTGAATCATTTCAAACTGGTTTCTTGAACATGACAATGAGTTCACTGTACTAAAATGGCCCCCACAGTCACCAGATCTCAACCCAATAGAGCATCTTTGGGATGTGGTGGTACGGGAGCTTCGTGCCCTGGATGTGCATCCCACAAATGTACATCAACTGCAAGATGCTATCCTATCAGTATGGGCCAACATTTATAAAGAATGCTTTCAGCACCTTGTTGAGTCAATGCCACGTAGAATTAAGGCAGTTCTGCAGGCGAAAGGGGGTCAAACACAGTATTAGTATGGTGTTCCTAATAATCCTTTAGGTGAGTGTAGATCCAAATAATAAAACAGTCACTTTAAATTGTAACAATATTTCACAGTATTAATGTTTTTACTTTATTTTTGATTAATTAGTGCAGCCTTGGTGAGAACAAGATTTCTTTCAGAAAACATTAAAAATCTAATCGAACACAAACTTTTAAACAGTAGTGTGTTATAAATAATAGTAAATTAATGATATTCAATCAAAGGCAAATTTTATAGAAAGGAAATTTGTAATGTACCACATCACCAATTTTCACTAATTTGCAACATGAGCTTTCTTATGGTCGAATCTTTCTCATATAAGCTGTTATTTTTTTCTCCATTTGTCAGCCCTGCATTGAGTTTTGCTTATCCTCCGACGCCCGTAGCACTACAAATGCATCAGCAGCTGATTGGTCGGCAACCTGGTATCGTAGGATCTGCGTTCGGACACAGTCCGCCCCTCGTGCACCCAGCTCCTGCCTTTGCCACCCAGAGACCTGTTCCTGGCATCCCCCCCTCCAGCCTGGCACCTACTGAACGCTCCACAGCCTCAAATGACTCACAGGTCAGTTCTCACTACTGTACGAAATATTTTTAATATAATATTGATATTGATAGAACAAATGAAAAGATAACGAGATGATGGAGACAAGACAGTAAAACACAAGCTGGATTGAACTTGTGTTTCCTATATGAGCACCACATCTCAGTTTTATTGGAGCACGTGTTAAGTCAGATAGAATACACATGCAAAGCTAGGAGAGCTAAAATTAGATGAAGCAAGATTTTTTTTTCTCTCGAGTTTAAGCAACACAATGCATTTTAAATCATTTAACATGATTGCTTTTGGGTGTAAACAGCAACGGAATTCGTTTAGATCACACAGTGATTTTCCCCCTCAAGGTTTAAATTTATTCAGTGCTTATCATCACAAGAGCCAGCGCTATTTGTTGTGTGTGGCTCATAAAAACACATACCACCAACACAGCAACATATATAAACAGCTGAGAAAGTGTGGCTGCAGACAGGCCTCATGGGAGTTTTCCCCTTGTGTGCACGTAGTCTCTATGTTGTGTCTCGATGTGGAGAGCCGGTGAGCTTGCCTGGAAGGTACCTTTGAGAAATAACACCTAGCTTGTTAACAGCAAAAATCCCACCACCTCCACCATTAATCAGACACAGATACATTCCCAAACCTTCCCTTTGAAGGATGAGCATAAAAGTGTTTTTCTTCTTCAGTTTTTTCACCCAAGCATGCTTGGTCCATTTATACTTACCATGTTCGCTCGATTAAAATCCGCAGAGTGTTGTTTTTATCCATCTTTGTATCGATCCCTGTTTTTTTGGTGCTTTAGTGAGTTAACTCTTAGTATGATGGTGAATCAGTTTACCAGAGATTTTCTCAATGCCAGTCACTCCTTTCAAGCCATTACAGCCCCACTACTCTGTCCCTACTCAGTGTCATCCATTTCCCCCGCCTGACCACAGACAGCACCAGCCTCTGTAATAGAAGGGCATCATGGGACATTTGTCTCACCATGTGGTTGTAAAAGAACAATTAATGGAAAAGGAGAGAAGGTGTGAGCATTGCTCAAAGTGACAGACAGAGAAATAGCAGATCATTGTTTTTTATTGGATCTCTATGCTCTCAAGAACTTTTTTTATTTTAGTCTTATACACTTTATGTGGTGTACAGTATATTCCTATTAAGATTGTCTTTAAAGTATATTCATAATTTCATAAACTGACCCTCATATCATTAAAAACTTGTATGATTTGCATGGTTTGAATGGGTGTTTTCAGTTTTTTCAAGTTAATGCATTGGTCATTCTGCTAAATAAATTCTTGCTTTTGAACATCATAGTGAATATATTTGGTTTCATCCTTGACTGAAATCCTGTACTTTTACCAAAATATCAGATTTATCTGCTCTATTTTCAATACTCAATGCAAAACGATTACTTTCTGGCTTAGTTTGAGTAATATCTTTCAGTTTAGTACACGTATGCTAATTAAAGAGTCATAATAACGGCAATGAGTATTTTCACACGTCTCCTGTATTTGTTTGTGATTTATTAGCAAAGGAAGCTGAAAGCAGAGTTAAACACTCTGCTAGAGGAGTCTGGCAGGATAAACCTTCCTTCAGAGCCAAGGAATCATGCTCTCTCATCCAGGGAATGTTACTTTTTTTCTCTCCCACCGAGCACTTCTTCTTTACTGGCTCTGGTCAGTCGCAAGGGACTCCCTCTGGCAGAGAGTGAGAGAGAGAGTGTCGGTGAATGAGCGGATAGAGTCAGAGGAGGGAATATTGCTGTTCAGGGAGAAATTCAGAATAATGTCTGTGTTTCTATACATTAATGACGTTTGTTTTTGTCGTTTTTTTTCTGAGGTGGATTTGTTATATGCATGTGTATTATTACACTAACAAAGAAGAACCATTTTTTGGGGAATAGTACCATGTTAATATCATGTACCATCGCAGTAATGTGGTATTCTCTAAAGTACAGTAGTAATATCTAGTTAATTATTTTTGTAGTTGGACTATAGTCCTACAGTGGTTTTCAGTTGTTATATGTACAATGGTAGTCCCTTGTGAAAAAAAAAGTTTTAAAAAGTGCACTTTGTCAGTTTGACAGTACATTCGGGGTACAATGTTATCCTTTGATGGACTATAGTAGTACTATGTTTTTTTTAAGTACCTTGACATACCATCTCATGAACAGGAATATGGTAATCATACAGCCTCCAAATTGAATTTGGACTTAAATTTTTGATGATGATGATGATGATGATGATACTGTTTATGTGGAAACTTTTTTTATATGTGTTTCTAAAATATTTGTTTCTAGACTAAACCCACCAGCGAGTCGGCTGTGAGCAGCACAGGTGACCCTATGCACCACAAACGCTCCAAACTCAAACCAGATGAGGAGCTGCCCAGCCCCGGACCTGTTAGCATGCAGGTATGCATCTTCACACATGTGCACATGCATATACATCAGGCTAAAAATACACACACACAACCTAAAAAAAAAACCTCAAGGAGACAGTTCCCACACATGCACGCACAGCAGGAGCTTTGGGACCAATTATGTTACGTACTGTAAAGCTATTTATTTGTGTGTTTGATTTGGTCGCCTGTTGTGGCACTGCTTCAGATGCGATAAGCCCCATTGATCTCCACGGCTTCAGAAGGAAATTGTTTTTCTTTTAATCAGATGCCTAACTGAATGGAAAAATGAAAGAAAAATTAGATGACACATTTTACTGACACATAACTGATGGTTGGGCGACTGCTGAATGGAATAAATAGACCTCTGTTTTTATTGTTTTTCTCATTTATTTTCCAAACAGAGCTAAATCAAATGTACACTCAAAAACTTTTTTAAGATTTACGCATTTCAATTAATAGTAAAATTCTATCAAATTGAATTGAATAATCCTAACATATTTTAACTGAACAATTGAACAAATATGTAAGGATTATTAAGTTCAATTAGACGGAATTTTACTATTAATTGAAATGCGTAAATCTTTTTTTTTTTTTTTTTTTGAGTGTATAACCAACATTTGATCTCAGGTCTCTGAATACACAAAACCTGCTTTTCATTTCCAAAGCTGTTAACACTTCTAGCACTTATAAACAATCACCAATTCTGCATAATTTGTGGCACCTATCGAGCAAAGTGCTTTTTCCAGGGCATTTTTCCCTTGATAAAAAGAATGCCTGTAAAGGCATACAGCTAAATGTTTTCTCAAGAGGTATTCCAAATGTCAGATGCATTTTTATTAAGTTTAGCATTGTGTTCATGCTACAAATAAGGTGCTAGGACTCATCTAGCTGTCATGTACTCCAAATAACATCATTTATCATGCACCGTCTCATCTGCACTGTTGAATAACTCTCATATACCATGCTGCACATAGAATTTTATCTTTGAATGGAATAATTTCCTTCATATCACGCTGCAGTAATACACATTAGCGTAATATTTGTATCTGTTTTCACTCACCAATTTGCTGCATGTGTTTGTGCAGGAGCAAACGGATGGAATGACTCTGGTAAAAGAGGAGGGCGATAAAGAGGAGGGCAAGCAGGAGCCGGAGGTAGTGTATGAGACCAACTGCCACTGGGAAGGTTGCTGCAGGGAGTTCGACACCCAAGAGCAGCTTGTGCACGTGAGTGGACAACATATCTGTGTTTCATCTATGAAAATGTTCAGTCTCTTAATAGAATCGTTCATGATAAGGGTCTCAAATAGGTGGAAAAGACACACATACACACTCAAACACCTTGAAAGCCTATATTTCGCTTCAGACATCCCATTTGTCACAGCCACTCCAAAGCTTAGGCATAGAGTGAAAGGACATGAAAGCCCACTTCCTGTGAAAATACACCTCTCTGTCTCCCTTAAACACTTCTTTCTGGACAACACACACACAGCCATTCTTTTAACCGCTCTTGTCTCCTATCATCCACACAAACACACACATTCACAGAAACACGAACCAACCCCAAAGGCACACATCTGATAGAAAGATTCCCAGTTCTCCATGGCTGTCTATCCTTACTCTGACATGGCAATCCATGGCGGCCATGCTAACCCCTATCTATAATTGAAAGCCTCCAGTTGGAATGGCCTGCCTCCCACATTTGAAGGCATGTGCTCAAAGCTTGAAGTTCTTGACTAGTTCTTGACTTTTTTGACTGTGTATTTGAAAGAGGGATATGCATGTTGTTCGCTATGTGTGCCAAGTTTTTGTTTTACGTTTTAGAAAAAAGACAAATTAATTTAGATTATATATGTCCCCACAAGGATGTTTATTTTGTGTAGACATTCTTTGGTCCCAATGAGGAAAACAGCTTATTAGTCATGCTAAATTATGTTTTTGTTTTTTGAAAATATAAAAATGCAGAAAGTTTTCTGTGATGGCTAGCTTTAAAACATGGAAATCCAATGTGTGTGTGTGTGTGATTGTATATATGGTTTATGAGAACACAAATGTGTATAATGACATGGGTATTACAACATAAACTTGGTTTAAACCAAATGGCTTAAAAACATACTAAACAGTTTTTTTTTTCTTATTCAAATAATGCCAAAAGTTTTCTGTGATGGGTAGGTTTAGGCCAGGGTAAGGGGATATACAATTTGATTAGCTCAGTATAAAAACAATTATACCTGTGGTCCCCGTAAACCACATATACAAGTGTGCGTGTGTGTGTGTGTGTGTGTGTGTGTGTGTGTGTGTGTGTGTGTGCGTGTGTGTGTTTGTGTGTGTGTGTGTGTGTGTGTGTTAATTAATTTCGGTAACATTTTATTTTATGATTCCTTATTACATGTTACATGTAGTTACTATAGTAACAACTATAAATTATGCATAATTACTTGCAACTAACCCAACCACACCCAATCCTAACCCTAACCATATAGTAAGAGCATGTAATTAATTAATATTACTCAGTATTTAAATGTAAAGTTACACTGTATCAAGGACTGTAACCTTAATTTATTTTGAATTTTCACAATTTTCACAATCTTTTGCTTTTTTGCACTTTACTTCAATGGTCCTGAGGTATCACAGATTAAGTTTTAAAAGTATAAATATTCTATGTAGTCTTCATTTGTATCAGATAATTAAAACATATATAAAATATAAAGAAAATAATATATAATAATATCATTATTATTTCAGATTATGTTTTTGTTTAAAATAGTTTATCACATTGCAGGATAGTTTAAATATAATTTCAACTACCCAATTGGTATTCTTTTATGAAAAGGTGAGCTTTATTATATTCTAACTCTTTTACTTTCATCCATTAACATATTTTTTTAAGCACTGAAAATTAAATTGTTTCTTATATCAACATCTGATATCAACATTCCTCAAATCATTCTCATCACTCTGTCTCATAAAAATCTGCTTTTGTTTTCCAATTCTTTTGCCTTTTTTCAGTTATTGGGTTTTATTTTGCCACATGCTAATAAAAATATTTGTCTACAGTCTAATTCATTCACTCCCCTCTAATTCAGCTGAGCAAGGGATGAGGCTTCTTATCTTTCTTTTCTCAGTAATAGGATGAGTGCAGTGTGTGGACCACAGTGAATCTCATCCAAAAAGAGTGGTGGTGGTGGAGTGGGGGGGGGGTGTATTTCCATATATCAAAGCGACATAAGACCCCTCCCCCATATCCCACGACCTCCATAAGATTTTTTGGAGGGGGAAAAAAAAAATTAAGATTCCAAACATTCCGTTCTTGCTCACATTTTATGTGTACACTTTTTTTTTAATCTATAATTTTTTGTTTTAATAAAAAATTTTATACTGTGGATTTACTAGCCTACATCATTGACATGCTGGCAGTTTTTACATTGTTAAGTTAAGTTTTGTTCTAAAATATCACAGTTGCTCAGTGGTTTTTTCCCTTACTTTTCCCCCACATATCACAGCCTAATTTTAGGTTTGGATATTGTTTTTCTGTGCTGCGGTTTTACGTTTTTTCAGCTATGTAAAACATGCTCGCACCATGACACATTGCTGCACTTTTTTATCGGCACAGCTTAGCGCTCTCAATAAGATAAACATCAAAATCTCTGCAACTTAGCACACTTATCTGCTTTACACAGTCAGCATAAACCAATCGAGTGTCAATTTGTACTGATTTTTTTCTTTCTTTCTTTCCTTACTTTCATACTCTCATTTGGCTGTTTTACTGAGAGTTAATTTCAGATCCTCTTTCTCTCGGACTCCGTCTCTCCCTCCACCCTCAAGGTGGTTTTGACTGATGGTGGCGCTGTGGGGTGGTCTGTGTCCTTGTGTGTGTGTGTATGGTAAGAATAGCACTTTTAAGCTGCTCTGTGCTCCTCCCTGTGCTGGGGGAGATAAACTCGGGCTGAGTGGGAAGGCGGACCCCTATATGGCTGCTGGCAAAGACCCTTTAATTGGCAAAATGTAGATTTTTTTTGATCAAGCAGAGGATTAGACACCTTATCTGTTTGGAGTATCTTATGTGGAGATGAAAAAGCTGCGCTGAATTACACATGCCAATTGACTCCCCCCACACATATTACTATTGCTCTCCATTTTTTATGCCTCTTGTCAGCTTTTCCTCTTTTTTTCATTGCGATTTAGCAAGTGACATGAAAAAAGAGAGCATGATTTATTAGTATGTATGTGATAATGCTAAATGCTGTTGCGGATCCCGGAGCTTTGTGAAATTGCTGTGTAAATAGGCACTTTTCATGTGTGGCTGCATTTTAGGCCACGGCCTAGAAAAAGTAGCCAGATAAATATACAATACAGATGAATTTAAGAGAGCTGCAAATTAGGGCACTCATGCACGTTAGGGGTGTAAGAAAATATTGATACACACTTCTTAAAAACACTGTATCAATATTTAATTATTTGTTTACATCCAAGATTTGTAGCAGTGGGTTTATATAGCAGTGTTGTTAAAAAGCGCAAGGGCACACCGCTTACGTTAGTATTAGCAAATATATCAAACTAGTTACAACCTTAGATGTATACACATAGATGCCTCATTAGTGTCAGTTTCTATGGGCTTCTATACCTAAGCCTACCGTCATATTGGGGCGGTCAAATACCGTTGGTGACCACTCCAGAGCAAGTTTACTGTGCATCTGCGACCTAGTTATTCACATATATGAATAGATATTAGCATATGGATATTGCTTATTGAGTTACATATTCTCACTTCTAAGGTTATTCTATTTCATCTAGAATGTATAACTCTGTGGATGTTACAGCCACCGGCTGCACAATGCTTTGTGCATCATTGATTTGTGTGTGAATGATGAACAGTGTTATATTAACCGTTTCAAGATGGCACACCAACCTGTCTGGAGCGATCGAATGTGGTGTCTATTTACATATCTATGGTTACCATCAATGGAAGAAGTAAGAATTGTACCAGCTTCGACCGCGGTGTACAGAGCTGAAGTGTGGACTCATTTTGGCTTCTAAGGCACACTAAGGAGATTGACATAAGTCATGCTGTTTGCAAAATAAGCACATCAAATCTAAGAGCACACTTAACATCTCGGTGCTATCCACTCTGCTGGGTCAACATTTACCTGAATATGTAAACATGTGCTGTGCGCTTTCCTTTCAATAACAAAATAAGATGCAGATCCTACTGTTCTGATTAAATAAAATAAACTTTTTTTTATCTTCCTAAAAAATAAATATTGCAATATATATTGCCCTGCTTACAGTATCTTAATATATTGTATCATAACCCTTGTATTGCAATGCGTATTGTATCACCAGATTCTTGCCAATGCACAGCCCTAATGCACGTGTGCGATATGATGGAAAAGGGTAATCTGAAAATATTCTACTTCACACAGGCCATTTTGCTAAAAAATAAAGTAAGAAAGCAATATATACAGGGTGTATGTGTTTGTATTTGCATTCAGCAAACAAATAAAAGTAAGCATCTTGTTCCTTCCTCTGAGTCTGGGAGTCCCATTGGTTGCTGTTGTCCTGTACCATGGCAGGCCGAAGATGAATAGATCTCTCCTCAGAGCTGCACGTGTAGCATCAGCACCTGTTAGTCTATTTCCCTTGGCTGCAGCCGCATTCGCTTACAACAATGCCATCATCCGCTCAATAACCATTGCCATTACATCAGGCCATTAGGGCATTAGTGTCACCCCCCAAAACACTTCCCTCGCTTCCTCTTCCATCCTTTTATCAGCGTGGCCAGGTCATGCATCACGCACGACAGCATTAAGCTCATTTGTACAAGCGAGTGTACCAGCATTCAGGGATGTGTTGCAATCTCTCTCTGCTGCTCTTTCTCTGTGTTATCGAGCGACAGGGCCGGCAGACAGATCACATGCCACAGGGAATCCCACTTGGAGCGAGGAATAAAAGGGAGGATGAATGAATGAAAAGAATAGTTTTAAATCGAGTTGGTGGCAAATAAATCAACAAATATTCAATAATCCGAAGGAATCTTCTCATGTTAAGGGTTCTTAGCTATGCTTAGATCTGTTTGGAATCTGTGATTTCTACAAATTTAGCAGAAAGGATCTTATGCTGCTAGATACTTTAGCTAATTTGATAATACTTTCAGCTACTAAAAAAGGAACTAGAAAAGCAACTGTGGACTGTTGTGATTAAAGGTGCGGTATGCAGAATTGACACTAGTACTTGAAACAGGTACTGCAGTCCAAATTCAAAATATTGGAGAATGTTGTTTCCCTCACCCCCTCCTCCTCAGACTCGACGCTCACGCAGGTTGCCAGCTTGAGGACACGCAACAGGAGCGAGCACAATTGACAATTAAAGCCACACTGTAAGTTGATGAGTTGATTTATCCGCGTTATAATATGCTCTCATTCATAGAGATTTTTAGATGGATGCTGAGGCTTTTTAGGTCGACCTGGTTTGTTCGCTGGCTTCCATGGCTTCCATGTGTTTTCTGCCAACTGGCAATCTGTGGTGTCGAAATACTATTGGGTAAACTGGCGGCGTGCGGTATCACACAGACCAAAACAAAAACAGACATTCTGACACAGAACGTACATTTCAAAGTAGAATAACTGGCTGTAGTATTGTTTTTCTGAGAAACAAGTAGGTGAATGTAGCATGTTTCCTACATATCTGCAAGCATATTATGGTATTTTTATGCTTTAGTAAATTGAAAAACTTACATACAGCACCTTTAATGCATATTATATGGCAGCACATTCTTGATTCTGATTGATTGACAAAGGTTCTAAAGTGTTTCATTTTCTGTAACTGGGTGATTATGACATCTTACCTGCTTTACATTTTTAAATCATTTCACTTCAATTATTTCAATTGTTTTAAAAAGTCATACAGTCTACCGCAAAAAAAGTACATTAGCCAAGTAAATCAGACCAATCAGATAAAAGTGACAAATATATTCAAACATTTCCCCTCTCTTTAGTAGTTAGTAACTCAATTTAGAGTTAGTACATTTTAACTGCATCTTGGGCTGTGTCTAAGCAAGGTTCTGTATTAGTGAAGCCCAAAAGTATACTTTGTTATTTACGTGTACACTATAGGTATGCGTACAGTGTATATGCCGTACATTTCATCATCAGCATAGTATGCGCGTGCGGTCAGATTTTTCAAACCATGCATAGTCTGTACGCCCAGCTCAAACATGCACATTGAATTTACTTAATGTATTAGTTTGTCCACTAGGTAGCAACACTGGCCCAGGCCGCAAGACCATAACAACACTAGGATGCTAAACATGCTGATTGATTGAGTTCACACAGCATTTTGATTCATTGACTCCACGCAGCATTTTATTTCAACCACCATTTTTAAAAGTTTGTTTAGGTGCATGCAGTAATAGTTGTTTGCTATTCGAATCAACAATGGAGTTTAAAAAATACGATCAATGGCTTTATTAAGCTTATATGTGAATGACGAACTGAAAAGTCGTGCGCAGTCCTATGTCCTATGTCTAATCTTCGGTGGAAACGCAGCTAAACATTACACTTTCTAGTGTGCATCTGTCAACTTCCCATGTTCAGGCACACTATCAAATGGAGTATACTTTAAGACTATGCTTTCAGTTACATATTAAGGGCCAGATTTACTAAACAGGGCAAATTAGCATGAAAGCGCAATTCCACAAAAGCGCAGATGAGAGTGGAAAATTCTGCACGGATATAGCCAGATCATTTTCATTTGCAGCGCAAATTAGCATCTGGTTTAAGATGGGTTTTTTTAGGAGTTAAATAATGGCACAAATGCCAGTAAATTGATTAGGGCAAACCTTAGTAAATGGCCTTGTATGATTCATTTAAATACTCTCCTCCCATAAATTTTGTGTCTGAACGGGAAACTATGCAATATGCATATGCAATAAGGTCAGCTGCAAAAATAACTGTGTACATGCCATTTCAGAGCAAATTTTTTAACTGCGTGTCTTTAGTAATTCCTGACAGTAGTTTTTAATTGCCAAAAGTTAAGTGCACTGATGCAAGCTGTTAGCAAATCTGTCAAAACTGAATACATTGGGCTTAAAAAAGCAGTTCCATACACAGCGTTTTATTGGCAAAAATAATTAGGAGATGAACTAACTGAAACTAAAACTAACTGAAGTTTGTTGGAAAGTTACTCTCAATTAAGGTCTGGCATTCCCATGGTGACAAGTTGACAAACTCAACCCAGACAGGTGATTGAAGGTCGACTCTTTGTCGAAAAGAAATGTTTGAATGACAGTCCGACTTTGACGTCTAGTGATGTAGAAGTGCAAATATAGAGTGTGCATATATACACTCACTCAGCTCACACAAATGTGCATGTTTCTCAACCAAACTCTGTGAAAGTTTGGCTGTAACTGCAGCGAGGTGACGAGGAGGACTGTGATGCAGGCCGCCTTTGTGTCATGAAGAGGAATAAAGGATGAGCTCCGCTCTCTGTCTCTGCTGCCACCTCTCACTCTTTTTTTAGAAGCCGTTTCACTCTGCCTTTTCTTGGACTTCCAGCTGTCACTCTGGTCTGTCCCCTCTTCTACTCTGTATGTAAGGGAAATCAACTCAGGCTGTCTTTCTTTTTCTGTTTTGTCTTTCTCTCTTAGCTTGTCTGTCTGTCTTTCTCTTGCATATTCTTCCCTGTCTTCCATCTGAGATCTTTCTATCTCTTGCTCAGTTGCGTTGGAATGCATTAATCCCACTCGCTTATGTTCAGGATATTGTGTCTGTTCCTTTTAAATCAAATGGTTTCGGGACAGGAAAAGCACTCATAAGTGCTGCACACTGTTGTCTTTGTGTGGATGCCAGATGTTGACCTCATTCGCTCAGCGGTTTGCGTGAAACTGTGTGTTTTCCTTTGAAACCTTCAGCCCTTCACAACTCCCTTGCTGCACGTGTGTGCGTGACAGAGATGGCCAGACAAACAAAAAAGGGGTTACATAGAGAAAATTAGAAGGACCTAGGTGGAGGCAGCATGTTGAGAGAAAGATAGAAGAAACGCAACAGGGATTTGATGGCTTGTAGGAGAGAGAAGGGGCAAATGACAGCGAGTGAGAGGAAGTAATTGGGTTTGGTTAAGCCAGAGGTGACAGTATCAACAAGAGGAGCGAAGGAAGATGATGGGCTGCAGTTGGAAAGCTCTGGCATTAGAGATGCTTTCACTAAACTTTTGATATCTTTCACCCCCAAACACATCCCCCACTCCTGCTCCACCCCTTCCTAAACCTTAGATTCAAAAATTGCCACAGCAGCACAACTGTCAGCACTTGTCATGGCAAGGCCATAGGCCTATAATGATGGGAGGTGACAGGGGTTTATTTGAAATCCCGTTTAAATCGGACACTGAGACTCACAAACCATGCTCACTCACAACAGACTGAGCATATTGAACAGACGAGAGAGGGGGGGGGGGGGATTGAAAGATAAGGGGAAACTGACACATGAGAAAGAAGATCATTGTTAGGAGAAACAGGGAGTTTGTAAAAAAAAAAATTGAAAGAAAGAAAGAACGAATAAATCATAGAGATGTCTGAATGACTTTACATTATATTAAACAGAAAGAAAGTTTGAAAAATTTCTTTTCACAAACATGCAACACAAATATAGCATTGTTTTCTAATTAAAGTAATTGAAATTAAATGTTCAGGACTGACTGATCATAAATGTATAGAAGCCCATTTATGCGACATAAGAAAAAAATATCACGCTTTAGTACATCATAATGACGTCAAAATTCTGACAAAAATCATAATTTTGAGTTTTTATCTCGTTTGACTTACTATGTCGTAATTTTGAAATGTTATGCCATAATTATGACTTTTTATGTCATTTTTTTTAATGATTTACAAAACCAAATTTTTTTTTATGTGGCAGATATGGGCTTCCATACAAATTGCATATAAAGCCTTGACAAAAGACACAAGGAAAAGATAAACTCATGTAGAGTGTCTGAGTAGCTTCTTTTGATGTTCAACAGGTGATGATCCAGATCTCCAGAACTTCTCTAAGTTCCCTTAAAAACTGCTGCTGTTGACCACTAAAGAATGGGACACTTTGACAATAGACATCCTCCATATTCTAACTCCTAGTTTAATGGTGCAGAATCTCTTCTAGAAGTTCAGATATTGCATAGATATTTATTGTTTTGAGTAAAATATATATAGAGTATACAGTATACTGGCTGCAGTGGTTAAGCGGTTGATAAGCAGTTACTGAAGCCTCAATTTTGTGATCCTGAAGCCCTCTAGTGGCACAACAATGCCATTGCATTGCATAAAAAGTAGATTTTAGCATTAATGAGTAGGCTACATTCAAATTAACAATGGAAAACATTAGTAGATGTAAACTCGTATTTTTAAATATACTCTTGTTAAAGTAGACATAAGCAAAATATTTTTATCAGAGCATACCATAGCATGGTAAATGTTTCATACTTATCATATTATTCATTAACATGAGCTTTGACCTTTTGTTTCCTCTCACAGCACATAAATAATGACCATATCCATGGAGAAAAGAAGGAGTTTGTGTGTCGCTGGGAGGAATGTTCAAGAGAGCAAAAACCCTTTAAGGCTCAGTACATGCTGGTGGTGCACATGCGCAGACATACAGGAGAGAAGCCTCATAAATGCACGGTGAGAATTACATTAAATATATTTGTTTTTTTTCAGACACTCATTTCAGTAGGGGGGACAGCTTTTGGTTTGAGACAGCTTTGTGTAAGAACCCACCTGCTGCAAAAGCCTTGGCCTGTCTAAAACAAATCAATGTAACTGTGTCCTTTTCTCTCTAAGTTTGAAGGCTGTTCAAAGGCTTACTCCAGACTGGAGAACCTGAAGACACATTTGCGGTCACACACAGGAGAGAAGCCCTATGTGTGTGAACATGAAGGTTGCAACAAAGCGTTTTCTAATGCATCAGACCGAGCCAAACACCAGAATCGCACACACTCCAATGAGGTAAATTTACACACATGAATGTACCAAGCAATAAGCAGGCATTTTGCTTCTAACAGAGGTTTGGACAAGTATAAATTATGGTCAACATGAAATCAAAATTGACCCCATTTACATTCATGTCCAGCTAGCTCTTTTCAGGATGTGATAAATTCTTGATGGATAAAATTAGGTCACATCCTACATCATTTTCTTATTGAATATTCTTTTCAAGTAAAATGGGTTGTGAACACCATTCATGTTGACTTTAAGTTGTTTTAAGATGAACAGACATTTATTTATATATGATGCAGATGCTCCTCTTTCTTTACTTATCTTAGAAACCCTATGTGTGTAAAATCCCTGGTTGCACTAAGCGATACACTGACCCCAGCTCTTTACGGAAACATGTTAAAACTGTACATGGTCCTGAAGCCCATGTCACCAAGAAACAGCGGGGGGACACATACCCACGACCCCCACCTCAGCCACGAGAACCTGGAGGTAATGGACAAAGCAGGTCACCAGGACAACTGCCTCTCGGAGCGATCACAGACCAAAGGGAGTATAACCATGCTACCTCGAAACAGGACGAATGTCTACAAGTCAAGTCAATTAAAACAGAAAAGCCCATGGTAAGCCTCCTTCCATGTTAAAAAAAAATAGAACAAAAAGTAATGGTTTGCTATTCAGGAGTGAATCCCCTAAATTATTGTTCCGTGTATGTACAGAACATAACTCACTCCTGATATTGTGATGACACACCGTGGTAACCATAGCAATGTTCTGGCGTCTCGCATCTCTGATGTTCATTTAAATATGTCATTAATAACTAGTTGTTACATACACACTGTGTTTTTGTAAATAGAGTTGTCATTGTTGCGTTTTTTCGGGAGTTAATTCGGTTGCAGAATTGCGTTTGTCACTCCTGTAAATTTCTGAACTGTGTGTGTACAGAATGCTAAGCATTGAAGAGGTGAACTGACAACCGATTTTAACTGCAGTGTGTATGTGGCCTTTGTCTTACAAATGTTTACTCCAAAACTGACGTGCCTTTGCCTCTTCCATTCCTGGTTTCATTACTGCTCAGCTAATACTTGCTTACAGCCAGCTACTTTTTGCCTTGCATGTGCAAATTAATAACTGAATATCTTTTTTGTCCACTACTACACGCATTACTTTTCCTCTCTTAATAAGGACAGTGGGTGATCAGGTGAGAATGGTGATGTCATTATAGGTCTGATCTTTTCTCTTTTTTTACTCATTCTATCTTTTTAAGTCTGGGCCATCTGGATCAATTTTGGCTATTCATTCAGTCATCGGTCAACAGCATCATGTCATCTCTTATTAATATTAACGCTGTATGTAAAATACCTTTTTATTAGTAATGTTTTTTTATTTTTTTATTTAAAGCATGGTGCATACTTTGTTGTCACAATATTGTTGCCTATGGTCACATGAGTATTATATCAGCTTGCATGATAAAGCTACCTCTAGTAACTGTTTATGTATTTGGCTCTGGAACTCTGTTGCTATTTTAAATAAGTGAGCTGTGACTGCAATATGGTTTCATTGTGTTCTGGATCTTTGTTCAACTCTAGGTTGAGAAAACGCAATCGCAAATCACAAAGAAAAATACAAGCTTTCTTACACCACTACTAACAAGACAGACAATTCTTTAGCAGCCATTATCCATTTGCAACACAAAAAACAGCCTAATTAGGACTTAACAGCTGTAAAGGGAGACCATTGTTCATTTGCCCTGTTTTCCGAAAATAGGGGCAAACAAACTTACCTCTACTCCCTCTGTTGGTCATTTAGTTCTGGTATTGGCAGATGATAAGCATAAGGGGACCTGTTTCTCACACTTTGATTCACTTTAGTTTACATTCCATACTGAAGTAGAGATGAAATTGATTCAAATACAGTTTTATGTAAACAGCAAAAGTATATTTGGCAGAAAGATATAGAAAATATGTAGAAGTTATTGCTCACATTAACCATATACTCTTACAGAGGTCTTCAACCCTGCACCTGGATACCTGGAAAGTTTAGCTCCAATCCTAATCAAACACACATAAACCAGATAATTGATGTCTTCAGGAAATTACAGGCAGGTGTGTTGAAGCAAGTTGGAAATAAACTTTGCAGGCAGAGTTGAAGACATCGGCTCTATTAAGTCTTGTTACATGGCAGAATGCGAGACATTTTCTCAACATTGCATTTCATTCTCCCCATTGCATTTTTCTGATTCACCTGTAGAAAATGTGCCAAAAGATCAGGATTGTTAAATTTTTGTCATAAATTGAGTAAAATTTAAAACAATATGTTCTCTTCTCTCTTCCTCTCTTAGACGTCTCAGCCAAGCCCTGGCAGTCAGTCTTCATGCGGCAGTGACCAGTCCACCAGCGGCCCCCATATCGGCCGTGGAGTCCAGCTTGCTGTAAACAGCATTGGGCTTGTGGGGGAGGTGGCAGTGCTTGAGGACCAGGAAAATGAAGAGGAGGAAGAGGAGGAGGAAGGAGAGGGAGAGGAGGAGGATGCCCCTATTATGGACTCTACAGTATCCACTGCAACAGCCACAGCGGCAACACTAGCTTTGCAGACACGCCGAAGTGTAGGACGGCCCTTACGCTGGATGGAACATGTTAAGATGGAGAGGTTAAGGCAGGTGAATGGAGCTGTGCCTAGGTTAGGACATCTGTCCCCAACACCACCCCCTAAAGGCCAGGCCCTGCCTGCCCTCACAGGAAAGGGTAAGTCTTAGAGTTTCAGAGCTTTGTCAACATACCAAACTCTACAAATTAGTGCAGACCAACAGGTGTTCTTAATCTTAATCTTTTAAACTTAAAGGTTTAGTTTATCAAAAAAATTAACTTATGTCATCACCCTCATATAGTTTTCATGACTTGTTCTTCTTCTGTGGAACATATTTGTGATAAATGATGACAGAAGTTTTCTTTTTAGGTGAACTTATATATTTATGTCTAAATATGACTATAATGGCATCACAATGATAACATTAACCTCTCCTAACAAGAGTATCTCTCATTATTAGGTTCATGCCTTGGTAGGAGTATTTCTGTAGGGGTTCCCCAGCTTCCTTCACGTCCTGAGCTGTCCAACACAGAGCTGACAGTTTTGAGTTTGCTGCATGAACGGCGGGACAGCAGTGGAAGCAACACCAGCTCTGCTTACCTGAGCAGCAGCCGTCGCTCCTCTGGCATCTCCCCCTGCTTCTCCAGCCGCCGATCTAGCCAGGCCTCGCAGTCTGAGCACAGCCATCATCGGCGTATCCACAATCTCAGTGCCACTGACTCTTATGACCCTATCTCCACTGATGCCTCCCGACGCTCCAGTGAAGCCAGCCAGTGTGGAGGTGGAGGAGGAAGTTCAGGTGGGATGGTGTGCGGTGGAAGCTGGGGTGGTGGAAGTGGAGGTATCGGAGGAAGAGGTGTTTTGAACCTTACTCCAGCTCAACACTATCACCTGAAGGCCAAATATGCTGCTGCTACAGGTGGGCCTCCTCCCACACCCTTGCCCAACATGGAGCAAATGAGCCTAAAGACTCGCCTGACTTTGATGGGAGATGGACAGGACACATGCCAGCTTACACTACCACCACTGGTCAGGCCACGTCGCTGTAGTGATGGTGCGCACAACTTACAAGGCAGTCAAGTAGTATATCAACGGAGAGGACTGTACCCTGGTGAAGGTCCGGGGAATAGTGATCGAAGAGCCAGTGACCCTGTGCGCCCACGGGATCCTAGTGCTTTCGGCTTGCCACAGGTACAGCGTTTCAGCAGTCTAAACAACATGAATTCATTACCCCATCTTGCTAGTAATCATTACTCAGTTGGAGAAGATCACAGTCTGAGCCTGCAGAACTACACCTGCCAAGTAGGTAGCTTTCAGAAGAGTCTACACTCCCCATGCCCTCCAAGCATCATGGAGCAATCAGCACTTGAAGAACTGGCCATGGACCAGGATAGTCTTCTGTTACATGTCGAGGAAGACATCCTACCGGATGATTTGGTGCATTACCTCCATTCCCAAGATCAGGAATCAGCTCACAACCATAACACTGATTCCAGTCCCCATAGATCCAGTGTTGACCAGGGTATTGCAGATGGCCAGAACTTCCTTTGCCCACAACAACAACAGGAAGAGGCAGAAGGGGAAGGCACTAGTAAAGATGTAATGCCTATCCAGTGGAATGAAGTGAGCTCTGGTAGTGCTGATGTTACACCTCCCAGGCAGCAATCTCAGAGGTGCGAAAGTTGGTCAGACCAGAGTGGTATAGTAAGCAACCCCTTTGGTCGCTTTGGAAACATGATTGTGCAGCCACAACAATTTCATACAGATTTCATAGATCAACACTCAAGTATTTATAGAGATGGTGTTCAACACATAACAGGTATGAGCTACAGGTGCAGACATCCAGAGCAGCATCAACAAATTGCAAAACCAGCCAAACAGCAATCCAAGATGAATCCAGGCATTAAGATTGAGTCTTCCTCAACATCCCAAATGGAATCAAGGCACAATAACCTTGGTCGACCAGACTTCTCTCATATCTATTTGGGCCCCATCCGCCCTAGCTGTGCCCAGCAGACAACTATATCCCAAACTCACCTCCAGCAAAATCACACAATAACACATCAAATCAGCAGTAACCTTTTGTTGCAAAGACCAGCGAACAGCAGCTTGTCTCCGGCAACACTACTGCCTCACCAGCCCCAGCCTCCTATGACCCACCCACCTGTCAACAGTGGCCGTAGAGGCTTATATCACCCACAGTTCTACTCCACCCAGCAGGTTAGCAACAGTCAACATGCACATTCATGCCAGGAGCAAAGCTTAAGAAATGGAAATGGCACCAATTGCTCCCTTACAAATCAGGTTTCAGGGCTGAAACTTGAGGCAGATGATCACATGTTTATTGCTGAATGTTTTGACGCAGTAGAGTCCAAAACTTCATCTTCTCACACCATAGCACAGTCATGTCTAATGGAGTCCTTGACAGAAGAGACAGAAACACCTTCTGAGGCTCTTCTGTCCCCTGGGGTTGATCAGGTTACCAGCACGGTAGAAGGAAGCCCAGGTGTCCTAGATAATGTGGGTTTAGATATTTGTTCCATCCTTGATGATGGCTATGAGCAGGGTAGTGTGGTGTCTGACATAATCAGTCCTAGTTTTCTCCAGGGTCTGTCTCGGACTTCCTCTCGACTGACTGCTCCTCGTGTTTCTGCTACATTTCACAGCATGTATCCAGGCACTAACAACATGGCTATAGGTGACATGAGCTCCCTCCTTACCACCCTCGCAGAAGAGAGTAAATTTCTGGCTATTATGCAGTAGTCTGTGAACTCCTCCTCCACAAAAAATGTAATAAAAAATTGTAACAATGTTATAGGTAAGACAAATATAACAGACTTATGCATGTAATGTTTAAATGTGGAATGAGAAAAAAGTTCTTACTTTATACTCATTAAAATAGTTTAATAGGCGATGTTGACAAAGAGTTCACAATCTATTTTGAAACGTCTCATCGTCCTAGAGGCAGTGACCAATAAAACCATATAGATACATATATAGAGGCTATTTTTTTTATATCGCTATATAATGATGACAGGAGACACTTTTCATCACATTGAAACAATATTCTCTGTGTTGTTGTTGCTATATGTTTTGTTGTACACTTTTGCTACAAGTGCATGTTATTTTTCTTATCAAGTGTACACAGTGTCCACTAAACTGAGTAGGTTAACTCATGTATTGTGTACCTTTATTTTAGAGAACATACTTCAAAGACAGTGTGAGTACCGACAGACTTAACTGTCAACAGGTAAAGACAGGGTCAAATATCACTCTTCACAAGCCCAAGTATCATATTTTGATAATTCTAATTGTCTTTTTGAGTGTCTTAAATCAACAATGTTTCAGTGATTTCATGAAGTACCAAATGTTGTTTTGATCAGTTTTTTTCCCAACATGGCAAGTCAGAGGGACCATTATGTTGTATAAGTTTGGAGCAGAATGCTAGAGCGGATAACTCTGTATCTCGACTGTATCTTTGTAAATAAGTGTTAATTGTTTTTCCTTTTTATATTGGAAAAATTTACATTTTACATCATTTTGATCATATTGTAAATGACTGGTGCTGACGTTAGGCAGTGCATTATCTAGCAATTGTGGAAAAAAACATTGTGCTCATTTTAGTCAATCTCAACATAGGCTACTTATTGCACAGAGATTTTTGAATTTGTGGCCAAAGGGTGTTGAAAGCATTGGTGTCAATTCATGTTTAAATTTATATAAATATGTCAGTAATTTTATTTGTTTATAATATTCAGTTGTATGCTGTTTTTGTCACAGCAGTGCAGTGCATCTATAGTGAGATATCATGTGCTTTTTAGATCAGCCTGTTTTTACCTACCCATTTATGATTTAATAAGCAAAAGTAAGACTTATAAACACCAACACACATCAAGCTCCACTACAAGAGCTAAGAGACTTTTCAGCAGTATTAAGCAGTTTCTAACCTGCATATGCACAGCTTTTCTTAAATGTTACTCTGGTTATTGGGTTCTGTTTGTTTTTGTACAGTTATTTGAACCTTTTCTGTAGTTGTGTAGCCTATCAGTGTTTTGAACATACAAGTGGTATGACCTATTCCCATATGAAAGGACTAAAGGGTTTGAGCCTAAGGTATGTGCCTTATTAATGCCGGTCCATACAAAAGAATCACTGCCAAAAATAAAGTGTATGGAAAGGGTCCTATGACTTTACATGTTACATGAAAAACATGAAACTACATTCTGTTGGTTGGGCATTGAGAAATGTAACATGTATAAATGATGTTGGTTGCTTTGTTGTTTTTTTTAATAGTAATTTGTTTTTGTTTTTGTTTTTCATGCTTGTAAATACATATTCATTCTGTAAACTGTAGTCAAGAGTTTAGGTGGCATCAGGGGTCAGAATTAGTATAAGTATCCTACTCTATAAAGCAGGAATCCCTGTGCCCTCTCTTACATTTAAACAGAGAGATCAAAATGGAGTTGTGGTGCCTAGCACCCTTAGACTGGGAACAAAGTCTCAATGTTCATTTTATATCAGATTACAACAAATGTTTGTATGGTTTTAATAAAAAAAAATCTATATAAAATGCTTGTCTGTGATTGTCTCTGAAATGCGCATTTATGTTTAAAAAATATTACTAGGACACAATTTGCACAATTTTCAATTGCTAACAAGCATTGTCAATAATGAAGCCACATTTTCAAAACTCTTCATACAGTCTGCATTACCAAAATGAATTGCCAAACAGTTAATCTCACCTCCAAAGCTCACTCAGACCAACAAAACACTTCATATATGTCTCAAAATAAGATCGTTCCACCATAACACTGTCAACAATTCTCATTCAGAAAAAATACATGTCATTCATAACACTGACCTAAAAAACACTAACAACAGAAAGCATTACATAATTCATACATGTATACGATTTTTGAGCAAACAAAGCAACCAACCAACCAACCACTTTTATGGTTTATTTTCACACAAAATCTGTTGCTCCAGCTATGTTTAATATGAACATATGTATTATTTCTGCAATCATACACTATGGGAGAAGTGAAAAGCCCATTTTCTTACAGTTTTTTTTTTACCATCGTTATGACAATTTTTTTTAATACTCTTAACAGTTTTCCTAAACTCTTAACACACTTACAACACACAATTGCCAAAACGGTTAATTTCATGCTCAAAATTTACACTAATTTTCAAAATACAACAATACACTAACACAATACACTATGTCTACCAAAACCCTAACACATGTTTTCTTCCAACAGGAACATTTAGTCAATCATAGCACAATGTCATAAAAACACTAACACTAGATGGAATTACAGAAACTGCATTATTTTATGTGTCAGGTCTGCCCTTATACAATATAGACAGTATATTTTATTGATCATAGATTGTGTCTTTTGAAGCCTCTCCACATTTTTGTTTTGTTGGGTTTAGTAAATGCATGCATTTTGTTTCTTTTGCTGCAGAAATTCAATACAAAAAATGAATGACCCATCTCAGAGTAGCTTTATAGAATGCCCTTCAGTTTTATTTCATTATCAGCATTCACCATGTTGACAATAGCAAGTTTCTGTTCTTCATTCAGGAACTTTCCTCTGCATCCTGAGGGAGGTAGACATTGGATCTTTAGACAAAATACAAAATACAGTTACATATTAGAGACCAGAGGCATACAGTCACTGTAATACATGGTAAAAGTATTTACACTTTGCAGTAGGAGAAGCCCTTATACAATATCCTACCTGTTGGTTTCTCGAAAATTCTGGATAATGGATGCCACTGTGTCCCGCTGAGATTTGGCTGTACTCGTTCACCAGCCTCTCTGTATGATAGCCTGTGGTTTATGACATGGTCTATGATAGTAGCTCTTATTTCATCAGTTACCCTAATTCTGGCTCTTTTTTGAGCACCACCATGCATTCTAACTCCTCAATCTCTACCTTGTCCTTGTCCAGGCATTCCTCTCCCTTGTCCTCATCCCACTCCTCTCCCTTGTCCTGGTACTCATCTTCCTCTCCCTCATGCAGGCATTTTTCCTACTTTCTTTGTGTTGCTCTATATTGTTCCTTTTTCACACAAGATCTACACAAATAAGCCTTGTTTTACTGTACACCATATGGTCATGTGATTGAAAGAACATCAACACCTGAACAATTCCTAGATGGGAATCAGTTCTGATTTATATATTTGCAAATATTCAATCAGCTGTTATTCAGTAGCAATGGAACAAAGTTCAGGGGATATATTTGTATTTCAATTCACAGTATGAACAGCTGTTCACTTTGACTTTAGCCTATAAGTTAGGTTTAGAACATGATGTTATCTGTTCTGACATAAAGTGTTAAAGCACTGGTAAATTTGGCAGTAAAAATCCATTGTTTTGGTCTTGGTTGAGCTTGTGTGTATAAGAAGTTAAAGTTTAAATTTGTGTTAACTGTATGCATTTTGTGTAAAAGCAACAAGAAATTTGTTAATTTTATAGCCTACACAGACAGATGTTGTGCTAACTGCATTAAGAGTTTAGGAAAATTGTTAAAAGTTTTGAAAAAATTGTCATAGCGATTGTAAAAAACTGTAAGGTATGCATTTAGCCCCATGCTAAGAAACTCATTTAGAACATATACAGTTTACATATAAATAATGAACTTTAATCTTTGAAGTTTGAATGATTTTCACGTAAATCAGTATTTCATTATTGGAGAAGAAAATTCATGAACACTCTTGTCATTCATACTTCACCATCCGCAAAACACTAGGCCTATATATTTGCATTACATTTTTTGAATGCTAACACACTGCTTTCTTAACTAATAAAAGCACATTCAATTCAGAATAATGATAAAATCTTAGCAGAATATTTACAATGAAATTAAATAATAATGATTATAAACACAACTAATTGCAATTTCAGTACCCAGGTGTCCTATTTTTAGTCTCTATTACAGTAGTAGGTTTTTTCAGACTTCTTTTGGTAAATCAGGATGGCTTCAGAATGATTTTGTTTGGAAACATTGATCAAGAAAGACACATGGAAGAGTGGCAGGGAGAGGAGGACAAGAACCCGCACAGTACTATACATCCATACATTCCATACATTTTCCAAAGCGCTTGTTCTAGTTAGGGGTTCTTTTCCAGCGTCTTGGGTCAGAGGTAGGAAAACACCCTGGGCAGAGGGCCGGTCTATTTCAGGGACGACACACACACACATGCACATACTCACAAAACATATTCATATTCACACTCACACCTACAGGCAAACTTACAGTTTCCAATTCACATGTCCTGTATGTCTTTGGATTGTGGGTTAAACTGGAAACCAACGTCAACACAGAGAGAACACAAACTCCACACAGAAAGACTTCCTGCACAGCTGGGACTCCAGTACTGCACATACGCCATTGTACTAGACATGTTTCTGATGTTGTTGTTGTTTTGTAATTATTTACTGCTTCGGGATTTTTTTGTTGTTTTGCAAGTACTGTAAATTACTTTATGTAAATATATAGAAAAAAAAATTACTGCATTTCCCATTTATTCTCTATGCTGTAATAGTCAGTAAAATGAAAAGATCATACTCTTCTAAATAATGAAATACTGATTAATGTGAAAAATCATTCAGACTTTAAAGATAAAAGTTCATTATTTATGCTTTTTTTTTAGTGTTTTTAGGTCAGTGTGTTATGAATGACGTATGTTTCCTTAATGAGAATTGTTGCCAGTGTTATGGTGGATCAAGCTTATTTTGAGACATATGTGTTTTGTTGGTCTGAGTGAGTTTTGGAGTTGAGGCCAAAATTAATCTTAGTAATGCAGATTGTATTAGGTGTTTTGAAAATGTGGCTTCAGTATTGACCGATGCTTGTTAGCAATTGAAAAAAACAGTAATTCCAATTTACTTTTATCTGACTCCATTTTATCACAATCTCGAATTTAGGTTAGAATGCCAATTAATTATTGATATTTGTTTTATAGTTTAGCTACGCATTTGGTTATTCTATTTAACTCTTTGTTGAAATTACACTCGTTCATTCGGATTCCTATAACACTTATAACCCGTCTCGCACCGGCTGGTCTAATGGTCACAAACTCATCAGTCTTGGTCATTAGACAGATGCAACTGACTAATATTCTAGACGGCCGTACTTTACTTGCTCATTCTAGAATATATTATTTAGTCCCCATAGATCTGAACACACTTAATTAAGGTAAGACTATACACTCACCTAAAGGATTATTAGGAACACCTGTTCAATTTCTCATTAATGCAATTATCTAATCAACCAATCACATGGCAGTTGCTTCAATGCATTTAGGGGTGTGGTCCTGGTCAAGACAATCTCCTGAACTCCAAACTGAATGTCAGAATGGGAAAGAAAGGTGATTTAAGGAATTTTGAGCGTGGCATGGTTGTTGGTGCCAGACGGGCCGGTCTGAGTATTTCACAATCTGCTCAGTTACTGGGATTTTCACACTCAACCATTTCTAGAGTTTACAAAGAATGGTGTGAAAAGGGAAAAACATCCAGTATGCGGCAGTCCTGTGGGCGAAAATGCCTTGTTGATGCTAGAGGTCAGAGGAGAATGGGCCGACTGATTCAAGCTGATAGAAGAGCAACTTTGACTGAAATAACCACTCGTTACAACCGAGGTATGCAGCAAAGCATTTGTGAAGCCACAACACGCACAACCTTGAGGCGGATGGGCTTAAACAGCAGAAGACCCCACCGGGTACCACTCATCTCCACTACAAATAGGAAAAAGAGGCTACAATTTGCACAAGCTCACCAAAATTGGACAGTTGAAGACTGGAAAAATGTTGCCTGGTCTGATGAGTCTCGATTTCTGTTGAGACATTCAGATGGTAGAGTCAGAATTTGGCGTAAACAGAATGAGAACATGGATCCATCATGCCTTGTTACCACTGTGCAGGCTGGTGGTGGTGGTGTAATGGTGTGGGGGATGTTTTCTTGGCACACTTTAGGCCCCTTAGTGCCAATTGGGCATCGTTTAAATGCCACAGACTACCTGAGCATTGTTTCTGACCATGTCCATCCCTTTATGACCACCATGTACCCATCCTCTGATGGCTACTTCCAGCAGGATAATGCACCATGTCACAAAGCTCGAATCATTTCAAATTGGTTTCTTGAACATGACAATGAGTTCACTGTACTAAAATGGCCCCCACAGTCACCAGATCTCAACCCAATAGAGCATCTTTGGGATGTGGTGGAACGGGAGCTTCGTGCCCTGGATGTGCATCCCACAAATCTCCATCAACTGCAAGATGCTATCCTATCAATATGGGCCAACATTTCTAAAGAACACTTTCAGCACCTTGTTGAATCAATGCCACGTAGAATTAAGGCAGTTCTGAAGGCGAAAGGGGGTCAAACACAGTATTAGTATGGTGTTCCTAATAATCCTTTAGGTGAGTGTATCTAACCAGAGGTCATGACCAGTACCATAGCACCAAGCTGACCAACTTAACTTCATGGACAGAATGAATGTGGTGAATCTAATCTAATTTAATGTAATATTTAATGTTTTTTAAAACGTTGTAGATTTATGTACTATAGGCTATACACAATTAACACATTTATTGTTGCTTTGACACAAAATGCATATAGTTAACACAAATTTAAAATGCTTGAACTTATTTTACACGCAAGCTCAACCAAGACCAAAACAATGGATTGTTACTGCCAAATTTACCAGTGCTTTAACACTGTATGTCAGAACAGATAACATCATGTTCTAAACCTAACCTTGTAGGCTAAAGTCAAGGTAAACAGCTGTTTATATTGTGAATTGAAACACAAATATATCCCCTGTATTTATGCAAATATATAAATCACAGCTGATTCCCATCTAGGATCAGGTGTTGATGTTCTTTCAATCACATGACCATATGGTCTACAGTAAAAGAGGGCCTCTTTGGGTCGATCTTGTGTGAAAAAGGACCAATATAGAGCAACACAAAGAAAGTAAGAAAAATGCCTGTACGAGGGAGAGGAAGATGAGTACCAGGACAAGGTAGAGGAGTGGGACAAGGGCAAGGGAGAGGAATGCCTAGACGAGGACAAGGTAGAGGTTGAGGAGTTAGAATGCATGGTGGCGCTCAAAGAAGGGCCAGAATTAGGGTAACTGATTAAATAAGAGCTACTATCATAGACCATGTCATAAACCACAGGCTATCATACAGAGAGTACAGCCAAATCTCAGCGGGATACAGTGGCATCCATTATCCAGAATTTTCGAGAAAAGTGCTTCTCCAATTGCAAAGTGTAAATACTTTTACCATGTATTACAGTGAGTATATGCCTCTGGTTTCTAATATGTAACTATATTCTGTCTATCTAAGGATTTAACACCTCCCTCAGGGGGCAGAGGAAAGCTCAGTAACTGAATGAAGAACAGGAACTTGCTATTGTCAACATGGTGATTGCTGATAATGAAATAAAACTGAAGGGCATTCTATAAAGCTACTCTGAGATAGGTCATTCATTTTTTGTTTAGAATTTCTGCAGCAAAAGAAACTAAATGCATGCATTTACTAAACCCAACAAAACAAAAATGTGGAGAGGCTTCAAAAGACACAATCTATGATCAATAAAATATACTGTCTATTGTATAAGGGCAGACCTGACACATAAAATAATGTAATTTCTGTAATTCCATCTAGTGTTAGTGTTTTTATGACATTGTGCTATGATTGACTAAATCTTCCTGTTGGAAGACAACGTGCATTAGGGTTTTGGTAGACATAGTGTATTGTGTTAATGTATTATTGTATTTTGAAAATTAGTGTTGGAGTTTAGTTTACAATGTGTGATTTTGAGCATGAAATTAACCGTTTTGGCCATTGTGTGTTGTAGGTGTGTTGGTGTCTTAAGAGTTTAGGAAAACTGTTAAAAGTATTGAAAAAATTGTCATAGTGATCGTAAAAAACTGTAACTTCAAATATTTGAGTAAGCTAATTCATACATTTAAATAAAAAAATTTAGTAGTGGAACTTAAATATTTTTAGTTGTGGAAACTTTAACTAGCTAATTCAATAAATGCTACCTTGCTAATTGGTAACACAAGGCTTTAATAGCATTAGCAAAGCATAGCACTTGCTGAATGAGGACAGCAATATAGAACAATTAACATACTGTATATCTGTTCTCAAACTAAACTCATGCTCCACTCGTCACCATGATGGTGTCAGTTTTGTGAACGTTTTTGCGAAGTTCTAAATTCTCATAAAAGTTCATTTGATTGAACTAATTTGTTTAATTTGAGTTGGCTCTACTCAAACCAATGAATTATTTTGAGCGTTAGGGTTTACCGTGAGCAAATGAGAATCGCTAAAATTATTGAATATACACTCACCTAAAGGATTATTAGGAACACCATACTAATACTGTGTTTGACCCACTTTCGCCTTCAGAACTGCCTCAATTCTACGTGGCATTGATTCAACAAGGTGCTGAAAGCATTCTTTAGAAATGTTGGCCCATATTGATAGGATAGCATCTTGCAGTTGATGGAGATTTGTGGGATGCACATCCAGGGCACGAAGCTCCCGTTCCACCACATCCCAAAGATGCTCTATTGGGTTGAGATCTGGTGACTGTGGGGGCCATTTTAGTACAGTGAACTCATTGTCATGTTCAAGAAACCAATTTGAAATGATTCGAGCTTTGTGACATGGTGCATTATCCTGCTGGAAGTAGCCATCAGAGGATGGGTACATGGTGTTCATAAAGGGATGGACATGGTCAGAAACAATGCTCAGGTAGGCCGTGGCATTTAAACGATGCCCAATTGGCACTAAGGGGCCTAAAGTGTGCCAAGAAAACATCCCCCACACCATTACACCACCACCACCAGCCTGCACAGTGGTAACAAGGCATGATGGATCCATGTTCTCATTCTGTTTACGCCAAATTCTGACTCTACCATCTGAATGTCTCAACAGAAATCGAGACTCATCAGACCAGGCAACATTTTTCCAGTCTTCAATTGTCCAATTTTGGTGAGCTCGTGCAAATTGTAGCCTCTTTTTCCTATTTGTAGTGGAGATGAGTGGTACCCGGTGGGGTCTTCTGCTGTTGTAGCCCATCTGCCTCAAGGTTGTGCTTTGCTGCATACCTCGGTTGTAACGAGTGGTTATTTCAGTCAAAGTTGCTCTTCTATCAGCTTGAATCAGTCGGCCCATTCTCCTCTGACCTCTAGCATCAACAAGGCATTTTCGCCCACAGGACTGCCGCATACTGGATGTTTTTCCCTTTTCACACCATTCTTTGTAAACTCTAGAAATGGTTGTGCGTGAAAATCCCAGTAACTGAGCAGATTGTGAAATACTCAGACCGGCCCGTCTGGCACCAACAACCATGCCACGCTCAAAATTCCTTAAATCACCTTTCTTTCCCATTCTGACATTCAGTTTGGAGTTCAGGAGATTGTCTTGACCAGGACCACACCCCTAAATGCATTGAAGCAACTGCCATGTGATTGGTTGATTAGATAATTGCATTAATGAGAAATTGAACAGGTGTTCCTAATAATCCTTTAGGTGAGTGTATTTTAAGACAAAGGTCTTGTTAATTTTTGTTCAAAGTAATTAAAAAAACAGTTTCAATAATAGAAGAATATGTAAAAAAATATCACCTTGGTTTTACTCAAAAAAATTGAGGCAACTATATGCATCAGACTTCTAAGTATTTTGAACTAATCTAATTTGTGTTTGACCAAATAGACTTCACATGCCTTCAACATGCACCCTTAAGTAATTTCAACTCAATTTTCCTTGTAAACACAACTCAAATACTTTGTGTAGCAGAAACATAATTCAACTGCGGACCAATACAATTAAATGTAAAAATAACTCAAGTGAATACACTTATACGACATGCATTAGTTCTATTTCACTATATGTAATAATCACTATGCAGTAGAGACGAACCACAATACTGCTATTTAACAGTTGCTTATTGAGCAAAGCAATTCACATGATGCACTGTGCCTATCTGTCGTCAGCCTAACGTCAGGCTCCACTCATCACCACCACAGTAACCCTGATGGATGGATGTACAGTATTGTGAGGATTCTTGTCCTCTTCTCTCTGCCATTCTTCTTTCCGTGTCTTCTTTGATCCATGTTTCCAAACAAAATCATTCTGAAGCCATCCAGATTTACCAAAAAAAAAAAGACTACTGTAATTGAGACAAAAAATAGGACACCTTAGTAGACTTTCAGCAGAAAATAGTTGTGTTTGTAATAATTGTTATTTAATTTTATTGTATAGCCTATATTCTGCTAAGATTTTATATTTTAATATAATTCCTGCATAAATGCACAGAGTTTGCCATCATTCTGATTTCAATGTGCTTTTATCGGTTTTGAAAGCAGTGTGTTAGCATTTGAAAAATGTGTTATGAATGATAGAAGTGTTCATTGATTTTGAAAAATGTGGACATTGAATGCATTTTGTGTGAAAGCAATGAAACATGATTCACAGGTTGGCCTGGATAGACTTCTGTTTCGCTGAATGTGTGAAGAGTTTTGAATATGTGGCTTCAGTATTGAACGATGCTTGTTAGCAATTGAAAAAACTGTAATGCATTGAAGTAAAATTATTATGGTACACAATACTACAAAACAGTGCTTAAATTTTTAATCTGGCTGTTTATAATGCAATACTATTTTCTCTGCCAATGAGCTGATGAGTTAATGTTTCACATCAGTAACATTCATGTACAGTGCAATAAAGCTATAATCCTGGAGAGATTCTTGATCACATAGGAAGAGACTCTAGCATCACATAAACACCTAAGGAAAGCTTTTTTTATGAAACATCCAAATCTATATACATCATTCACAAGCTGCAAATGTGAACAAGAACACAATCTTGGACAGACATTGCTGAAGCAATTCATATTGTTCTGAATGTTATGTTATTTTGCATAGCACAACTGCTATTTGTAGCAACACCAAAGAATGTAGTGTCAATGACTTAAGTGACTTTTAAAATTATGGTAGGCCTATTTGTTATGTCAGTAGTCAAGTCAAGTCACTTTTATTTATATAGCACTTTTTACAATGCCGATTGTTTCAAAGCAGCTTCACAGTGTTAACAAGAAAATAATGCAACAGAATTTGATTCGGCTGTACAGCCGCTCTGGAGAAAACAGTGATGCCATCCAGCTAATTTCAATTATCATATAGTGACAATGCGGGCAGATCAGTAATTTAGTTGAAATTTTAGTGTCCAAAAGAGCAAGCCAAAAGACAAAGGCGACGGTAGCCTAAGCAAGCTAGTTTGTATCCTGCAGTGTCACAAAAAGGATAAGTTGGCACACTACAGTTCCATAAATAGATGTTTTTTATTGCATGTTCTCACTTGCAGTGTATTTGATGTATTTCCAATTAAATTTCGTTCATTATTGTATAATTATCATGCATGCATCTTTTGTAACGTCATATTAATTGATACATGGAATAGGTTATTTGTACTTTTTGTCACACAGCAGCAGGACTATTTAAAATTAAACAATAGCTTATAGAAACGGGTTATTACAATTTTTTAAAATAATTTTTACAGGAATATGTACATTTCCTCGTATAAATTAATATAAATTATCTGCAGTTGTTAATGCAGACACTAGAGAGCACACGCGCTCCTCGGCGCTCTGTTCCTCCTCATAATCGCACTGCAGAAGAATAACACAGCGGGCCGCTGTTGAAACAAAATGGCCGACGTGGAAATGGATTTACGGAGCAAGAGGCTGAATAACGGGTAAGAACACGTGCATTGTATAACCCCATCAACAACGCATTTTAGAGCCTAGGTGTGAGTATTTAGAGAAAAGGGACAGATTTTGTTTGGGTTGTGTTGTTCTCATAGTGAACTATGAGGGTTTTGGTGTCTGTTTTTAGATCCGGCTAGTATTAGCATGCTAATGCTAAATTCTCTCAAGCAGCCAGTTGTCAAGATTCATTTGTTAGAAATTATTACAGTTGGTCCTGTGAAATTCTCAGTTTTAAAAGCCTACCACATCCTACCACCTAGCTCTACCACATCCTTTGAATTTAAGCATTTTATTTGGTTAGCTTATTTCTTAAGGTATCCGTAGTTAATCTTGATATGATCAACACGCTCATTTCGTTGGTTATCTCTCCGAATTTACTAAATTAATATGTCAGTTAAGCCATTAAAGTAGTATAATGGTATAAATTATCACCATAGTCCCTAAGCATATTAACAGACCTGTCTGTATAAGTTTGTTGGTGAGTTATGTGTGTCCTTGTGAAGAACACCGTGTTGCCTTGACGAAACAGACCCTCAGAATGTTATTTGGTATTGAAATATAACGCGCGAAAAAGTGCATTTAAAAAATATTGCTTTAAAAACGTCTATGATTGGAAAAAATGAAATCTTGTATATTTGACCCTTGTTTCTTTTTACATTAAGTTTTACTTGTTCTGCCTGTTAATGTGCTTGTGTTTATATTTACAGGTCAGAGGATGTGGAGAGTCCAGAGAAGAGCGGTAATGAGGATGAAAATGGTGACGTGTCTGGAGAGGATGAAGAGGAGGGTGAGGAGGAAGTGGAGGTAAATGGAGAGAAGCAAGAAAGTGGTTCTAAACATCACAGCAGCAGCGGCAGCAAACACAAGAAAAAGAAACACAAGCACCGCAGCAAGCACAAAAAACACAAACATGCGTCTGAGGAAGATAAGGACCGCAAACGTAAACATAGACACAAACATAAGAAGCACAGGCGCAAAGAGGAGCCTTCCACCTTGCCATCTGGGGCCATCAACAGAAGGGCTGAGGATGGCTCCCCTTCACTGGGCAATGCAGCCCTGGATGACAAGGCACTTCTTGAAGATCTGGAGAAACAAAGAGCACTGATTAAAGCTGAGCTGGACAGCCAGCTGATGGAGGGGAAAGTTCAGTCAGGAATGGGCCTAATTCTACAGGGTTACAATTCTGGTTCTGAAGAGGAAGGAGAGGGACAGAGGGCACGTAACGGGGAGCAACGGCAAAGAGGTAGCGGGGGCAGAACCCGCTCACCTAAAGACCAGATTAGCAGGGGGGGTAGATCCAGACGGGACTCAACAGACACCAGCAAACCAGGCGCTAAACGACGCAGTCGCAGCCGTTCCAGAGAGAGAGCTGGGAGGGATGCTAAGCTTGAACGAGCGGCCAAAAGTGCGAAAGAGACCGTTAAGGAGCATAGCAAGTCCAAAGAGAAAAAACGCTCCCGGAGCAGGGACAAATCCAGGGAGCGCGGAAGGAGGTCCCAGTCACCATCTACGAGAAGATGCTCTGCAGAGAGAAAACCGGACCAGAAGGGACATTCCGATCGACGTTCTTCTCCCCGTACAGAAGAGAAGCGGGAACAAGCCAGGCAGAGATCAGGCTCACGAGGACGCAAGAGCCGGTCGCAAGATCGACGATCTCGTTCTAAAGATGCCCGGGTGGGTCGATCGGAGACTGACAGAGAAAAGAGGCCAGGAAAGTCTCCATCCAAAGACACCTCCTCTGGGAAAGAGAATCGGTCGCCTCATCAACGTCGAGTTCCTAGCCCTCAACACCGACGCAGTTCCTCCCCTCGCCACAGGGACCGCCAGTCCAACTCCGGTCCGCAGCCCCCCTCGGGTTCTGCGGACCGGAGCTCCAAACTGAGCCACTCGCCGTCTAGGAACCGATCACCAACCAGGAGAGCACGAAGCCGCTCGAATGAGCGCCGGAGAGATTCCCCTTCCAGGTACGCATCAGCACACTTTCTATAATGGGAAACATTTACATTCTGTCATCATTTACTCACCCTCATGTTGTTCCAGACATGACTTTTTTCCGTGGGATATGAAATATTTTTTGCACAATAATGTTTAAACTGATAATCATGATTATTTTGCTCAAATTATAATCGCGGTTATTAATCAGTTATTTTCATTTGGAAAAAAAATCTACTTTGCGTGATCTTTAGATTCTTTACTGACAGTTTACACTTCACCAAATTTTTCTTCACATTAGATATTTTATGAAAAGCAATTCAGTTGCAATTGAAACAAACCAGAGATCCAGATTCCTCCACAAATGCAAATTTGTACAGACAGACTTGTCTTTTTTTTTTTTTTTAGCCATTTTCATCTTTAAATGGCTAAACACTGCAAATAGACGGTGGCTGTGTAGGTATTAAAAATGACAGTGTGAATGCAAAGCGAACAATGACTAAATGTATAATAAAAAAATAAAAAAGGTCTGGACCAAAATAACCAAGACAGCCGAACTACAAGACCAAACACACCTTAAATCATTGCCTTTTGAAGTTATAGTTAAATAATGGAATTTAATATAATTGAAGTTTTTCTCATTTCTAATGAAGACCTCTTAAAATGATAATTAAGATATTTTGTTATACCACTTAAGACTGAAGTATTCAACCCACTGTCCTGTAGAGTTTAGGTCCAACCCTAATTATAAACACCTGAACCAGCTAATTTTAATCTTCAGGATGGCTTGGAAATCATAGGCAATTGTGCTGTAGCAGGTTGGAAATAAAACTTTCAGGGCAGGGGGTCTTTAGTCAGCAGAGTTGAAGACATCTTTAAGATCATTTTTCGCACTCATGCTCCTAAATGCATTTTACAGTTTGTGTATCTACTTTTAGTCACAAATGTGTGTGAAACTTGTTGCACCCTGATCAGAGCAATTTTTGGTTTGATATCAAGGTGAAGAACTGGCCAGTTAATGCAAATCTCCCTGTTGAGTAGATTGTGCCATTGAGGGAACCTAATTGTTTGCTACGAGGCAGTTTTGTAGTCTAAATTGTCATGCGCACTGTTAAAAGGTCCACACTGAAACAGCCTGGGGATAAATTAAAATTCATGTTTGTCATGAAATTTGTTACAAATTTGCAGTGTGTTTATAATGACTAAGTGTAGCTCAAGTGTACCAGAGTGCAAAAGGTTTCCTGTGTGATAAACCTAGGTACAGAATAATATACTGTAAGATTTAACATGAATTGGTGTTTTATATGTAATTTCTGGTAAAGTAACTGATATGGCAAATGCTTCATGTCTCTTAGGAAGCGCCCTCGTGTGGATGGACTTGGGAGATCGCGCGAAACAAGTCCAGCTCGGCGCAGAGTGAGCCGCTCACCACTCCGACGTAGGTCTGTATCACCACGGAGACAGTCTCGTCCCTCCCCCAGAAGGCGAAGTCGATCGCCCCTAAGACGCAGGTGAGAGACAGTGAGAAATACTATCTTGAACTGTCAGTGAAACCCAGTCCTATCTGGCTGTAAGATAATTATGTAATGTACTGTTCTGTATTGGCAGGTCTGCTGATAGGGATCGGTTTTGCCGTTCCAGACTACGACGATCCAACTCCAGAGATCGCGAGAGGAGGAGGAGGAGGCGGAGCCGAGATGAAGACAAATTCAAAGGCAGTCTGTCAGAGGGTATGAAAGCAGACCAAGACTCCTCCTCTGAAGAAGTGTGAGTAATGGTACTATTTTCAAGGCTTAAGCTTACTGGGGTTGTCTGTGTATAATAATGTCAAAAAAAGTTTGAATCATTTGAATCAAAAACAAAATGAAAAACAGTTTTAGGGTTTGCAATCAAAAGTCCAAGATTCCAATTCTGGAATTGCATACTTAAGCTCAGGAATCAGATACTTGTTATAAAATAAACATTTCCATTCCACTTATCGATTCCTGTGTATGCATTTTAATGTGGTTTTAAACCATTTAAGCACAAGAAGTAGACTCAATTTGGCACGCGCACGCTGTTTTGCGTGCTGGGCACATCCAGAGTGCGCACAATACTGAATTTAGTTCTCTTTCATATCTTGCGCTTGAACGGACAAATACACACAAAATTAAGTCAAAATATCCTCATAAACGCATTCGGATGCGTCTTAAGTGAACGTAAACAGTTGAGAAATAAAGCACACGTTTAACCGTAATAAACCGGCTGTGTCATTATTGTTAATCAAAGAACAAAAGAAAAAGAAATCTCTCACTGATCTTGACTGAATAACTTTTGTAACTTTAACATTAATCTATATTTTATTTATAAAAAAAAAAAGGCAATGTTATTTTACATTTGATTTACATTTCTGAACTTTGTTCAGTTCAGCGCTTTTTACAGTGCAGATTGTTTCAAAGCAGCTTCACAGTGTTAAACAGGAAAATAATGCTACCGAATTTGATTCGGCTGTACAGCTGCTCTGGAGAAAACGGTGATGTCATCTAGCTCATTTCAATTATCATATATATTCAAGTAATGTAGTTGATATAGTTAATTTAGTTTAGTAATTAAATTTATTTGGATATTTATTTGAAAATGTAATGTCCCAACTGAGCAAGCCAAGCCAAAGGCGACAGTGGCAAGGAACCAAAACTCCATCAGGTGGCATAATAGAGAAAAATAAACCTTGGGAGAAACCAGGCTCAGTCGGGGTGCCAGTTCTCCTCTGGCCAATTATCAAACAGTGTATGATTATTGTTTTGGCAACCTTACAGGTCAGAGGTCATATTAGATCGGAATATTCGAAAGATCGGAGGCATCACGCCGGAGACGGGTTTATTGAGGATGACATTTCGATTAAACAATTATTAAATAGGAATATTCGAAATATTGGAGTCATCACGCCAGGGACGGGTTTATGAGGATGCCGTGTCGGTGAGGCAATTTCAGGGGGGAGTCTAATTGACACGGTCTCTGCAGACACTTCAAAAATTAAATACAGATTGATGCTTACAATTAAAGTTACAAAAGTTATTCAGTCAAGAGCAGTAAGTGATTTTCTTTTTGTTTTGTTTTTTGGCTTTACACAGATTATTAGGCTGCTGTCACTTTAAGAGCTTATGCTCAGGTCCAATATATGGTTAAACGCGCACTTTCAACTATTTACGTTCCAAAACTGACTGTATTTACATTAATATTCTGCAAGATGGGCTTTTTGACAATTTTGTATGTATTTTGATTATTTAAGCTAGGGATGCTCATTTCGGTTAATTTTCCCAACCGACAACCAACGCTCATTATCCGATTATTAACTGTTAACTGATAAGATTATATTGAATTGGCATTAAATAAAAATACAATTGACGAGGGTCTGTGACCTGTTAAAAAGACACCATTTTTTCACGTTTATTTTACTGTGCAAGCAGCAGCATACAGAACAGCTCAACAAAAGAACCTGGATTCACATTATCAAATTTTCACGCACCTCCAGCGTTTCTGACAACAGAGAAAAACAGAATAAAATCAAAAGCATAAAATAAATAGGACTACACTAAATATTTTCACTTAAATAATTACCAAATTAAGATGACAAAACGAAAATACACTGAATCCGTTTGAAGAACCGCAATAGTTTTTTTTCCGTTAAATAAAAATAGCAAGCCTACCTCAATCCACACCGTGTATGGTTTTAATTTTTTTTTAAAGTAACATGTATAAGTGATGTGGGGTTAGTCTGGAGCTCAGCCTGTTGACAGAAAACACCCTCTCAAGCCTTGTTTATAATTTCCTCTGGCTACGCAGCACGAGCCTCCGCTGACTGCGTGCCGTCCTCTGATGACTGGGGCCAAGCGGGACATCAGTGTCATCTGAAGCCTTATTTAAAGCCTTGTTTATACTCACCGCGTCCGCACGAGCGCGAGGGTGCGCATGGCAAAAATGACGTCAACGCGGAGTGGGCGGTCGTGTGCGTTCAGAGAACGCTTTGCTAGAGTGGCCACCCTCGGGAAGCACATTAAGCCACAAAAAAGTATTTAATTTGGTAGCCGCAAGCTGTTTGAGTCGACTTTATGAAAGCGGCACTTGTGTAGATCAGTGGTGCAAGCACTTTTGGGAATGGCTGAAATTATGTGCAATACAAGCACTATTCAACTGAAGTGAAGAAATGAGTGAGAGGAGGTGGGTTTGTGTCAATTTGCTGTTGGAGAGAAGAGAGAGGTAGAACGTGCAGCTGGTTTCTGTGTATCGATACTGCAGAAAAGGACTATTGGAAACGTTTCAGATATTTCAGTATCGATACATATCGAAATATCAATGTTTTTGACCACTACTAATGCAACTCAACCAGGCCTGCCCCTTTTTTTGCATATGCTTTGGGTGGGAATTACTTAAATGAGGACTATTGTGATGTGTACATTCCTGGAAGAAAGCTTGAGACTACAATCCAGGAATTTCAGGGACTTCAGAAACAGTGCTTACTGATATGGAGAATAACTCCCTCGACGTATTGCTTTGTAACTTTGCAGACTTTTTTTCATGCTCAAACAGCAACCTTACACACAATTTTTTAAAAGAATTTAAGTTGTAAAAAAGCAAGTCCTCTTTAAACAGCACAACAGTTTTCAACATTTAATAATAATAAAAAAGTTTTTGAATCAGCATATTAAAATTAAAGACTGCTGTAAATTCAGCTTTGCAATCACAATAATAAATATTTAAAATTCATAAACAGAAAATTTATTTTAAATTGTAATATTTCACAATTGTAATATTTTACATGTATTTTATTCTATTTAAAATGCATCATTTGTAAGAGTAGAAGTAGTGAATGTTTAATACCATGTTTAATTTTTTTTCTGTAGTATTAATTCTGATGGTTATTTAATAGCTAATATTTCCTCAGAAGTGTTAAGCAGTGCTCTACACTGTCACGGAGTCATCTGATTTACATGGTAATGTTAAAGTTGCCTTGATGGAAATGTTTAGGATGGAAGATTTTGATGCAGAAGAGGAGGATGAAGAGGCTCTGATTGAGCAGCGACGACAACAGCGGCTTGCAATCGTACAGGTAACACAATACAACAGTCATTCTGAGGCACAGTAACTTCCTTCTATTAAGAGATGTGATGTGATTTATAAAACCATTCTGTTTTGATATAGAAATATAAAGCGGTAAATGAGGACAGTAATATGGGCTCCATGGCATCAGAGCCCAGCAGTCCTCAGAGTAGCTCCCGCAGTCGTTCACCCTCCCCTGATGACATCCTGGAACGGGTAGCAGCCGACGTGAAGGAATATGAGCGGGAGAATGTAAACACTTTTGAGGCCAACATCAAGGCCAAGCACAACCTCATCGCTCAGGAGAAAGAAGGTAGCGTACTCTGGCGGAAAATGGCACATTGGCAGGGTTTTTGCTTGAACAGTTTTCAGGAAATGTAGGGACAATTTTTTTATCTGGGTGGTCTTTCTCATAATGACACAAAGAATCTATAAGCTAATGAATGTCTAACTATTTGTCTTATTGTCTTTTATACAGGAGCCAACCCAAAGAAGCCCTCAGCGCCTGACATGTTCACGGAGTCAGATGACATGTTTGCTGCAGATTTTGATGCAAGTTTATTTGGTTTTTCTGCAGGCCTGAGATTAAACCAGTTACCAGCTGGTTACTTTGAGCGATCTGACTTCTGTGCCTCTCCCATCCACAGAGTGCCAGACTCAGGGCTGCAGGCATTGGTAAAGACTTTAAAGAGAACCCCAACCTCAGGGACAACTGGACTGATGCAGAAGGATACTATCGTAAGCCTTCTTTAAGTCTTTAAATCCTTGCCTCTTTTCCAAAGGAAATGTATATTAAATGCAAGAATGAATCATTAAAAACAACTCTCTTTAGGTGTGAACATCGGTGAGATACTGGAGAAGCGTTATGATGTGTATGGGTACACTGGACAGGGTGTGTTCAGTAATGTGGTCAGAGCTAGAGACACTGCCCGAGCTGGCCAGGAGGTGGCAGTCAAGATCATCCGAAACAATGAGCTCATGTAAGTATCCTACCAAACAATTACCATCTCTGTGACTTTACTTTTTTGTTCTTGTATATTTTAACTAGGGCTGTTGATTTAACACGTTAATTTGAACCCGCATCCCACCCTGAACCAGACCTGTATGTCATCTTTATATTGCATCCAGTTTAGTTATGAACATGAGGCAGGGCAATGACTGAATGCATGATGAAACCTATTAGAATGCAGTTAAAATGCCACACAAATTCAAGTTTTTTTTGTCTTATATAGGGTTGGGTACCTTTATGACCAGTATCGGACCAAATCAGAAAATAGATTTCGGTGCCACTTAAAGATGCAGTCCGTAACTTTTTGCGCTCTAGCGGTTAATAAACAGAACTGCATGCGTCTTGTGGAAGAACATTGCAGCCGGAGCTACTTCTCTCTGTTCATGTCTATGGCGACTCACGCAGGGACTATGCTCCTCCGTAGCGGTTCCTACCAGACCGGTCTGAAATAGTCCCAATATAAACGCTTACTATAAGTGTACCATAATGATTCAGGGTAAGACAAAAACACAGTTTAGAAAATGGATTCATGTTGTACATTCTCATTATATAATTTTTGTAAATCTTGAACACAAAAAAAGTTATAGACAGCAGCTTTAACCCTTTGACGTGTGCGATCCATTGGTACGATCACACCATTGTGATTAGAAAGTTCAGTGCATCACATGATCAACTGCTAAATTCAAATGTGCTTTTGCACTTTGACTGATGCTGAGCCAGAAATGGACGTGTGATCAGCGCTCGTTATATTATATCACAACTATTCAGTGTTTTCAACCACATAATCTTTATTTTGGGTTTCAGACATTTAAAAACACATAAGTACTAGTAAAAGTATAGATTTATAGTGTGTAAAATACAAACTGATGTCTGATAGCAGCAATAACAATCTTTTTAATTATAAATTTGCAACATGTTTTATTATTTATATCAGATACACATTGTGTAAGTAACTGTAAAGTTTACTCTATTCTTCTGCCACTTCACCGGCCACTTGCATGTATTTCGGGAGAAGTGGATGAATTTACGTGTTGTAAATCTGACAGATCCGATTCTCTGAAATGCGGTGCAAACTAACACGGCGCCGCCCATTGTGCATTATAGATCAGCTAATATGATCATGATAAACACATTCACTTGCACATATTTTAGAATCGGAATATCAGGTAGTTGATGACATAGCTAAAAAGTTTGTGAATATTTTTAATTAAGAAAAAAATAAATGGAAGCAATACATCTGTCATACAACGCTATTGTGGCTGCGGTGTGTCGCATGACAAGCATGACGCGTCGCCATGGAAATAAGGTGACACATACAAGAGTTTAAAATGAACATGTTTTTAATGATTTATAATAGTGTATAATAGTTTATTATTATATTTTGTTATTAGTTTATTAATTGTTATAATGAATCTTTGTACAGTACTGTAACTGTTATTTAGTGTCTGTTAAATGATTGTAGGGTTAGGTGACTTAGGTTTTGTTGTGAATTTATGTACATTTGTTGTTTTGTATTTTCTTATATTGATATGTTTAAGTATACTTTACACTTAATATATTGTTCAATTTAAAAAAAAAAAATTTTTTTCAATAAAAAGCCATTCTTTAATGTCATTTCAATTTTAAATGTATCGATTTTGGCACTTGTACTGTTTTAAAAGTATCAATGTGGCACCGGTATCATAAAAAACCCAAACGAGACCCAACCCTAGTCTTATTTATTAGGGCTGTACCAGAATATTCTAATATTCGTTTCGGTGGGTTGGTATTCGATTTTTCAAATTTGGGATTCAAATATTCGTTTTTTTGGGGGGGGTTTTCTTCCGCACACCTGGCATCCCCCTCGAAACAGTTCTCGTTTGTGCTGGAATATTTGCTGCTTCTTAGCCTAAGTGTTCCCTGCAAGGCTGCAACAAGCTTAACCCTTAACCCTCTGAACCCAACGAACGTGCTGGCGCATTTTGCTTGCTTTTTTTTTTTTTCTCATGACAGTGTAAAACAACTTGAAATATTCTCTGTTTATGTAATCCGTATGAAAACCGCGAGAGGTAGTTCCTTAAGCGGAGCCTCATTATCTTTAATGTGACCACACCCACGCGTGCAAGGAGATTCACATTCAACTCATCCACGTGAAGAGACGCAAACCTGTATATTGTTTTATGTTAATGAGTGGCCAGTGTGATTTTTACATTGTCCTGAATCAAAAATTCTATCCTACGTGATCGTTTTTTCAAAAGTCTTGTGAACAAATATTCAGTATGGGTTTTATAGCCTTATTTCAGTGAATTTTTTTTCTTCTTCCCACAAACCATGCATAAACGTCAAGTCTGTGCTGAATACAGCGTAATCAGACTTTAGCCATGAAAATGTTACAAGTAACAGAAATAAGCACAAATGTTAGAGCATGTCAAAACACCTCCAGGGCCCAGAAAACACCTCAGGTTCAGAGGGTTAAGCTGCGTTGGTTTGACATTGGGGAAAATAGAATCAAAATGTATTAGCCTTTTTACCCATTAGGGATGTGACAGTGAGAACATTTTCCCTCACAGTCACATTACAATGCTGCACTGTGCAGCCGTGAAAGAATGAAAGTGCGGCCGTGCACATTTTAGTTTCGGTTTTGAATTAGTGCCAATTCGGCTGCTGGTTGCTTGAATGGTGGGTTAATTAGCCTATTATTCTTAATGAAAAACACAACAACAAAACGGTACAATGACAAACTCCCTTAAATAGCGTTTTTACATTTCGCTTTGAAACCAAATATTCCGCGATCATCTTGTCATTCAGCTTCTCACTCTCGTGATGAATGAAATCTGACTCTCGTTCGGCTCACACTGCACGTTCAGTTTTTAATTCTCTAAACTGAACTAAATTTATTTTTTTACTACTATAAAATATCAACGGTGGGCACGGTGCTGCGGTGGGCAAGTGATGTAACCGGTTATGCCTGAACACCGGTAACACAGACTATCGCAGCAAGCCTATTACCCGTTATTATCAATCTAAATGAATCTACTGCGAAATATAGGAGCTTGTTACTGGGATGTAACAGACCTGTGTGTTTTGTATCACTAGTGCAGTGTCCATTCTCTGAGCATATAAGCCCTGCCCTTGTGAGGCGTGCCGCTTCTCGATATTCCTGCCTTTATTAGAGAGAAGAATATGTTCAGCCCCCTCCCCTCCTTCGAATATTTGGTATTGATTACTACCAAAGCTTTGAAGTTAAAAAAATGGTATTTGGACCAGCCCTAATATTTATATAATATGACATAGTTTAGCAAAACCACATGGTATATTTGCACCATTGCAAACGTGATGTTTATTGAACGGTATAAGACGTTAATATTGTGTTACAATATTGTCTAAAATGTCTGTTTTTGCTTGTTTTCGCCAATGAAAATAATTCCAAATAAAGTCACAGCAGAACTGTTGTGCGTTTCCAAGAAACACAACGGTGTTTCATTCCTGAATTAATTCATGTTTTTAAATGAATAAGCCATTAATTCAGTGACCTGGGGGGGTATTCCAGAAAGCAGGTTGTGAGACATACCTGGGTATGTTTAAGAGCAAGTAAGCGGATAACCTCAACTTTAGGTTCCAAAAACGGAGGTAACTTTCAGGGTATGTAGGTAGCCATAGCAACTCACTCTCTGAACATAACCTTTATATAATTAATATAGTTAATATAACCAAATTAGTTTTAGTTATATAATATACAATATTATATATTAATTCTAAAGAATTAGAATAAAAAATTGTAACAAGTAATGTGTAAATGTTAATTCAATTCAAATATATTTATTTATTTTGTCATCTCACACATGGATCTGCATTCAATTAATTAGCAAACAAACAATATAATCCTTATGCTCGGTGAATGAAGATTACTTATTAAACGAAGACATTGAAAAAAATATTGCATAACCACCAAATATAGGTGGTGATGTGCACTAAGTAGGTTATGTAAATCGCCATTAAACAAAAGAAGAGAAAGTAGAATGGTGTGCTTTTTCTTAGCATCTGTTTCCATGGTAAATCATCGATTCGTTGCTCTGTTGAGAATGTCTTGTGTGTTAACCGGGAACACACTCTGAGTTGTCTGAACTTACTCCTGGACTCTTTTTGGAACCAGCATACCTCGAGTAAGCCAGGTTTGGGTTAATCAACCCAAAGTTCAAGGTATATGTGACAGTAAGTTAACCTTGCTTTCTGGAATACCCCCCAGTTCTTAAAGACGGTTACTTGCTTTGTTCCTAAACTGAATCGGCAATGTGAGTTAAGTGAGTCATTGACTCTTAATATTCAACAATATTATTGATCTGACTACATTGACACCATTGTATGAGAACTGAACTGAGGTGGATGATGACATCACTGTTTTCTCCAGAGCTGCTGTATAGATAAATGAACAAAATTAATAACTAATGATTTGTACAACCAAAATGAATCAACACTGAACGAACTTAAGCTGGACAATGACACTGTATTCTACTAGAGCTGCTGCACAGCCGAAACAAACTTTGTTGCATTATTGTCCTGTTATCACTGTAAAGCTGCTTTGAATGTCTAAATGTCACTTCAGATGCAGCTTCTGAAAAAAAAAAAGGCCACATAAGCCTTAAAAGTTGTGTAATAAATTCTGTTGAATCAACATATTTCTTTCTAAAGCTACATTTTGCAGTCTATTCAACGCTTTTCTCATCTAACACTATTACTTCAAATGATCTTTGGGGGGGAATTTCTCAGTCAAAATTGATGTGTGATTAATCACATAAATTATTTATTTGGACATGTTCATTTTCTCATGTACTTTTTGTAGTTTAGTTCAGTCAGTGTAATCCTGGCTCAGAAAACACTTTGTATTAATTCAATAGTTTTGTTTGTTGTGTCTGATTGCAGGCAGAAGACGGGACTGAAGGAGCTTGAATTTCTGAAGAAGCTGAATGATGCAGATCCTGACGATAAATTTCATTGTTTGCGTCTCTTCAGACACTTTTACCACAAACAGCATCTCTGTTTGGTGTTTGAACCTCTCAGGTACTTCAGATTCCTACTGTGTGTGTGTGTGGGAGAGTGGTGAAATTGACAAATATGTGTTAGCCTCCTCAATATATCACATTAGAAAATTGGTAAGGATACAATATATTTATTGATTTTGTATTTTGAATTTGAAATTTCTTTTCATCAAAGAAACCTGGAAAAAATGTATATTGGTTTCAACAGAAATATTTCCACAGGAATATTTCCACAGAAGTAGAACAATTGTTTTCGCCATTAATGATAATAATAATAACAATAATAATAATAATACTTTTCAAGTCACCAAATCAGCATGTTAAAATTATTTCTAAAGGATCATGTGAGACTGGAGTAGTGGCTGCTAAAAAATTCAGCTTTGTCATCACAGGAATAAATGGCATTTTAAAATATTGAATTAGTAAAAACAGTAATATTGTGAAATATTACTACAATTTAAAATAACTTATCTTTTTTTCAGCCTTTAGTAAGCATAAGAGACTTATTCTGATAAAAATAGATATGAATATTATGAATCACTAACAATATTTGCTTCCCTTATCAGCCTAATCAGACAGATTGTGATAACGTATCAAAACATATCAAATAACAAACGTAACATTAAAACTTGTATCTGCACAAAAGTACCAAAAAACAAGTTAACTTGAACTACACTGCTCAAAGAAATTAAGGGAACAAATCACACATTGGATCTCAAGTCTTTATTTATATATATTCTGTAATTTAAGCGCAAAATTGTGTGACAAGTCAATGGAAACCAAAATCAACAACGCACTGAGGGCGGAATAATCATACCAAAAATCTATGTAAAAAACTGAAGTTACAGGCTGATCCAATTTTCATGGTTCATCACAGCAACTCATAATGTAAGTCAGTAATGTGCATGTCCCCCACATGCCTGTATGCACTCATGACAACATCAGGGCATGCTCCTGATGAAATGGTGGATTGTATCCTGGGGGATCTCCTCCCAGACCTGGATCAGGGCATCAGTGAGCTCCTGCTACTTGGTTGCTTTGGATGCTCTGATGCATAATGTCCCAGAGGTTCTCAATTGGATTCAGGTCTGGGGAGCATGAGGGCCAGTCAATGGCATCAATGCCTTCGTCATCTAAAAACTGCCTACACACTCTAGCCACATGAGGTCGGGCATTATCATGCACCAGGATTCTGGTGTTCTCTGGCAAATGACAATTGAACTGCACGGTGCTGAGCTGTGAGCACAGGTCCCACTCGAGGATGTCAGGCCCTCATGCCACCCTCATGAAGTCTGTTTCTGACAGTTTGGTCAGAAACGTGCACACCAGTAGTCTGCTGGAGGTCATTTTGTAGGGCTCTGGCAGTGCTCCTCCTGTTCCTCCTCGCACAAAGGAGCAAGTCATGTCAACTTTATTTATATAGCGCTTTTTACAATGCAGATTGTTTCAAAGCAGCTTCACAGTGTTAAACAGGAAAATAATGCAACTGAATTTGATTCGGCTGTACAGCCGCTCTGAAGAAAACAGTGATGTCATCTAGCTCATTTCAATTATCATATATATTCAAGTAATGTAGTTGACAGTTAATTTAGTTTAGTAATTAAATTTATTTGGATAATTTATTTGAAAATTTAGTGTCCCCAACTGAGCAAGCCAAGCCAAAGGCGACAGTGGCAAGGAACCAAAACTCCATCAGGTGGCATAATGGAGAAAAATTCCCTAACAAAACGCAAAACTAAAGACAAATCAGTCAGGAAGAACGAGAGACCAATTGTCTATGGCCACCACCTGCAAAATAACTTCCTTTTTGCGGGGTTGTCTTCCTGTTTCCTCTCCAGTGCACCACTTTCATTTGCACCAAAGCAGGTTAAACTGATTCACAATCACTTATGCTTCCTAATTGGACAGAAATAATATCCCTGAAGTTTAATTGACTTGGTGTTATACTGTGATTTTTAAGTGTTCCCTTAATTAGTTTGAGCTAGCCAGAAAGTGTTACTACTGTTGTGGATGCATATTCCCATAACAATGTGCTGAAATATAGGCAACTAAAGCATAAAGAATTCACAACCTTATAGTGTTCTTATTATGTTGTGTATATGGCAGATTGGCACTGCACAACTTCCACCTCCAACTGTATTTTCATCTACTTTATCAAGTGATTTCAGACATCCCTGCGCGTTTTCGAAGCTATGACGAGAAACGATTAATTAAAACAAGCCTGTTGAAAAAAATATGAGAAAAATAACTTTTTTTTTTTTTAAACGAAACTTCTAAAAGGAATATGACTCTCAAATAACCAAATCATAGTCAATAATGGGGCATTGATGTTTGAGCTGATGCTGAAGAAGAGTGAATGAACAGTAATCTGAAGTGCTTTGCTAGTGGGTTAATGAACTCAACCAAACATCCTATATGTGACCCTGAACCCTGGAGTCGCAGGGGTATATTTGTAGCAATAGCCAACAATACATCGTATGGGTCAAAATTATAAATCTTTCTTATGCCAAAAATCATTAGGATATTAAGTAAAGATCATGTTCTATGAAGATATTTTGTAAATTTTCTACCGTAAATATCACATTTATTTTTGTAAGTAATATGCGTTGCCAAGGACTCCCGTTTGCGTGTCTCACTTTAAGAGCCAAAGTAGAAAGAAACCAAGTAGTTAGCACAATAATTCTTTTTGCATACAAAATCAGAGACTTTACATGTTCAGATCATGCCTCCAACATGCTTCTGTTGCGCTATTTTCACACTGTAATGAGTCTGCACAAATTAAGTTTACAACTAAAACAGTGCACATGCGATAACTGAAAAAAAAATGTAGATTTAATATGGTGTTTTTTGCTCATAACTTTGACAATTGCACAGATCATAGATCATGGCACGTCACCATTTACAGCAGATTCTTACGATTTAAAAAAAAGATTTTAAATATAATCCATTGTGTCGATCATGAGATATTACTTACGGAATGATGTAACATATTTGGATTAAAAATATTCCTCTCGTCTTACCAGGATGCAATGTGTGATCCAGTGTTCCCTGGAACAGTCCATGCTTGTTTTCCAATGTGGAATAACACAAAATATGTATAATTTTAAAGCTTAGAAACTCCGCTTTTAATCCATCTAACCATTTTGAACAACTCTTAAAGGGATAGTTCACCCAAAAATGAAAATTTCCCCCAGGGCATCTAAGATGTAGGTGTCTTTGTTTCTTCAGTAGAACACAAATGAAGATTTTTAACTCCAACCGTTGCAGTCTGCCAGTTGTATAATGCATGTCAATGGCAACATTTTAGAGTATGAGAGCTATGAGTAAAAAAAACATACATGTACGAATTTATATTAAACCCTGCAGCTCGTGACGACACATTGATGTCTTAAGACATGAAACGATCGGTTTGTGCGAGAAACCGAACAGTATTTATATAATTTTTTTTTTACCTCAAATACAACACTATGTACATCAGTTTGCAGTGCGGCATCATTTCCGAGAGATGATTTCAAAATACACGATATGGCATACAGATACGCGCGAGAAATCACTTCTGCCGTTTATGTATCCGATTGAGATAAGCCATATCGTGTACATTTGACCTCACCCACCGGAAGTGATGGCGCGCAGTGAAGGCTGTTGTACATAGATCGCATTCGAGGTAAAACATTTTTATAAATACTGTTCGGTTTCTCGCACAAAACGATCGTTCCGTGTCTTAAGACATCAATGTGTTGTCACGAACCGTAGGGTTTAATATGGATTCATGTGTATGATTTTATTTTATTTATTTTTTTTAACTCTCATAGCTCTCATACTCTAAAATGCTGCCATTGACATGCATTATACGACTGGCAGACTGCAACAGTTGGAGTTAAAAATCTTCATTTGTGTTCTACTGAAGAAATAAAGACACCTACATCTTGGATGCCCTGGGGGTAAGCAGATAAACATAAAATTTTAATTTTGGGTGAACTATCCCTGCTGGGCCTTATAAACCAGAGAGTACCGCCCGTCAGCGCCACCTAGCAACGAAAACATTTAATAATCATATTTTTCAAAACTACTACCTTGAATAGGTGTCATTTGAAAGCTTAGAGTCTAAACTTTACAATGCATGTAGCCAATTTCAATTAACTCCTAAGTAGTGCTGAGTGACTTGCTGATAAATAGATTTTTTTTTTTTCATAATTTAACTAAAAAGAAATATATAGATTTCAAGTGGCATTTTTACTCATAACTGCATGAAACATTATTTAAAGCAGATTCTCACAATTAAAATGAGTCCAAAATCAACATAATCCCTTGCATCGATCATGAGATACTCCTCATGAAGGAACATTAGGGGTCAAGGGCTAAACAAAAAGGCTACCTTTGTTCCAAATGCTGTAACTTTTGATTATTTCATGCTATCACCACACAATTTTATCCAGATGTAGCTTCATCGAAAAAGAATTTTCCTCCTATCTTATTGCCTTCCTGAATTATTGCATATCAAATAAGAAAAAAAAATTAAATGTATTTGTTTGTTTTTATCAGCATGAGAATGTAATAATGTAAACCATACCTACCTTTTGACTCTCCTTGCTATAGTTTGAGTTATGAGTCTTTACTTTTGTGTGTGTCACTAAGAAAAAAAACAACTCTAAAAATGCCTTCAGGTCTTTAAAGTTGATTTTCTTAATATTTTTATTTTTTATTTTTTTATCTTAACCAAATATTATCCTATCCTAACAAACCATACATCAGTGGAAAGCTTGCTTAGTCAGCTTCCAGGTTATGAATTAATCTCAATTAAAATAAATTTTTTTTTTTGTGGTCCAGGGTCACATATGAGATTAATCTGATACATACAACATAAAAGTAATATTAAAACTTGCACTCAAATGCGTACGTGAACTTGATCATGCTTGTCCGTGCAGAGTGTAACTCTGTTGTGGATAAGCGCTTCTCATATTAACAATGCTGAAACACAGCCAACTAAAGTTAGGGACCAAACCGACGCCAAAGAACTAGCGCTGATGAAATCTAACTGTCGCCTCGCGTCACCTGCATCGGAAAAAAACTGCACAGAAACTACAGGCTACTGTCAATTAGCACAAGCATTCTACGCCGGTGTGTTGAGAGAACTGTCTATTTAAGCAGATATATGCGTCTATATTCGTCATTTCAAAAAGGGAAAGCAAAACTAAAACTGCAGGTATTCAAACCATAAACGTATCCGCACTTGCTTACCGTTTTGAATATCAATCATGCTGATCACGTTCTTTATTCCACTCTGCTCATGTTATTATGAAAATATTCATTCAGTAGAATGCTCAGGTAAGATGACCTAAAATTAGAACCGCCTTCTGTCTGTGCCGTCATGACTTCTTTGGTTGCTTTCATCACTTTTGCTCTTGTTCTCATGCACTGACTCGTTTGCTAAACTGAACAGCCAGTCAGAGTTCTCTCTCTCACCGACGGCACAGTGCTGCACATCTTGCACTTAACTGTATTTTTATGATCAAAGTGATTCCAAGGCATTTATTCTTCTGTTTTTCGTCTTATTTGTGTTTCACAGTATGAATCTGCGAGAAGTGCTGAAAAAGTATGGTAAAGACGTGGGGCTACACATCAAGGCAGTCCGTTCCTACAGTCAACAGCTCTTTCTGGCCCTCAAACTACTGAAACGCTGCAACATCCTCCATGCTGACATCAAACCAGACAACATACTGGTTAGCATTATCTATATGGCCCCTGACTCAAGAGACTTCATTCATTCATTCATTCATTCACTCACTCACTCACTCACTGAACTCTCTGTCTGCAGGTGAATGAGTCAAAGACCATTCTTAAACTCTGTGATTTCGGCTCTGCATCCCATGTCGCCGACAATGAAATCACTCCCTACCTAGTCAGCAGATTTTATAGGGCACCTGAAATCGGTAAGTTGCACTGTAATTGTGTGATTATAGTGCACACAATTACAGCAGAACATGTGAACCGATTCTGTGTGGGCCTAGTAATTGGATCTAACTCTCTCTTCCTCCCTAGTCATTGGTAAACCATATGATTATGGCATTGATATGTGGTCAGTCGGCTGTACCCTGTATGAGCTGTACACAGGGAAGATCTTGTTCCCTGGCTCCTCCAACAATCACATGCTGAAACTGGCCATGGATGTGAAGGGCAAGATGCCAAACAAGGTACTGGATATTCACACTGAGATTCCACACTGGTTCATTTTCATAACAAAAAAAAAAAAAACAATTATCCTTATTTGAGATTATCCTACTGCTTATAAAACATTCACTACTAGCCTTAGCGATATAACCAGTTTAGATGGAAAGCATCTCAAACTGAGTCAAGTCAACTTTATTTATATAGCGCTTTTTACAATGCAGATTGTTTCAAAGCAGCTTCACAGTGTTAAACAGGAAAATAATGCAACCAAATTTGATTCGGCTGTACAGCCGCTCTGGAGAAAACGGTGATGTCATCTAGCTCATTTCAATTATCATATAAATATATATTCAAGTAGTGTAGTTGACATAGTTAATATGGCATCTTTCTGAAAGAGTACAGAGTCTCAAGCGATCGAAGCACATATAAAATGACGCAATCATCAAACATTAAACAGCATATAAATCAAAACTTCCTAATGTTACTGAATAAAATGTTGACCCAGGAAGAGGTATAGGGGTGTTGGAAGCGAATTACTCCATCTATGTTTTGATCATTGTTCTGAATCCAATCCAAACGTAGTCGTTGACAATAACGCAATTTTTTTATTTATTTTTTTTAAGCTTTTTGTTTTTGAAATGTTTCTTTATGAAACTTACCCACAGTCAAGTGTTGATAAAAAAATAAAAAAAAATGCATAAAGCTAGATTCAAATGTTTTCTATTTTACAGCAGAGGCTCTGTTTGTTCTATATTCATACAAAATAGATAATGCTTTGCAATGAGCTCTGTTAGAGAGCTACAATATGGCAATTTATCTGTTCAATAAAATACCGGTAACACTTTAACAAAGATTAACAAATACAGTAACAAATGTATTGCTCATGGTTAGTTCATTTTAGTTAATATTTTAACTAATGTTAACAAATGAAACCTTATTGTAAAGTGTTACCAAAATACCTTATTCACCTGTTGAGTAAAAAAAATATTTTCTCAAAAATGCTTTTGCAGCATTTCAAATCCTTCAGTTCTCACCATCTCTGAAAAGCCAAGCCAATGTTGATTCTCATTTTATTATGAGCTCTGTCACCTTAACTCTCCTCTGTTTGGGTTTTTTTTTTTTTAAACCTTTCTCACTTGTTGTGATGACTAACCTCTGCCCCACACCATATGCGTCAAAGTAGCCGGAGCAACTTTTCTTTATTTACGGATATGACGAGACATGCACGGGAGATAGATGTTTATACAGAATTTCCCACGAAAATTATCCTGTCAGGTCTAAAATATAAACACTTATGGCTTACCATAATGACTCAAGGTAAGACATTAACACATTTTGGATAAAGGATTGATGTATTGACTCGTTATTTAAATAAATAAATAAATAAATCATTTTGAACAGTTACATACTGTACCTTTTTAAATAAAATTTACGTCTGCTCACTTTATAATGGTATTTAAGTCTCTACTTACATGGTGTTTTATTGTTCATTTTTGTGTAGATGATCCGGAAAGGCCTGTTTAAAGACCAACATTTTGACCAGAACTTGAACTTCCTGTACATAGAGGTTGACAAAGTGACTGAAAGGGTATGTTCTCAGATCTCGCATGTATTAATTTTCTAATTAAATTTACACATCTATGATATCATCACACATCTGCTTCCTGTTTCATACACTTCTCTTTCTCTTGCACTTTCTTTAAATCTTTCAGGAGAAGGTAACTGTGATGAGCACTATTAACCCCACTAAAGACCTGCTTGCGGACATGATTGGAGGTCAGAGGTTACCTGAGGATCAAAGGAAGAAGGTCATGCAGCTGAAGGATCTGTTGGATGGGACTCTGATGCTGGACCCTGCTAAACGCATCAGCATCAACCAGGCCCTGCAGCACCCTTTCATTCAGGAGAAGATATGACACTTTCACCTCTGACCTTTGACCGTCCATTGTTTCACAGCCTAGCCAACAAACTCCAACTCAGAATGTTCGGAATCATCAAGACTTTCAATTTTCTATTTTTATTCATGTTTTTCTAGTGATTTTTTTTTCTTTCCCAGTCATTTGATTCGAATCTCTCAGAATGATCTTGTTTTTATTGTACATATGCACACATTATCATTCTCTGAGAGGAAGAGGCATGTTTAGTGGATATCGGACTTTGTCTTATTTAACTTCAAAAGTGGCCGAACTGTGCAGAGCGCAGCGTTTAAAAGGTTAGTTGAGTTGTTCAGAAGACATTGAAGGTGAGAAATGGCTAGGCAAGCACATCAGAGGGGTATTTAAAGACGAATTGTTTTTGGCATTAGCAGATTATAATCCAAATGTGCCCCTTTTGTTCACCGGTTAAATCAGTGGCTTCAGTTTAGATTCCGTTTATCTAATCGGAGTGCACCATTGACTTTAACTGCTGATTCACCAGGTGGTCAGACCTTTTGCTGGTTAGTAATTTCATACAGTCTCCTTCCTGTTAAACGATACGCAATAGTTCATCATGTACAGTTTAAAATATTGGTTTTGGTGTAGTACATTTACCTCAAAGTGGTACTGTAGATCACTCTATAAATTCTCATTTTATCGACTTTACAAGCCTGTCCTATTTAGAGATTGATTTTAGGAATAATTTAATTTACAAGAACTTTTGAATTAAATCTTAGTAAGTGAATAAGTTGTCACTTTTAGATTCAGCTAAATCGCCAATTTACCTCAATTCACTTTATTTCCAAAAAGTCCAAAGGTCTTGTTTTAATTTGAAAGATCTACTTTTTGGTTCATTCGTTTCTAATGGTGTCCATCAACTGTTATTACTAGTTATCTCTGAGGTTTGAATATTTCTGTCCTACTTCAGCATACCAGTACTTATGCACCTGTTAGAGATTAAAATGTTTTGGGTTATCTGATATGAAGTGCCTCCCTTTTGTGATCGAATTGAACCATTAAAGAAAGCCTCTCACAGACAGGTCCTGACAAACCGATGATCGTTTATTTCACAATGTAAATACTTCACAGTTTTTGCTATGTAAAACATGTTTTTTCTTTTTCTATTTGGGAAATGAAAATTGTTTTTGTTTTTTTTTGGGGGGGGGGCATAATAAACTCGAAAGATAGGATTGTGAAGGAAAATGACACGAGTGTTATTTTAGTAATAAATGGTTTCAATTTTCTGATGTATTAAGATGTTGTTTTAAGGGTCAACTGCAGTTTGTCATCTTTGGCCTCTTGAGAGTGCTGTGGCATCAGAGACATGCTGAGGTATTTTCTATTTTGATTCCCTATTGCAGTCATTTGGATTTTGAGATGGAAACCTGCAAACATTTCTGCCTCCTACCCTCAGACTTCCTGATCTAACAACTTACCCACAAGGTTTAGCTGACAATTATGAAACTTGTAGTTGGTTTCACTACCTCAGTCCCATCAGTTCAAGTCCCATCAGTTCAAGTCCCATCCCTCTGTTCATTCTGAAGCAGCTTATTAGATAATCAGTTACCTTTTATTGTGGGCATGCATTTTCTGCATACATCTGGAGATACATTAAGTATTATTACACATCCAAATTTGATAGTTATTTGTTCCCTTCATGGATATGAGAGTGTAGTCCAGAGTAGCCCAACAACATTTATGAGCAAAACAATAGGCCAGACACTTCAATGATAATTCCTCATCCAATTATTTATTTTAATTAAAGCTGCTGCACATAGGATGGCATATTTTGTTGGGAGGCTAAATCATTGTAGTTAAGCTTCAGACATCCATTTAGCAAACCACATGTGACCGCCTTGTAACTTATGACCCTCTGGCTGGCAATAGTTGAAGATTAGGGAACAATTGACCACGTTCAGAAAATTGAAGCATTTGTGAGTATGCTTATGGCTGTTGTTCTTGTCATTTGTTTGTGTAATTGAGTAGATTTTTATCGCCTGTTTGAACAGTTTTTCCTGCATCCATCATATGGCACATATTTTTTTAGTACAACTGAACTTTAAGTAACATTGTTAGCCAGCATTTTTCTTACTGAGTGTTCAACATGGTAGAAATGCAGAGAGGAACCCCAGACAATGACATTTAAGTGCTTTATTGGAAGTTATGCCTTTGCCTGGCAGATTTGTCAGTATTCATAAATTAACCTTTTTAAGGCGTGTGCATGATTGGCTCTGCAGCAGGAGTTGGACACATAAACTCAACAGAGATGAGATGTTAGAAGTCGCAGTGAAAGAACAGTCTCGCAAAAGACTAAGAGAAGAAAAATGTTGTCATACTAATCTGAAAATATGAAAAAAAATATATATTAACATCAAAATAGATTTTAAAATCTTGAGCTTATATTAAACATTTTACGGAAGCTGCAAGGAAAATGGCAAGACATTTCTGTATTTGATGTGAAATTGAATAGGCTACACGTTACAAAATGTACACTTGCAAATAAACCATATACACTCACCTAAAGGATTATTAGGAACACCATACTAATACTGTGTTTGACCCCCTTTCGCCTTCAGAACTGCCTTAATTCTACGTGGCATTGATTCAACAAGGTGCTGAAAGCATTCTTTAGAAATGTTGGCCCATATTGATAGGATAGCATCTTGCAGTTGATGGAGATTTGTGGGATGCACATCCAGGGCACGAAGCTCCCGTTCCACCACATCCCAAAGATGCTCTATTGGGTTGAGATCTGGTGACTGTGGGGGCCATTTTAGTACAGTGAACTCATTGTCATGTTCAAGAAACCAATTTGAAATGATTCGAGCTTTGTGACATGGTGCATTATCCTGCTGGAAGTAGCCATCAGAGGATGGGTACATGGTGGTCATAAAGGGATGGACATGGTCAGAAACAATGCTCAGGTAGGCCGTGGCATTTAAACAATGCCCAATTGACACTAAGGGGCCTAAACTGTGCTAAGAAAACATCCCCCACACCATTACACCACCACCACCACCAGCCTGCACAGTGGTAACAAGGCATGATGGATCCATGTTCTCATTCTGTTTACGCCAAATTCTGACTCTACCATCTGAATGTCTCAACAGAAATCGAGACTCATCAGACCAGGCAACATTTTTCCAGTCTTCAACTGTCCAATTTTGGTGAGCTTGTGCAAATTGTAGCCTCTTTTTCCTATTTGTAGTGGAAATGAGTGGTATCCGGTGGGGTCTTCTGCTGTTGTAACCCATCCGCCTCAAGGTTGTGCGTGTTGTGGCTTCATAAATGCTTTGCTGCATACCTCGGTTGTAACGAGTGGTTATTTCAGTCAAAGTTGCTCTTCTATCAGCTTAAATCAGTCGGCCCATTCTCCTCTGACCTCTAGCATCAACAAGGCATTTTCACCCACAGGACTGCCGCATACTGGATGTTTTTCCCTTTTCACACCATTCTTTGTAAACTCTAGAAATGGTTGTGCGTGAAAATCCCAGTAACTGAGCAGATTGTGAAATACTCAGACCGGCCCGTCTGGCACCAACAACCATGCCACGCTCAAAATTGCTTAAATCACCTTTCTTTCCCATTCTGACATTCAGTTTGGAGTTCAGGAGATTGTCTTGACCAGGACCACACCCCTAAATGCATTGAAGCAACTGCCATGTGATTGGTTGATTAGATAATTGCATTAATGAGAAATTGAACAGGTGTTCCTAATAATCCTTTAGGTGAGTGTATATATATAATATATTTATGTAGGTTTTGAAATGACAAAGACAGATGTATCTATTATAATTAAGCATGTGTGCTTCTCAAAGCAACAGTAGAGTTAAATTTTTGATTAAATCATGAATCAGTTGAGTGAATTAATGACACACTCAAAGAGAGTGGCTGAGTCGAAATCTCATACTTTTCATGAATGAATGCTATCTGGACTCACTCATTAAGGCAGTATTCACTTGTTTTGTTTCTCAGGAAACGGTTGAAGGAATGACTCAGTGACTTATTCATGAAGACAGTCGCTTGTTGCCATCTACTGGCCTATGGATGTAACCTGCATACACTTTCAAGAGAACAACATAGATTCCTGTCTTGCATTTACTCGTGTTTAATACAAAACTTCTCCTAGTTTCTCTGGACTCTGATTTAGTCATCTGTGTTGTTGGCAGTTCTCTGTTCTTATTTGCAGTTGGCAGGTTATATACATCAGTATGTGTGTTTTTATCATTATGTTTCCATTAGTGTACTGCCCAGTCTCTAATGATACTCAGTAGCTAATTCATGAAATATACAGCATATGTTCCTCGTGACTTCCTGTCTCCTGCCGCAATGCTGACTCAAGTCTGCTGGCACTTACTGTCAATATGAACATTAATGTGACCACAATGATGGCCAGCTGATCATAAAACACTTTATGTTAAGAAAGCTCTAAACAAAGATAATACTATTACAGTTTTTCTCAATTGATTTGACACTTTTCTTCAAATTAATGTAGTTGCTCTAAAAACAATTAAAACAGCAAACTAAACACTTTTAAAAGTTAGCAAAACAGTTAAGTTTTCACTGCAGTTTATTCTAGTAATGCATTTATCAAAAATAAATTCATCAAAACTACAATTGTGCTCTGTTGATTTAATAACAAATTCAGCTGTAGATACACAAATATGCCTACATTAATGAAAATACGTGTTTTTCGTGTTCTTTAATGAGGAGTTTAGTTGTATAACGATGAGTTTTCACTCCAAAAATTTATAAATGTACTGCAACCATTGAATCAATGAACTTTATATATCTTGCCTCTCATTTACATCTGGTCAAAGAATTTAATCAACATCACAATATATTTCCACGAATCAAGCAGTGAATGCTGAATCCATCCTTGTGCCTCAACTTCTCCACAGGCCTCTTCCATCGCTTGAAGAAGACTTGCTTGGTTGTTTTGACCATTTTTGGATTGTGATCATATACTTTCCATCCCCAAGAGGAGAATATGCTGAAAGGAACACCATCCTGAAATTTAAGTGATGCTCAAACCACTCTTGCACCAGTGCTGAATGGTAAAATTGGAAATTGTCCCAAACAACTATACAAATTCGCTCAATTTGCTCCCGATTACCCTGCGGAGGATTTCATTGAGGGAGTTAAAAAATGTAGGAGCCTTTCTGTGTTGTGCAACCCCAAGACAGCGTTGTGTGCCACAACACCAGTGGATTGCAGCACTTGTTGTCCAGGGACATTGACTGTGGCACGATGTTTATATTGGGCTGAACTCTCTGTCCAGCTTCTCTCAAGGAAATTTGGGTGGCTCTGATTTCATTTGAAACCCGTCTGTATCCTATTCTTCTACCTCTTCTCCCTCCTGTTACATTTTGCTCTCCCCTTCCCCTCTGTTCAGGTCTTTTTATATTTTCTTGCTCTTTCCACTAATGCCATTGCCTTCCACTCTACCATTTCTTCTCCCTCTACTCCTCTTCCTACATCCTCAGCTCTTCTTGCTCCTCCTCTCAATATTACCCTTCCTCTATCCTCTCCAAAACCTCTCACTCTTACACCACTCTCACTCTTTGAGTGCCATTTTGTCAAGCAAAAAAAAAATTATGGTGATTAGTGTTCCCTTTGGTTGGGCACTTGGAACATTCATATTATTGTAATTCTGTTCCAATTGATGCAGCGATGCAACAAGAAATCACAGTTTTTTGGTTATAGGAAGAAAAGTAATAAATCGGTTGCTTTTAAAAGTTGACCTAGCTTCTGACTGAATAATTAACTATAGTTCACCTTTTAAAATTAACCTATGTAATATTTCCCTTTATGTCGTATAATGATTGTTTACAATTTTATTGCTAACACTTGCATCATAAACACCTGTGAAACTTTTAATTGGGTTGATATAATCTCTCTATATTTGTGACAATATCTTGCAGCTAATCATGCTTCAGTCTCACTGACTTCAACATTCAGCATGCAAAACGCAACAACGGTAACAATTATGGTAGCTATACTAAGTCAAGAGTAAATCTAAAGTAAAAGATCAAGTACTCTCTACAGTTCTTTTTTAGTTACTAGAACTCTTGTGTAAGTGAACGTCTCGGTTACGGATATAACCTTTGTTCCCTGAAGGAAGGGAATGGAGACATTACTTCAGTTACTGACGGAATGGGGGTTTCGCTTAGAAGCCAATCGCCTTTGAGATCTACAAAACGAGCCTTTTGCATAACGCACCGCTGCCCCACCGCATGGGTATAAAGGGCGTTGCGTGGCAATCTCGCATTATGTTTACCTGCTGAAGAGCCGAGGCTGAGCTCCCCGGCCATACCACCGGTACAGCGGTTGTGGCAGGGGGACGTAACGAGGGTTACATCCGTAACCGAGACGTTCCCTTTCAGTCAGTACACTACGAGTTACGTCAGTTACTGACGGAATGGGGGTCCCAATGCAAATTCGCCACAGCGGCTGTCTTCCAGGTACCTGCGCTGACCAGAGCTCCCTGCCGTGAGTCTTAGCACGAATGAGGGGCTAGGCTCAAATACCAAGGTAAACTGGGAAGCATATCCCACGTGGAGAAATGCAACACAATGCCTGCCCGAAGGGAGGACTTAAGAATACACATATGACCCGCGTGTGGGCTGCATATGGGCACTCTGGAGTATCCAACCGCAGGTGGAATCTTTCAACCCCAGGAGTGGCAAGGGTCTTGCCAAGGGAAGACACATGCTCGGGGAGACTTACCGTGGAAATGCACATGGAGGCACCTAACGTAACACGAGGGCTGACCAAGCAGGCTTGCACTCTGGTGTCGGCATCAACAGTGCTGGAGGAGCTCAGGGCCTACTGAGAGACTCACCTGAGTAAAAAATGCGCACGCATCCAGTCCGTGGAGTGGAATGGCGCTGCAAGATACCTGAGCCTGTCCAGTTACTGGCCATCTTGGGCGAGTATACGGAGGATACTGGCTCCACTCTGAGATTACTCAGAATCTAACGAATGTGTATGGTATCACCCACCCATCACGTGAGAGTTAGACGGCCCGAGTTCCAGGCACGCTTTGTCACCGAAAATGCCTGCAGGTCCGCAACCCCCTAAATGGAAGCCAGGGCAATCTAGAGCACCACTTTCAATAAAAGGAACTTAAGACTCAAAGGACTGCAAGGGCTCGGAGGGAACTCTCAGCAGGGTAGATAACACCACTGGAGGTCCCAAGAGGGCAACTGCAGAAAGCGAGGTGGACTTATCCCCCACACTCCCTAAAAACCTGCAGGTCAGGTCATACTGTCCTACCGTTCTTGAATCCACCAGGTTGAGGTGAGCCAAAATAGTGGCCACGTAAACCTTCAGGGTGGAGGGAGACAGCCTACGCTCCACCCAACCTGGAGGGAGGAAGCACAACCCGAGCGGCATTAGCTGGGGTCTTCCTGAGAAGAGCACCAGGTGACGAAGAGGTTGCACTCCAATGCACAGGTCTGTCTCGTGGACAAAGGCCTAGCGGGAGTGACTAAACCTACCGTGTCCCGTCCAGGGCCCACACGTGTAGGATAGACCGGGACGTGGGTGCCGAAGGTGCCTCGTCTCTGAGTAAGAAGGACCTTCCTCAGAGGAGCGACCAAGGAGGTGGGCAAAGTTGGGCAAAGCTCCCGACTGCCCAGCAAAATAGCCCAGTCTGGGAGATAGGGGAGTTGAGGAAACGTGTTCGTTCCTCCTCCTGCCCATCTGCCAGACTGAGCCATAAATAGCGTTCCTGGACCACGGCAGTGGACATCACCTGACCGAGAGAGCGTGCAGTAACCTTCGTCGCCTGTAGGATGAGGTCGGCAGCCGCACGCAGCTCACGCACGAGTGCGGGGTCAGTAGTGCCCTCGTGCATGCATCTGAGCACCCTGGCCCAATAGGCTTGAGGGATGGCCATAGCATGCAGGTGGACGCGGCCTGGCCCGCGGCTCTGTGGTTCTCCGCCACCAAAGTAGACGTAACCCACAAGCCTTGGATGGGTGCTTTGGGTCCCAGCGTGCTGCTGAAATGCTCTGCGGGCATAGTTGCAACGCAACAGAACGTTCAACAGGGGGAACCCTTACACCGTGCCACTATCGAGAGCAGTAAGGCGGAAGAGGCTGCCGATCGAAAAGTCAATGAAGACTCCCACGACTTCGACACCTCTTCATTCACTTCCAGGAAGAAGGGCACTGAGGGTTGGCGGGCGCTTTCAGCGTGGGCCGCACCCAGATACCAATCATCCCCGGGAAAGCATGGCTGTGAGCTCCGGATCAAACTCGGGCAGCGCTGGAGCTCCCAGAGGAGGCAGCACAGCTGAATCTTCATCTCCAGAGGAATCCAACCCACCTTGTGATGCGGCGATCGACGTGACGTCATCCACCAACATCCCAAATGAGATGCTGAGCCCAGGACGGGACAAACCAGCGCCTTAATCCGGCAACACAACGGGTTGCAGTGTGCTAGAGGGGGGTGTGGCCCGAGGAATATTCGTCGGGTTGGCCCACACAAACGCCCCCAGATCACCCTGACCACCAGCCAAAGTACTGCCTCTCGTGGAGGAAGTAGATTGGGGTGTGATAGAGGGGACTCTCTCTCCTCTTTTTTTTTTTTTTAATTTTTAAACGGAGATCATAGAGTCTCGATTGCAACACCGCGATGGCCATGTTCCCGCAGTGGGAACATGAGTCATCCATGAGCGCATGCTCAGCGTGCATGCCCAAGCACGCCAAACAGCGCTCATGCCCATGAGACGGACTAATCAGCCGACTGCACCCAGAAACAATGCATGGGCGAAACGTCTTGAAAAAGATGTGCCGCGTGCAGCTCTTTTAGAGAGGAGTTTTGCTCTGCAGAATGCTGAAGCGCCCAGGGAGAACGCGCACACTGCTGGATCACTGCACAGATCAGACAGGAATGCGGAACTCGCTGGAACGCGCCGTAACACCAACACTCTGGAGAGACGCTCGTCTTGAAGAGAGAAACCTCAGGCAAGTAACACTCGGCTCTGAAGCAGAAACATAATGCGAGATTGCCACGCAATGCCCTTTATACCACGCGGTGGGGCGGGGTTGTGTTATACAAATTCTGCAGACCCATAGCATTTTCATGCCATTGGCTCGTTTTGTAGATCTCAAAGGCGATTGGCTTCTAAGTGAAACCCCCATTCCATCAGTAACTGACGTAACTCGTAGTGTACTGACTGAAAGGGAACTATATTAACTAAGCATTTGTCAGCACAACATACTATTCCTATTTCACTTTACTTTTTTTAAGGCAATCGGTTTGCATGCTTTTTTTAAGTAAGCCTAACTCTAATTAGATTTTACAGTGTTACATGCAATACTTTTTCAAACTTCACATTACTGTATAATTATTTAAACTGTATAAAACTTGTAGTTTTAAATAAGAAGTGAAACCGAGAAGAATATTCCTGTGTGTTTTGAGTGAGTTATTTAGAACAAAATGAAGAACAGACAAGAATCTCTTACCCTGAGAGGAAAATTATGTTAGTGATTCACGAGCGCATGAGAAATGTCACATGAAAGTCACAAAAAAACTGATGACAACTGTCAGCAAAATTCTAGACAGCTGGGGCTGAAAATCTGTCCCATTATCGAGTTCCAGCTGACTGAATATTTAAATATTTGATATAAAGGTACAGACACATGAATTGTAACAATCGCTTTCAAATTAATGCAACTCAGAGAGCTTCCTGAGTAATGATTTAAACTGTGTTTAAAGGGCATATTGCAGGTTAGAGACCCCAGTGAGTCAATGTATAGAAAAATAATGTAGGAACTAGATTTTCTTTAAAATATACTTATAAATACACTACTAAGGCTTTTGGAGTTTTTGTGAGAAAATTTTACTTTAACGTGGTACTAATTTTTACGTTAACGACTCATGACGTAATATGACGCGATGTTGGAAAAAAAGCGTTTTTCACAAACAGCCAACGAAACGGCCACTTTATTTACTAAATATGTGCTCTTATGTCTTTTTAAAACATTTTAAATCCTGCATTACCTTTTCATATGGTATTTTCATACAAATTTATATATTCATTTTGAAAAAAAAAAATTAACCTGCAATATGCCCTTTAAAGGAAAGCAACAATCTCTGCTCTTTATGAAGCAATGATTCAATAAAACTTTCTGAATTAATTGTAATTTACAATTTTTAATTACTGCACTATATGACCACATCAGATTAGATTTAATTTTGTTGAGAAGAGAGTAAGCTGACCTTAAATTATATACACCAATCAGGCATAACATTATGACCACTGACAGGTGAAGTGAATAACACTGATTATCTCTTCATCACGGCACCTGTTAGTGGGTGGGATATATTAGGCAGCAAGTGAACATTTTGTCCTCAAAGTTGATATGTTAGAAGCAGGAAAAATGGGAAAGCGTAAGGATTTGAGCGAGTTTGACAAGGGCCAAATTGTGATGCATTTCCAAAACGGCAGCTCTTGTGGGGTGTTCCCAGTCTGCAGTGATCAGTATCTATCAAAAGTGGTCCAAGGATGGAACAGTAGTGAACCAGTGAACAGGGTCATGGGCTGCCAAGGCTCATTGATACACGTGGGAAGTGAAGGCTGGCCTGTGTGGTCCGATCAAACAGACGAGCTACTGTAGCTCAAATTGCTCAAGTTAATGCTGGTTCTGATAGAAAGGTGTCAGAATACACAGTGCATTGCAGTTTGTTGCGTATGGGGCTGCATAGCTGCAGACCAGTCAGGGTGCCCATGCTGACCCCTGTCCACCGCCAAAAGTGCCAACAGTGGGCACGTGAGCATCAGAACTGAACCATAGAGCAGTGGAAGAAGGTGGCCTAGTCTGATGTATCACGTTTTCTTTTACATCACGTGAATGGCCGGGTGCGTGTGCATCGCTTATCTGGGGAACACATGGCACCAGGATACCTAAGCATTGTTGCAGACCATGTACACCCTTTCATTGAAACGGTATTCCCTGGTGGCTGTGGCCTCTTTCAGCAGGATAATGCGCCCTGCCACAAAGCAAAAATGGTTCAGGAATGGTTTGAGGAGCACAACAACAAGTTTGAGGTGTTGACTTGGCCTCCAAATTCCCCAGATCTCAATCCAATCGAGCATCTGTGGGATGTGCTGAACAAACAAGTCCGATCCCCACCTCGCAACTTACAGGACTACATCTTGGTGCCAGATACCACAGCACACCTTCAGTGGTCTCAATGCCTCAACGGGTCAGGGCTGTTTTGGCAGCAAAAGGGGGACCAACACAATATTAGGAATTATGGTCATAGTGTTATGCCTGATCAGTGTAGTAGCTCATGGCTCTAAGGAGTGTTAATAAAATTAAAACAATTCATGCTATTTTATAAATAAAATAACTAGTAGATGTATTAGAAATAGAATACATAGCCATAGAATCTTACATACATAGAATCTTTTTTTTTTCTCTAATGAAATTATAGATTTTTTCATTGCAAAAACACAGAGAACATTTATCTGTTTATACCAGGACAATTACTACATTTGCTTTTAAATCAACAGTGAATAACCAGGGAACCATGAAAACAAATTCATTGTTACAAAAATCACACATTTACAAAAACACATTTAAGCCTGCAAGAGTTTGTCTTTTCATGATTCTGACACTAATCCCAGAATTCACAGTTCATTTTAACAGATGAGTTGTATTTTTTTTTCTCATTTAAGTTTTACAGACGAATAAACTAATAATAATGAAAAAATATGTTTAACCCTCTGGTGGTCCTCATTTGCGAGTCACACTTGTGGTTTTCGTAGTCAAAAGTGACCGAGCACCAAGCAGAGTTAAAATTTAACTTTTTTCCCCATTAGAATCAATGTATTATATTTTTGTTCAAAAATATATTTTGTATTTTAAGAGAATTTTATGGTACTAATTAATATTATGCAATAATTATGATAATTTTTCCGCCTTGAAAATAATAATTAAAACCCTGATATATTTTTGTATTATTTTTAAATTAAAGCAGTATTTTATGTTAAAATATAGATAAGTCTTTTAACATTTTTGAAGGCATATTAGTGCCATATGGTGGGAGTAAAAAAAAGAAAAACTTATGTAATACACTGGTGTAACCACTAGACTTGTAAAGACAAATGACTTGTAAATTCTCTAGTTGTTTTAAGACATAATTACTTACTTTTATTAGGTTATGGATTTGGATATTTATTTAGACATTCCCCAAAGACTACGTCAAGGTTTAGAATTTTTTTTGTTTGAAAATGTTGATTTGAAGTGTCAGTTTTTGCACAAATTTTATTACAGTCAAACCTGACCACAGAGAAATACATTTTGTACATTTGTACAAAACGTAATATTTTTCAGTCAAACGTGACCAAAGAGCACAAGAGGTTTAAAATGTACTTTAAAGTAAAACTTTTGACAGCAGCTATTTGCACCTATAGATGCTATTTACACTAAGTGAATATAGCATTTTTTCTTAGCGATAAATGCTATTTAAATCTGACATTACATTAAATCTGACATCACTAGCTTTTAATCTAAATCACTATCACAACACGTTAGCATTTCGCTACACTGTTAGCCTGCCAGCCGTGCATCCGGGTCTCCTGTTTTTCTCTTTTGCGCCTTTTACGAGTCCATCAAACAATTTAGGTGATTTGGATTAGTCAACAAATATGGTGAGTCATGTCATCTTCTCCTGTTATTGTCACTTGCACTGCCTATGCTAACGTTTAGCATAACCTTCTCTGTCTGCGGTGAGGACTACACATGTGATAAATGCAGGGAGATAGTCAGGCTGACGGAGAAGATTTCAGAATTAGAGACATGCATCCAAACTTTATTTGAGGATAGTAAGAATGCAAAGGCTTAAGACACTGCTTTGGATGCAAATGGCTTAGTGAACTCTGTATATTGTTCGGTTCCAGCAGCAGAGCTCGAGCAGCCAGGCACCTGGATGACTGTGAGACGGCATAGTCACAGATAAAAAAAAAACACTCTTCCATCAAACAGGTTCTCCCCACTCAGTGACACACCTACAGAGAATCCTGTTGAAAGTGCCCTAGTTATTGCAGATTCTATTACACGGAACGTAAAAATAGAGACACCAGCCACCATAGTCACATGTTTACCGAGCCAGAGCGCCTAACATCAAAGGACATTTTAAAGTGCTGGCTAATGCTAATCGTAAATTCTCTAAGATTATTATCCACGTCGGCACTAATGATGTTCGACTTCGTCAGTCGGAGATCACTAAAATTAACATTAAAGAGGTGTGTGAACTCGCAAGTACGATGTCAGGTAAAAAAAAATTTCTGGCCCCCTTCCCGTTCGGCGGAGTGATGAGATACTTAGCAGACTATCATCACTCAATGGCTGGTTGTCTAAGTGGTGTCCGCAGAATAACATAGGGTTCATAGACAATTGGAAAAGATTTTGGGGTAGACCTGACCTGTTAAAAAGAGATGGTATTCATCCCTCCTGGGGTGGTGCCGCTCTTCTCTCTAGTAATTTGGCACATAGTCTTAGAGTTGAACCTTGACTAACTGGGGCACAGGTCAGGAAGAAGACGGACTGGCTTAACCGACCGTCTGCTAGCTGTCTCGCGTCACAGAAGTCAGATAAATCCCAACACATAGAGACTCTTTCACCTAGATATTATCACATAGAGACTGTGTCTGTTCCTCGAAATAGTAAATACAAAAAACTCTCGAACCCATGTAAGGGAAAAAATTTAATTGATGTTCAACAAATAAACAACAGATATAATACAGATGATCAAATGATAAAGCTCGGGCTGCTGAATATTCGATCCCTTCCCTCAAAAGCGCTTATTGTTAATGATATGATTACAGATCATAACCTAGATGTGCTGTGTTTGACAGAAACCTGGCTAAAACCTGACAATTACATTACTTTAAATGAGTCCACCCCTCAAGATTATTTTTATAAACACGAGCCGCATCTGAAAGGCAAAGGGGGAGGGGTTGCTGTAATTTATAGTAATATCTTCAGTATTACTCAGAAGTCTAGTTTCAAATATAATTCTTTTGAAGTTTTGGTGCTTTATGTAACGTTATGTAGTGTAAATGATAAATCCCGTTTGACATTTGTGCTGGCTACTGTATACAGGCCACCAGGGCACCATATAGACTTTATCAAAGAATTTGCTGGCTGCAGATAAGTACTAATTGTTGGTGATTTTAATATCCATGTAGATAATAAAAAAGATGCATTGGGATTGACATTCTAAACTCTATTGGAGTTAGGCAACACGTGTCAGGACCCGCTCATCGTCGTCACTGTCACATGGAATAAATGTTGATACCGTTGAAATTCTGCAGCAGAGCGATGACATCTCAGATCATTATCTAGTATCGTGTTTACTTAATATAGCCAAGGCTGCAAAGCCGTCCACTCGTTACAAATATGGTAGGACAATCACCACTACCACTAAAGATTGTTTTGTAAATAATCTTCCTCATCAGTTCCATCTCCTCAGCATCCCAGATAGCCCAGATAGGTTTTTCACATTTCGTGGAAAGAGAACATGATTGCGTACAGAAAGGCTGTAAAAACTGCTAGATCTGCTTATTTCTCGACTCTCTTAGAAGAAAACAAACACAACCCTAGGCTCCCTATTAAACACTGTATACATTTTAAAATCTTGCTAATTGCTTACAAAGCACTAAATAGTTTAGCTCCCCAGTACTTGAGTGAGCTCTTAACGCATTAAACTTGTCATACCTGTTTCTGTGTCTGGCGCTCGGTGGGACTTTTATGTTGTAGTTCTCTGTGCATTGTCTCTGTGTTCTTTTCTGTGTGGAGTTTTGTAGTTCTTTGTAGTTTTTCATGTCGATTAGTCTTCCCAGGTGTTTCCCATTAATTCCCATTTACCACACCCCTTGTTATCTCGTTAAGCTAGTCTTCCCTGTGTATTTATAGTCCTTGTTTTCTCTGGTTCTCTGTCGGTTGTTGTTTCATGTTATGCAGGTGTCTGCAGTTCCCCATGTTTTCTTTGTTTTTTTCTCAGTGTTATTTTGTTCCTGATTTATAGTTGTTTTCTGCATTAAATTTCCCTGCATTTGGATCCTCATCTCTGTCTTTCCCTTGTGTTCCATGACAATACTCCATCATGTCTATTGCGGTCTCAAAATTCTGGCAAGTTGATAATACCTAGAATATCAAAATCAACTGCAGGCGGTCGATGCTTTTCCTATTTAGCACCTAAACTGTGGAACAGTCTTCCTAGCATTGTTTGGGAAGCAGACACACTCTGTCAGTTTAAATCTAGACTAAAAACACATCTCTTTACTATGGCATACACATAGAACATTATACAATTTCTATTATTCAAATCAGTTAAATGATTGTTTTAGGCTGCATTAACTAGGTCTGCCGGAATCGGGAACACTTCCCATAACACCTGATGTACTCGTTACATCATAAAAAGAATGGCATCTACACTAATGTTAGTCTCTCTGTTTATCCCAAGGTTTACTGTAGTCAGCCGGATTCGGGCCGTATCCAGATCAGATGGTGGACCTGCGCTAGATGTGACCAATGCAGCCCTGAAGTGTCTGCAGAGACTGTGTCAACTAGACTCTCCTCTGTGACGGCCTCATTGACACGACATCCTAAACAAACCCGTCTCCTGCGTCATGACTCCAATCTTCAATCAGATGGAACTGGACAAATATTCTAAATATTCTGATCTAATATGACTTCTGACTTGTAATGTTGCCTGAATCATAATCATACACTGTTTGTTCGTTGGCCAGAGGAGAACTGGCACCCCGACTGAGCCTGGTTTCTCCCAAGGTTTTTTTCTCCATTCTGTCACCTGATGGAGTTTTGGTTCCCTGCCACTGTTGCCTCTGTTGCCTTTGGCTTTTGGCTTGCTTAGTTGGGGACACTAAATATTCAACTATATTACTGATCTGCCCGCTTTGTCACTATATGATAATTGAACTGAGCTGGATGACATCACTGTTTTCTCCAGAGCGGCTGTACAGCCGAATCAAATTCTGTTGCATTATTTTCCTTTTAACACTGTGAAGCTGCTTTGAAACAATCGGCATTGTAAAAAGCGCTATATAAATAAAGGGGACTTGACTTGACTTTATTTTCACTGTGATTGGGAAAAGGGAGTAGAACGAGTTCAGCAAAAGGATTCGAACTCTTGCGCCAAAATCTCCAACCACGTGTCTTACCCCTTCACTATTGCCATTGTGAACAATCCACCATCTTACATAATTTTGTCTTTTTCAACCAGACATGAGTGGGCGAAGTTAGTGTAAATAGTCTCTGCCAACAAGGTGGGCTATTTACACTTATTGTAATCTCTGTTACTGTAATCTCTTCAAGTAACCTTAAGTGGCTTTTTATTTAAAGAATATTATATAATCTGCAAGTAGAGTTTTTGTAAAAAAAAAAAAAAGATTCTAAGTGGACTAAATAAATATAGCTAAATAAGTGAAATAATAGTTAAATAAGTGAAAATTAAAGAAGAAAACACACACACACCAGAAGTAACGTATGAAAACCAGAAGTAATTAAAATAGTACTAAATGTGATACTTGTTACTGCAGGATTAACTGAGAAAGTCATTGCCATGGAATTCCCCTCATCTCTCTTTAATGTTTGGAGAAGGATTACACAGTGTGGTCTGAGATATTCTGCATACTCAGCTGAAAGCTGTTCTTCTTTCTCACTCATATTGGCATTATTCCTTTGAAAATAAAGTTAGATTGATGTCTACAGCTCTTTTAGTCAGCACATTTTTACCAGAGAAGATTTGACTGTGGCCACAATTAACAAATACACATCCGATGAAAGGAATGGCTTGGGAAGTCTGGGAATAAAGGATAATAAAGAAGGAAAGGAAGGTCTGAAACTTGAAAAGTCTTCTCTGATCCCTTGCCAGGGCCCCGGCAAAAACATTGAGTAGTCTCGCAAACCACAATGATCTGCCTCTTTGGTGAGGTTACACTAAAGGTGTTTCCACCAGTCTGTAGTAGACAAAATCTGTTTTAATACTTTATTAAATATTTTTGTGTGCATATAGCATAATTAATATTAGGAAGACTAATGCTGTGTGCTATACTATATAGTATGCAAAAAACAACTGTAGTGTGTATAGTGTCTGAGGGTATTGGGGAGAGAATTTGTGAATGCCAGTGAAGTGACACAACTGACGCTGGTTGGTCACGTGACAGTAATAACATGGTAGGGGTAGTAGCCTATGTCCGAATTTCATTCAAAATACCCATATTAATTCTATATAGAACATACTTTACCAAAAATTGCCCCAATATTCTCAGACACTACAGTTGTTTTTGCTTCTTTTTGAGGGTCCAACAGGACTCTGTAATGCACCTAGACAAACAGTTGTGAATACTACACTGATTACTAATCAGAGTAAAAAATAACAAATTGTGTTTGGATGCAGGCCATGGTGACCACCTGCAAGGTGATGCAGTTAGAAGTGGGCTGTATAATGAATAAGAGTAGAGTTTTTAGAATAGAGTTAGAAAGGCCTAAACTACATCAACCACAACCCAATTATTCCCTGATCTTAACAATGTTAGTCCTATGATTTTATTTCATTTAACTCAGTTTACTTGTCTTCAATACAATTTCAGCATAGAAATTGCAGTAGAACAAATTTATGAGAGTGTTCCTAGTTTTTATCTATTACATGTTCCTCTCTGTGCTGCCCAGGTACTGCCTAAATTAACAGAGACTTTGATTCAACAGATAAATAAAGTGAAGTGGAGGCCAAGTATGGCAACCCATACTTGGATTTTGTCCTCTGCATTTAACCCATCCAAGCTAGTGCACACACATTAGGAGCAGTGAGTAGTGAACACCCACACGCACACACTGCAAACCGTGGACACACACACCCGGAGCAGTGGGCAGCCATTCACCGTGGCGCCCGGGGAACATTTGGAGGGTTAGGTGCCTTGCTTAAGGGCACCTCAGTTGTTTCCTGCCAGTATTGAAAATCGAACCCACAACCTTCGGGTTACAAGTCCGACTATTAGGCCACAACTGCCCCAAAGTATTGTTAGTGCAGCCATGTGGTTGTGCTAATGTGGTTTAATTAAAGTAAATTTCAGACAGATTTTTGGTTGCAGAGAAAGAAGGAAGAGAGAGTGAACAAAGATTCTTTGTCTCCTTTAAGGCTGACTAACCCTAGTGCATTCTGTCAGTGCTAATGTCCAGTATGCATTTTGATTGACAGGCTTGTCCTATGATGTGATATGGTGTACTTAAACTAAATTCTATATTTTAATAAGCATTTATCTGTTTTATTATAATTTTTTTTGTATTATATTAAATTAACATTCATTTGTAATATATACATGTGTAATATATACTCTAAATGCTATATTCTAAACAGCATTTGTATACAGCTTTATGCATAAACAGCAATATGCATTCTGCTTAATTTTTAATCTAATATTTTGGTTCAAAAGTTTAATTGTAAAATTAAGAAGTTGGTAACACTTAAGTATGGGGAACACATATTCACTATTAACTATGAATTTTGCCTCAATAAAATCCTAATTTATTGTGTACAGTGTGTTAGTGTTACAGTGTTAGTAAGGTAGTTTTTGTAACATTTAAATTTAGGTATTGGGTAGAATTAAGGAATGTAGAATAAAGTCCTGCAGAATAAGTCATTAATATGCATTTTAAAAGTACTAATAAACAGGCAATATCCTAGTAATATGCATACTAATAAGCAACTAGTTACAATTTTTCTGAATTGCTAAAACACATTTCACAAAACCATCACCCACTTTCTCAAAACCTTAAACACAAAACCAAATCTTCAAACTACATTCAGAGAACCCTCTGAGTCTTTTGGCAAAATCAAACAAATAATGCTTTCAGATTATACACACAGTGTTACAATCTGGTTGTGCAGTGAGGGAAAACAGGATGCGGACTTCAAATAATAGATGGGTTTAATACAAAGCATAGGACACAACCAAACATCAGGGTAACACAAACATGAACGGACCATGAGTGCAGAGGAGTGAGACAATATAAAGGGAGTGCTAACGAAGACGACCAGGTGCAGGGAAGAGCGGGAGAGATGAGGAGTGAGTGAGTTCAGGTGTGAGACAGGGAGGATTATGGGAAATGGAGTCCGGGACAGGCGTGGATTGTAACACACAGCAAGTCAATATTATAAATACTACCGATCATTCATTAGACCAAATAAAAAAAATGGAGAACACAGAATCCAAAGAATTACAGAAAAAAAGTATATTGTAACAAAGTAAACTAATTTTGCAATGACATAAAAAGTATAGTAATGTTTTTCTCGATTGCTTACAGTTTTTTTTTCAGTTGCTTAAGCACAATTTTGAAAACAGGGCCCGGTTTGTCAAAACACTACACACAATTAACAACCCTACACCAAAGTAGCCCAACACTTCAGATCATTTACAAAATGGAACACTTTTGGCAAAACTATACATGACTTTATAAAAACAATATTTTGTTACCATACGAAACCCATTTCATATGACTTCAGTCTTTTTGAAGCAGTTACACACGGCTGTTGCTAACCTAAAACACTTTTAGCAAGTCTAATTCTCAGTGATTAGAGTACTGTAAATGAAGTACACAGAGAAAGTGCAACTATACAATAGTTCACCAAACACTACACAAGACCAATGCTGCAGACTGAGGAAAATATCATTGATTTCTCTCCATATACCCAAATCAGTCAACATGGAGAATCACAACAAGACAAACGTCCCAGTTGTCATGCTACTACAGTAGTGTGCATAATACTTAGCTCAGCAAACAACAGACAAACGTAAAATACTGTGTCCAGTACAGGTTACAATTACAGTAAATAACAAACAAAAAATAATCTGAAAAAAAAACTGACAATATTGTACAGAAAATATTACAGTAAACATACTATACATAATCTCATCGCCTAGCTGGATCTGGCTAGAGAATTCAACAGCACAAGCAATATCCTCATTAGCAAGACAACGCAGGAAGAACCGTTGTGAATGTCGAATCCATCCTTGCACAGCTGCGGCGTCGACTTGGTCACAGGCGTCCTCCATGGCCTGAATGAGGGGTACCTGAGCCTGGGGCTGGAGATCATAAACCTTCCACCGCCATGCAGAGAAAAACTCTTCGATAGGGTTTAGAAACGGAAAGTATGGTGGAAGGTATAGTACTGTCAACTGTGGATGGTGTTAAAACCAGTTATGGACCAAAGCAGAACGGTGGAAAGACATATTCCCAGCTAACAAAAAGTTGTTGTCAGAACGTTTTGTTAACATTCCCTTTAAGTTATGAAAATGTTCCCTGTTAGCTGGGTTGTCCCAGATGACAGTGTATTGTATCTGGTGCATTTCATTACCTGCTGTGACGATGTGGTGCAATCGGTCCAAAAATGCGAGAATGTGAGGTGTGTTGTAAGGGCCCATTTTGGCATGACGAAGGACAACCCCATGCTGTGAAATGGCAGCGCAAAGGGTGATGTTACCCCCACGTTGCCCTAGGACATTGATTATTGCCCTGTGGCCAATGATATTTCTGCCTCTCCTTCTTGCTTTTGTGAGGTTGAACTCTGCCTCATCAATATATATGAATTCATGCAGGATTTCCTCAGCATCCATCTGCAAAACTCTGAAATACAGTGAAAGACAAGATTGTGTAGTTCAGGATAGGTCTAGTATATTACAGTCAATGTAAAAAAGTAATGTGTGGAGTATGCAACATTACAGTGCTAAAGTGAACAATACAAACCTCCACATACTTATGCCGCAGCCGTTTGACCCTCTCTGAATTCCGCTCAAAAGGCACTCGATAAAGTTGTTTCATTCTTTTCAGGATGCGTGCCAGTGTTGGCTGAGACCTGATGGACATTATTGAAAATGGCATGGTCACCGATAATGTTTGCTTGTAGTTCTCTGAGCCTGATAGCATTATTGGTCAAAACCATGTTTATTATCTCTCTTGTTCTTGCGTGAATATGGGCCCCCTCCCTCCTTGTCGTTCCCGACCCTATGTAGAGAATAATACATGTAACTTACTGTACAATGTCACAGGAAGGGGCATCACAAGTGCTGATATGGTGCATACAATAAGCGGCTGATTACTGTAACTGTAGACAGATCTTCTTTTACCTGTTTTCTTGTCAAAAAGTCCTTATGACAGTTGCCACTGTATATCTGCTAAGATTTGGCTGTGGTAATTTGACAGTCAGTGCTTTGGAACTGCAAGGAAGTGACATCATGATATACTTCTGTGTCTGATGTATACAAGTGTGATTAGTGTTTTGCAAATCACTGTGTGTAATGTTTTGAAAATAGTGTGAAGCTGACAATGTGCTTACAGTTGTGAAAATCTAGCCTTGTGTTTTGCTCCTTGAGTGTAAGGTTTTGCTAATTGTGGGAAAAGTTTAATTTTAGTGTGTAAGCGATCGTAAAAAACTGTAAACACATTTCTTGAAACTATGCCTCTTCTCGAAACTCTAAGCACAAATCCATAACTTCTCACCCAATTCCCCATACTTCCTATTTTCAGGTCAAAATGAAGCTCTCCACTCAAAACCTTTACTTCAATCTTGCTGAAAAAAAAACTAACTTTGCCCTCAGACATGACACAAAAGTTTTTGTTTTCAAATGACACACTCAAACCATCATATAAATAGACATTTATAAGAACCAGTTGAACACTGATGTGCTCAATGTAAAACACTATGATGAATGGAAAACACTTCTTCTCCATTCATCATAATGACTTAGGTCTTTTTTGGTTCAGTATTACACTTACTACAGACAGTACATACATAAGTGTGTTGTAAAATATTTGAGAATATTGTTTTTATATTCAGAACACACAAATACATGGTAACAAATATATTTTATTTTTCCCACAAAAACAATGTACACAGTGTACATCCCAACCAACACAAAGTTGCACATACAGTGGTCTACATACCAGACATTAGAATTTACTGTATACAGTTACAGTAAAAAATAAAAAATAAATAAAAACTATGCTGCATCCTCTCTTTGGTTTCGGTCTGGCCACAGCACCTCATCCACATCACAAGCAATGTTTCCCCTGGCCAAGCAGCGGGGGAAATATCGCCTAGCATGGCGATTCCAGCCATGAAAAGCATCAACTGCTATATCTCCACATGCGTCTTCCATAGCTTGGAGGGATTTACACACTTTCCATCTCCAGGCAGAAAAATTGAGGAATGGAGAATATAGAGGGAGATAAACAACTAAAAAGTATGGGTGGGCAGTGAATCAGTTACAAACCAGAGCAGCCCAGTGGAAACTTACGTTGTCCCAAATGACAACGTACCTGAGCTGCTCTGGGCCGTCTATCTGATCTGGTGGAATGAGTGTGTTGTGTAGGGTGTCCAGGAATATGATCAGATGGGCAGTGTTGTAGGGGCCAAGGGTAGCATGGTGATGGATGACGCCGTGGTGGGTAATCGCTGCACACATTGTGATGTTTCCTCCGCGCTGGACAGGGACTTCAACAATGGCAAGCTGGCTCATGATATTCCTTCCCCTCTTTCGTCTTTTTGTGAGGTTGAATCCAACCTCATCAATGAAGATGAACTGGTGCTCCATTGCAGCCACCTCCACTGCAGCCACCAAGGACTCTCTGAAACACACATCAGAAATTGACATGGAGTGGTCACTATTGTGAAGCACAATCATTATGTTTACAATACTGAAATATGTATAATTTATACAGTGTTGAGAGTATGCATCAATTGTGGGATTGTATAGGACTCACTTGCACATAGTTATATCGCAATTCTTTGACTCTTTCTGAATTGCGTTCAAATGACACCCTGTAGACCTGCTTCATCCTCAGATTATTTCTGTGCAAGACACGGTCCAGTGTTGATAAATTTACCCTATATTTTGAAATATCTCATTGTTTTCTATTATTTTTCTTTGTAATGTTATGCTGTTATTTTCTAGAACCATGTTGATGATTTCAGTTTCCTGTTCAGGAGACAGAACACGTACCCTACCACCTTGTGTTGGTAATCTTTCAGTTCTGCCAAACACATAGTAAAAAACTGTAAATAATATGTAGGAATACAAAGTAGGAATACATTTCCCAAATACTTGAAACATACTTTATTTTTACAGTCCTACAGTCCACAGGCAATACTGTACTACTTTACTCATTGAGTACTGTATTGATTTGCAGTACTGCAGTTTTCTAGTGAGAGTAGTTCCCTTTCATAGGTTCACTTCAACACTGCGAACTGTCGCCATGGGAACACCTTCGGTGTGACGAATGTCTGAAGCCCTTATACCATCACGCCAATTAATTGGCTAGTGACACTTAGCACCGCCTTCAGAAATACGTCATGTATGCTTATATGCGCGCGCTAGGCGTCATCTCATCAGATTTCACTCCTTCAGGAAGCGGATTTCTGTTGCCCGTTGGAAAGCTTTTTCTCGTGTTCTTAGCTACCCATTTTAAGAGCAGTTTCACTCCTCTAAGCGGACACGATGAGCTACAGGAGATGCATAGACCCGTGCGGCAGGTTCATCGCAGGAGGAAACACTCACGACAGGTGTGTGCTATGCTTAGGCTTTAAGCATGCTCAGGCCGCGATTAGCGATTGGCCTGTCAACACTGCGATAGCCTACGTTTAAAAGTGCTGTGTTCGAGGCTCACCGCCTTTACTAAAGGCCCTATGTCTAATCCCCGCCTCTCCGTTTCTACGGCCGCCGAGGCACCGCATGAGACGGACACTTAGGATGACGCTGGCGAGTCGGAGCGCATGGAGAATGAGCAGACGGATTATCATCCCTTTCTCTCTCTCTCCGGTCGTGTCGGCGCCTTCGATAGCGTTGACGACGCTCATTCCGTTCATCACGAAATGCGGCCTACCCCAGAAGCTTGCGACACGATTTCTTTTGGCAGTGGCTTTCTAAATGACGATATTTTATCTACCACGGCTTCCGATTCTGAAGAGCTCGTGGGCGATTTGAATAGCTCTCTCCCTCCGGAGAAACGCGCTTCCCCGTCGTACAGCGAGCTGTTGGAAGTAGTTTCAGGCCCAATCTAAGCTGAATGATTGATTTCTAATGAGTCACGCGCCAACCCAGCCCCATAGGCCTCTTCCCTTCTTCCAAGACCTCCACCACAAGGTTTCGAAGTCTTGGAAGCAGCCATTTTCAGCGCGCATCACTAATCCCGCGGCCGCGGATTTTGCAACCATCTCCAAAATGGCGGATCATGGTTATGCCACGATGCCTACTGTCGAAGAGACTCTCGCAGCTCATTTAGCGCCTATTTCAGCTCCATCCTGGAAGTCACGTCCCCTGCTGCCTTCCAAACCGTGCAGCTTTACGTCTTCTTTGATCTGAAAATTTTACATGGCAGCTGGGCAAGCAGCAGCTACCCTCCACTCTATGGCTGTACTTCAAGCCTATCAAGCTGAACTATTGAAAGAGTTGGACGAGGGGGAAGACATGACTCCTGAGGCAGTTAAAGAGCTCAGGCGGGCAACTGACTTTGCGCTGAGAGCTACCAAGCATACCGCCCGCGCAGTAGGAAGGTCCATGGCAGGCATGGTGTCAGCCGAACGCCACCTTTGGCTCAATCTTACTGACATCAAAGAAAAGGAGAAATCTTTTCTATTAGATGCCCCCATTTCTAATGACGGCCTATTGGACAGTCTGTGACTACGGTGGTTGACAAATTTCGAGCGGCTAAACAACAGTCAGCCGTGTTTCGTCAACTCATTCCACAACGGTCCAGGGATTTTGAACGACAACCACTTCCCGCTCGTTCACGTTCATCCTCCCTTCAGCGCCCCCGTGAGGCACAGCGGAATGAGCCTTTGCCTATGGAACCCCCCCCGCAGAGACTGGGGTCCTAGGACTCACCCACCAGCTCATCAGTGACAGCACAGACGAATTGACCTGACCTTGACGGCCAAAGCCTCTCGTTCTCAGGCCTCCAAGAATCATTCCTGAACCACTTGCTCGTCCACGGAGGTCAGGCCCTCCATTGGAGAGTTTGGACGAACCGCACAAGCATATTCGCCTCTCTCATTGTGGCCTCCTGGTCCCGGCTCTTACTGTTTCGCCGCTAAAAGCGCCTCGGGCAGTTATAGGCCGGGCCATATCGACGAGCACCATACCAGATACTCCGCGTGTTCTAGCTTTTGGAATTCAGGAAAAAGCCTTAGGGTCACACGCGTGTGGCCCGTTTATGATGGCGTTCAAACCCTCCAGCGCCGGGATGGGGGTCAGCCCGAACAGGCAATGGGACAGCTCCCTGTATTAGATGCCTCTGCCACTCTTGTGCTTCAGAGCTCTATACAGTCAGATCACTCTGTGTTAGAGAATGTCCCAGATACACATGTGCTTCCTGTTTCCGCAGACGCCAGAGGCTCTCTGCAATCAGAAGATACATTGGTGCCCACTTTTCATCAGACACCAAAAACAGAGTGGTTAAAGCCACTAGCAGAGTACTGGGCCGCGTGGCAACACCTGCCCGAGATCTCGCAATGGGTGTTACGTACTATTTGCCACGGCTACACCATTCAATTTCGCAAGGGTCCACCCCTTTCCAGCGGTGTTCTTCCCACGATGGTGCATCCTTGGGAAGCTCCGGTTTTGAGACAAGAAATTGTGTCTCTGCTAGAGAAGGGTGCTATAGAAGAGATACCACCTGCTCAGACAGAGGCAGGCTTCTACAGCCGTTATTTTGTGGTCCCCAAAAAGAATGGTGGACCATGTCCGATTCTAGACTTGCGTCTTTTAAATCTTGCACTCAGGGTGAGCAAATTCAAGATGCTGACGCTAAAGTCCATTCTGTCTCAGGTTCGAGCTGGAGATTGGTTCGTAACTATCGATCTAAAGGATGCATATTTTCACATCCAGATTGTCAAGAGACACAGGAAGTTCCTCAGGTTCGCTTTCGAGGGCAAAGCTTACTAGTACCGTGTCCTTCCATTCGGACTAGCCTTGGCTCCTCGAACGTTCACAAAATGCATGGACGCTGCTCTGACCCCACTGCGACTTCAGGGCGTCCGGATATTAAATTACCTGGACTATTGGCTGATTTTAGCCCAGTCCCAGATATTGGCAGTAGCTCATCGAGACTTTACTCTCTGCCATTTGAGGAACCTAGGTTTACGCATAAACTTACTGCCCAGCCAACAGACATCTTTTCTGGGCGTGGATCTGAACTCTGCCGTGATGCGGGCACGATTGTCTCCTACACGCGTACAGTCACTGCGAGATTGTCTGAGCCATTTCAAGACAGGCCGTTTGGTCCACGTTGGTCTTTGCCTCAGACTGATGGGCCTCATGGCAGCAGCGTCCCCTGTGGTTCAGTTGGGCCTGCTCCACATGAGAATACATGACAGTAATATCATACCTCAATCATCAAGGAGGTTTACGCTCTCTCCCCCTATACAGGCTGGCGAAGCGTGTGCTTCTCTGGGCGCAGACCAGATTTCTATCAGTCAGAGCAGTCCACATCCTGGGCCGCTTGAATCTCGGAGCAGACTTGCTCTCGAGGCAGGGCTTGGATCCCGGGGCCTGGAGGTTGCATCCTCAGGTGGTGGACCTAATATGGCAAAGGTTTGGTCGAGCGGAGGTAGACGTATTTGCATCAAGCACTACACACTACAAACTACACACTGCCCGCTTTGGTTCTCCCTGTCACCACCGTCCCCTCTGGGGATAGATGCTCTGGCCCACACATGGCCCAGAACCAGTCTCTTTGCTTTTCCACCGATTCGCCTGCTGCCAGCGGTGCTGCTCAGAATGCGATCGGACAAGGTGAGAAGTCTATTGCTGGTGGCTCCTCATTGGCCCACTCAGATCTGGTTCTCAGACCTGGTCAGTCTGTTAGTCGGCCCTCCGTGGGAGGTTTCCCTCAGACCAGACCTGTTGACTCAAGCTCAGGGAATGATCCGGCACCCCCGTCCGGACTTGTGGAAGTTGTGGGTATGGCGCGTTAAGACGTTCTGGTCTCTCTGAGGAGATTACTGATATTATTCTTAAGCCCCCTCCACGAGGTGTCTTTATGCCCTCAAATGGAAACTTTTCACCTCTTGGTGTACAGTACGTAATCTGGACCCAGTTAGTTGCCCTATTGGTTCGATACTGGAGTTTTTACAGAGTCGTTTTTCAACAGGGGCGGCCCCAGCCACTCTGAAAGTTTATGTGGCAGCTATCTCTGCTGAGCATATACAGATAGAGGGTGCTTCAGTTGGACGTCACCCCCTGGTTTCTCGTTTTCTGCAAGGGACGAGACGGCTTAGGCCTTTCCGCCCTGCACGAATTCCTTCATGGGATCTCTTTGTCGTCCTGGAGGGACTAACAGGTGATCTTTTTGAACCTTTGGAACTGGTGGCAAAAAAAAAGTTTCTGCCATTCTTTTAATGGCTTTGGCCTCTCTGAAGAGAATAGGGGACCTGCAGGCCCTGTCTATTAGTCCCTCTTGTATGGATTTTGTTCCGGGACTGGTTAGAGTCGTTCTGCGACCAAGGCCAGGTTATATTCCTAAGGTCGCTTCGACCCCTTTTCGTTCCCAGCAGGTAGTTTTGGAGGCTTTTTCCCCTCCTGGCACAGAGGTTGGGAGCGACGAGCGGCCCCCTGGTCTTTGCCCGGTACGGGCATTAAAGATCTACGTCGACCGTACAGCCCAGTGGCGTAGATCAGAACAGTTATTTGTGTGCTTTGGCGGTAAAAACAGAGGAGCTGCCGTCGCCAAGCAGAGAATGTCTCATTGGGTGGTTGAGGCTATTTCAAAGGCCTATGAGGCGCGTGGGCTCACTTCACCTTTAGGGGTACACGCTCATTCGACCAGAGGAATGGTGTCTTCTCAGGCTCTTTTTAAGTGCTCTTCTTTGGAGGATATTTGTGTTGCGGCAGGATGGTCCTCTCCAAACACTTTTGTCAAGATTTACGGTCTGGACGTGAAGACGGCTCTTGGCTCCCAGGTTTTATCTGATTGAGCGGACGCTTTCCACGGTCTTCAGCTACTCTCAGGTATGTGAAGGCGTTATGGTATTTCGTTTCCATGGCGATGGTTCACAGTGTCTCGTTCCCGTATGTAACCTTGGTTCCCTGAGTAGGGAACGAGACACTGCGATCCCGGCCATTCACTTCTTTGAGTAGTAGCTTCCTTCGTCATTAAAATCTGATGAGATGACGCCTAGCGCGCGCATATAAGCATACATGCAGTGTACCTGCTCAAATTTGACTGTACTCTTTGCCCAGCCTCCCTCATTGTTAGACCAAAGTGGCTCGGATCTCATCAGAGATTACGGTCCTTGGCCTTCCTCGTCCTCCCCGTCCTCCTCCTCTTACTCTTGCTCTTACTCTCACTCCTCTGGCTCTTGCTCTGCCTCTGTTTCCAATGTTGGCATCCATTGCTCCTAAACAGAAGAGCTCACCTGTTGCCCTTGTATGCTAAAGCTCTGTTTGCTAATTGTAAAACTGTGTGATACATGTTTGCCCATGTGATGAGTCAGTTTGCATATTTGAATGGCAGTGTGTTCCTTGTGAAAACAAGAGATTTTCTGCATGAAAATTGTGCCAAATGCAGAGAATTGTGTGTAGTGTTTTGAAAAAAGTGTGTTTTAGAACTGCAATTTGAGTGTAAAGCAGGAATTGTGCTTGTAGTTTAGCAAAATTGGTTCAGGAGGTTGGTGCATGAGTTACATGTTGTGGTCATTGTGTCTCAAGTACCAGTATTTGTGTGTAAACAACTGATAAAAACTGTAATAGTTAGTAAGGTAGTTTTTGTAGCGTTTAAGTTTAGGCATTGGGTAGGATTAAGGGATGTAGAATAAGGTCATGCAGAATAAGACATTTATATGTGTTTCAAGTACTAATAAACAGCCAATATCCCAGTAATATGCATGCTGATATGAAAAGTTTATTTTAATTACACTACTGTAAAGAGATCTTGCAGTAGATGGAAAGCACTAGAAAAAAAAGAATTTGAAATACCAAAGAATTGAACATGAACTTGGAATTGCAGTGCAATACAGTATACTGTCAATTACAGTACAGTAAAATATATAAATTCAGCATCTTCGGCCAAATTGCATTACAGTACTGGTATTAACCATATTTGCCATACTATAACAGTTTCTTAGACTTCTCACAAGATTTTCTCTCACCCTAGGCAGTCGTCTCTCAGTTCTGTAAAAATATTAAATGAGCTACAAATCAGTTTGACAATTATGAGTTTGAGGGTGTACAACATGTGCAGAATGTACTGTACATAGAATAGTGAAAGTTCTCTCATCTAAAGTATTGCTACTGTGTACTTTAATTACACGGTATGTGCAAGTAGTATAAAAACCCTGTAGACCAACTTCATGGTCATTCCTGCACAAGAGCATGGTCGACTACAGTGCTTTGTATTTCATCAGGAACAAATTTCCTTTAACCCCGTCCCCTTCATTTTTCTTTTCCTCTCCTCTTCCTCTTTCTCTTTGTCTCCCACCGCTAGGATTCATTTCCCAAAGCACATAATCACCTGTGGCCCTATTTAAATTATCCTGATATTCTGATTGGTGTGTCATCAGTTTTACTACTTCATGTTTACACATGGATAAATGTGTGCTATTTGAGTTCACAGTGTGACACTTGAGGTAATTATATTATGTGTTTGTATTTTCTGAATGAGAACATTAAACCTGTGCAAAATGAGGGCATTTTTTGTAGAGTTTAGCAGAAAACATTGAGAAAATTGGAATGTGTGTGAAAACAGGTGGAATGTGTTAAACATTTTGAGAAATGTGTCTTTGTTTCCAGAAGTGAATGAATGGTTTGAGAAATTGGGCCAACTGAATCAGTCATTGTAGCGCTCTGGTGGCTGTAGAAAGCTCATGACGAAGAAGATGGTGCGAGATACACAGTCTTTAATATAATAACAAAACTCACAAGAAAGAACCACGTTCACATAAACAATAACCGACAAAGGACTGAATAAAACAGGGATAGTAAACATAGTAAATAACACCTAGTAAATGAGGAAACTAAACAGGAAAAGCTGGATGAAGATTAACTAATCAGAAACCATAGAAACAAAAAAGAACTAATATAGACATGACAGAAACTGAACTAAACTGAACCTAACCGTGACAGTTATACAGGGAGTGCAGAATTATTAGGCAAGTTGTATTTGAGGATTAATTTTATTATTGAACAACAACCATGTTCTCAATGAACACAAAAAACTCATTAATATCAAAGCTGAATATTTTTGTATCAATATTTTAAGTAGTTTTTAGTTTTAGCTATTTTAGGGGGATATCTGTGTGTGCAGGTGACTATTACTGTGCATAATTATTAGGCAACTTAACAAAAAACAAATTTATACCCATTTCAATTATTTATTTTTACCAGTGAAACCAATATAACATCTCAACATTCACAAATATACATTTCTGACATTCAAAAACCAAACAAAAACAAATCAGTGACCAATATAGCCACCTTTCTTTGCAAGGACACTCAAAAGCCTGCCATCCATGGATTCTGTCAGTGTTTTGATCTGTTCACCATCAACATTGCGTGCAGCAGCAACCACAGCCTCCCAGACACTGTTCAGAGAGGTGTACTGTTTTCCCCTCCTTGTAAATCGCACATTTGATGATGGACCACAGGTTCTCAATGGGGTTCAGATCAGGTGAACAAGGAGGCCATATCATTAGATTTTCTTCTTTTATACCCTTTCTTGCCAGCCACGCTGTGGAGTACTTGGACGCGTGTGATGGAGCATTGTCCTGCATGAAAATCATGTTTTTCTTGAAGGATGCAGACTTCTTCCTGTACCACTGCCTGAAGAAGGTGTCTTCCAGAAACTGGCAGTAGGACTGGGAGTTGAGCTTGACTCCATCCTCAACCCGAAAAGGCCCCACAAGCTCATCTTTGATGATACCAGCCCAAACCAGTACTCCACCTCCACCTTGCTGGCGTCTGAGTCGGACTGGAGCTCTCTGCCCTTTACCAATCCAGCCACGGGCCCATCCATCTGGCCCATCAAGACTCACTCTCATTTCATCAGTCCATAAAACCTTAGAAAAATCAGTCTTGAGATATTTCTTGGCCCAGTCTTGACGTTTCAGCTTGTGTGTCTTGTTCAGTGGTGGTCGACTTTCTGCCTTTCTTACCTTGGCCATGTCTCTGAGTATTGCACACCTTGTGCTTTTGGGCACTCCAGTGATGTTGCAGCTCTGAAATATGGCCAAACTGGTGGCAAGTGGCATCTTGGCAGCTGCACGCTTGACTTTTCTCAGTTCACGGGCAGTTATTTTGCGCCTTGGTTTTTCCACACGCTTCTTGCGACCCTGTTGACTATTTTGAATGAAACGCTTGATTGTTCGATGATCACGCTTCAGAAGCTTGGCTATTTTAAGACTGCTGCATCCCTCTGCAATATATCTCACTATTTTTGACTTTTCTGAGCCTGTCAAGTCCTTCTTTTGACCCATTTTGCCAAAGGAAAGGAAGTTGCCTAATAATTATGCACACCTGATATAGGGTGTTGATGTCATTAGACCACACCCCTTCTCATTACAGAGATGCACATCACCTAATATGCTTAATTGGTAGTAGGCTTTCCAGCCTATACAGCTTGGAGTAAGACAACATGCATAACGAGGATGATGTGGTCAAAATACTAATTTGCCTAATAATTCTGCACTCCCTGTAGTGTGTTAGCAATCGAGCAAAACTGTAATCACAACATACTGTAGTAAGGTGAATAAATTGTATACTGTATGCACTGCAAGCATTGTATAGTAGGCCTATTGAATGTCTGTGTATTCAGCACTTGCATACTGTAAAAATACAATAGTTAAGGTTAACAAAAAACTCTAAATGAAAAGCATGTTACAGTACACTTTTAGTTTGTGTTTAGTTTAACTTTTGCCTGCCTGTGTTTAGAGTTTTGAAAGCATTTGACAAGTGCATTACAGTGCGATACGTGTTTTAGTGAAGAGAATTTAGTGAGAATGTATTTAGAGTTTTGCAAAAAGAGTGCATGAGATTTGCAAATGGTGTCTTAACTATGTGAACTTGTTTAACGTTTTACAGAAAGAGATTTATTATTATTATTATTTTTACAGATTTATTTGACAAATTGGTTTAGACTATTAAGAATTTGGTTCAGAGAATGGGATTTAGTGCAATTCAGAAAAACTGTAATAGCGAGAATTGAACCCTAAAATAAAGTGTTACCAAGAAATGTCATATTTTCTCAGTATTTGGATGAATTAAGTTATGAATCCCATATATTCAATGTAGTCTCAGACTTTGGGGCTTTTGGATTGTTCTATAAAGCAACTTATAAGTTGGACAGTGTGGGAGATCAAAACGAACCAAGTTTGTAAACTGTGCCAGTTCCCGCTCTGCTTTTTTGTTTCCCGCTTAGGTTAAGATTCTAAGAAATAAATTATCCATAAGCCTTTGACAAGGGTGTTATTCACAACACCCTCCATCTTATAATCACTTAAAAAGGATACAAATATCCATGTGCATCTTTTTCTTAGCCATAAATTCTCCTCTGGCCAAGGCCATATGCCAAAAGCGTGCTCTCTTGATCCCTCGATTCTTTACAATTTCCATCTCATGCCCTCAATGCTGAAACCCATAAAACTCTTCATTTCGAATGCAAGAAAATGGAAAACAAACCAGGAAGACAAAAGGGCAGAGGCATCTGCTGGAGACAAAGAACATCTGCAGCCATTCCACTCAATCAATGCACAAGACCATTACCTCCACAGCAACTGGGAGCAACGGGGAAGTCAGAGCACCCATAATTCTGAACGCTGCCCCGCTTGTAGACACACGCATACAAAGCCCAGGACATGGATGCAGGAATCAATGCCAACAGAAGGCTTGTTTTTTTTAAACATACTGTAATGGACTAGTCAGAGTTTAGAGACAGCAGCTGGAGTTTATGTTTTATGGTACATGTGTCTGGAAGCAGACAGACAGGAGTGCTGGCAGGGCTCAGGACGCCCACAGTATAAACGTTTAATGTGTTCTAATGGCAGTTGTAAATTTGGATGTTTTATTACAAATGCAGATAGGCCACTAAAAGATTAGCCATTAGCTTCCAGCCTTTGGCTTGGCTTGCTCAGTTGGGGACACTAAATTTTCAAATAAATATCCAAATAAATGTAATTACTAAACTAAATTAACTATGTCAACTACATTACTTGAATATATATGATAATTGAAATGAGCTAGATGACATCAAATTCGGTTTTATTATTTTCCTGTTTAACACTGTGAAGCTGCTTTGAAACAATCTGCATTGTAAAAAGCGCTATATAAATAAAGTTGACTTGACTTGACTTGACATTAATCCAAATGCAGCGGCCATTATTTATAAATGTTGAGTTTCATAAAAAAATATTCCATAAAATATAGACATCAGGTGCACTCAGTCATTTTAAATTTATGTTGGGCTGAGCAATATGGCAATGTATTCTACTTCTACTGAGACTTAATCATGGATGCAGTATCATGTAAAAACAGTTTTTAATTATCAGAAATGCTTTATTCATAAACTCTAATTTATTTTGTGAGCAAATGTGTCAAATAACAGGTTAATGTAGTTAAGCAGTAGTATTTGGCTAGTCCAGTGATCCCAACATTGCGGCTGTTATGACAGGGTCAGACGAGGAAAGGAGGTGGATCTTGATGAAGCCAAAACATTTATAAAAAAACAAACAAACAAAAAAAGACAGTAATTAGTGTATATGTATTAGTGTACATACATTTTAAATAATTATGTTTAAATAATATTTTATTGTGATTTAAAGAAGTACAATTATTTATGTGTTGTTACTAACATACTAAAGCAGGGTTTTTCAAACTTTATGATGCCAAGGACCCCCAAATATGATGAACCTTTTATGAGGGACCTGCTGTCAGGACTCGGGTTTGATCATTGCCCTTCCTGCTTTTTCTCTCGTGTATGTTTCCTTGTATTTTTCCACTGCACCACAGCTGAGCTGTATTTATAATCAGCACTACTGCGCACCACTCTCTCACCTGTTTCTCCGTTTAAGTTTCCTGCACTTGGTTTCTGCGGCAGCTGCACTGCATTATAATCAGCACTCTTGCACACCTCTCTCACCTGTTTCTCCTCTCGTTTAATTTCTCACACTATTTAGCTTATTTCCGTATCTGCCTTCTCTGCTAAAGCATTTGGACTGTTTTTCTCTCATGCGGCAGCCTTTCAAATGTTATTCTAGTTTGCCTTGTCAAGTTTTTAATTCTGTTCTGTGTTTCCTAGTCTGGTCCAGCCCTGAAGCTCTGTTTTCTCATCCCTTTTTTGATTTGCCTTTGTTATCGAGTTTGTGCCTCTGCTTGGATTATTCTCTGCCCTGCACCTGGGACTGTATCGTTTTGCTGGACCTGAACCTGCCTGCCTCTTGACCACTCTCCTGGCTTGCCCTCTTGCAATTGCCTCACTGGACTGTCTACCCATTGCTGACTTTTGCCTGTCCTTGGATTACATCATCAGCTATTTCCCCTTGCTTGGTGGCTCGGCTGCCGATTAAATATTGTTTCCTTTTACTTTGCTTTTTGGAGTTTGAACTGATCTCCTCTTGGGTTCTGTTTTTTTTTTCCGTCTAGTCCTCACACCCTCTTCCTAAAATCCATCTGTATATTTTTATATATGAAAACTTTTAGATAAATAGTGTGACATTATAAATACAAAACGGATTGCGTTTCTCACTCCCAAGGCATCAAAATCTGAAGCATGGTTAAATGCCTTCCACGTCAAAATGAAGACGCTAGCAGCCCAATCTATATTTCTGTGTTGAGTCTATGCCGTAGCTACGCCGTAGGCTGTGTGTTGCACGCGTAGCCTACTACATACCCTGATGTGCACCTCTCCAAAAATGTAACAACGCATCAATTCTATGCGGATGCAAGCACTATGATTGGTCTGCCAGAACCCCTCTCAGGAGTACACATGCTCCCTCTGCACGTCGACGCAGAAGTATAAATGAAAATTGGAGCGTAGGCTACGGCGCAGGTCTGACGCAAAAGTATAAATCGGCTTGGTCCTCCTAGGCGTCATTATATCGACGCGCAGAGATACATTGATTTCAATGAGAAATCTTTACACAGACGCGTTGGGCATGGGTGAATTTCATGATGAAATTATATAGTGTTTTGATTTTGCCATTACGACATGTTGGAGTGTGATTCTCAATTTAATCAGCAAGCATACTTTTATTTACATTTATTTTTTTATTTACGCTATTTAGACACGTTTGAACATAGGCCTATAACCCAACCCCATCCCATCCCTAAACCTACCCATTTGTGTAAAAATATATAAAACAAAGGATATAACAGGCAGATACGACTGCATGCACAATTTATTCAAAAAGTAGAAATATGCCAAGTGTTCCGAGGCCAAACGTGTGAAGAAAATTCCCAAAAGCGATCAGCATCTCCATCCGCAATTTAAAAAATTGCCGCCTGAAGAAACGTTACGTCAGATTTCATAGTGAAATTGCATTGGCTCTCGTATGTCTCGTGACCAATTGCGTCATTACGTCAGCTTTAATTGTAAAATGCCATTGGCTCTCGTGTGTCTCATGACCGATCGCGTCATGCTAAAGAGTCGGGTGTAGCATTTGAATGAGATATGAATAGGCTCGTTTGGGATTAGCAAAATTTGCGCAGAACCGATCACCGGTGATCACCGTGAGATGCATGCCGGTTAGAAAGGTGTCAGAGTGTGGTCCGACTTGATCTGATGTCATAAGATCGAGTAACACTAACAGAGATATACAACCACGATTGGATGATAAGAGTAAATCATTTGTAACTCTAATGAGAGCACTCTCGGTACTATGATACGGTCTAAATCCTGACTGGAAATCCTCACAGATATCTTTTTTTTTTTTTTTTTTAAAGGAGCATAATTGTGAGGACACTGCCTTTTCTAGTATTTTTGACAGAAAGGGTATATTTGAGATTGGCCTGTAATTGACATTCTGTAGGATCAAGTTGCGTTTTTTTAATAAGTGGTTTAATAATAGCCAACTTAAAAGTTTTCGGTACATATCCTAAAATCAAGGATGAATTAATAATATTAAGATGAAGATCTATGACCTCTGGAAGCATCTCTTTTAGTAGTTTAGTCGGTATAGGGTCGAGCATACATGTTGTTGATTTTGATGATTTAACGAGTTTAGCCAATTCTTCTCCTATAGCAGTGAATGAATGTAATTTTTCCTCATGTGATACAGTAGTAGATGGCTGCATGGTTATAATTTTTTTCCTAATATTATCAATCTTACAAGTAAAGAAGTTCATAAAGTCATTACTGCTGTGGTTACATCAGAAGTTAAAGCTTTATTTTTGGTTAATTTAGCCACTGTATCGAATAAATACCTAGGGTTGTGTTTGTTTTCTTCTAAGAGAGTCGAGAAATAAGCAGATCTAGCAGTTTTTACGGCCTTTCTGTATGAAATCATGCTCTCTTTCCACGAAATGCGAAAAACTTTTTGTTTTCTTCCAGCTGCGCTCCATTTTTCTGCGTGCTGTTTTAAGGGCCCGTTGTGCTCGTTGTACCACGCCGTTGGACTATTTTCTTTAATCTTCTTTAAGCGCAGGGGAGCAACTGTGTCTAAAGTGCTGGAAAAGAGAGAGTCAATAGTTTCTGATGCAACATCGAGTTCCTCTAGGCTATCTGGGATGCTGAGGAGATGAAACTGATGAGGAAGATTATTTACAAAGAAATCTTTAGTCGCAGCAGTGATAGTCCTGCCATATTTGAAGCGAGGGAACGGCTTTGCAGCCTTCGCTAAATTAAGTATACATGATACTAGGTAATGATCTGAGATGTCATCGCTCTGCTGCAGAATTTCAACGGTATCAACATTTATTCCATGTGACAATATTAGGTCTAAAGTATGATTACGGCGATGAGTGGGTCCTGACACGTGTTGCCTTACTCCAATAGAGTTTAGAATGTCTCTAAATGCCAATCCCAATGCGTCTTTTTCATTATCTACATGGGTATTAAAATCACCAACAATTAGGACTTTATCTGTAGCCAGTACTAACTCTGATAGAAAATCAGCAAATTCTCTGGTAAAGTCTGTATGGTGCCCTGGTGGCCTGTATACAGTAGCCAACACAAATGTCAAACGGGATTTATCAATTTCACTACATAACGTTACGTAAGGCACGAAAACTTCAAAATAATTATATTTGAAACTAGACTTCTGAGTAATACTGAAGATATTATTATAAATTACAGCAACACCTTTCAGATGCGGCTCGTGTTTATAACAATAATCTGATGGGGTGGACTCATTTAAAGTAATGTAGTCATCAGGTTTTAGCCAGGTTTCTGTCAAACACATCTAGATTATTATCTGTAATCATATCATTAACAATAAGCGCTTTGAGGAAAGGGATCGAATATTCAGCAGCCCAAGCTTTATCATTTGTTCATCTGTATTATAGCTGTTTTTTATTTGTTGGACATCAATAACATTTTTACTGTTAAATGGTTTTGAGTGATGATAGTCTGATAAGTATCTCATCACTCCGACGAACAGGGAGGGCGCCAGAGCAAAATTTTTTAGCTGCCATCGTACTTGCGAGTTCACACACCTCTTTAATGTTAATTTTGGTGATCTCCGACTGGCGAAGTCGAACATCGTTAGTGCCGACATGAATAATAATTTTAGAGAATTTACGATTAGCATTAGCCAGCACTTTTAAATTTGCTTTGATGTCAGGCGCTCTGGCTCCCGGTAAACATGTGACTATGGTGGCTGATGTCTCTATTTTCATGTTCCGTGTAATAGAATCACTAATAACTAGGGCACTTTCAACAGGATTCTCAGTTGGTGGGGAGAACCTGTTTGATGTTCTAATCAGAACGGAAGAGTGTTTTTTTTGATCCGCGACTATGCCATCTCACAGTCACCCAGTTGCCCTGCTGCACGGGCTCAACAGCCGGAACCGAACAGTGTACAGAGGTACAGCTAGTCGCATCCAAAGCAGTGTCTAAAGCTTCTCACTACTACTGAAATCTTCTCCGTCAGCCTGACTATCAGATAGTCACATGATTAGTGGCTGGTCTTTGTGTGCAATCCCACAAACCTGAAAGACTTTCTGAACGTATTCAAGCAATAGTTGTTTCAGAAAGGAAATTTAAAAGATAAAAAAATAATATAAAAAAACGTAATATAATCTAATTTTAAGTACTTAATTTCTGGAATCTGATTATGTAATCCAGATTACATGTAATCAGTTACAACCCAGCTCTGCCAATATACACCAATCAGGCATAACATTATGACCACTGACAGGTAAAGTGAATAACACTGATTATTTCTTCATCACTGCACCTGTTAGTGGGTGGGATATATTATACTTGCTGCAAGTGAACATTTTGTCCTCAAAGTTGATGTGTTAGAAGCAGGAAAAATAGGCAAGCATAAGGATTTAAGAGAGTTTGACAAGGGCCAAATTGTGATGGGTCTGAGCATCTCCAGAACTGCAGCTCTTGTGGGGTGTTCCTAGTCTGCAGTGGTCAGTATCTATCAAAAGTGGTCAAGGTAAGGAACAGTGGTGAACCAGCGACAGGGTCATGGGCGGTCAAGGCTCACTGATGCACGTGGGGAGCGAAGGCTGACCCGTGTGGTCTGATCAAACAGACGAGCTACTATAGCTCAAATTGCTCAAGAAGTTAATGCTGGTTCTGATAGAAAGGTGTCAGAATACACAGTGCATCACAGTTTGTTGTGTATGGGGCTGCATAGCCGCAGACCAGTCAGGGTGCCCATGCTGACCCCTGTCCAACACTGAAAGTGCCAACAGCAGGCACGTGAGCATCAGAACTGGACCACGGAGCAATGGAATAAGGGGGCTTGGTCTGATGAATCACGTTTTCTTTCATATATTTGAATCAAGTGGATGGCCGGGTGCGTGTGCGTCGCTTACCTGGGGAACACATGGCACTAGGATGCACTATGGGAAGAAGGCAAGCCGGCGGAGGCAGTGTGATGCTTTGGGCAATATTCTGCCGGGAAACCTTGGGTTCTGCCATCCACGTGGATGTTACTTTGACACATACCACCTACAGCATTTTACAGACCATGTACACCCTTTCATGGAAACGGTATTCCCTGGTGGCTATGGCTTCTTTCAGCAGGATAATGCACCCTGCCTCAAAGCAAAAATGGTTCAGGAGTGGTTTCCGGAGCACAACAACGAGTTTGAGGTGTTGACTTGGCCTCCAAATTCCCCAGATCGCAATCCAATCAAGCATCTGTGGGATGTGCTGAATAAAAAAGTCAGATCCATTGAGGCCCGCCCAAACCCGCACCATGACTGACTTTCAGGAAATCGAACTTTTTCCCTCCGATGACAAACTTTCTCCAAACAGTTTGGATCCTCCTTTGCTACACATTTCACCTGTTGATCGCCCAGGTCGCCGGTCTCTCCGCTCAACAAGCCAGCACAAAACACCTCGCTCAAGAAGACCTCCCTCTCCTCCTCCATCTAGATCATCACGGGGCTCGGCTGATCCTCGCTGTGATGCATCTTGTTCTTCATCATCATCATCATCATCATCCTCTTCAGCAGCAAACCCTTCCGTCCCTCCTGTCGAGAAATGGACCATCAACGCTATAGTTTCATGGCCTCTCCGACAGTGACTGTTACCTTTCCCCCTCCCACAGGTGAGTCTCTCACAACTTCTTCTGTCCACCCTTCCAATATTTCCGTTCCTCCTGTCTTTCATCCTCAGTTAAATCCATCTAGCCATGGAATAAATCAAAATTTAAGACTACCTGTACAAATGCCACCCCTTCCCCCCTACCCCCCCTCTTCCATTCCTTTCTCCTACGCTATCGGAGCAGACACAAGCGTGAGGCTGCCTCCGCAAACTGTCATGCCCCCCTCTCCCATCCCCGCTCTCATTCATTTCTACTCCGCTATCGGCGCAGACCCAAGCGTGAGGCCGCCTCCGCAAATGGTCATGCCACCCCCCCTCTTTCCTTTTTCCGGCGCCGTTGGAGCCGATCCTAGCGTGGGGTTGCCTCCCCAAGCGATCTATTCTCCAACCTTATTCCATCCAGTTACTGCTTCTTCAACAGTTCCTCGCCTCCCAACATATACACTCTCAACTGCATCTGCTCTTCCAGTTCCTTCCAACGCCATTGCTATGGATCCACCACCCGTCTCCACCCATCTACGTTCCCAGATTTTAGCAGGTGCGGACATTGACCTCTCTTCTCTCCTCCCCTCTGTTTCAATAAGTGAACCCTATCGCACCCTTGACTGTGGTCCTATAACATTCAATCTAAAAACCCCAAATTCCAAATCAAATCGTATACTTACCATGGCTGAATTTTGTATCGCTTTTGGAAGATATACAGAAATTATTTGTTCTGTCTTCCCCTCAAGGCGCAAGGAGTTGAATGACTTTTTAACTATCATAGCAGAACTGTCTCACACCTTCTGCGGTACCCATTTCTTTACTTACTACAGGCTTTTTTCAGCCAAATGCACAGCTCGAGTCACCCAGTGGAATCAATGTCCTTATTGGGGAGCTCTTGACCTGGAGCTGTACAATAAGGTTTTTCTCGGCTGCCGTAGCGTCTCTTGCGTCTTGTGTAATTCCGCCAAGCATGAGCCTTCCTCGTACCCCCTTTTCAATCCCGCCCCTTCAAGCAATATGGGCACTAATCCTGGCACCTCTCAATTTGTCAATTCCATGTCTTACGTACCACAGTCCAGGGGCAATTCAAAGAGCCAAAATTTCAGGTTCACTTCAGGCAGACAAGTATGTAATAATTTCAATCAGTTTGGCTGTACTAGACAATGCTGCAAATATCTACATGTGTGTAATTTCTGTGGTGGAGCTCATGCTCGCTCTGTATGCCCTGTCTATCGCTCCTTAGCAAACTCCAATAAAGAATTGAGAAAGTATCTGTCTTCTCCCATCATTGTCTCCTTTCTAGCGCACGAACTGGCGAATCACCCAGATAAAAACTTCACACAGTATCTACTCAAAGGTTTAAAGGAAGGTTTTAATCCCGGTCTGGAAAGCCTCCCTACTAGTAGCCTTATCTGCAAAAACCTTCAGTCTGCAAACGCTGAACCTGAAGCAGTTGACACCTTAATAGCCAAAGAGCTAGAGTCTGGATTCATGATTGGCCCCTTTGATTCCCCTCCTTTCAAATTATTTCGGATAAGTCCCATCGGCGTAGCCACAAGGAAATTTTCTGGGAAAAACGCATGATCATAGATCTCTCTGCTCCCCACAACAATACTCTACTCATCCAAGCATAAACAGCCTCATCTCGCTAGAAGAATTCTCCTTGTGCTACCATAACATAGACCAAGCCATTCACCTAATTAAAAATGCTGGTTACGGAGCCTGGTTAGCAAAAGTTGACATTACATCAGCATTTAAAGTCATGCCCATACATCCAGACTTTTGGCATCTTTTTGGCATTTGTTGGAGAGGAAAATTCTTTTTTGTAGTGCGTTTAACTTTTGGCTTCAAAAGTAGTCAAAAATTTTTTGACATGCTGTCAGAAGCGCTTTGCTGGATCCTGCAAAACAACTATGCAGTCCCTTACCTGGTGCATCTTCTTGATGACTTTCTTACTGTTTCTCCAGCAGCTCACCTTTCTACCGTTCTACCGTTTTTTCTGAATTGGGAGTTCCACTCTCTCCAGAGAAGACACTGGGCCCTACCACATTCCTAGAGTTCCTTGGAATTAACCTCGACTCTGTTAAAGCTTCTCTTCCCAAAGACAAAATCAACAGGATAATCGCTATCTCCTCCAATCTGCTTGAAGCACCTCAGTGCAGCAAACGAGATTTGCTATCCCTGCTAGGCCACTTAAACTACGGCATGCGTATAGTGCCTCAAGGACGCCCTTTCATCTCCCACTTGCTGTCTCTTGCATCGTCCATTCAGGAATTAGATAATACCATATCTCTAACCCCATCTTGCATCGCCGATTTGAATCTATGGATCATGTTTCTAAAACAGTGGGATGGCCTTACTTTCTTTTACGATGACTTTCAATCTTATCCTTGTGATCTCCCGCTGTTTACAGATGTCAGTAGGCTTTGGAATTTGCTACAAGACTCATTGATTCGCTTCAACCTGGCCTCCTGAGCTCTCCATGTCAAAACAACATGCCGCATCCTCAGCTCCTTTCGAGCTTTATCCCATTGTAATAGCTGCATTTTTGTGGGGTCATGAATGGTCTTCTAAAAACATAGAATTCCACTGTGATAATCTAGCCACTGTTCACTGCATTAACAAAGGCCTTTCAAATTCCCCTGAAATCATGCCCCTCTTGAGACGCCTCACCTGGTTATCTGCCTGTAAACAGTTCATCTTCAAAGCCGTTCATATTCCAGGCCACCAAAACCAAATTGCTTACGCACTCTCTCGCTTTCTCTTACAGAAATTCAGAGCATTAGCCCCGGAGGCGGACCCGGATCCAACCCCAGTTCCTCCCTATTCAGACTTGATATTCCAGTAACTCACCCATTCAAACACCTCCACACCTCATCTCTGGATTCAATATTTCACGCCGTCTCACCCGGACCTTCCTCTGTTCCGGTCACATGCCCCCCGATACAGCAAGAACTCTGGATGCTATGTTTACCCTGGCCTTTTTTGGATTCCTCAGATTTTCTGAATTCACAACAAATTCTAAATTCAACCCAGCAACCCAGCCACCCAGCCAACATTCTCCGACCTCCAAGTTTTAAACAAGGACACCATCCGTTTCCTCATCAAACGCAGCAAAACTGATCAATTAAAAAACGGCCATTTCATTCATATCTTCAATCTTCCGACACCCATCCAGCCATGTAAATTTCTTTCCTTCTTCCTTGCGCACAGGGAGGTTCAGATGTCCTCTCAGCTCGACCCGCTTTTTATTGATGAGAACAACCTTCCTGTCACCAGGCATTGGTTCCACAAAAAGCTTAAATACATCCTCACCCACTCTGGTATCCAAGCTCACTTGTATTCATCTCACTCCTTTCGCATTGGAGCAGCCACCACCGCAGCCCAAAAAGGTCTGCCAGACCATCAAATTAAACTACTGGGTCGGTGGTCCTCAGACGCCTTTCAGTCTTACATTCGTTCTGACCTCAGCCTCATCAAACAAGCCCATCTAAATCTCTCTTCTCTTTAAGATAGCTGCCCCACAAAACTCAATCTAACCTGTGCCCGCAAACCTAGCTTAATTGATGCTGCCGTGTAGTGCTCCACTTTACTTGATACTGCCGCTGCAGTACCCCGCCATTTGATGCTACTGCAGTGCTTCGCTTACTTGATACTGCCACTGCAGTGCTTCGTTGATAATGCCGCTGCAGTGCCCCGCCATTTGATACTGCTGCTGCAGTGCTTCACTTTACTTGATACTGCCGCTGCAGTGCTTCGTTGATACTGCCGCTGCAGTGCCCCGCCATTTGATACTGCTGCTGCAGTGCTTCACTTTACTTGATACTGCCGCTGCAGTGCTCCGCCCAGTTTGATACTGCTTCTGCATTGCTTCACTTTACTTGTTACTGCCACTGCAGTGCTTCGCTTAATACTGCCACTGCAGTGCCCCGCCAATTTGAGACTGCTGCTGCAGTGCTTCGCTTGATACTGCTGCTGCAGTGCTTCGCTTGATACTGCCGCTGCAGTGCCCCGCCAATGTGAGACTGCTGCTGCAGTGCCCCACTCGATCCCATACTGCCGCTGCAGCGTGTCACCTGTTTTATAAACTGCCACAGCAGTGACCTGCCTACCTCAATACTGCTGCTGCAGTGCCATCTTCCATTCCTTCTATTTTCCAATTTTGGGGGGGTCTGCTGGACTATTGAAATAATTATGCAGATTCCTTAAGTAATCATGAGCCATTCAAAGTCTGTTTCTGCATTCACGTTTTTGGGGGGCAATCGGAGCTCAGGTAGAATATCCTCTCCGAGCCCCTCTATAGCAGACAGCAAGCCAAATCTGTTTACCACTTTCACTAAGATTATATGGGCACACAAACTTGTGAAACAGGACTTAAAGGATCTGCTGCTAACATCTTGGTGCCAGATACCACAGCACACCTTTAGGGGTCTAGTGGAGTCCATGCCTTGATGGGTCAGGGCTGTTTTGGCAGCAACTGGGGGACCAACACAATATAAGGTCATAATATTATGCCTGATCGGTGTATTACATAGCTTTATACTTGCTAGCAACCGACTTGGACTAAAATTTATGCTCAAAGTGACTGGTCAGATCTATTCAGTCATCATGTCTCAGTGGTGTGACCATTGCTCTGTAATTCAGAGAATGTCTAGTGAGACTCTGAAACTTGAAACATTCTATTCCTCCCTCTGAAACTGCATGAATACAGTTCTGCTTCCAGTCAGTCACAAACCCTCTAAAGTAACATCTATTTACTGTCAGCGCTTGAAAGCTTGTGTAATTTAAAAATAATTTGGCTTAATTTGCATCTCTCTGTGAATGAAGCTGTCTGACTGTAGGTGTCACTTCAGGAGGATGTGAGTAATGTTCCTGTTACCAGCAACTTATTAGCCTGACTTTCACTCCCTTCGTTAGAAACTTCTATAAATCCCCACAATCAGTAAATCACACATGCACAAATATGAAATCTTACATTAATATAGGGCTATACATTGCCATTTTTCATTGTGCTATATGTCAAAAGCAGAAATGTTTAGCACTCCCTTAATTTTGAGAAAAGGTTTGCACTGCAGATAAAACAAAAGACTGGGCAGTGCATTACATTACATTAAATATCAGTATACCTATTCACATATAAAAAAAAAAAACAGTTCTAAGGTAATTGCTTTAATAACTTAACGTTAAACATATAAAGCTATAGTGAAATATGAATATAATTTGGACTTGCTTTTAGAGGTATCATCTTTCTGCCTTTGATTAAAGTCAGCTATTAATTACATTTGACTTTATAAGCTTTTATATGAGGCCATTATGATGGTTTGGTTTGTTTCAGACCGGGCTGAGGATATGATCATAGGCTATAGCCTACTGGAAGCACTCAACACACATCAGAAATACATTACTGATCTCTCATGCCAAATGGGCCATAGCTGAAGAAAAATAACTCTCCATTCTTTCTCTTCACCTTTCTCTAAAAAATGAAAAGATCCCTAAAACTTGAAAGAGATGTTTTTTTTGTGAATGTTTAATATCCATCGTTTAACAGCTGAAGAGTGTATGTTTTATGGAAAAAAAACAAAAAACAAAACTCTAATTATGTGAGTTGTCAACAATCTAGCAATGCAGTTTATCCATGATATGTGTGTGTATCAGCAGCATTGGGATCAGGTGAGCAGGTTTATTTTCTCAGAGAATCAGCCAAAACTAAAAGAGGAATAGGAAGTACTAGGAGTAGGAATTCACTAAAATAATACAGAAATTATGGATTAATGACTGATGTAACTGCTGTGATAATGTGAAAGTTATTTTCATTTATTTCAAATTAATCCAGTCAAGTAATTTTATTGTAAATTAATCTCTTATACACTCACCTAAAGGATTATTAGGAACACCATACTAATACTGTGTTTGACCCCCTTTCGCCTTCAGAACTGCCTTAATTCTATGTGGCATTGATTCAACAAGGTGCTGAAAGCATTCTTTAGAAATGTTGGCCCACATTGATAGGATAGCATCTTGCAGTTGATGGAGATTTGTGGGATGCACATCCAGGGCACGAAGCTCCCGTTCCACCACATCCCAAAGATGCTCTATTGGGTTGAGATCTGGTGACTGTGGGGGTACAGTGAACTCATTGTCATGTTCAAGAAACCAATTTGAAATGATTCGAGCTTTGTGACATGGTGCATTATCCTGCTGGAAGTAGCCATCAGAGGATGGGTACATGGTGGTCATAAAGGGATGGACATGGTCAGAAACAATGCTCAGGTAGGCCGTGGCATTTAAACGATGCCCAATTGGCACTAAGGGGCCTAAAGTGTGCCAAGAAAACATCCCCCACACCATTACACCACCACCACCAGCCTGCACAGTGGTAACAAGGCATGATGGATCCATGTTCTCATTCTGTTTACGCCAAATTCTGACTCTACCATCTGAATGTCTCAACAGAAATCGAGACTCATCAGATCAGGCAACATTTTTCCAGTCTTCAACTGTCCAATTTTGGTGAGCTCGTGCAAATTGTAGCCTCTTTTTCCTATTTGTAGTGGAGATGAGTGGTACCCGGTGGGGTCTTCTGCTGTTGTAGCCCATCCGCCTCAAGGTTGTGCGTGTTGTGGCTTCACAAATGCTTTGCTGCATACCTCAGTTGTAACGAGTGGTTATTTCATTCAAAGTTGCTCTTCTATCAGCTTGAATCAGTCGGCCCATTCTCCTCTGACCTCTAGCATCAACAAGGCATTTTCGCCCACAGGACTGCCGCATAATGGATGTTTTTCCTTTTTCACACCATTCTTTGTAAACTCTAGAAATGGTTGTGCGTGAAAATCCCAGTAACTGAGCAGATTGTGAAATACTCAGACCGGCCCGTCTGGCACCAACAACCATGCCACACTCAAAATTGCTTAAATCACCTTTCTTTCCCATTCTGACATTCAGTTTGGAGTTCAGGAGATTGTCTTGACCAGGACCACACCCCTAAATGCATTGAAGCAACTGCCATGTGATTGGTTGATTAGATAATTGCATTAATGAGAAATTGAACAGGTGTTCCTAATAATCCTTTAGGTGAGTGTATATTGTATGCATTAGTGAAATGGTGGAAATAGGCCTACTGAAATTATAAGTCAAATTCTGTGCACTGTATTGTATTGTGTAACATCTTGACTACAAAAAAGTTACTGAACATTTCTACCATTACTTACAAAAATGTTAATTTAACATGGCCTACATTTACATAACTTTAATCAGACTTTTGACTAAAACTTTGTTGCTAAAAAAATTGTCCTTGTGACCTGTGTAACAACAATAATATAACTGTAGGATATATAGTACATTTTAAATTACTTTCCATAGAATTTTATAGATTTTAAAACGACAATAGACTTGACTAAACTTCCCAAATATAGAGCACATGCTCATAGAATGACGTTCTGGGTGTGAGTGACTGACCAGTCTCTCTCTCTCTCTCTCTCTCTCTCTCTCTCAAATGTGAATTCCTCGAATAGCGCTGTGCGTGGAAGTGAATGAGAGGGAGGGAGGGATCAAGGCGCAACTTCTGCCAATAGAAGGAAACGCTGTCTTTTTATGTCTCAAACTCTTGGCCTGTTTTCGGCGTCTGTTATTCACTCTGCTCAGCTGATTGAATCTGGACTTTATCTGTGATTTACAACATCTAATGGGATTAAAGAGGCTCAGTTACCGATGCGTACAAGGCAACTGTCGCAATCCCTTATATTAAGTTGCATCAGACATTTAAGAGAACGCCTCAACTTTTTGATGGATAGCTGTGCGTAATTTTGGACAAAACGCGCGACGTCTTGGCAAAGAAAAACGAAAGGACGATATAAAAACTACGCTACTTAATTGCGCTATTCTTGCATATCCGTCTGCCACGTTTGAAGACGTAAACGAATCGAAACTGTCAAGTTCCGTTAAAGACTTTTGGATGCCAACTCATATTTATTAACCTGTACGTTTGGTTTCCCCCTCAAACTCGCACATTAGTCAATTTGAATTTAAATGCTGTTGAAGTTGAGCAGAATATCCACAGAATGCTGGAGTGAGGGCACTGAAGATGGCATCGGCGATTTTTGAAGGCACATCCCTGGTAAACATGTTCGTAAAGGATTGTTGGGTTAACGGAATCCGCAGGCTCATCATTAGAGGAGAGGAAGAGGAGTTCTTTGAAATAAGGACCGAATGGTCGGACAGAAACATTCTTTACCTGCACAGAAGCTCCTCGGATTTGGGAAGACTTTTAAAAAGACTCCTGGAGTGTTTTCCCGAAGACAGACGAGATTTATCAAAGTCGCCTCTGATAGTAGGTGGGTGCGAAGTGTTATGAATAACGTGCGATCAGTTATACTTGACCAACTTTATTCTATTCTATTCTACTCTATTCTATTCTATTCTATTCTAGTGTACAGCTCTACTTAGGCTACTGTAGGCTATATTTGAGTGCATAGTAACGAAGTACAAATACTTTAGTAGCAATATGTCTTTACTTTTTTTATTTTTGTTGACTTCTAGGCTACTTTTACTTCACTACATTTTAAAGAGTAAATTGATACTTTTACTCAGATGTATTTCTTCAGACCCTTTCTTTGCATCTGCGATTGCAAAGCTAAAAAATATCAGCCAATATAAGCTATCATGTCAATCATAGCGATATCCATTTCGCGAATGAATGTTGCTCAAATTGTTCCGTTTCTTTGAATATGTCAAAACGGTTTCATTCTAATCGATTCTTTTCTATTTATTTCTACTTTATTTAACTCGACCATGCTGTCCTGTCCATGGTTCCGTTCAACTCTATTCATGTTTCCTGTATAGGCTACTCTTTATCACTCCACAATATAAACTGTTCTACTCTATTGTACTTTACAGTTTTTCTGTTTTCTGCTCTAGATGAGAGTAGATTAGGGTGTTCATTTAGAACATATTGTATTCTAATTTCAAAGTTCAGATGTTTTCCATCAGAAAAGGCACCTGGGAGCAAACATGTTTCTTTGTATAGGGACAAGGTTCAAGTATCACACTGGACTAGATACAGTGACACACAAACCAGACCTATCATGTGGCTCCTTGCCTTCTGAAAAAAGATGAGTCAGTGACTATCTTTCTGAATATAGAGCAGCCTTTTTTTTAGATTTCACAAGCCAAGACAGGCCATACACACTACTATTGAGATTAAATTGTTAAATTAGTCTTAAATTACAATGGAAGCCTGCATCAAATTGGTCCAAACTGCAACTGTGAGGCACTTAAAAATGAGTCCTGCAGCTATAGTTTGATCAACTATGATCCAATTGGGTCAGCATTCTTTCCTCAGTAGTGTCCTCTCATACTGTGTCTTCACTGTTAGGACTTTGTGATCAGTTTTCACAAATATCTTTATTGTGCAAGATGAGATGACTGTTATGTTTGTCTCATTGTGAAACAGTAGAAAATGATTCATGTTTTTGTGTGCGTTAAAGATAGACCTTCAGTTTGCAGTGTTAAACTACTTAATATAGTTAATAACACTGCATACGTTTCAAGTCCAGTGACTTGCAGAACTCTTTTAACCAGACATTTCATGCTAGCGTGATTGTGTGACATGGCATCTAGACACATGGCACCCTGCTCGGGGGATTTGTGGCTGGCATGCCATTTAAGTTTGCCGTAATGCCTAGCACATGTCATCTTGTTTTGGATTGTCAATTTTGTCTTTGTCTGTAGCCTCTGAAGCAGAGTCGGTCTTGGAAACCATGTGCCACAGGGCTTTTATATTGTGGCTGCAATGCCTGACAATTGCAGAAATAAGCATTCACTACCTTTGAAAACAAAATCACTGACCCTTGACCCTTTTCACATTTGAAAGCCCACTAGTGACCACACACACATGCACACAGAACACACACCAATGATACTTCAAATCCAGCTTATTGAGTTCAGGTGTTTGTTTGTTAAGTGATTTTTGTCTTGTGGAGAATTAAAAAAATGCCATAGATTTACATTGATTAATAGACCCGAGCCATATCTAGAGTCCAGAATATTAGTCTTGGAGGTGGGAAACCACCCACTTTAGTAACTGTATAATGCACTTATAATCACTCAGAACTCCTTAGCAGCCAGCTAATCTAGCAACTGCAAAACATAGTCATATATGTACTTTCTGCTCTGTATAAATGAATTATCTCCACGAGTGATTGCGATACCACTTGACTAAGCTTTGTTTATACTCATAGAAATTTATGGGGCAAAATACATATAATTATATAAAACACAAAAAATAGCACTGTCAGCAGGTTTGAGACCACAATAAAAACATGAATAATTCTAATAACATGCCATTTGAAATGGACTCTGATGTAATGTATTACTGTTTTGTTTATTACTTTTGTGAAAATTTATAATTATTCCAGTGAGCTATAGCCTTTACTATCTAGTATAATAAACAACACTTAAACCCTTTAAAACTATAGTTTAAAACACAATTTCATTTATGCAAAGTTGAGACTCCACTTATGTATGTTTTCCATTTGAAAACATTAGAGCTTGTCAATTTATTTTATTTATTGTTATTGTTAATATTATTGTTGCTGCTTCTGTTGTTGTTATATAAAAACATGATATGTTTTCATTTTTGTGATCTGGAGATGAAATTTATCAATAACAGAAGATAAACTAAAAACTGGTTCTGCATATCGGTTATCAGACATATAAACAAACATTTGTCTTTTAATAATGTATTTAAAAAAAACAAAAAACAAAAAAAAACATTATCATTGTGTACATTTACATTTAATGAGCTAACAGCTATTCAGTTACACCCTTGAAACCATAGAGTTTTGTATATGACAACATATTAATTTCTTTAAATTAGTTTTGTACTTGTTATCAGTAGTTGGCCAAAACCTTTAGAAATGTAGCTGAACTTCTCTCACTCTATCTTTGTGATTTTATCAAAGTCTGCTTTTGCTGTTTGGACCACTGATGCAAAAAGGCATCTAGATAACTCACTGCAAAAATGTGCAACAGTCCCAACGCTGTTATGTAGATAACATGTTAATGGTTTACAGATTAATCAACATGAACAGACATGACTAGATATTTTTGCTCTTATTTCTCTTTTTCTGCATCAGACAGGTTTCTTGTGAAACACTTTTGTTGTTATCAGTTCTTACATCTGCTAGAGTGACCTGCTTGATTACCCTTACGGAAAACAAGTTAAGTATACTTTAGTAAAGTATGCATTATGTAGTAAGTATACTAAAATCAATGTACTGGAAGCATACTTGTAAGTGTAATGTTTCAATACTACTTGGGACTAAATTGGCCTACTTTTAGTGTATAAAAGTATACTTTTAAGTATACTTTAAGTGTAATAGTAGTAAACTTTGAGTACACAACCAGTTTACAACTATGCTTTTCATTTGTACTACAATACAAGTGAACTTATATAGGTATACTGATAGTTTACTAGTCAAATACTTGTAGCTCATTTTTTAATTAATAAAAGTACACTTTGAAGTATACTCTCAGTAAACTACTAGTTTAGTAGTTTTATACTGCAAGTATACTTGTTAGTTTTCTTGAAGTAAACAACATCATACTTTTTTTGTTCTATTTATATATTATTTTTGCACTTTAGGTATACTAGGCTACTATTTTCCTATTTAGGTATTAATTTTTTATACTTGAAATATAATGGTAGTTTAACTCTTTGATTTCAAAAAACATTTTATTCTAGCTTAATGCATCCTTTTTATCAAAACTTGAATATGGGTAAGTTTCATTTAAAAAAGCAAGGCTACGTCCGTATTGGATTCAGAATCATGATCAAAACACAGATGATTATATAGACTCCATCAACACCCCCAAAGCTTCACAGCCGTTTCCTCTTCATGGGTTCGACATTTCATTCTGAAACGTTAGGCAGTTTTGGAACTTATATGCTGTTTAATGTTTGATGATCACAATATTTTTTATTTTATTTGCGTAAGCAACCTTCTTGTTTCTGCTTCTTCCTTTCCTGTGTTTTGATCCGGAGATTCTGTACTCTTTCAGAAGATGCGTAATAGAGTGGTGCAGATATGACATCATTTTGTAGGCCAAAACGCAGAAGCAAGTTAGCATTTTAACACTTCCGGTTCCATCGTCCCGAAGTCAATGGGTTTTTTGAATGGGATTTTGTTTAAATGGCTGAAATAAGGGTTGTGCTGAACACAAACTCAAGACACTTACATGTGTTATTCTACGACATAAAATATATCAGTATTACCCCATTCGTGATTTTTTTGAAGCTGTTACACGTCTTGAAAAAGGCAGTTGCTAACAAGTGGCTAAATGGGACTACAGAGGCTGACAGGGAGATTTAACGTCATCACGCCAAACAGGTAAGCTCAGTTCGCTTTTACAGCCTCATTATCTTTATAATTGTGCTCTTATAAACTAGTCTAACTCAAACGTTCTGAGAAAATGTTTTGAGATAAAAACTGAAAGAGCTGTCGGAAGCTCAGTGAGGGTGACGTTGAAGTCGAGCGACCGTGGTGTAGTTAGTTTATAGCCTACCTTTATCTTTTTACTTCTGGCGAGTGCATTTAGGCTTCAGAATTAATAAAAATTGTGTTCATCTATGATAATTATCTTGATGGACAAAACGTGTGTGTGTCATAAACTTTTGTTGATCATGGAGCTTATTATTTGTGATAATCCAAAAGCCTATGGGAAAATCCTATTGGGTTTTTATCGAGGGAACCAGTGTGATGCTAACTGGCCTACAAAGTGACGTCATACCTGCACCACTCTATAGCGCCCTCTACCCTATAACAGTGAAAACAGGCATAGGCTGAAAATTTTATCAATGGCGTGGAAAGAGTCAAATAAATTTGAAGTAAATTCCTATGTACACTACAGGGAACTAGCCTACACAAAAATTCAGATAGTCAGAATTCTGTTTTTTTTATAATTTAATATTTCCAAACAATGAAAGTTTATAGGACAGTATATAAAACTATGTGAGAAATTTAATAGGCCACTCAATCCAAGCCAAGTATACTTAGAATACTTAATTCTACTTTTAAGTATATCTCGATCAAAATATTGAGTACAAGTGTATGCCAAATATATATAAGGCAATATAAGGCAGTATAAGGCAAGTATACTTAAATGCATTTTTAGTTTATTTCTGAGAGGTACATACAAAGTACACTGAACTTTCTTATTTTTAGTTTAAAAGTATACTAATTGCACACTTGAATAAACATATTTTTCGTAAGGGTAGCCACATCATGCTGAGTGTTTACAACAGTATTATGTACTGAATAATGTTTATCTAAATTATGATATAGTGTTATATTGTGTCTGAGGGGCAGTTTGGTAAATGTGAATGCTTGTTAGGGGAGAATATCAGTGAACTGGTGTGTGTTAACACATGGCTCCTCTTTTGTTATCCATATGGAAACAGTTCAAACCAAATGGTGGCAAAATGGAAATGGATCAGATATGTGCCCTTTCCCCATAGGGAGAATGTTGAAGGTAGAGAGCTTGAGAGTGTCTTTTTAAACACACAAACATTGCAATTTTTTCCCCACATAGGCTTAAATCTTCAGCCCACAGGAAACGGACACTTCCACAGCAAATCCTGACAGGAAGAACACCGGAAGAACATGGATATCTGTTCTGACAAACCGTGCAGCTGGATTAAGTCAAATTTTAGCTGGTGTCCTGTTAGGGAAAGAGCAATGTCTTCCTTAAACATTTTCCTAAATATAGATGATTTACTGCAACATGAATGTTTTTTTGCTGTCTTGTTTGCTATCTGTCTTGACTCATAGTGCCGAAGTGTTATTATCAAAAACGCCTCTGTAGGTCTAAAGAGCTCTATTTACTGTAACATCAGCTGAGTTCAGTTTTCTGTCCATGGTAACATTTAGAGGGCAGTTATTTTTGATCAGTACAGCATATCTTGTGCTTTTTGCTATTTGATTCCTTTCAGTGAATACTTTCTTAATTTATGATATGCATAAATGTGTCAAGTTTGAAAAATGAAGCAAGCCAGCAAGCCAAATCCTCTAAATTTGTTGCCTGTAAAAAAATTTCTTTCAGATGTATTATAAAGGCAAACATGGGAGATTTAAAAAGACCAATGAGCCAAAGATGATTTAATGACCTAAAACCTCTATACTGCCCTGAGGGCTGATGTCATCAGCATGAGGCATTAGTAATGAATAGTCATTACATCAGTGTGGATATTTGTGGAGTCTTTCACAGCCTGAATAGACGATGTTGTGTAAAATCTTTGTTTATGACTAGAGATTGTGGTTGTTGTTGTTGTCATTACCATCATCATAATTACAGCTCTTGGTTGGTCTGGATGTTTAGACGTTCATTCATCATTGTTTTCAGTATGACTTTCACTATGAATCCATTAAAAATAATCTTGCCAAGTACAAGATTACAATGATTACTCTGACAATGTTCCCCAACTCGAAGGATTGATTTTTCGTGCAGCACAATGCTCCAATCCATACTGCCTCCAATCCCCAGACCTGAACCCCACTGAAAACCTCTGGAATGTAAGCAAGAGGGTCACCAGCCATTAAATAAAGCCAAGCTGCTTGAATTTTTGCACCAGGAGTGGCATAAAGTCGCCCAACAGCAATGTGATGGACTGATAGGGAGCATGCCAAAAAGCATGAAAGCTGTGATTGGAAATCAGGGTTATTCCACCAAATATTGATTTCTGCACTCTTAATAAGTTAAAACATTAGTATTGTGTTGTTTAAAAATGAATATAAACTTGTTTTCTTTGCATTATTCAAGCTCTAAAAACATGGCAACCTTTTCCGTTATTTTGACCAGTTATAATTTTCTGCAAATAAATGCTCTAAATGACAACATTTTTATGTCAGTAGTTTGTATAATAAATAAGTCAAGTCACCTTTATTTATATAGCGCTTTTTATAATGCCAATTGTTTCAAAGCAGCTTCACAGTGTTAACAGAAAAATAATGCAACAGAATTTGATTCGGCTGTACAGCCGCTCTGGTTGAAACGGTGATGTTATCCAGCTAATTTCAATTATCATATAGTGTCAATGCAGGCAGATCAGTAATATAGTTGAAATTTAAGTGTCCAAAAAGCCAAAGGCCAAAGGCGACGGTGGCAAGGAACCAAAACTCCTTCAGTGGCCAGAATGGAGAAAAAAAACCTTGGAAGAAACCAGGCTCAGTCGGGGTGCCAGTTCTCCTCTGGCCGATGAATAGATAGTGTATAATTATGATTCTGGCAACATTACAGGTCAGAAGTCATATAAGATCAATAGATATTCGTAAGATTATTCGAAAGATTGGAGTTGTCACGCCGGAGACGGGTTTAATGAGGATGTCATGTCGATGCGGCATTTACAGGGGGGAGTTTAATTGACACGCTCTGCAGATATTTCAGGAATGCGTTGGTCATGTCCAGGCGCAGGTCCACCATCTGGTCTGGATACGGCCCGGATCCGGCCGACTGCAGTAAACCTTGTGATGAACAGAGAGACTAACATTAGCGTAGATGCCATTCTTCTTATGATGTAACATGTACATCAGGTGTTATGGGAAGTGTTCCTGGTTCTGGCTGACCTAGTTAATGCAGCCTAACAATCATTTAACTGATTTGAATAATATAAATTAAAAATGTTCTATGTGTATGCCATAGCAAAGAGATGTGTTTTTAGTCTAGATTTAAACTGACAGAGTGTGTCTGCTTCCCGAACAATGCTAGGAAGACTGTTCCAGAGTTTAGGTGCTAAATAGGAAAATGATTGACCACCTGCTGTTGATTTTGATATTCTAGGTATTATCAACTGGACAGAATTTTGTTACCGCAATAGACGTGAAGGAGTATAATGTGTTAAGAGCTCACTCAAGTACTGGGGAGTTAAACCATTTAGTGCTTTGTAAGTAATTAGCAAGATTTTAAAATGTATGCGATGTTTAATAGGCAGCCAATGCAGTGTTGACAGAACCAAGCTAATATGGTCATACTTCCTGGTTCTAGTAAGAACTCGAGCTGCTGCGTTTTGGACCAGCTGCAGTTTATTTATTATGCGAGCAGGGCAACCACCCAGTAGAGCATTACAATAATCTAGCCTTGAGGTCATGAACGCATGAACTAACTGTTCAGCATTTTGCATTGAAAGCAGGTGCCATAATTTAGATATATATTTAAGATGGTAGAATGCAGTTTTACAGATGCTAGAAACGTGGCTTTCAAATGAAAGATTGGTATCAAAGAGCACACCCAGGTTCCTAAATGACAACGAGGACTTGACAGAGCAGCCATCATAATTCTTGAGTCTATTCAAAAGAATGTTGTGGTCGATAGGATCGAATGCAGCGCTAAGATCGAGTTACACTAATAGAGAGATACAGCCACAATTAGATGATAAGAGTAAATCATTTGTAACTCTAATGAGAGCAGTCTCAGTAGTATTATACGGTCTAAATCCTGACTGGAAATCCTCAGCAATACCAATTCTTTCTAAAAAGGAGCATAATTGTGAGGACACTGCCTTTTCTAGTATTTTTGACAGAAAGGGTAGATTTGAGATTGGCCTGTAATTGACTAATTCTGTAGGATCAAGTTGCGTTTTTTTAATAAGTGGTTTAATAATAGCTAACTTAAAAGTTTTCAGTACATATCCTAGTGACAAGGATGAATTAATGATATTAAGAAGAGGATCTATGACCTCTGAAAGCATCTCTTTTAGTAGCTTAGTCGGTATAGGGTCGAGCATACATGTTGTTGATTTTGATGATTTAATGAGTTTAGCCAATTCTTCCTCTCCTATAGCAGTGAATGAGTGTAATTGTTCCTCAGTGACACTACAATGCACTGTCTGATGTGATACTGTAGTAGACGGCTGCATGGTTATAATTTTTTTCCTTATATTATCAATCTTGCACCTAAAGAAGTTATTACTGCTGTGCTGTTTACAAACATCAGAAGTTGAAGCTTTATTTTTGGTTAATTTAGCCACTGTATCGAATAAATACCTAGGGTTGTGTTTGTTTTCTTTTAAGAGAGTCGAGAAATAAGCAGATCTAGCAGTTTTTACGGCCTTTCTGTATGCAATCATGCTCTCTTTCCACGAAATACGAAATACCTCCATTTTTGTTTTCTTCCAGCTACGCTCCATTTTTCTGGCTGCTGTTTTAAGGGCCCGGGTGTGCTCGTTGTACCACGGCGTTGGACTATTTTCTTTAATCCTCTTTAAGCGCAGGGGAGCAACTGTGTCTAAAGTGCTGGAAAAGAGAGAGTCAATAGTTTCTGTTGCAACATCGATTTCCTCTAGGCTATCTGGGATGCTGAGGAGATAAAACTGATGAGGAAGATTATTTACAAAGCAATCTTAAGTGGCAGCAGTGATAGTCCTGCCATATTTAAAGCAAGGGGACAGCGTTGCAGCCTTTGCTAAATTAAGTATACATTATACTAGGTAATGATCTGAGATGTCATCGCTCTGCTGCAGAATTTCAACGTTATCAACATTTATTCCATGTAACAATATTAGGTCTAGCGTATGATTACGGCGATGAGTGGGTCCTGACACGTGTTGCCTAACTCCAATAGAGTTTAGAATGTCTCTAAATGTCAATCCCAATGCGTCTTTTTCATTGTCTACATGGATATTAAAATCACCAACAATTAGTACTTTATCTGCAGCCAGTACTAACTCTGATAGAAAATCAGCAAATTCTTTGGTAAAGTCTGTATTGTGGCCTGGTGGCCTGTATACAGTAGCCAGCACAAATGTCAAACGGGATTTATCAATTACACTACATAACGTTACATAAAGCACCAAAACTTCAAATGAATAATATTTGAAACTAGACTTCTGAGTAATACTGAAGATATTATTATGAATTACAGCAACACCTCCCCCTTTACCTTTCAGACGCAGCTCGTGTTTTTAACAATCTTGGGGGTGGACTCATTTAAAGTAATGTAATCGTCAAGTTTTAGCCAGGTTTCTGTCAAACACAGCACATCTAGATTATTATCTGTAATCATATCATTAACAATAAGCGTTTTTTTAAGGAAAGGGATCGAATATTCAGCAGCCCGAGCTTTATCATTTGTTCATCTGTATTATATCTGTTTTTTATATGTTGAACATCAATAAAATGTTCACCGTTAAATGGTTTTGATGTTTTTTTTGTATTTACTAATTCGGGGAACAGACACAGTCTCTATGTGATAATATCTAGGTGAAAGAGTCTCTATGTGTTGGGATTTATCTGACTTCTGTGACGTGAGACAGCTAGCAGGCGGTCGGGTAAGCCAGTCCATCTGCTTCCTGACTGCTTTCTTTTTATATTAACATATAAAAAATGTTAATTTTACTGAAACAGATACATATAAATAATAAATCCAGAGAAACTGCTCATTTATATATATAAATGAGGTCATTGATGCACGTGGGGAGTGAGGTCAGATGAAACAGACAAGCTTCTGTAGCTCAAATTGCTCAAGAAGTTAATGCTGATTCTGATAGAAAGGTGTCAAAATACACAGTGCATCGCAGTTTGTTGCGTTTGGAGCTGCATAGCCGCAGACCAGTCAGGGTGCCCATGCTGACCCCTGTCTACCACCGAAAGCACCAACAGTAGGCACGTGAGCATCAGAACTGGACCACGGAGCAATGGAAAAAGATGGCCTGGTTTGAAACGTGAAATATGAAATCACGTGAATCACATTTTCTTTTACATTACGAGGATGGCCGGGTGTGTGTGCATCGCTTATCTGGGGGACGAAGGCAAGCCGGCAGAGGCAGTGTGAAGCTTTGGGCAATGTTCTGCTGGGAAACCTTGGGTCCTGCCATCCATGTGGATGCTACTTATCACCTACCTAAGCATTGTTGCAGACCATGTACACCCTTTTGATGGAAATGGTATTCCCTGGTGGTCCCTTCTCTTGAATGTGCAATTATGTCATCTAGAAGGAATGTCTTCATTTTTGTAAATACTGCCTTGAATGGACAGATAATGGCTTGAGTATTGTTAATACAAATGTCAGAACCTTTATCAGACATGCTCACATTTAAATCAACCTTTTATTAAACCAGACAGGGGTTTCTTACATGTTTTATGGGGCCAGATAATGTTGTTTTAGGTGTTGCCTGAAAGGAATGTCACCACAACCTTGTCTAGACTGCTTAATAATTGGTATGCTTGTAAATGGATATGTAATATAGTTATTGGCCTGTTAGTGAATTAGTCATTGAGCCACATCTTATAGGACTGCACATACAAATCTTGAGCTGAGAGGCAAAATACTGATCTGATGTAAAATATTCTTAGAAAAGCTGGATATGCTGATATATGTTTGTGCTCTCACAGGGCTTGTAAAGATTAAAGAAGCAAGAGACACTGAGACAAAGCTAAATGAAGTGGAGCGACTGTTGAAAAACGCCATTAACATGCCCTGGAAGGTGAGAGATATAACTGATGACACCCGTATAAGGAAAAAAGGGCTTGTGTATTATTAAAGTGTGACTGCAAAAAACAAGAAGCATGTATTTTTATTTTACTTTATTACCTGAACATCTTCCTGAATTACTTACTAAGATCTTATCATAAGCACATACTAAAAGGATATTTTTCTCAGTTTTCTAGGTCAGAGGTTGTCTTAACATTCTTTGAACGCTCACCGCTAGACCAGGTCCTGAGGAATGACAATGTCCACAAGATTCAGCCATGCTTTCAAAGTCCAGTTAAGATTTCAGGTAGGCTTTTAATGTTAACATGCTTGTTAATATTAATGAATATTATAATATTAAATTATATAATATAAATATAGTATTGTTAATGTAATTATTATATATATAATTATTATTGTTCTTTATAAATAACAGAAATCAGATTTTCGGAGATCATTTTATTTCTGACCATTCATTGACTTCTCTACAGAGATCATGAGGTCTAATGGGTTTTGCCTAGCGAACACTGAGACCATTGTGTTTGATGAGAGCATTCCACTGGACAAAGAGAGACCCTCCTCCACAGACTCAGCCCAGCACTCGTAAGTGTATGACATTCCCGTTGTGTCATCCCAGTCCAAATCTCTGAGTACATATATATAACGGAAATGTATAGTGATAAAGCTTTGTTATATTAGACCCTTGATTACATTCATACAATGGATTTTTACATCAGCCATTGACAGCATGCTTGAAGTAATGTTTTCCTTGAGTGCATAGTGGTCTGTCACACACAGGAAGGGGTACTTCCTTCCCTGGGTGTGAGAAGGAAGCTCTTGAATGAAATTCAAGACCCTCCCAATTAGATGACTGTTGACATTATTCTCACAATTATACATAATATACAGAGTTCCTCATTACATCATGAACACTGCTGATTAATACAGCATATGATGTCTTGTTAGAGTTGAAAATACAAACAGCCTTTATTATAGAATTATGCCTATATTTCTTAAAAATGGTCTAGGCATCCTGTTGAAAAAACAGCATATGCTGGTTAGGTATGTTTTGAAGCATGGCAGCTGGTTTGAGCTGGTTTAAGCTGGTCCTGAGCTGGAGCTAGTTTCTTAGGACCAGCTGCCATGCTTCAAAACATTAACCATCATATGCTGGTTTTTCAACAGGGCAGGCAGCTTCTTTTTGGAGTTATATTGTTTCTTAAGGTGTTATTTTCCCATTATTTCATATATTAAAATTGTTTAATAATCTCTGAAAATGCAGGTATGATGAGGACGGGAGAGAATCTCTGGATCCTGTGGATCAAGACCTCAGTGACGATGATCCTGAAGCTTATGTCACTAACCTGTCCTACTACCACCTGGTTCCCTTCGAAACAGACATCTTGGAGTGATGCAGACAATTCTGCATGGGTGGACATTTACAGGGGAGCACTGAACACCCACCTCTACGATGCACATAGCCTGCATGTAATTTTTGCCAAGTGATGGAAAGTGCTGCAGTTTAGAGGCTAATTTTGATTGTGTTTATGCCACAGGAAGAGTCTGAATGAAAAAATAACCACTGGACAGAATCTGTCCATCAGATTTGGTGGCATGAGCCCACAATGATACTGATTCACCAATGTGCCTCAATATTTAATCTAGAGTCATGCTGTAGACAAGAAAATATAATAAGAATATAATATATAGGAACTGACATAAGGAAAAAAAATAAGTTGCTATTCTTGCTGCACAGATTGATGGTGGCCTGAAAGATTTTTTAGTCCACAGTGTACCAATGATTCATCTTTTTCAAGGCCCAATGCCCAGAAAACCTGCCTGGAAAATTGTTTTTCTTCTTCAGAAAGAGTCTGCACTATGAGAATCAGTCCTTTGGCTTTAGTGGATGATCTTCTCCTCTTGAAGTAAGAAGATTTGCATAAGGATTTATCAAAATGGAAGATTGTGATAGTAAAAGAACTTGAACATAAAATGCTGATTCAAATAGCCAAATATTGAACAAAAAGGACATATATAAAATGAAAACCCTTTTAACAACTGAAACCTTTAATTTTGTACAAAAAGCATTGCTTTATTAATCTTAACAACCATTTCTGCCTTATAGTGTTAAAGACTTTGGGGTTTGCAAAATTAAATCTGCCAATGTACTGTATAAAGACTGTTTTCTGAAGTCAATTTTATTAGCTTATGGCTTCTCTTCTACTCAACGAATATGGACAGTTTATAGCTGAACTTTCTTCTTTCCTCTTGAATACAAAAGACTTGCACAATCACTTGTCTCACAGCTCCTAGTACACACTTACACAAATATACACACTTACACACCCCTACTTTGTAATACAGTCATGTTTCCCTGCTACCCGTGAGAAAGTTCTACTCTTTGTTTAGTTCACAATTTTTGCTGCTTTAATAATCTTCTCCAAATTTTAAAGCATACAAATAGGAAATGATTGCAAGTGTGAGAAATTTGGTTAAGTATTTGTGTTTAGGATTATATTTATATATTTTTGCAAAATGCAAATTTAATTAAATTGATCAAATTAATCAAATTAAATTGTTTTATTCTTCAGGATGGATATAATGGATATAATAATATAACATGTATTTTGATACTTTAGACTTTTCTCAAATCTAAATCTGGATGCATGTGAGCAAAATACCAGAGATATCACTGAAGTCTTGTTGGACAAATACATAGCACATTACATATCTGACACAAAGGATTTACAGAGGTTATTTTTGTTCATTGAAATTTTAATTATTTTTATAAGCATTGAAAAAAAAACTTACATTGTTTCACGTTGTACATTCTTTTATATGCTAGCATTTTTGACTGGGGTCAAGGACTGGTCTACACCACATCATCATGTATTGCCAATGGTAGTATTTCATAAAGAATATTTGAAATAATTTACAAAACTTGTGAATAATTTATTAATAAAAGGCCACTAAAGATTTTGTGTAAATAATGAAGAGCTTGCATTATGTAGGTTGTTTTCTTCTTCAGAATCCTCAGGTTATAATATCAAACTTGCTCCTTTAAATCAACTTTATTCACAGAAAAGATATTCATAGCAAGTTCATGTGCATGCTACACAAATCGCATCTATAGAAGGACGTGTTTTGTCCATTTATTTCCTGAAGACCATCAGCTAGCCTAGTATTATTTATTTAAAGTTTACTGACACCTGCTGTTCATTCATCATAGTATTGTTATTAACTGTCAGATAATATTAAAAATAGATAACTAAAGGTTTGAATACACTTAAATATACATTACCGTTAAAAAGTTTGGGGTTAGTCTTTTTTTTTTTTTAAGAAATTAATAATTTAATCGACAATTATGCATATATGTTACAAAATATTTCTGTTTCAAAATAAATGCTGTTTCTTTAAACTTTATTTATCAGAATCCTGAAAAAAGGATCATGGTGTCCATGATAGGAATAAATTACATTTCAAAAGATATTAAAATGGAAAATGGTTATTTTAAACTGTAATACTATTTCACAATTTTGATTGACTAAATGCAGCCTTGGTGAGCATACAATACTTATTTCAAAAGCATTAAATAATCCCCAACCTCAAACTTTTGGAATGAAAGTATGTGTAATTTATATTTGTAAGAATTATTTAAATAAATAAATAAAAAAACTACTAAGAAAAAACAACTAAATGCAACCAAGCAGATCTCGGCAGCCATTGACTACCATAGTATAGCACGTGATCAATTTCTCTGTACATCTTTATAAGCATCAGCGCTTTGAATCAATTACAGTTTATTAAAACATGCAGAATGACAGTCCTACAGGCGTCTATGCATGGATGAACAGTCCCACCTGACCAGAACAGATAACGAGGGCTTGCAGTCTTGAATAACATAACGGATTCCAAACACGCGAAACGCCAATTTGATTACAATGCTGTCAGTCAATTCTCAGACTGCTGACTCCATTCAAGTTGGTCTCCTATTCCTCACGATATATAACATTTTTGACAGCATTTTAAATAATGAACTTTACACACCCAGGGGCCCTCTTTTGCTTTTACGATCGGCGGATCTACCCCGATTTAACCCATAAAATATCTAAGCAGTGCTTCCTGTACAGCTTTTCATAAATGGGACTTTTATGATCTTTGTTTCCTCGATTAGTTGATGACTTTTATTTTGAAATGTCCTGCAACAGTTTGAGTCGTGAACTTTATTTCTCAATTTCATTTAGGCTAATGTCATCATGGATCGCCAAACCACCGCTGTCCGTCCAGAACATCGATTTGATACGAGTAACTTGAAAAGATATTTGTCAGGGAAACTTGACAGCTTTTCAGGGGACAGAACTTTAACTGTGCAGCAGTACATGTAAGAAATTGCCCAACACATCTCCTTTAGATGCAGCTCATGCAATCAAAACCCATGCTTTGTTTGTCATTGTATTTTATTTATTTGTTTTGAATAGAGCTGGTCAGTCTAACCCAACGTTTTACATTGAGACTGCAGACAAGCGTTATGTGCTCAGAAAGAAACCTTCAGGAGAACTTCTGCCTGGAGCTCATAAGGTAACGTTAGGCTACTACTGTTCAATATTATATCAACGTAAAAAAGCAGGTTAACTGATGCATATTCATAGAATAATTGTAATGGTGAGTTTAATACAGCTTAGTTGGGTCAATCAAACGCTGTTGTGAACACGCAGAAAGGACTTTGACACCAGTGACTTTACTTAACCCGCAACACATAATTGTATGCAAGTTAATCAGTAGAGGGAGACAGAACCAAAGTACTATTTTTCTCAGTAACGTTAAATGCTTTACAATTTTTCTGTGCCGGGTTACTTAACAATTATCCATCTTTTGTATTTTGTTACGTTTTTTAACTATCTTGAATGGCATTTTTGTTTAAAATGCAAAACAGTATAGATTTCTAATATCTGCTGCCGTAAAAATATTATTTGCTATCTTTTCCTATTCGTATTGGTTAAAATTTCTGTATTGGTGCGTTTTATATGAGACCGATGGATCGTTAAACAGTTTCATAACAAACTAAAACTGTTAAAAATAATTTTTCATTAATTGAAATAAAGCTGAAATAAAAAAAATATTAGATGAAAAAGTTAAATTAAGAAATGTGTTTAAAATGAGAAATGAAAGTTAAAATGATACATGAGTTAAAATGAGAAATGTGGCCTTGGCAAGTAACTAAAATAAAGTTAAGTTCTAAAATTACAAAACTGGAAATAAATTAAAGTTAAATTGAAATACTTAAAGAAGCAAGACTAATAAAATAACTTGAGGACAAATCAAAATGACTAAAATTAAAATAAAATTATAGAATACAATATATAAAAATGAATTTAAAATGTTAATAAATAATATACCAATATATAAATAATACTAAAATAACACTGAAACCAACAGGACTTATGACTTTTTCTTACTTATTATATTCAGTGTCAGCTTGCAGCAGAAATAAAATGTTGTCCTTTTTCTACTGTACATTATAATAAAAAAGACAAAAAGATAACTAAAAGTAATAAATAAATAAACGTGGAGGAATCTCCTTTTCCACTATCCCAGCTCTGTTAACTTTTCCACTTGTTATTTCCAAAAAAAGGTTTCCACAACTTTTTACTAACACCATAAAAGAAAAAGAAACGGAAAAACCAAGAATATATTTAACAAGTGTTTTATTAAAGTGTTAACAAAAAAGTAAATAAATAAAGATCAGAAAACAGATAACAAACTTAAATAACCAAATCGTCAGGGGAGGGCAGGGCCAAAATAACAAACAAAACAATACCTTCCTAAAGAGTTTTAAACAAAAGAAATTCCCTAACAAAAAAAACTAAAAGTAAAAACAGTTATCTTACCTCTCTGCCTAACTAAAGAGAATAAACAGGAGAAAAAGTTTAGGAGTGGGTAAACTCAAAAGTTTTTTTTTTTTGTTTAAAGATAAAACAGTAATGATGTGTAATATTAATATAATAATAAAACATGATAATTTGTGTGATTTTGTGTGTGCAGGTAGATAGAGAGTATGCTGTTCAAAAGGCTCTATATTCTGTTGGCTTTCCCGTTCCTCATCCTGTGATGTACTGCACAGATACTCGTGTCATCGGCACAGAGTTCTACATCATGGAGCATGTACAGGTACTCGTACCCAGTGGAAGTTACCTTGATTGAAAATTTTATTTGTTGTTACAATATTGGACCAAATCTGAGTTAAATATAGCCACATTGAGCCAACAGCTCTAGCAGTTCAAATCATGCACTCTGCCAGAAGGGGGCAGCCATGATTGTTTTTTTCCCCTCACTTTTTTAGTCTGTGTAGTTTTGAATGGTTTAAGAATGGAGGAACATCAGAGGTGATGTTATTCTGTATATGTATGTCTGCATATCAGGGACGTATATTCAGGGACTTAAGGCTCCCAGGGGTCAGCGCGGCAGAGCGAACAGCTTTATATGTGGCTGCAGTGGAGACTCTAGCCAAACTTCACTCTCTGGATGTCAATACGCTCGGCCTCCTAGGATACGGGAAGGGGTCAGGTTATTGTAAAAGACAGGTGAGATAAATACATTATCAGTCATGAGGTGTTGAGCTGAAATCAAAATGATTATACTCTAAATCTATGGTCATCTTTTGACCCATCAAGAAAACAATTTTTGAAATGATGTCTTGTTTTCAGGTGTCCACATGGACAAAGCAGTACAAAGCCTCTGCCCACAAAGAGATACCAGCCATGGATAAACTTTGTGATTGGCTGAGCCACAACCTGCCAACCAGTGACAATGAAGTGTCCCTTGTTCATGGCGATTTCCGAATTGACAACCTGATATTTCACCCTACAGAGGTACTAATACCTACAATGTATCAAGTCAAGTTAAGTCCTTTATTTATGTAGTGCTTTTTACAATACAGATTATTTCAAAGCAGCTTTACAGTGATAAACAGGGAAATAAGGATCAATGATGCAAACAAGAGTTCAATTCTGCTGTAAAGCAGCGCTAGAAAGACAATAGTGTTTTCAGTTCAGTTCAATATTTGTGTAAAGGTCATCCATTATGGAATGAGTTTAATTCATCAATACAGCAGCTCTTGTATTAATTATGGGCCCCCTCCATTTTTGCTCAAATAATTAAATGAAATAAATAATGGTTAACGCTATAACGCTATAATGGTACCTGTACCTTTATATTTATATATATATATATATATATATATATATATATATATATATATATATATATATATATATATGTATATGTATATGTGTGTGTAAACATAGTCAGATATTAAAAAGAACTTAAACAGTCGAGAAAGTCAAGCGTGTACACTCACCTAAAGGATTATTAGGAACACCATACTAATACTGTGTTTGACCCCCTTTCGCCTTCAGAACTGCCTTAATTCTACGTGGCATTGATTCAACAAGGTGCTGAATACATTCTTTAGAAATGTTGGCCCATATTGATAGGATAGCATCTTGCAGTTGATGGAGATTTGTGGGATGCACATCCAGGGCACGAAGCTCCCGTTCCACCACATCCCAAAGATGCTCTATTGGGTTGAGATCTGGTGACTGTGGGGGCCATTTTAGTACAGTGAACTCATTGTCATGTTCAAGAAACCAATTTGAAATGATTCGAGCTTTGTGACATGGTGCATTATCCTGCTGGAAGTAGCCATCAGAGGATGGGTACATGGTGGTCATAAAGAGATGGACATGGTCAGAAACAATGCTCAGGTAGGCCGTGGCATTTAAACGATGCCCAATTGGCACTAAGGGGCCTAAAGTGTGCCAAGAAAACATCCCCCACACCATTACACCACCACCACCAGCCTGCACAGTGGTAACAAGGCATGATGGATCCATGTTCTCATTCTGTTTACGCCAAATTCTGACTCTACCATCTGAATGTCTCAACAGAAATCGAGACTCATCAGACCAGGCAACATTTTTCCAGTCTTCAACTGTCCAATTTTGGTGAGCTCGTGCAAATTGTAGCCTCTTTTTCCTATTTGTAGTGGAGATGAGTGGTACCCGGTGGGGTCTTCTGCTGTTGTAGCCCATCCGCCTCAAGGTTGTGCGTGTTGTGGCTTCACAAATGCTTTGCTGCATACCTCGGTTGTAACGAGTGGTTATTTCAGTCAAAGTTGCTCTTCTATCAGTTTGAATCAGTCGGCCCATTCTCCTCTGACCTCTAGCATCAACAAGGCATTTTCGCCCACAGGACTGCCGCATACTGGATGTTTTTCCCTTTTCACACCATTCTTTGTAAACTCTAGAAATGGTTGTGCGTGAAAATCCCAGTAACTGAGCAGATTGTGAAATACTCAGACCGGCCCGTCTGGCACCAACAACCATGCCACGCTCAAAATTGCTTAAATTACCTTTCTTTCCCATTCTGACATTCAGTTTGGAGTTCAGGAGATTTGTCTTGACCAGGACCACACCCCTAAATGCATTGAAGCAACTGCCATGTGATTGGTTGATTAGATAATTGCATTAATGAGAAATTGAACAGGTGTTCCTAATAATCCTTTAGGTGAGTGTATATCAGTATATAAGTCAAGTCAAGTCACCTTCATTTATATAGCACTTTTTACAACACAGATTGCTTCAAAGCAGCTTTACAGTGATAATAGGAAATTAATTTTGTTTTTGATGAAAAGTTTTTGATTAATTTCTGTTGTAAAAACTGATTAGTTATTTAATTTGGTGCCATTTAAACAACACCATATTCAATTAAAACAGAAAACCCCCAATGTGTTCCGGACCCCATCCGCATGGCAACAGCATTTGGTGGCCACAAAAAGATAACTGAAAGTTAATAAATAAATAAACGTGGAGGAATCTCCTTTTCCACTATCCCAGCTCTGTTAACTTTTACACTTGTTATTTACAAAAAAAAGTTTCCACAACTTTTTACTAACACCATAAAAGAAAAAGAAACGGAAAGAACCAAGAATATATTTAACAAGTGTTTTATTAAAGTGTTAACAAAAAACAGCAAATAAATAAAGATCAGAAAACAGATAACAAACTTAAATAACCAAATCGTCAGGAGAGGGCAAGGCCAAAATAACAAACAAAACAATACCTTCCTAAAAAGTTTTGAACAAAAGAAATTCCCTAACAAAAGAAACCAAAAGTAAAAACACTTATCTTACCTCTCTCCCTAACTAAAGAGAATAAACAGGAGAAAAAGTTTAGGAGTGGGTAAACCCAAATAAATTGGCGCCCATCTCCCTACACGGTTTAACACGTCAAAACTCACACTGAGTCTAAATGGCAACGTCACTGTGATCACCCAATACAGGGAGTGCAGAATTATTAGGCAAATGAGTATTTTGACCACATCATCCTCGTTATGCATGTTGTCTTACTCCAAGCTGTATAGGCTGGAAAGCCTACTACCAATTAAGCATATTAGGTGATGTGCAGCTCTGTAATGAGAAGGGGTGTGGTCTAATGACATCAACACCCTATATCAGGTGTGCATAATTATTAGGCAACTTCCTTTCCTTTGGCAAAATGGGTCAAAAGAAGGACTTGACAGGCTCAGAAAAGTCAAAAATAGTGAGATATATTGCAGAGGGATGCAGCAGTCTTAAAATAGCCAAGCTTCTGAAGCGTGATCATCGAACAATCAAGCGTTTCATTCAAAATAGTCAACAGGGTCGCAAGAAGCGTGTGGAAAAACCAAGGCGCAAAATAACTGCCCGTGAACTGAGAAAAGTCAAGCGTGCAGCTGCCAAGATGCCACTTGCCACCAGTTTGGCCATATTTCAGAGCTGCAACATCACTGGAGTGCCCAAAAGCACAAGGTGTGCAATACTCAGAGACATGGCCAAGGTAAGAAAGGCAGAAAGTCGACCACCACTGAACAAGACACACAAGCTGAAACGTCAAGACTGGGCCAAGAAATATCTCAAGACTGATTTTTCTAAGGTTTTATGGACTGATGAAATGAGAGTGAGTCTTGATGGGCCAGATGGATGGGCCCGTGGCTGGATTGGTAAAGGGCAGAGAGCTCCAGTCCGACTCAGACGCCAGCAAGGTGGAGGTGGAGTACTGGTTTGGGCTGGTATCATCAAAGATGAGCTTGTGGGGCCTTTTCGGGTTGAGGATGGAGTCAAGCTCAACTCCCAGTCCTACTGCCAGTTTCTGGAAGACACCTTCTTCAGGCAGTGGTACAGGAAGAAGTCTGCATCCTTCAAGAAAAACATGATTTTCATGCAGGACAATGCTCCATCACACGCGTCCAAGTACTCCACAGCGTGGCTGGCAAGAAAGGGTATAAAAGAAGAAAATCTAATGATATGGCCTCCTTGTTCACCTGATCTGAACCCCATTGAGAACCTGTGGTCCATCATCAAATGTGCGATTTACAAGGAGGGAAAACAGTACACCTCTCTGAACAGTGTCTGGGAGGCTGTGGTTGCTGCTGCACGCAATGTTGATGGTGAACAGATCAAAACACTGACAGAATCCATGGATGGCAGGCTTTTGAGTGTCCTTGCAAAGAAAGGTGGCTATATTGGTCACTGATTTGTTTTTGTTTGGTTTTTGAATGTCAGAAATGTATATTTGTGAATGTTGAGATGTTATATTGGTTTCACTGGTAAAAATAAATAATTGAAATGGGTATAAATTTGTTTTTTGTTAAGTTGCCTAATAATTATGCACAGTAATAGTCACCTGCACACACAGATATCCCCCTAAAATAGCTAAAACTAAAAACTACTTAAAATATTGATACAAAAATATTCAGCTTTGATATTAATGAGTTTTTTGTGTTCATTGAGAACATGGTTGTTGTTCAATAATAAAATTAATCCTCAAAAATACAACTTGCCTAATAATTCTGCACTCCCTGTAGATTCACAATATACAATTTGCTCAACAGCAATTCAAAGCTACAATGTGTCTGTGATAGCAGAAGAGGGACTCCTCACAAGTTTCGTCTCATTGCTGCTTTTTATCCGTTACACTGCAACCACGCTCCCGCTAATTAAGATCAGCTGCGGATGGTTTAGAGCGCTACATGACAGAGAGATAGCGAGAGAGAAAAAGAGGGAGGAGAGAAAAACATCATTACAATATTCAATAGCAATTACGTCACAGGACTTCACAACTATGATACGGTCTAAATCCTGACTGGAAATCCTCACAGATATCATTTCTTTCTAAAAAAGGAGCATAGTTGTGTAGACACTGCCTTTTCTAGTATTTTTGACAGAAAGGGTAGATTTTAAATTGGCCTGTAATTGGCTAATTATTTAGGATCAAGTTGCGTTTTTTTAATAAGTGGTTTAATAATAGCCAACTTAAAAGTTTTCGGTACATATCCTAATGACAAAGATGAATTAATGATATTAATAAGAGAATTTTCATATGAATTAATGAAAATCTATGACCTCTGGAAGCATCTCTTTCAGTAGCTTAGTCGGTATAGGGTCGAGCATACATGTTGTTGATTTAGATGATTTCAAGAGTTTAGCCAATTCTTCCTCTCCTATAGCAGTGAATGAGTGGAATTTTTCCTCAGTGACACTACAATGATGCGTACTGTAGTAGATGGTTGCATAGTTATAATTTTCTTCGTAATATTATCAATCTTGAACGTAAAGAAGTTCATAAAGTTATTTCTGCTGTGCTGTTTGCAAACGTCAGAAGTTGAAGCTTTATTTCTTGTTAATTTAGCCACTTTATCAAATAAATACCTGGGGTTGTATTTGTTTTCTTCTAAGAGAGTCGAGAAATGAGCAGATTTAGCAGTTTTTACGGACTTTCTGTATGCAATCTTGCTCTCTTTCCATGAAATGCGAAAAACCTCCAGTTTAGTTTTCTTTCAGCTGCGCTCATTTTTCTGGCTGCTGTTTTAAGGGCCCGAGTGTATACAATCTGGATGCTCAGAATTACTATGGTAATTGCATGTTTTACACAGTTTATACAGGTAAGTTAATTGCCGTTCTTATATGCGCTGCTACATGCACACACAGATGGCGCGCAAGCCCCGAAGCCAGATCCTCATGAAGTTTGTCAAGTTTGTACATTCAAGTGATTTTACACTATTCAAGAACAACAATATGGCAAACATCTCCGTTAAGTGCTCGTGAGCTTTTTTCTGTGACACAGAGAGCCGAGTTGTGTTGTGTCTCTGATAGCGCGCGTGCCCTGAAGCCAGATCCCTTTCAATTGCGTCCTCACAAAACTTTGTCAAGTGTATGTGTTTTAAGGCCTGCCCGTTTGAACATTGAAGCGATTTTAGAGCATCCAATGTGTATTATGTTGAGCTAATGCCTGATATATTGTGACACACGAACACTCATACAGACAATAGCTTGCACATCACGTGAAGATTGCATGCAGAGAGGAGCGCAGAAACTCATTGTCAATGCTGTCCTGTGATTTATCACTGAAGTAGCTTAGAAAGTTATAGCATAAATTTGTCTAACTTGTCCTTTAACTACAAACCACAGCTTCATAATTAATACAGAAGGTATGACTAATTCACACACACAATCACTTTCATTAATGAATTCAAATAAATGTAATGTAGGCCTACTGTGCTAATTTATCTGTATCTGATGTACAACAAACAGAAATCTGTAAGAAATGTTATGACCCATAGACTAACTGCTAAAAGTAAGCTGTTTCCTTCAAGTATTTTAAAATCAAAAAGAAATGCACTTTTTCATTAGAACAAAAACATCCCACCTTTAATAGCTGAACATATTTACAGTGCAAACCTTATCAGAGAACTATGTGGGCAAAAAAAGGAGAGCAAAATAATTGTATATTAATCGTAATTGAGGTAAAATGTTCAATTAATCGAGATTTTGATTTTAGGTCAAATCGTTCTAGCCCTACTGTGAACTCTATGTTATTCTGCGGACACCACTTAGACAACCAGCCATTGAGTGATTATAGTCTGCTAAGTATCTCATCACTCCGCCTAACAGGGAGGGGGCCAGAGCAAATTTTTTAGCTGCCATCGTACTTGCGAGTTCACACACCTCTTTAATGTTAATTTTGGTGATCTCCGACTGGCGAAGTCGAACATCATTAGTACGTAAATAATAATCTTAGATAATTTACGATTAGCATTAGCCAGCACTTTTAAATTTGCTTTGTTGTCAGGCGCTCTGGCTCCCGGTAAACATGTGAATATGGTGGCTGGTGTCTCTATTTTCACATTCCGTGTAATGGAATCGCCAATAACTAGGGCACTTTCAACAGGATTCTCAGTGAGGGCGTCACTGAGCGGGGAGAACCTGTTTGATATTCTAATCGGAACGGAAGAGTGTTTTTTTTATTTTTTATTATCCAAGACTATGCCGCCTCACCAGCCACCCAGTTGCCCTGCTGCACGGTCTCTACAGCCGGAACTGAACAATGTACAGAGTTCACTAAGCTAGTCGCACCCAAAGCAGTGTCTAAAGCTCTTACATTCTCACTATTCTCAATAAAAGTTTGGATGTGTGTCTCTATTTCTGAAATCTTCTCTGTCAGCCTGACTATCTCCTTGCATTTATCACATATGAAGCCCTTTTTGCTGACAGTGAATGTTATACTACCATGTTTGCTGACTAATCCAACTCCAGCGTTTGTGATAGTGATTTAGATTGAAAGCTAGCGATGTCAGATTAAATGTGATAGGCAATATTAGACAATATATGGTGATGAGTAAATTATATTTAGCAGTATAAACAACAAGGAATTATATCCAATAGAGATTCAAACGCAAAGCTGTACAGAGCTAACGTTACAGATGCAAACACTCAGCAGCGAGTGTCTATAAAGAGACAGCAGCAGGAATATTATTAATCAAACAACAAAAGACAAAGAAATCACTCACTGCTCTTGACTGAATAACTTTAATAAGGATTCATCTTTTTATTTTATTTAGTGAAGATTATATGCAGTTATTTTACATTTGATTAATTCTGTACCTGATAACTACTGCTAGACCACCTTTGCCATATTTTATTTATTTGTGCTATTGCTTGTAGTTTGATTATTTGTTCTTATTTTCTTTATTTTTATTTGACAGTAGCCCTTATTTTTCCTGAACTTTTCACTATCACCATAATACAAACCGAACCTTGAGTAATTTGAACCGTTACACCCCTTTGAAAGTTTGATTGGAAATTTATTGGAAAAATAAATCTTTTGTATGATTGTAAATTACTTTACTGACACCTGATTGATCAATTTGTCCTTGTTTGAACTTTGAATAAAAGTATGAATGTTTTTAAAAAATGTTATATCTATTTGTTGGACTTAATATGAAGAATGGAAATTTCTCCATAGAATCTTGGCAATCAAGTTTAATGCAAAGTGAAAATATTTCATTATTACCTATTACTAGCATTACCTAATTAGAGACTTAAGACGTTTTAAGCTTATATACCATTATGTTAGCAGATGATTTATTACAGAGAGAATTAAATCAAATAAATCAAAACCAACTGGCAGAGCAAATCTTTAATTAACCAACTTTAACATCACATGTCTTTTAGCAGAACATTCTTAATAAGCTTATTGAAACTCTATTTTCCCACATAAGTGATTGGTAATAGATATACCAATGTGTTTCTCTCAGTCAAACCAAAACCTCAGATTTTTACATGTTGGAACATATGGATCTAATGAAAAGTTTATTATCTCTCTTCAGGCTCGTGTGCTGGCTGTGCTGGATTGGGAACTGTCCACTACTGGACAGCCAATAGCAGACTTGGCCTACTTCCTCATGCCACACTATTGGCCCAGTCACTACAAAGTCATCAGCACAATGGGTGGAGTTACAGGAGTGGAGGGTGGATAATGTTCTTTTTTTGTTTTGAATTTTTTTTTGTATTTCAGAAGAGTTAAAGGGATAGTTCACCATTTACTCACCATCATGTTGTTCCAAACCCATAAGACTTTGGTTAATCTTCGAAATACAAATTAAGATATTTTTTTTACTGAAACCTGAGAGGTTTCTGTTCCTCCATCGAATGTCCAGCTAACCTTTAGTTACAAGATTGCTAGAACAAATCTCATTGGTTTTCTTGCAGAACACACACACAAGAACCAATGAGGTTTCTAGCATGTGACAAACACGTGACGCACACACAAGCTTTCGTGTTTACAGTATGTGTTCACTCTATGTATGTGTGTTTATATGTGAATAAATCTGTTCATATAAAGCATTTGTATCTCTTCACAAGACTTGGATTAAACCACGTGATTCGTATGGACTTGTTTTACGATGCCTTTATAACCCTTTTAGATCTTTTAAATTTTGGTTACCTGGACTTTCTGTGGAGGGACAGAAACCTCTCAGGTTTCATTACAATACTGCATTTTGAAGATTAACCAAAGTCTTATGGGTTTAGGCAAACATGAGGGTGACAGAATTTTCATTTTTGGGTTAACTAACCTTTTAAGAAAATAGTGTCCTTTTATGTGTTATTTTATTATCGCTTTCTATATTTTATGTTTTAATCTGTCTGTTGCTTTTGAGCAGGAATTCCCTCTCCAGATGACCTGATCTCCATTTACTGCTGTTGTCGAGGGATCCCCAACTCTCTCCCCCAGTTAAACTTCTTTATTTCCATGGCCATTTACAAAATGGCTGCAATTGCGCAGGTATGTACATGCAGGCCATGTCAAACCATTGTGGTTAAAACAAATTTAAACTGTTTGTGCCAATCAAATAAAAGCATGAACTGATATGGAGGAGGTACATTCACCCGCTGCTAGACTTTGAAGTGTCTGTAAAGTTTTTCTTTACAGAAAATAAAAGTAGAAAGATAATATAGTCATATTTCTCCAAGATTATTACATGATTGATAGACATTTAATATTCTGATTTGAAATATTCATTATTTGAGGAAGAAAGGAGAGTAGTGCTATGAGAGACATGAAACTAGACTATCTACACTACTGTGCAAAAGTTTGGGATCAGGAAGATTTCTTTTTTTTTTTCCTTTTGACTTTATTCAGCAAGAATGCATTAAATTGATAAAATGTGACTGTAAAAACATTTTATAATTTAAAAAAAAAAAAAAAAAAAACAGTTTCCAATAAATTCTATTAATTTCTATTCATCAGAATCCTGGTAAAAATGTATCATGACTTCCACAAGCATGTTAAGCAGCCCCACTAATTATAGGAAATGTTTCTTAAGAATCGAATCAGCCTATTAGAATGATGTCTGAAGTATTGCTACTGAAAATTCTGCTTTGCCAGCAGGAATAGATTCAATTTTAAAATGTATTCAAATAGAAAACACTTTTTTAAAATTATAATACTATTTCCTGATATTAAAAGAAAAGAGAATTCTTTCAAAAACATGAAAAATATCTTACCGACCCCAAACTTTTAAATGGTAGTACATGTAGGAAATTGCTTAAGACAACAGTCAATTATTTATGTTAGCGGCCATTATACAACTATGGTATGTTTGACTGCACAACTGACCAATCAGAGTCATGTATTAAAATGAGAAAAAACATATTTAATAAACATATTCTGTGAAGGTAGATTATTTTACTCCCAGAATGCCAGCTGTATGTAGTAGTTCTCTTTCTCTCCCCATTTTAGGGGATTTATGCAAGGCATTTGTTGGGCAATGCCAGTTCAACTAACGCAGCTGAGTTTGGAGAGAGCGTGGAGCCGTTAGCTGAGCTGGGTTTACAGCTTGCCTTTAGGTAAGACCACAATCTCAACTCTTCATGCACATTAGAGTAATTACTTACATGACAGATCATCTCTTAATGGTTATTTTCAGTTTTCCAATGTCATAAAGACTTTCTAAGGATATCTTTCATATTTCACTTCAACAACAAGTTTTGTTTAAAAAGCATGCAGTGTTTTGGTTTTGTTTTGTGGCTTATCTTTGAGGTTGTTTCCTTAGCATCAGAATATGTAATTAAAGGTGTTTCCATGTAAGCAGGGAGTATCAGTTGTATTTTTATTGTCAGAGTATGTTGTTTAAAATTTTGATTCAATGTAATTATAAATAATGATGTTATTTTATGAAGGATGTTTTTTTTGATTGCAGCCCCACATTAGCCCTGCCGATCACTGATCAGCTGTTCATGCAGTCATCCAAAGGCCAGGTTGTCCTTCAGCATGTGAAAGAGTTCATGAGAAAGCACGTACTTCCTGCCCAAAAGGTCAGCACTTCCGTCAGCTGTGTGGAACATCCTCACGTTAATACCACATGAGTACATAAAGATATGATGCCAAAATTTATTTCATATTATCAGATCTGGTTATTTGAATTTATACAAATATAAAATGTGAAAAAAAATCTTCAAAATTTAAATTCAATTATTTAATAAAATATGATAATGCATTGAACTACTACTACTACTAATAATAATAATAATTATTATTTTGTATTTATTTGTTTGTGTGCAATTACAGTGGTGGTCATAAATTATTAGAACACCTGGCAGATCTGAAAATATTGATCTTTTTTTTTTTTTTGTCTCCAAAACAAGATTTAATTTCATAATGTTCATGAAATATGCGGATGGTTGATCTGACCATCAAATATCAGATGAAGTGAGTCGTACTGTTTTTATCCACTTTTAACTTTAATATTTGTAGCAATTACAGCAGTACATCTCTCTGGCATAGTGTCAATATATTTTCTCTGAGAACTTCAACACTAATGTTATCCCATGCCTTCTGCAACTGAAGCCAAAGGCTTCCCTTTGAATGTACAATAGATCTGTCCAGTTTATTTTCCAACTCGCCCCAAATGTGTTCGATGGGGTTGAGGTCCGGACTTTGAGAGGGCCAGTCCATCATTTTCAATGTTCCAGCAGATTCCTTCCGTTGCAGGTAGTTCCAGCAATAGTTAGAAGAATGTTTCGGGTTATTGTCCTCTTGGAAAATAAATCCAGGCCCAATAAGACAACTCCCAGGTGCCAAGTGTTCTAATAATTTTGGCCACCACTGTATATTGTTTGTGTACAATTACTATAAGGAAAATCTTATTTCCCCCTTTTATTATCTCTTGTATAGGAAATAAAAGAGTACTACGCCAAACACAAGGACACACCTGAGAGATGGCACACACCTCCTGTGTTAGAGGAGTTGAAGGTGATGATGCATACAATCATTGGCATATTAATATATAGTACCGTCATATCACAACTTAAACTGCCATTTGGGGTCTGTAAGATTTACATTAAATTGATCAAAAGTGACAGCAAAGCCTTGTACAAGAATCCTGAAAAAAATCATGGTTTCCACAAAAATTTTAAGCAGCACAACTGTTTTTTCAACATGGATAATTAAAAGAAATGTTTATTGACCATCAAATCAGCATATTAGAATGATTTCTGAAGGATCATGTAACACTGAAGACTGCAGTAAATTATACCAAACTTCAGTAGTAAAGCTGCAAAGAACAATGTATCTAATTGAACTGGAGTGAGTAAGATTTTCTCTGTATGTGTCCGTGTGAGCAGGCAAAGGCTCGAGCCGCAGGCTTGTGGAATTTGTTTCTTCCTGCACAGAGTGGCCTCTCGCAGCTGGATTATGCTCATATCGCAGAGGAGACCGGACACTGCTTCTACGCCCCCGAAGTCTTTAACTGCCAGGCCCCAGGTGGGTGTGTGCCTCTACTTGGGTCAGAAATGTGACTGTTTTTATGAGGCTTTTCGATTATGGCTTAAAGCTACTTAAGGTGCACGTCTTATGATATACAAGTATATTAGGTTACACTTTATTTTAAGGTGTCATTGTTACAGTGTAATTATACACCGATCAGGCATAACATTATGACAACCTTCCTTAATATTGTGTTGGTCTCTGTTTTGCTGCCAAAACAGCCCTGCTCCGTCGAGGCAAGGGCTCCACTAGACCCCTGAAGTTATCTGGCACCAAAATGTTAGCAACAGATTCTTTAAGTCCTGTAAGTTACGAGGTGGGGCCTCCATGGAATCGGACTTGTTTGTACAGCACATTCCACAGATGCTCGATTGGATTGAGATTTGGAGGTCAAGTCAACACTTCAAAATCGTTGTTGTGCTCCTCAAACCATTCCTGAACCATTTTTGCTTTGTGGCAGGGCGCATTATCCTGCTGAAAGAGGCCACAGCCACCAGGGAATACTGTTTCCATGAAAGGGTGTACATGGTCTGCAACAATGCTTAGGTAGGTGGTACGTGTCAAAGTAACCTCCACATGGATGGCAGGACCCAATGTTTCCCAGCAGAACATTTCCAAAAGCATCTCACTGCCTCCGCCGGCTTGCCTTCTTCCCATAGTGCATCCTGGTGCCACGTGTACCCCAGGTAAGGGACGCACATGCACCCAGCCAACCACGTGATGTGAAAGAAAACGTGATTCATCAGACCAGGCCACCTTCTTTCATTGCTCCGTGGTCCAGTTCTGATGCTCACGTGCCTACTGTTGCCGCTTTCGGCGGTGGACAGGGGTCAGCATGGGCCCTGACTGGTCTGCGACAATGCAGCTCCAAACGCAACAAACTGCAATGCACTGTGTATTCTGACACCTTTCTATCAGAACCAGCATTAATTTCTTAAGCAATCTGATCCACAGAAGCCTGTCTGATCGGACCACACGGGCCAGCCTTCGCTGTTGACCCTGTTGCCAGTTCACCACTGTTCCTTCCTTGGACCACTTTTGATAGATACTGACCTCTGCAGACCGGGAACACCCCACAAGAGGTGAGGTTTTGGAGATGCTCTGACCCATCTAGCCATCACAATTTGGCCCTTGTCAGACTCACTCAAATCCTTATGCTTGCACTTTTTCCTGCTTCTAACACATCAACTTTGAGGACAAAATGTTCCTAATATATCTCACCTACTAACAGTTGCAGTGATGAAGAGATAATCAGTGTTATTCACTTCACCTGGTCATAATGTTATGCCTGATCAGTGTATATTTAAGTACTAAGTAATATTAATTAAGTACATGTACTTACTATAGGGTTAGGGTAGGATTAGGATTTGGTTGAGGGTTAGTTGCATGTAATTATGCATAATTTACTGTTATTACTATGGTAAGTACATGTAACATGTCTATCAAGGACACTGTAAAATAGTGTTACCGTATATTATTATTATATATTATAGTACAGAATAATAAAAGTAACATGAAATGTAACAAGTTTTAGAACCATAATTAGTGAAAATAAGGTTTATCAGAGAAATCTTACATGTTTTTGTCAATTCTGATATTTGTTTTTATATTTATTGTAAGTTTCATGTCATAGAAGTACATTTGATGTGATTTTTAGATGTATTTTCTGGTGCCTACTGCTCCCCCCAAAAAACTGCACTTGGGTTCACTTTCAACCTGCCTGCAGTGGATCTGTTCGTTACACTCATTTAAAGGAACATGCCGACATTTTGGGACTTTAGCTTATTCACCGTATCCCCCAGAGTTAGATAAGTTTATACATTTCTTTTTTATCTCCGTGCGTGCCATAACTCTGTCTGACGCACCCACCGCTAGCCTAGCTTAGCACAAAGACTGGAGGTAAATGGCTCCAGCTAGCCTACTGCTCAATAAGTGACAAAATAACGGCAACATGTTGTGATGTGTATAGTTACATCGTGTACTAAGACTGACGGAAAATGAAAAGTTGCAATTTTCTAGTGCGATATGGCTAGGAACTACACTCTCATTCCTGCGTAATAATCAGGGAACTTTGCTGCCGTACCATGGGTGCAGCAGGCGCAATGATATTACGCAGAGCCTGAAAATAGTCCCCAGCACACTCTCTGTGCAAGCAGGTTGTCACGTTGGTTATGTTGATGGAAGTTAGCCTATTTTCAGGCTCTGCATAATATCATTGCGCCGCTGCACCCATGGTACGGCAGCAAAGTTCCCTGATTATTACGCAGGAATGAGAGTGTAGTTCCTAGCAATTTCCATCTAGAAAATTGCAACTTTTCATTTTCCGTCAGTCTTAGTACACGATGTAACTATACACATCACAACATGTAAATAGGAAAATGTTGGCGTTATTTTGTCACTTATTGAGCAGTAGGCTAGCTGGAGCCGTTTACCTCCAGTCTTTGTGCTAAGCTAGGCTAGCGGTGGGTGCGTCAGACAGAGTTATGGCACGCACGGAGATAAAAAAGGTATGTATGGACTTATCTAACTCTGGGGGATACGGTGAATAAGCTAAAGTCCCAAAAAGTCGGCGTGTTCCTTTAAGATGATCATCAAAGTGTTCATTTAGCAAATTTTGATTCAGTCTTTTGACTAAAATGCAATTTACTTTATCATATTTTAATCATTTGAATTATTTTAGTTTTAGTCTAGTTTTAGTCGACTAAACATAATATGATTTTAGTCGACTAAACATAATACGATTTTAGTCGACTAAACATAATACGATTTTAGTCGACTAAATATATAGTAGGCCTAGTTTTAGTCGACTAAAATCTAATGGGTTTGATTAAATTGTAATGCAATAATTTACTTTTTTTTATTTTTTATTTCCAAACCCATTATATACTCCTGGAGAAAACATCTATTAATCTGTTAATATGAATGATATTAAAGTTTGAACATGCAATACAGACACAGATTTAACTGCTATCACATATTTTATCTTAAAATTAAATAAAACCACTTCTAAAGAAGAACACATGGTCTTCTTTTCAATGAATGGTATGCATTCTTTATAACAACTTGCATAAATCATTCTTTATTCTCTTTTTTATTTGTTGTTTGATTTTTATAACATTTATGTAAGTATTTCTCTTGATCAATTGAATGCATCCTTGCTGAATAAACTTATTAATTTCTTAAAAACAATCGTACTGACCTTAATCTTTGGAACAGTAGTGAGTGACTTATTGATACAGTACATTTCTAACAGACACTGGGAATATGGAAGTGCTGCACCTGTTTGGCACTGAGGAACAGAAGAGACTCTGGCTGGAGCCCTTACTGAGAGGAGACGTACGATCCTGCTTCTGTATGACAGGTAAGTGTAAAACAACTTTTAAGAAGTTAACTTTTAACTTTAAATTTTTTTAAATGTACTAAATGTAAAATGTAAACTGGACTTTTTTTTTTTACTTTATTATTATGCAAACTATAAATGTGACACCATTTACATAAAATAACCAAGGCAAGCAAACACGCATGCTAACAACTAACATTCTGAAAGTCCATTCTGATAACTCCTGTGTGTATATATACATTGTGTTCCAATTTATTATGCAAGTGACATATCCGTAGGATTTTAGTATAATAAACATTCAGATGTTAGTTTTTCAAAGTGTTTGTTTATTTGTTTTATTTCTCATATCTTTTTATATTACTGGTATCAATCTCAGACAGGTTCAAGGAGGTTCAAGTAGTTTGTCAGGTCTTCTTAGGTAAATGGAAAACCTACTTAAAGAAGTTGTTCCACATTATTAAAGGATTAGTTCGCTTTAAAATGAAAATTATCCCATGATTTACTCACCCTGAAGCTTTCCAAGGTGTATATGACTTTATTCTTTCTGATGAACACAATCTGAGTTATATTAATAAATATCCTGATGCTTCCATGCTTTATAATGGCAGTGAACGGGCCAACGAGTTGGAAGCTCAAAAAAGTGCATCCATCTATCATAAACATACTCCACACGGCTCCAGTGGGTTTTTCGATTTTTTGAGAACTGAATAGAGATTGTCGAACTGTCAAAAGATTAAGATTGTAATTTAGAGCACAGAAGTACCCGGTCAGAATTAAGGGAAGTTTCTGTCAAACAAATTAGTTGTATTAAAAGGACAGCTGTAAAAAAAAAAAGCCACTGTTGAGCAGAAAACATTTTTTTAAAACAGGTATTTGAAGTCTCAAGAACCTCTCCATGCAGGCTGACAGTTGTGCATAAAGTTGAATTTCAACCACCCCTAACCAAAGCTCACAAAGAGAAATGTTTACAGTGAGTGTAGAAATACATTATCAAACAGATTTATTGCTGTGGTGTTTTTTTGAAATATGGGATAGTGCGTTGTCCTGCATAAACATAATTTTATGTCAGAAGCACAATACTTCTTTTTATACCATAGCATAAAATTATCAGTTGTGAACTCCACATACACTATATTGCCCCAAGTATTGGGACACCCCTCCAAATCCTTGAATTCAGGTGTTCCAATCACTTAAATGGCCACAGGTGTATAAAATGCAGACTGCTTCTACAAACATTTGTGAAAGAATGGGTCGCTCCATTTGTGAAATTTCCTCACTACTAAATATTCCACTGTCAACTGTTAGTGGTATTATAACAAAGTGGAAGCAATTGGGAACAACAGCAACTCAGCCAGGAAGTAGTAGTCCACGTAAAATCACAGAGCGGGGTCAGCACATGCTGAGGCGCACAGTACGCAGAAGTCGCCAACTTTCTGCAGTCAATAACTACAGACCTACAAACTTTATGTGGCCTTCAGATTAGCTTAAGAACAGTGCATAGAGAGCTTCATGGAATGGGTTTCCATGGCTAAGCAGCTGCATCCAAGCCTTACATCACCAAGTGCAATACAAAGCCTCGGATGCAGTGGTGTAAAGCACGCCACCACTGGACTCTAGAGCAGTGGTGACGTGTTCTCTGGAGTGACAAATCACGCTTCTCTGTCTGGCAGTCCGATGGACGAGTCTGGGTTTGGCGGTTGCCAGGAGAACGGTACTTGCCTGAAGCATTGTGCCAAGTGTAAAATTTGGTGGAGGGGGGATTATGGTGTGGGGTTATTTTTCAGGAGTTAAGCTTGGCCCTTAGTTCCAGTGAAAGGAACTCTAAATGCTTCAGCATACCAAGACATTTTGGACAATTTCATGCTTTCAACTTTGTGGGAACAGTTTGTGGGCCCCTTCCTGTTCCAACATGACTGCGCACCAGTGCACAAAGCAAGGTCCATAAAGACATGGATGAGTAAGTTTGGTGTGGAGGAACTTCATTGTCCTGACCTCAACCCGATAGAACACCTTTGGGATGAATTAGAGTGGAGATTGCGAGTCAGGCCTTCTCGTCCAACATCAGTGCCTGACCTCACAAATGTGCTTCTTGAAGAATGGTCAACAATTCCCATAAACACACTCCTAAGCCTTGTGGAAAGCCTTCCCAGAAGTGTTTAAGCTGTTATAGCTGCAAAGGGTGGGCCAACTCCATATTAAACCCTACGGATTAAGAATAGGATGTCATTAAAGTTCATGTGCATGTAAAGGCAGGCGTCCCAAAACTTTTGGCAATATAGTGTATCTTACAGAAGTCAGGCACCCTCAGAGACACTAAAGGAACCTTCAATCTCACTTGCCAATATTCCAGCACAAATTATCACCCGCTAGCTCCTAGCTGATGTCACAGTCTTGTTAGAATAGGGTGGCCATTCATCAACCATCCAGAAATCCATCCATCTGGACCATCCATTGCAGCACAGCATTCGTCAGTGAATACAAATATTTTAAAATGAGTCTTCATGTATTTCTACACCCACTGTAAATGTTTCTCTTTCTGAGCTTACGCGTTAGCATTTCACAACGCGTTAGCATTTCACTAGCCTGTTAGCCTGCCATACGTGCATCTGGGTTTCCTGTTTTGTCTCTCGTGCCTTTACTAGTCGATCAAACAACTGTGGTGAGTTGGATTAGTCAACAAACACAACTGAATTAATTGGATTAGCAAGTAGACTCCATCAAACAATTGTGGTAAGTTAGATTAATCAACAAATACGGTAAGCCATGTCTTCTCCTTTTATTGTCACCTGCACTACATGTTTCATGTTTAGTATATCTGTCTCCGTTGGTGAACAGGGCTTCACATGTGATAAATGTAAGGAGATAGTCAGGCTGATGGAGAAGATTTCAGAATTAGAGACACGCATCCAGACTTTATTTGAGAGTAGTGAGAACGTAACAGCTTTAGACACTGCTTTGGATGAGACTAGCTTAGTGAAATCTGTACATTGTTCGGTTCCGGCTGTAGAGCCCGTGCAGCAGGGCAACTGGGTGACGGTGAGACGGGATAGTCGCAGATCAAAAAAACACTCTTCCGTTCCGATTAGAACATCAAACAGGTTCTCCCCACTCAGTGATGCACCCACTGAGAATCCTGTTGAAAGTGCCCTAGTTATTGGTGATTCTATTACACGGAACGTGAAAATAGAGACACCAGCCACCATAGTCACATGTTTACCGGGAGCCAGAGCGCCTGACATCAAAGCAAATTTAAAAGTGCTGGCTAATGCTAATCATAAATTCTGTAAGATTATTATTCATGTCGGCACTAATGATGTTCGACTTCGCCAGTCGGAGATCACCAAAATTAACATTAAAGAGGTGTGTGAACTCGCAAGTACGATGGCTGATAGCGTTTTTTGCTCAGGTCCCCTCCCCGTTAAAAGGAGTGATGAGATACTTAGCAGACTATCATCACTCAATGGCTGGTTGTCTAAGTGGTGTCCGCAAAATAACATAGGGTTCATAGACAATTGGAAAAGCTTTTGGGGCAGACCTGACCTGTTGAAAAGAGATGGTATCCATCCCTCCTGGGGTGGTGCCGCTCTTCTCTCTAGTAATTTGGCACATAGTCTTAAAGCTAAACCTTGACTAACTAGGGCCCAGGTCAGGAAGCAGACGGACTGGCTTACCCGGCTGCCTGCTAGCTGTCTCGCGTCACAGAAGTCACATAAATCCCAGCACATAGAGACTCTTTCACCTAGATATTATCACATAGAGACTGTGTCTGTTCCACGAATTAGTAAATACAAAAAAACACCAAAACTATTCAACGGTAAAAATTTAATTGATGTCCAACAAATAAACAACAGATATAATACAGATGAACAAATGATAAAGCTCGGGCTGCTGAATATTCGATCCCTTTCCTCAAAAACGCTTATTGTTAATGATATGATTACAGATAATAATCTAGATGTGCTGTTTGACAGAAACCTGGCTAAAACCTGACGACTACATTACTTTAAATGAGTCCACCCCACAAGATTATTGTTATAAACATGAGCCACGCGTCTGAAAGGTAAAGGGGGAGGTGTTGCTGTAATTTATAATAATATCTTCAGTATTACTCAGAAGTCTAGTTTCAAATATAATTCTTTTGAAGTTTTGGTGCTTTACGTAACGTTATGTAGTGAAATTGATAAATCCCGTTTAACATTTGTGTTGGCTACTGTATACAGGCCACCAGGGCACAATACACACTTTACCAGAGAATTTGCTGATTTTCTATCAGAGTTATTACTGGCTACAGATAAAGTCCTAATTGTTTGTGATTTTAATATCCATGTAGACAATGAAAAAGACGCATTGGGATTGGCATTTAGAGACATTCTAAACTCTATTGGACTTAGGCAACACGTATCAGGACCCACTCATCGCCGTAATCATACTTTAGACCTAATATTGTCACATGGAATAAATGTTGATACCGTTGAAATTCTGCAGCAGAGCGATGACATCTCAGATCATTACCTAGTATCATGTATACTTAATTTAGCAAAGGCTGCAAAGCCATCCCCTCGCTTCAAGTATGGCAGGACTATCATTGCTGTGACTAAAGATTTCTTTGTAAATAATCTTCCTCATCAGTTTCATCTCCTCAGCATCCCAGATAGCCCAGAGGAACTCAATGTTGCAACAGAAACTATTGACTCTCTCTTTTCCAGCACTTTAGACACAGTTGCTCCTCTGCGCTTAAAGAAGATTAAAGAAAATACTCCAACGCCGTGGTACAACGAGCACACCCGGGCCCTTAAAACAGCAGCCAGAAAAATAGAGCGCAGCTGGAAGAAAACAAAACTGGAAGTTTTTCGCATTTCGTGGAAAGAGAGCATGATTTCATACAGAAAGGCCGTAAAAACTGCTGGATCGGCTTATTTCTCGACTCTCTTAGAAGAAAACAAACACAACCCTAGGTATTTATTCGATACAGTGGCTAAATTAACCAAAAATAAAGCTTCAACTTCTGATGTCTGCCAACAGCACAGCAGTAATGACTTTATGAACTTCTTTACTTGTAAGATTGATAATATTAGAAAAAAAATTATAACTATGCAGCTGTCTACTACTGTATCACATGAGACAGTGCATTGTAGTGTCACTGAGGAAAAATTACATTCATTCACTGCTATAGGAGAAGAAGAATTGGCTAAACTCGTTAAATCATCTAAATCAACAACATGTATGCTCGACCCTATACCAACTAAACTACTAAAAGAGATGCTTCCAGAGGTCATAGATCCTCTTCTTAATATCATTAATTCATCCTTGACATAAGGATATGTACCGAAAACTTTTAAGCTGGCTATTATTAAACCACTTATTAAAAAAACGCAATTGATCCTACAGAATTAGTCAATTACAGGCCAATCTCAAATCTACCCTTTCTGTCAAAAATACTAGAAAAGGCAGTCAAGTCAAGTCAACTTTATTTATATAGCGCTTTTTTACAATGCAGATTGTTTCAAAGCAGCTTCACAGTGTTAAACAGGAAAATAATGCAACCGAATTTGATTCGGCTGTACAGCCGCTCTGGAGAGAACGGTGATGTCATCTAGCTCATTTCAATTATCATATATATTCAAGTAATGTAGTTGATATAGTTAATTTAGTTTAGTAATTAAATTTATTTGGATATTTATTTGAAAATTTAGTGTCCTCACAATTATGCTCCTTTTTAGAAAGAAATGGTATCTGTGAGGATTTCCAGTCAGGATTTAGACCGTATCATAGTACTGAGACTGCTCTCATTAGAGTTACAAATGATTTACTCTTATCATCTGATCGTGGTTGTATCTCTCTGTTAGTGTTACTCGATCTTAGCGCTGCATTCGATACTATCGACCACAACATTCTTTTGAATAGACTCGAAAATTATGTTGGCATTAGTGGAATTGCATTGGCATGGTCTAAATCATACTTATCTGACCGTTATCAGTTTTTAGCAGTAAATGAGGAGATGTCACACCGATCACAAGTTCAATATGGAGTACCGCAGTGCTCAGTGCTAGGACCGTTGCTTTTCACCCTGTACATGCTACCACTGGTAGATATTATTAGGAAGCATGGTGTTAGTTTTCATTGTTATGCTGACGATACTCAGCTCTATATTTCTTCACGCCCTGACGAAACTTACCAATTCACAAGATTAACGGAATGCATCTCTGATATAAAAAATTGGATGACTAGTAATTTCCTGCAACTTAATTCAGAAAAAAATGAATTTTTAATTATTGGACAAAAAAACTCCACATGTAGAATACTGTCTAACACTTGATGGCTGCTCTGTCAAGTCCTCGTTGTCAGTTAGGAACCTGGGTGTGCTCTTTGATACCAATCTCTCATTTGAAAGCCATGTTTCTAGCATCTGTAAAACTGCATTCTACCATCTTAAAAATATATCTAAATTACGGCATATGCTTTCAATGCAAAATGACCTCAAGGCTAGATTATTGTAATGCTCTACTGGGTGGTTGCCCTGCTCGCTTAATAAATAAACTGCAGCTGGTCCAAAACGCAGCAGCTCGAGTTCTTACTACAACCAGGAAGTATGACCATATTAGCCCGGTTCTGTCAACACTGCACTGGCTCCCTATTAAACATCGCATACATTTTAAAATCTTGCTAATTACTTACAAAGCACTAAATGGTTTAGCTCCCCAGTACTTGAGGGAGCTCTTAACGCATTATACTCCTTCACGTCTATTGCAGTCTCTAAACTCTGGCCAGTTGATAATACCTAGAATATCAAAATCAACTGCAGGCGGTTGATCCTTTTCCTATTTAGCACCTAAACTCTGGAACAGCCTTCCTAGCATTGTTCGGGAAGCAGACACACTCTGTCAGTTTAAATCTAGACTAAAAACACATCTCTTTACTATGGCATACACTTAAAATATTTTTAATTTATATTTTATTCAAATTGTTAGGCTGCATTAACTAGGTCAGCCGGAACCGGGAACACTTCCCATAACACCTGATGTACTCGTTACATCATAAGAAGAATGGCATCTACGCTAATGTTAGTCTCTCTGTTTATCCCGAGGTTTACTGCAGTCAGCCGGATCCGGGCCGTATCCAGATCAGATGGTGGACCAGCGCCCAGACATTACCAACGCATCCCTGAAGTGTCTGCAGAGACCGTGTCAATTAGTCTACCCTCTGAAATTGCTCATCGACATGGCATCCTCAATGGATCCATCTCCGGCGTGATGACTCCGATATTTCGAATATTCCTATTTAATAATTGTTTAATCGACACGCCATCCTCAATAAACCCGTCTCCGGCGTGATGCCTCCGATCTTTCGAATATTCCGATCTAATATTACTTCTGACCTATAAGGCTGCCAAAATAATAATCATACACTGTTTGTTAATTGGCCAGAGGAGAACTGGCACCCCGACTGAGCCTGGTTTCTCCCAAGGTTTATTTTTCTCCATTAGGCCACCTGATGGAGTTTTGGTTCCTTGCCACTGTCGCCTTTGGCTTGCTCAGTTGGGGACACTAAATTTTCAAATAAATATCCAAATAAATGTAATCACTAAACTAAATTTACTATATCAACTACATTTACTTAAATATATAGAGATGAGATATGAAATGAGCTAGATGACATCACCGTTTTCTCCAGAGCGGCTGTACAGCCGAATCAAATTCTGTTGCATTATTTTCCTGTTTAACACTGTGAAGCTGCTTTGAAACAATCTGCATTGTAAAAAGCGCTATATAAATAAAGTTGACTTGACTTGACTTGAGCTGTGGTTAAGGGTGGCTGAAATGCAACTTTATGCACTGCAGGCTACATGGAGAGGTTCTTGAAACTCCAGAGAAACCAATGGCTTCAAATACCTGTACTTTTAATACAATTAATTTGTTTGACAGAAACTTCCCTTAATAAGCCTTTATCTGACCAGGTTCTTCTGTGCTCTAAATCACTCACAGATCTTTTGACCGTTTGACAATCTCTATTGAGTTTTTGCAAAATATTAGTTGTTTCAAAAGCATTTCACAATTTCATGCTTTTCATTGGAAGAAGGATCTTTTTTTCTCCCCATGTTGCATGAGAACTGAGACTTGCTTAAAAATGTGGAACAACCTCTTTAGTAGGTTTTCCATTTACCTAAGAAAACCTGGTAAACTACTTTATCTAGATGTGGGGTTGGAATCACATTATGAAATGCTTTTCTTCAAAACACGTTGACCACATGTGGTTGGTTTCAGGCAAAGATGGTCAGCGCATTCTGTTGGAAGGTTATGAGAGATGACTAAGAGGGGTGTAAATCTAGTGTATTGTTTTGCACAGAAGTGTTTTCCATGGTTTTCCATGGAGATGTAGTCTATTAGTAAGTTTTTCCAAGATACAATATGTATGGTGTTCCTTGATTTCCAGTTCATGAGGATAGTTTTCTTGGTGATAGTTAGTGCCACAATATGTAATTTACTGTTTGTGTTGTTTACATCTATTATGGATATGTCACCTAATATACAGAGGGAGGGAGACATTGGAATGTGACATCCCATAAGGATGGATAGTGACATCCACAACATTTTCTCAGAATTCTTTAATTTGGGTGCGATGCCAAATGGCGTGAACATAGGTGTCTGGGTTATTTTGTGTGCAATGTGAACAGGTTTCTGAAGTAAATGCCATTTTAAACTATTTCCGTCCAGTTAGGTGAGGTTGTAATTTTTTAGTCATGAAGTAGATATTTTTTGCAGATTTGTATCTAGAAATTGGCATAATTTCTGGACTAATAGATAAGTCTGATTCCTATTTAGCATTTGTTAAGCTTAATATGTTAAATCGATTTAGATATTATTCTGTATATTTTGGAGAGTAGTTTTTTTCTTTTCTTTTTTTTAGGAAGATATTTTAATTAGCTCTGAGATTGAAGGGGAGAGGTCTAGGTTAGTGGTCCAAATGCCGAATGCCTGATGCTGTGTTTCTGGAACAAGTAGGAAAATGAGGCCAGGTTATTATTATGAAAGATGTGTTGAAGTTGTGTGATGCCCATTTCTGCCCATGAACAGAAGTTAAGTGGCTTCTTGTTAACTGTAAAATCTGGGTTATTCCAAATTTGGATGTATTTAGATGGTGAAAGAGGGGTGTTTGTGATTTGATTAAATTTCCACTAGGCTGTCAAAGCTGCTGCTGTTGTTGGTGTTTTAAAGTGCCCCTATTATGGATTTATGAAAATTACCTTTCATGTAGTGTGTAACAGTTCTAAGTGAATGAAAAAGATCTGAAATCAGAAAAATCTGAAAGTGCACCGTATATAAAGTTATTGTCTCTCAAAAGTAAGAGTCGACTCTGAGTCATTTAAACAAATAGTTTTTTAAACTAATCGCAAGCCGTTTCGTTGTGATGTCAAGACATTAGCAATACGTATTGCCTGTCCACTTATTGCGCATGCATTGTGTTTCATATTGTGTAGGTCTCTGGCTAACTGGCTAACTCACGGTATTATGGTCTTACTGAAATACTACTATAAATCAACTGTGGGCTGCAGTATTACTTAAAACTGTGTCTATTAATGCAGATTGTTTGTCATTCTTACTACTTTGAGATAAGATAAAGGATGGAGCAAGATTTGTTTTGCAAACTTTAATGTTACATTAGTCATTCACGTTAGTGCTGGGCTAACGTATGTGCTGTTATTGATACAGTTCCTGCATGTGCACCGAAATAAATTAGACACACACACACACACACAGGTTTGTTGATGGACGCACACTTGTTAATGCTGATGGTGAGGAATTACAGTTGAAACCTCTCATAATGTACCTCAAACTGAGTAGCATCACTGAGAAATGTCCTGCTCAAGGTTCGGGTTGAATAACTAGTTCTTCCAATGTTTCATCATCGATTCGGACTCGCGCTGGGATTGGTGTAAAATTGACATCATCGTTACTGTCTTTACAGTGTGTGCAATCGCTGAGCTTTAGGAAGTGATGTGCTTGGTGCATAGTGTATGGGATATTAAATCCAAGATGTTGAAATGTAATGAAAGTATAGAAGAAGGTTTAACGATTCAAGGAAAATGTTTTTTTTATTTAAAAAAAGCTCATGGAGTTTTGAGATATTGTTAATTTACATGACTTTTTCAGGTCTAGAAATCATACTTTCAAAAATTAGGCTCTCTCACCATATCCAGGTTTTCCAAGACTGTGTGAATCCTGGTTCTTCATAGGCAAACAGTTGTTGAGGGGGTGAATTAAAATAATAAATATCTTGTTAGATGTTTTAGCTTATTTTAGGCTATGTTACAGTGAATGATCATGTTATGTGGGTACCACTTACCAGCTCTGTGAAACGAGAAGGTGGACGATTGAGGATGGTTCGCATATAGTCCTTTCCTGTGATCAGACAATCATTCATTCAAGCAAAAGAACTCAATTCCGTACTGGGCCTGGCTCACTGTCTAGACTGTGAAGCGGCTCTCTGTGTGTACACACCCAAAATGTGTGCTCAGTAAACCCCTTCTCAGACTGTGCGGCAATACTGATTTTTGTTTTCTTTTGTGTCTTATTTCGCTTAAACAAATAAAAACACACAATTATGTCAAAATGCCAGTTTTTGCAAGTTTCCTTGTAAGCAGTCTTAAATGACTTAAATTTTAAATGAACTTCCTACCTGAATACTACTGTTAGACATACCCTTGCACTGTTTATTTCAGTTGTATTTGTCCTCTATTGTATTTGTTTGTGCTATTTCTTGTAACTTGTTTATTTGTCCTTATTATATTAATGACTGTTTACTTGTCTTCACAAATGTTTGAAATTCATGAGCTAGGCTAGTAGTTTTTAATGTGGTATAAAAATTGGAATCAAGAATTGTGGCACTTCACATATTACAATCATGTAATACAGTATGTTGGTGGCATAACAACCTTATTTATTAAAATGCAAAGTAACATGGGGCAAATTTTTTTTTTTTTGTGACAGGACCATTGAACATTTGTCAGAGCAAGTAAAAATCTGGAGAAAATAAATCCTTACTGTTAAGCCCTGTTATATTATGAGACGTTAAAACGAGGTCCCGACTCTCTGTGGTCATTAAAAATCCCATGGCACTTCTCGTAAAGAGTAGAGGTGTAACCCCGGTGTCCTGGCCAAATTTCCTCCATTGGCCCTTACCAATCATGGCCTCCTAATAATCCCCATCCTTCGAATTGGCTCTATCACCCTCTCTCCTCTCCACCTATCGCTGGTGTGTGGTGAGCGCACTGGCGCCGTTGTACTGTGGCTGCCGTCGCATCATCTAAGTGGATGCTGCACACTGGTGGTGGTTGAGGAGAGACCCCTGACATGAATGTAAAGTGCTTTGGGTGTACAGTAGTACATATGAAAGCGCTATATAAATGCCTCATTCATTCATTAAAGGCACAAGCTAAATATGACATTTATTATAATGGACTTATGTGAAGATTGTTTTATGTTCATTTAAATTAAAAGCTTTTATCTTTTTTAAGCCTATTAAATGTATTTCAGTTATACTGAATGGCTATAATTACTAATCTCATCCCCAGGGGAAAAAAAAAATGAATAGACATCAGTAGTATATTGGTATCAGTGATACTGGCCTGCATTCATTGTACAAAGTAAAAAGATGCCATTAAACAAATATTTAAAATATACAATCTTTGTTGTTTCTACATTAATTTGGAGATTCAATGTGAAATTATGTATTGCAACATAAACGTATACAATAAAAACACATACAATATAAACATATACAATAAAAACACATACAATATAAGTATATAGAAATTTGAATGTGATTAATTACAGAAAAGTTAGCGATTTAATGAGTTATTTAAAAAAATATATTTACAGCACTACTATTTTGAATAATTTGAAGTAGATTTAAGTTATCTTGAGGGCCCCTTTGAAGTTTGCTAAGGCCCCTTTTCTCCCTTGTTGAGAACTACTAGCCCTACTGGCTACTAGCCAAACCTTGACCATTTAGTTCACACAGTAGCAAAAATATAACCAAAAAATAACTCTTTTGTGAATGTGCATCTTTAAAAACACATTGTCATAACCAGACTAGTAATATTACATTTCTTTTTAAATAAAATGTCTTCACTTTTTTTTCTAAAATAATTTTCATTACTGAACCTGGTACTCTGTTGTTTTCTTTGTCCTAGAGCCAGATGTTGCTTCAAGTGATGCCACAAACATGGAGTGCACCCTTCACAGGGACAACGACCATTTCATCATTAACGGCAAAAAGTGGTGGAGCAGCGGTAAGTGTGTGAATGTCACAGAATGAGATCGAAAGTAGGAGGGGAGAGGAAATATTTTGTTTGTCAGTTGTCAAGAAAATCAATTATATTTTTTTAGGGTTTCTCCCCTGTGGAGACTAAACGCATTAAAAGGAACACTGAACAGCTGGGGTTCAGCCTTAGTATTTTAACCAATTTCTTACACAGACATAAAGAAATATATCACCCGAATGATTCATCCCAAAAAACGACCACGCTCGTCCAAATCTTCACGATGACTGGCATGACATTTAAAAACCATTTAAGATGTTTACACAAACCAGCTATGCAGAATCTGTGAACGATAAACACAGACTTGGGGAACTCAAAGCGATCGCAACGGGTGGCAAAGCAGAAACAGACTCATTAGTTGAAGTTCCCGCCTCGCAGCTTCAGAGAGCTAGATCTGAGCCACAAGGATAAGCCTACCATGATCTATTCCTGCCTTTGACAAGATTCAGGAAAAGTTATATTTTGAAGAATTTTCCCACTGTAATCGACAGGCTAACATTATTTGGTAAAACTTCCAAAACTTCCACTTCCTCATTTTCCACTGAAAAACTGAATCATCATGAGTCATCTTTGAGTCCTTTTCAAACTGAAGTTTGAATGAACAGTCTGGCCTCTGAGCTGTAGACTCATACTCTCTTGCTTTCATTTTCATTCATATTTTTAGGAAAGCTGACCACAGGCATGCATAATTGCATTTTGTTGATGTGTTGGGACTTGCTCGACAGGAAAAAATGTTTTGTCGTTTACTGCTGTGAGATGACATCAATAATCAGGGTTTACAATTAAATTTCATCCTGTTTACAGTGCCGAAGGTTGTTTTTTTTTTATCTGTATGGGATGTTTAGAGTTGCTTTGGTATTTGTCTTTTAAACATTGTCCCCTGTAGAACATTCCAGATGGTTCTAGCTGTGGTTTTTTGTGGTTTTGGGGCCTCCTGAATTAAACATCCTCAAAGCAAAGGACCAAAGGCCTGTTGTTCTCGATCATCACACCACATTAACTCCATAAAGTCTGAACAGTATTCAGCACCACGTTTTGGTAAAATGGCTTGCAAATTTTTCTTGGTTTCTTGTTTTTCTTGACAATTGGTCTAAAAAGATTAACTTGACAAGAAAGTTCAATGTACTAAATGTACTCTTTTTATCATCACCACCACTGCATGTAGTAGTTTGCCTGCTAAAGACCCTTTTAACATATAACAACATTTTGTCACCTCATAAATCCTGTTGCTCAGAAATATGTCTCATTACAGACGTTGTGGATTGTGAAGTTCACGGGTGGTCGCTAGATAGTTATGGGTGAAATATATTCAGATAGGAATTGTCTGATCTGATTTGTCACCAAAGTTGTTATGTGTCTCTCTGAGGAGTTTTAAAAACCTCTCATCAGCGTATGTGGAAACAGTGATCTTTGTGTCTTTTGAGCAGTGGAAATTCAAGCTTTACAGTGCTATCTCTTGTCCTGTTAAACTCGCGCAGATGTACAGTTTCATCAGTACAAAGGGTAAATTTTAAGTATGACAAATCCCAATCATTTGGTTACAAGATGAGTCTGCTGTGTGTAAGAGCTTCATATCTCCTGTTTTTTAAGTTGTACAGATGGTGTTTTCCACTACTATCATAAACCACCATCAGTTCTGGGGATTGCTAAATATATCTTTATTGTTGACACATGTGGAGTAAATTTCAAACAGTTAATCATAGACAGTTTGGTGTAATGACATTCAATGGCCAAACACTTTTCACCTAGGAGCCTTCGGCAAGTATGGGTCATTTTGTTTACCTACTTTAAGTGGAAAAACACGGGAAAAACACTTGAAATATGTGACAAGATATTAGAGATTAAATTTATTTCAATTAAACAGAACGTATTCACTTACAGGAATGCGTGTGTTTGGTTTATGCGGTTTGTTTGTATTTGTATACGTTAACTGGATTTTGTTGGATGAATATCCGATATTTATTTTTGGTTAACACATACTGTGTAGTTGTGTCGTGGTTGTATCTCTCTAGATACTCTATCTTAGTGTTGCATTTGATGCTATCGACCACAACATTCTTTTCAGCTGACTTTTCAAAAATTATGTTGGCATTAGTGGAATTGCATTGGCATGGTTCAAATCATACTTATCTGACTGTTATCAGTTTGTAGCAGTAAACGAAGAGGTGTCATATAGATCACAAGTTCAGTATGGAGTACCACAAGGCTCAGTACTAGGACCATTGCTTTTCACCCTGTACATGCTACCACTGCAAGATATCATAAGGAAGCATGACATTAGCTTTCACTGTTACGCTGATGATACTCTATTATTCTTCGCAACTCGACGAAACTTACCAATTCACAAAATTAACTGAATGCATAGCTGATATAAAAAAATTGGATGACTAGTTATTTCCTACTACTTAATTATGAGAAAACAGAGATTCTAATTATTCTAAGCATCTGTAAAACCGCATTCTTCCATCTTTAAAATATTTCTAAATTATGACATATGCTCTCAATGACAAATGCGGAACAGTTAGTTCATGCCTTCATGAACTCAAGGCTAGATTATTGTAATGCTCTACTGGGTGGTTGCGCTGCACGCTTAATAAATAAATTACTCCTGCTGGTCCAAAACGCTACAGCTAGAGTCCTTACTAGAACCAGGAAGTATGACCATATTAGCCCGGTTCTGTCAACACTGCATTGGCTCCCTATTAAACATTGCATACATTTTAAAATCTTGCTAGTTACTTTCAAAGCATTAAATGGTTTAGCTACCCAGTACTTGAGCAAGCTCTTAACGCTGTATAGTCCTTCACGTCTATTGCGATGTCAAAATTCTGGCCAGTTGATAATACCTAGAATATCAAACTCAACTGCTGGCGGTAGATCCTTTTCTTATTTAGCACCTAAACTCTGGAACAGTCTTTCTTGCATTGTCCGGGAAGCAGACACACTCTGTCAGTTTAAATCTAGACTAAAAACACATCTCTTTAACCTGGCATACACATAACGCATTATCAATTTCTAAAATTCAAATCATGTAAAATAATTGTTAGGCTGCATAAATCAGCCGGAACCGGGAACACTTCCCATAACACCTGATGTACTCATTACATCATAAGAAGAATGGCATCTACGCTAATTAATTAGTCTCCGCGGAATTAATCACGGATCCGCGGAAACAAAAAAAAAACTATATTATGCATGACAGACAAGTAATTTGGCGATGTCACTTTGTAAAGAAAGACTACACGCCTGCGTACATACACATTCAAGCGTGCATGCCTATAGACTAAACACATAATACGCATGTGCATGCCGTCACCATTTTCACAGATTCACCAAAGCACTGTTGTTGTGTAAATCAACGGCCAGAACACATTAAAAGTTTTCTGTTTTTAGTTGAAAATGGTGTCGTGTAAGCAGCCCTAAGTTAATAACTAATGATTTTTAGATGTAGATGTAGATGTACGTATATGTATATGCAGATATAGATGTAGATTATTGAATCTTAAAGCGCACCACGTTTTGGTATAATGGCTTGCAAATTTTTCTTGTTGACAATTGGTCTAAAAAGATTAACTTGACAAGAAAGTTAAATGTACTAATACAATTTTATGATTTTGTTGCATGTCTTTTCATCAACACCACCACTGCATGTAGTAGTTTGCCTGCTAAACTTTAACATATAACAACATTTTGTTACCTCATAAATCCTGTTGCTCAGAAATATGTCTCATAACAGACGTTGTGGATTGTAAAGTTCTCGGGTGGTCGCTAGATAGTTATGGGTGAAATATATTCAGATAGGAATATATTCAGATAGGAACTTTGTGTAAGCGGCCCTAAGTTAATAACTAATGATTTTTACAACTGCTGTACAGCCAAAACAATCGTTGTTGCATTAATTTTGGTAAATGGACAATCACCTATGAGACTCAACAATTTTGCAGCTTCTGTAGGAAATTTGTTTACAAATTTCATCAAAACAAATTTCATCCCCACCTAATTCCATGCATTCTATTGGGCAGTCTTTTGTCATCGCTAGTTGTGCAAAAATAATTTTGTGTCCTCATAGTTCCTTATAGCACTCTTCATGCTTCCTGTCATTGTTTTCTGAATGAACCTTCTGTACGTTTTAGACTATAACTCATCCCAATGAGCAAAAACAGAACCAGACAGCTGTCGTCTTCTCTTTCAACCATTCTCATATCCTTTTCTTTTGCTACCTCCGCTACATCCACAAAGCCACAAATATGTGAAGGCTGAACTAGTTGCACTCTCAAGTGCAGTTTCCCCCCCCCCCCCCCCCACACATTTTTTTCCCCTTCTTTTCACTTTTCTCTGAAGATAGACAATTTCCTTTGGTAACTCCCAGGCCTATGGTGAGTTTTGTGCATATCTGGTGGTCTTGAACTTTTCACTGCTCCTTTACTCCTTCGTGCTTGTGTGCAATGGCTTCCAGACCACTGTTACCGTCACTGGAAAGAACAGGCCCGAGGAGCTGTGCAGCTTTGTGTGTTTCCATGTGCATGCAGAAGCCTCTAGTATGACTTAATTGGTGAGAGCAGTGTGGTTCTTTTGAGAGTGGTAGTTACTGATTAGTGGAAAGGGAAAATAATTGGAGAAAAGCGATAGGGGCTGATGAAGGATGTCAAAGTGCAGAACAGAAGACAAAACTGTGTATTTACAGTGTGAAATAATAGTTTGTATTACATCTAAATTAGGGCTGTTAAAATGTAATCCAATTAATTTCTTATAAAATTACATGGTGGTCAATAAAGTTATTAACAAATATTAACAAAATTAAATTGTATACATTGTATTGTATACATAATAATGAATAAATTATATTTACTCTACATTTATTTTATATTATTTTATATATATATATATATATATATATATATATATATATATATATATATATATATATGTATATATATACTCAACCACATGGAACGTAAATATCACTTAATCAAACCTCTTTCTAGAGACCTTGGCATTGTTGTATATTATCAGTATATGATTTTCTAATTTACATTAGAGGTAATATAACTGATGCTGGTTAATAACAAATAATCTTTCATTTATTAGTTTGATGCATAATAAGGTTCTTCACCTTAGTTTCAGAGAAACAACAGTTTATCCTTCCATAGATAACACAAGATAACGCAACTCTTCCATAACCACACTCAACTTAATCACATGTATTTTATGCATGTTATGCACTTTATTCATTGTATTAATTTAGTAGTTGTATTATTCTTATTTATCTTTTGTTAATACAATTTCTTTTATTACAATTGTTTTTTCCTTGTGCTGATAATACAGAAGAGCATCTACAAGTTAGACATCTCACCAATCTTTCAGATAAATCAGCTGACCAACTCTCCCCACTTTACATTCATTCTAAATGATTGGACAGCCTCCTATTTAGAGTGTTCTCATACAGCCAAGGTAAAATACCTTGACTAGTGTCCCCAACTAAGAAAGGGGGAAGGTGGTCATCTGATGTACTCATAACCACACCTTAAGTGACGGGTGATCCAAAAATCACAACGTCAGCGGTGACATGAGTACCAATTACTACCTTACTTAGCGTCCTTGGATGGACGAAAGTAAAATCACTACAGTTGTATATTGTTATTTCCTATTTACTTATTCTATTTTTATTCTTTTTATTACCTGTGTCTTTTTACTGTAATTCTGTTTGTGCTGTGAAAGATTCTGTCACCAAAACACATTCCTTGTATGTGTAAACATACAGTGCATCCAGAAAGTATTCACAGCACTTCACTTTTTCCACATTTTGTTATACTACAGCCTTATTCCAAAATGGATTAAATTCATAATTTTTCCTCAAAATTCTACAAACAATACCCCATAATGACAATGTGACAGAAGTTTGTTTAAAATCTGTTTGAAGCAAATTTATTTAAAATAAAAAGGGGAAAAAATCACATCTCCAAAAACAAAATGTGGAAAAAGGGAAGCGCTCTGAATACTTTCCGGATGCACTGTACCTGGCAATAAAGTGCTTTATGACTTCTGATTCTTTATACAGACGCTACAATGGCTTGTCACCATCATATTCATATTTATCCTGGTCCAACCTGGTCTCAGCGCATGCTGAATACAAATACTGCAGAGTCCCTTTTACACGGCACCTTTAAGCTCATAAATGGAAGATTTTTGAGAGCTGGTGCTGCTCGAGGAAGGAAGTGTGAATTGCTCAATTCCAGTCAAATTGTCCTTCTTACTAAATCGCTTAGACGGTGGCAATAAACCTTCTACACTCAAAGTATATGTTGCCACTGTGTCAGCGTTTCACAGCAAGTTTAACAGCCATTCGGTTAGTTTCTACTGCAAGATGGTTAAACCCGCCCATCAATGATCCCTACTTGGTTTTGAAAGCCCTGACACATACGCCATTCAAGCCTCTCCAGTTGGCTTCACTAAAAGTGCTCTCTTTCAAGACAGTGCTTTTACTCGCACTCATATCAGTTAAACAAGTGGACGACATACATGCTCTTTCTGTCAGTGAGTCCTGCGTGGATTTTTGCTCTGTAGGGTTGTTTTCTTAGACCAAGAGAAGGTTATGTTCCTCAGGTCCTCTCAACTATGTTCAGAACCCAGGTTCTAACTCAGCTCTAAATCAGTCTTTACTCCGAGCAAACCAACTTCGGGGAACACTTTACTTTCGCAGTTGCTTTGCCCTTGTCACACTTAGTCTGTCTGTGTCGTCTTAGTTTCACTTTCATGGACTTTTAGTTAGTGTTTATTGGTTCCTGTTTTTCCTTTGTTCTGTTCCCACTATTCCCATGGTAGCCATATGATTTGACATTCTGTTCAGCAATGTTCACCTTATTATTGTCAGTATATACTGTAAGTTCCTGTGTTTTTAGTGTTCATGGTCCGGTCTCATTGGGTTTCATTCACTAAGCATGCGTAAGCACAAATTTGTGCGTGAAATGATTGAAATGATGAATGATTTTAAGAACAAATCAAAATTCCCCAAAGATTTCGTAATAATTTTTTTTCTAAACTTACAAAAAAATATAGGAACAACTGAAACCACATGTACGCAGTTACATTTCATCCTAACATAACTATAATTACATTGAAGTATATTGCATTAATTGTATTATATAATCCATGTATAAAATGATAAAATTAAATTTCATCTTAAATACATTGATCATATACAGTTAAGGAGTAATGGTGCGTTCACACCAGATGCGAATGAAGCGTTAAGCGCGAGTTATTTACATGTTAAGTCAATGCAAAGACGTGAATAGACATTCTGCGGCGCGAATGACACGGCACGAATTGAGCGTTTGAATCGCGCAAGTTGAAAAATCTGAACTGTGGCGGATATTCGCGCCGCTTTCATCAATCAGGAGCCTGCTTGCTGCTGTCACGTGGTGAAGTGACGGATGAGAAACCCAGAGTAATTTAAAAATACTACTGTTATTGTAACAAAATGTAGTTTTAAGACTTCTTCAGGCGAGAATGTAGTTGTTTAAAGCTCAAATCACACTTGTTAACCCTGGCGACAGCAGTTTTACCTCGGCTAGTCCTTCTGACGTCTGCCGCTGATGCTAGTGATTAACATGAGATATAATTCGTCTTATGTATATCGGGCGATCTTTGGTCTCGTGACTCTATAATTTGTTCCCTGCCTAATCGTTTTGGCTGAGGGCAAGTGAAGTTTCTTAACTTTATTTTTGTAGGCTATTTAACTTTACCGTTGTAGCCTACTAGCGCTGACTTTTTTGACTGAATTGTTTGCTTTATTTATTGTATAGCTTCTTATACCTTTTACTTTTATAATGTGTTTTACTTTTTACCTTTTACTATTACTGATCACACATAAACTGACATTTAACAAAAAAACTGGGTTGTGTTTTATATCATATTTAATTGTATTACAGTGATAATCATATATGTGCACACTTATTGTTTGAACCACATAATGTTTTTGAAATAATGAAAAAAAGGGCAGAGCTGTGTTTTATATTTCGGTTGTTATAAATATACATGCAGTGAAGATAATCAAGGTATGCGTTTCCTGAACCACATTTGTGTGGCTATTAAGGTTTTTATGAAAATGAAAAGAGGTAGAGTGGTGTTTTATGACATATTTCGTTTTATTTTAGCCTAAAATATGCATACAGGAAGTGAGAGCGAGCTGAGTGTCAAGAACACTGCTGTTCCATTAGCAGAGTATCGGACTTGTGTCCTCCCGTCCTCGAAATTAGCAAGTCTGAACTTGGGCGCGAGACAGGCGGAAGAACCGCTGAAAGCGGCCGTCATACAGGCGCAGCTCCTGGAGCGCCTCGAACGCGCGTCTATTTCGCTTCAAACGCTCGGATTTGTTTGTGTGTCCAATTCGCTTTATTCGCGCGAATGGATTAAAAATTGTCAAGTGTCCAACTAGAAGCGATAGACGTGAATTCGACGCTCAGTTCGCGTTTGGTGTAAACGCAGCATAATGGTGACAGCAGCAAGCAGGCTCCTGATTGATTTACGCGCCCCAATTGCAGATTTTACAAATCGGGCGTCAGATGCGAATTAGCTTCAAACGCGTGAATGCACAAAAAGCACCACTCGCGCAAGACGCTCAATTCGCGTCTTTTGCGCGAACTGGACGCGCCAATGAGGGGAAATCGCATCCTTCATGCTGCGCTAAACGCGTCTTTCACGCCGCAGGACATCCAGACGCGTGTTTACATTGACTTAACATGGAAATCATTCGCTCCAGATGCTCTATTCGCGATCGGCGTGAATGCAGCATAAGAAAAGCTGCATTATAGCTTCAGCTGCGAGGTTCCTCTTGCTAATGAAAGCTGTTCTGTAATCTGGGTCTTTATAAAAGGTGTTTATTGTGAGAATGGCACACTTGGCATTGCTCGAGGATCCGGGCGAGAGCGCGTCTGCGAACAGCGGCAAGTTTGACGAGAGTGACTAAAGGCTGTAAGGAAAGCGTGTGCGGAAAGCCCTTATATGGAGATAGTTTGGGAGTGTTTTATGCAAATGACTAACCTCGTGCACGCGGCCGCTTATTTTGAATACTCCAAATTCACTAACATCAGAACGAGGTTAAGAACAAATTCATGTTCGTACGAACGTTTTGTGAATCAGATGGAGATTTTTCGTGAGAAGTTCTCCTGTGCGTACAAATATGAAAGAATCCACACAATTAGATTACAGAACCTCATTAGATTACATGTTATTTTGTTTAGTTGTCTAGTCAGAATCAATGGAGAATCATATTCTTAATTTTAAACCAAACCCATTTCACTTTTTATCCAAGGATGTGCACCTCTTATGTAAAATGTAAACATATTGCTAACATTAGTATTGGATCTTAGAGAACATTATAAAATAAAAAAAGCAGTTCAAGACCCCTTTAATGCTTCAAGTTGAAATGCTGGATGGCAATTTTCTTAAAATTATTGAAATTGTCAAATTAAAAGTTGAAAAGGGATTCCAAACAATACAATGGCACTTTGTGCAACCGCTTTGTGTCATTACATCCCGTACAGGTCATGCTTGCATCTGAACACCCACTCACAAACGGAGAAGTCTAGTCATTTGTAGTAAACATTTTGTCATTACAGTGAGTAACAGCTTCTGAGCATGCTATGAATGTCCTGACACTGTAAAGCATGCACAAACACAACTGACATTTGCTTTGGTGGAACGAGACACAATCCCCTGCAAACATAGACACCCACACATGCAAAAATGTATCATGACTACAATATCAAGAGCTGTGAGGCTGAATATGTAATTTGTTTATGTAGTCTGTGTGACGCATCCATAATTATTGTTATTGGTGCCTGATTTAGGTCTGAATCACTTGATTTGGCTTTAGATTTTTTTTTTCATCTATCATGCCTACGTGATATTCGAAAGATGTCTCGTCTTTTTCCAATGAACTAACTTTTTCCAGTTCCTCATCATCTGAACTTTAGATAAGCTGTTAAATCATTCTTCAGCTGCTCAGCGTGACCTCTGCCAGTGTCTGAGTCAATTTCCATTTTAAAGTCAACATGAAATCAAAATGACTTTCTTATGTGTTACTTTACTTTCTTAATTCATGTTCATGTTTTTTGTGCATGTTTTATTGATGTGTTTATAAAAGTTTTGTCATCGTAATCTTTCACCAGTATATAATAACTCCTAAATTACTTAACTTTTTTGGCTTATGTCATGATTCTCTTCTTTTTGGCCCTTCAACCATCTGTCCTACTTTTGTCATGAAACTGCAGTTTTTATGATGCAGTCAATTCCCATTAGATAAAATTACCTACCTAAAAAAAACTGTTTTTACAGCAGAAGTATACCTATTCTCAATAAAGTGTAGCTTTAACTGTATAATCCAAGTGCCCTCATTCAAATCAACAGTTTTGTGATATAAAATTAAGTATCTTTTTAAGAAGAGGAACTTAAAGGCTGGACTCTTCAGAGCACCAGACATTAATAATTCATAAAAGTAAAACATATGGCTGTATATGTCAAATATCTTGCTCATTAAGCCCAAAAACACAGAGTAGCCTCTCTCTGTGCTTTTTCCTTTTTTAATAGTTATTTTTCCCCATTTAAATAAAATTATGGTTGACCACTTTTATTGTTCTGGACCTCTTTTTCCAGTCTGCTTTCCACATATCATCTGCGCTGTCATAATAACCTCCCCATTAATTCATAAACTCTCCTTCAAAGCCACACACTTACAACCAGAATCAGATGCTGTGTCTTCTATCTTTTGCATAACGCACAATCTTCTGTACATGTGACTTGTGTATGTCTGTGTATTTTGTTTTTGTACAAACCTCATATGAAAGCACATATGTAAGTTGAAATCAGCATATAACGGCAACTCCAAGTGTATAAAGTATGCTTTAATCTAAAAATATATTTACATTGGAGATATATATTATTACTTTACAAATATGTAACGCCTTGGATATAGGGTATCTTTTCTACACAAGATCCCTAAATTCACTATACACTTTCTATAAGTAGTCAGTATAATAACTGATAAATGTGCCCCGCCTACATGGAATCTGTTTTCCCATTTTCTGCACTGATTGTGGGAATTCTGTGGAATATTATTAACTCAAACTGAGTAAACAACACTATTATTTGTTAGCAGAGACCGTTAGAAACCAAAATATTTAATAAACACACAAGGCGTGTTAACAACAGGTTCTGCAGAGCTTTTCATGGAATTCTTGAGGTACAGATTCCATGCAAGTTTACGCAACATACTTTGATCGGTAGACATGTAATGAAAGATCTTATTAAACATTACATAGACAATGTTGTAGACAATTTATGGTTAATGCATTAATCTTAAGCCCTAAGTAAACATTGCATAAAACCAGACAAGTCCTCTGCACAGACCTATGACCAGCTTCGTCTCCATACTGGCGTGATGTATCCGATATTCATGCAAAAGGAACCGAATGAGATATTTGAATGCTACCGATCCACAATCTGATTTCTGGCTTGTGATGCATCCTATATCATAATCACACCGTGTTCATTCGTTGGCCAGAGGAGAACTGGTCCCCCGACTGAGCCTGGTTTCTCACAAGATTTCTTATGGAGTTTGGGTTTCTTTCCACTGTTGCCTCTGGCTTGCTTATTTGGGGACACTTAATATTCACCAATATTATTGATTTGACTGCACTGACACTATTAGATGAGAACTGAACTGAGCTGGATGATGACATCACTTGAATGTACGCGCATACTGTACACACCCAGCCAGATTTTTCTAACTGCACATACTCTGTATGCTCAAGCTTGCACATACTCCTTGTATTCCTTTGCACTTATTTTTTTATCCCCAATGTGGCAACACAGCCCGGCCTTTTGTTTTACCATTAAAAAAGTAACGGAGTTGGCAGCAAGATTAACAATAGATGAGTGCTTGTGTGGGGGGGGTTAAGAGATACAAATACAACAACATTTTATCTATCATAACTTCTGGAGACAAATATCACAAACACTGGACAAGGATGAAACTTTCTAGTGTGCATGTGTCGAGGTCCTGTGTTCGCTATTAAATGGAGTATGATTTAAAAGGCTGTCCGTTCATCTTAATGAACATTGTACATGACTGTAATTGTCAAAGTTACTTAAACACCTTTACATTTAGATATAATATCCTGGTATATAGTTGTCAGTCCTCATATTTATTGTCATATGGTGAATGTACTTGTGTCTTCATTTTCTGACAAAGAGTGAGTGTGAGTTTGTGTGCCTGACTTAAGGGAGATCTCGACAGTGGGCTGCTCGTTGCCATGGCGGTACCCTCTGCCTGTCTGGCCACAGCGTTTGACGAGCTTCATAACATGCATTTTAAAGGATGATCCGATAAAGACGTAGAGCACAGGATTCAGACAGCAATGCGTGAGGGCCAAACTCTCAGTAATTTGATTGGCCCGGTCCAGGTTTTTGCTCAGCTCACATTCCGTCACTAATATGTAGATCACATCCAGGGCTCTGACCAGTTTTACCAGATTATATGGGAGCTGGGTCAATAGAAACACCCCTACTACCGCTATCAACACCCGAAACGCTCGCCATCTTCTCCCGCTGCGTACCCCCGCTGTAGCGGCCTGACTTAACACAACTCCCACTCTGCAATAGCAGAACATCATCACCAGGAAAGGCAGAAGAAAGCTCAGAGACACTTCCAGAATTTCCAGTGTTGCCTTAGCCGCCCGCGCCATGCTGTGCGGGTAAACCGCACGGCAGGCATTACGGCCACTGGAGTTCGTCACTGTGTAGAACACCATATCTGGCAACCCCAGGACAATGGCGAGCCCCCAAACGACAAGGCACATGATTATCCTCTGCCTTTGGGCGTTGTTCCTGGCTGGGGCATGGGTGGCGGTGGAGCCTCTGGCTAGTGCACGATAACGGTCTATGCTAATGCAGGCTAGCAGCAGCACGCTACAACTGAAGTTGGTGGTGTAGAGGGCGGAGGTGATCTTACAGGTGGCTATACCGATCTCCCAGCCGTTCACTGCATCCGCAGCCCAGAAGGGCAGCGTGAGGAGCAGGAGGAGGTCTGCGAAGGCCAGGTTGAGGATGAAGACGTCTGTCAGGGTCCGTAAGCGCTTGTGGGAAAGGTAAACAAAAACGACCAGGGAATTTCCGGCCAGGCCCAGAATCAATGCTAGTGTGTAGACGACTGGCAAAAAAACTCCAGCAAAGGACCGGACATCTTGTTTGTCACAAACTGTGTGTAATTCATTTTCAATGTCATAGTCACTGTGGTTAGAACTGTTGTCATGGTCGTGGTAATGGTAGTCATGGTCGTTATCAAAAAGGACTTCCATCTTGTTCTAAAGAGAGAGAGGATTAACGTAAACATTACTGATGGTGCTAGATTTAATTTAGTTCTTTATACACTCTCAGAGATAAACATTTGGTGTAGGGTTTACTTTTGAAACAATGAAGCAATTTTCACTTTGTTAAAATTGCTAGTAAATTTCACAAATAATTACCAAGTAATGGCAAGTTACACATTGAATTAAACATGACATTTTGAAGTAGAAAGTCTGAAAAAGTATTTTCATATAAAATGTACTCCAATAATTTTTATTTACAACTCATTTAAAAAAAATTTTTATAGTGTACCTTTACGATACAATACGATACGATAAACACTTTACTGTCTGACTGAGTCTGAACTTTTTCTTGCTTAACTTACAGTATTAAAATATATATATATACATACATAAAGAACACATACACTGCCCTTTAAAAGTTTGATCTGTAAGATTTATGTTTTTAGAAGAAGTCCCTTATACTCATCAAGGCTGCATTTATTTGATTAAAAAACAGTAATATTGTGAAATATTATTAAAATGTAAAATGCAAAAGCTTTCTATTTCAGATAAATACTGTTCTTCTGAACTTTCTATTCATTAAAGACATTTTTTTTTACACAACTGTTTTCAACATTGATAATAATCATGAATGTTTCTTGGGCAGCAAATCATCATATTAGAATGATTTCTGAAGGATCGTGTGACACTGAAGACTGGAGTAGTGATGCTGAAAATTCAGCTTTGCATTACATAAATAAATTACATTTTAAAATATATTCAAATAAAAAGCAGTTATTTTTCATTTTAACAAATCTTACCGTTCAAAAACTTTTGAACAGTGTACAATATACATTTAACATTACAATCTTAAAAAAATACTCAAGTCCTTCATGTATGTTCAGTCTGGGAGTATCAGTATATATTAATTCACAAAATGGTGACACAAGAATAATAAAATGGCACCCAAAGAAACAATTACACACCCAATGTGAATCTTTTGCTCTTTATTTTGCTGCATTAGTGCTAAAAAGCTTCTTTTTCTTAGCGATATAAGTATGAAATTGCTCACATCTGTTTGTTTGCAAACATAACTACTTTAAATGTCCTTTAAGTCACAATTAGGACTTCCAAACATGAAATAATAACTTTCCTTCTTCCCTAATTTGGATGTTTTGGCCACGCTTTTAGAGTGTAAATAGGTTTTTTACTACTAATTGTGTTTTTTAACCATAGAAAATATATTAATAATTTTTATTGAATATATTTTCTAATATATTTTATCTCCTTTCAGTGCAGGTTATTTTTACTAATGGAAAACGTTTTTTTCTGCATTACAAACGTTTTCATGACATTAAGCTTTCATTTAGCGAATTTTTGTGACAATATTCTGAATTATGGGGTTTGTACGTTATCTTAAGATTCAGCACCTTAAAATTCACATCTGTCTGTAATAAAGTCTGCATAATGCTGTTAGACTTTGCACAGCCTAACAAATCTGATTACATTTTAGATGTCTGTGCACGCTTTGTCTTTTTTTTTTTCTTTTTTTTTTTCTTCTTTCATTTGATTTGTCAATTTAGTGCGTCATCGGTGCTTCATTCTAACTTATAAAACGTTATTTTGTATGCTTGATCCACATGTGTGCCTTCAATATGCACGTTTTAAATAAGCGAAGTGTGCAAGACACATTTTTTTCAGCAACAAAAACCTTCCTGCTAATTTCTTCCATATCGTCATTCCCATTCAGTTTTCCAGAGGGTCTTAATTGAGATCATATGCAGCTCAACACAGAGACATCTACTTTTGACTGAAAACTTCCTGCACGTGTGTGCAGCTTTCTTGGCTGGTCAACAGCATTTGAGCAGCTTGCAGTGTTGTTATCTAATACGGTAGCGCATGAAAGCATGTAAATAGAAGTGCATGGGCACTAAATAGAAGCTTTGTGGTACTTGAGCTTTGGACGTAATATAAACTTGGTAGCTTTGCTATATTTTGTATGGATCAGTGGAGAGTTTATGCCATCTGCTCATCTGGAGTTGCACATAGCTCTGAGTGTACCTGCCAATCTGCTAACCACATGCTCTTTAAATAGGGGCGCAGAGCAGAGCGGATTTTGTGTGTCTGGGTGATAAGCAAACCTGCTGTAAAATGAAGATATTTACCTAGTGCAGATTGCTTTTTTGTAGTTTATTGTCTATTTATTTTTACTTTCCTGAGTCAATTACATTTTCTGTAAAATGCTTTGGTTACTTAAAGAATACCAGGGAAAGATAAAGTTAATATACCGCACTATGCTTTCTAAATGTTGTACATCAATCAAAAACTTTTCAAAAAACATCCTAGTGATTAATTATGATCCGCATGCCTCTTCCAGAAAACCCGCAGCTTGGGATGATACTTTTTCTTCTTGCAGAAATGGTTTGGCTCCTGTGCTTATGATGGTAAGCCCCATTTCTTGTCCAAACAACATTTCTAAACATTAAATAGTACTGTATGTGAACAGTACTGTACATGTTAAACTTCATGTCATATACAAACTAAAGCCTTTATTATACTTTATTTTTCAAATGATAAAATAAAACATTTTGTGGAATATTTTGCTATAATAGTCTCTTTGTGCTATTTATCCTTCATTTTGAAGGTTGACAAAAGTATCAAGATACTTTTTCAGGTCACTTTGTAGAAATATGAAATGTCTGTATAGTACTTTGTATCTTTTAAACTGCAAAAGTTTAACCTTTAACACAGGAAGTTTGTATGCTTAATAAGTGTGTCTGTTAAAAGGTGATCCACTGTACTTATTCTTTAATCCATGACTGAATTTGTATTGTCGTATTGTATTACCTCTGTCTATTATGGAGCTCAGGAGATGTTACACCCTTACTGTATATCCTTTCAGTTTAACACTGCACAAGTAAACCCTCATTCCATTCTACTTTCTCACAGGCATACAGAAACAAGAGCTTTCTATGCAAACACATCTTTCATATTATATAGTTATAATATATAGTTATATTTAAAATGTATTCCTGAAACCTAAATTCTTCTGTGTCATTGTTTATTTTGGACTTTACCTTCCCTGTCATAAACCCTTTTGAGGATCGGTAAGCAGGACTTTGCCTTGCCTTTATACATGACAGCAAAGAAATGAAATGCAAAAATAATACATCACACTTTTACATAAAAGTGTATCTTAGTCCAACTAAATACTGACATTTTAAGTCCAACTAAATACTGACATTTTAAAGCATAGTAATGTCCATTACCATAATTCAGCATCTGTTGTCACTTTGTCGGGCATTTGTTTGCTGTATTCTTAATCCAGTGTTTACTTTGAATGGTAATTCTTGTAACTCCCGCAGCTTTGATTGGAATTTGATTGGAATGTTGCATGTGAAATGCAGTGTGTCTTACCTCTGTTTGTAGCGTCTAAGTCACACTCTGTCCAGGAAAGAGCTGCCTTTAGTCCAGAGAAGTGAACACTGGGGCAAGAGGACGGCCACGGGTGTGTGTTTGTGTGTGCGTCAGAGGAAGGAGAAAGAGACTTAGAGAAAATAAGGATTGCCCTCTTCCAGCAGGTTGCACAGACTCCCTCACTGTGTATTCCTGATCATCTTCAAACTGAATTCTTAAAAAATTCCAGTGTATTGGGTTTATAATATAATAACTGTTTATAATATATAACTGTGGTACCTTTCAAAAGGGTCATATTACTCAAATACAAGTTAATTATAAAAATATTATATTTATTTACAGGTGAACTAAAAAATATTTTTCATCAAGGTTAAGTGGTTAAACAAAATTGAGCACAATGGTAACCATAAAAACTATCAAAACAGAAACTGAACATTAAACATGACATGAATTTACACATAAAATAAACACATTATAAAAACAATATTTCAACATTTATTTCCCCCTATGCAGAGCAAGAGATGTTAAAGCAGTAAAAAGCAAAATTCACTTTTACATGGTGTTTGAACATAAATCTGTGTCGGCATTGTGTGTACAAAGAACAAGCCGTTTTCATTTTCTAAGCAATGTGACGTCACATTCAGGTGTTTTGTTGGATTTGTTGTTTGTAAGAGTGAACATAACAGTTTTCATTTACTCCCGACATCAGAGCCACTGCGGACCTCATAGCAAACATTATAACAGTATTTTGTGTGTGTTGCTCATCCATTGTTGCAAAACGGCTGAAAAAACTCTACAACAACTAAATAAAATGTATCAAATAACCATAAGGAAACTTCCTGGTTCATTCTCAGAGTTTTGCTTCTGCTGGAGTCTCTCCTTCATTAGTGTCCAACTCCAGTTCATACATACACCGATCAGGCATAACATTATGACCACCTTCCTAATATTGTGTTGGTCCTTTTGCTGACCCGTCGAGGCATGGACTCCACCAGGGAATACCGTTTCCATGAAAGGGTGTGCATGGTCTGCAACAATGCTTAGGTAGGTGGTACGTGTCAAAGTAACATCCACATGGATGGCAGGACCCAAGGCTTCCCAGCAGAACATTGCCCAAAGCATCACACTGCCTACGCTGGCTTGCCTTCTTTCCATAGTGCATCCTGGTGCCATGTGTTCCCCAGGTAAGCACACCCGGCCATCCACGTGATGTAAAAGAAAACGTGATTCATCAGACCAGGCCACCTTCTTCCATTGCTCCGTGGTCCAGTTCTGATGTTTACGTGCCCACTGTTGGCGCTTTCGGCGGTAGACAGAGGTCAGCATGGGCACCCGGACTGGTCTGCGGCTATGCAACCCCATACGCTACAAACTGCAATGCACTGTGTATTCTGACACCTTTCTATTAGAACCAGCTTTAACTTCTTGAGCAATTTGAGCTACAGTAGCTCGTCTGTTTGATCGAACCACACGGGCCAGCCTTCGCTCCCCACTTGCATCAGTGAGCCTTGGCTGCCCATGACTCTGTCGCCGGTTCACCACTGTTCCTTCCTTGGACAACTTTTGATAGATACTGACCACTGCAGACTGGGAACACCCCACAGGAGCTGCAGTTTTCGAGATCCTCTGACCCAGTCGTCTAGCCATTTGGTGTCTCACAATTTGGCCCTTGTCAAACTTGCTCAAATCCTTAAGCCTGCCCATTTTTCCTGCTTCTAACACATCAACTTTGAGGACAAAATGTTCACTTGGTGCCTAATATATCTCACCCACTAACAGGTGCTGTAATGATGAGATAATCAGTGTTATTCACTTCACCTGTCAGTGGCCATAATGTTATGCCTGATCGGTGTATAGGTCTGAACACCACTATTTTCGATGACAGTCATATTGCTTCTCCTAATTTCTTAATGCTGTAGTTATCTGAAGCAGAGATGTAAAGGGTCCGCCCTATGCTGGAAATGGGGCGGGGAGCAGCAGCTAATTTTTTCCCACCCAAAAATTGCCATTTTCAACATGGTATAATAAATGATCTGTAGGGTATTTTGAGCTGAAACTTCACAGACACTTTCTGGGGACACCTGCGACTAATAAAACAATCTTGTACAAAGGGGCATAATAGGTTCCCTTTAAGTAAACTTCAATTTTTATATATTTAAGTGGATTCAACGCAAATAAATTGAGTTGTTATCCCTGCATTAAGCATATCATCTGACTTTGAGATCAACACCCATGCAGTCTAGGGTTATAATAGTAACCGTCACATATTTGTGCATCCATAATAAAAGGTATCTCCTGAAGTTACCAGGTCTTACTTACAGTAAGCTAAATCCTTGTGCTGCCCCAATCTAGATAAGCTTTTAGAACATAGGAACATAAACTAGGGGTAATTTTTCCCAACTGACGTATTTCCCCGAACTAGTTATAGGCATTGGTGCAAGAAATCAGTGTGCGTAATTTAACTTTACAGTCTTGTAACTGCTCTTTTACGAGTGCAGTCATTTAGTGTGTTTGTGTAGGAAAGTAGCTGCTGTGATTATTTTTCTAAAGAATAGCATGTTCATTGAGGATATTAGCTGTGAAGTGTGAAACTATTTAATGGAGGGTCTCGTTTGATTGGTGTAATTCCTTGCAGTAGCTCATCTGTACTTAATCCTTTAATTTAAGGGAGCACGGCATTCCACAGGCTCTGGGTTGTTTTTTTTGATGGTGTCTGTTCTTTATGGAATGCACCATGGAGCTAACGGTCGCGTGTTTGGCTGCTTGTACGGGGACAACCTGCAGACATGAAAGGACAAGTCTGTTATATCACACCCTGAGAAACACAACCTGTGTTTTCATCAGAAGAATTACTAAAGTAGGGGCCGTTGCTTGCCAGCATTATACATACACACCCACACACAAACACGCATGCAGGCTAGTGACTAACTCTTCCTTAAGAAAAACACTAGTCTTTCCAGAAGTTGTGAACCTTGAGTGTTTGTTTCAAGGGTGTGTTGTGTGTGTATCAGAATCTAAGGTGTGCCTCTGTTATGTGTGGAATTGTGGATTCAGCGTTTTGCTCTCATTAAAGCACATGAGTCAGTGTGTACAAATTTTACCTTGTGGGAGTTTGTGGGTTCTTGTGGTTTAATTTCCCATGGTTACATCATAATGTGGTGTTAAACTATATATGCATTTCTTTTCCATTCTGAATACTTTAATAATTTAATTTAATTTAAAATAATTTAATAGGCTACTAGATATCACCATACTTCCCCAGTTGATTGATGGCATTAAGTATTGCAAACATTTTTGTATTACACATTTTTGAAAACTTTTACATTTAAATTTAAATATGTTAATTATTTCATTTTGTTGACATTTCATTCATTTTGAGCATGAAATGTGTGTGGCTTTATTTAGCACAAAATGTCTCAAAACCTCCCTTTGGGGACCTCTGGGAACATCCACAATTGAATAAATGGTTTATGAATGTTTTTTTATTTGGGCTAGTTTACAGTAAGTGTAGTTAGCTTTGTTAAAAAAGAAAAAAAAAGTGTGTGTGTACAGTATCCTCATTCTTGTCATGTTTTATACCATATGTGCGCAGCTGTGGTTGGCCCCTGCCCATTTCTGTTTGTACAGAATGTTGCATCTTTACCTCTGTTATTTAAAGCTGACGTCCCACTAGACTAGACCATGACCATGACCTAGAATAGACCATCCAAAACCTCTATCAGTAAATCTTAATCTCATGTTACAGTTGGACACTGCAGTTGAGTCTTAAAAATGCATGTTGTATTTACATCTTATTCATCTTGTTTATAGATGTACTGTACTTAACACCAAAACTGTGTTTGGTCTTGTCCTAGGCCATGTATTTGAATTTAGGATGTGTACTGCAAGAATTGTCTTAATCATTTTTTTCTCACCAAAAAAAAAAAAAACTTAAAACAACTTACATTTGCAATTACATCAAGCAAATTGCATGAGAATATTAGAACTTATTTTCAGAAAATATTTCTTGAATTAAGTTTATTTTTCCTATGCCATTGCTGCATTTTTTTTGTAATAAATCTGACATCATCTAGTGAGGTTTAAAAAAAAAAAAAAAAAGTTTGTTTTTAAGGATGGGGGTGCCATTTTTACTGGAAAAAACGAGTAAAGTTCTTTGCTGTTTTTTTATTTTATTATCTTGTAAATAGACATGCAGGTATGACCATCTGTGCCAATGTGGGACGATTTTCCCTGCAGGCTCCTATCGCACCCACCTATTATACATTCAATAAACTGAGCCTTTATTCTTTTGATTAGGGCAATATCATGTTGATCTGCTATCCTTATGTCCCTTGTCAGAAAACTGGACATTAATCAAGAAAAGAATGCTTGTGGGACACACCCATCTGTCCTTTGGATCACAGATTGGCCCCAGGCCTGTGTGTGCTTCACTTTGCTGTGAATTATAGCAGCTTTGAGTCATGATGTACATCATGGCAGTCTGTGAATGATTTTCGTTATAAGGGCTTTGAGCGTTTTAGTGTTTGTATGTGTGTGTGTGTGTATGTAAGTGCATGCACATGCTAGCAACAGCAGTTCATGTACAACAGAAACTAGTGCTACACTCAGAAGTGCATGTGCAGAGTGCATGTCAGTGTGAGAAAGAGCTCCCTCTAGAGACACTGACACAACAGAACACTTTGACAGCTGTGTATTGTGCTTAACATCTCGGCAACCACCTACAACAGCCTTTGTGGCAAGATCACTTCAGAAAATGTATTTAAAAATGAATCAGAATCAAACATGAAAGTTTAAATGATTGCAGAATTCCATTCCACAGATACTGGTTTATAAAATCTGCCATTTTTTTCAGAGCTTTAATTACTTTGTAGGAACTAAGTTCACATTGGTATCATCTAAAATTCAATTAATATCAAGTTGTTGTTTTTCCTACTTAGTATGATATGTATCTATCAGACATCATACATTCGTCATCAAATTAAATCCAACCACACATTAAATCTCACACACTATAAAACCAAAATGCACAAGTTAAAGAATGCTATTTAAGCCTTTCAAAAAAAAATATTAATAATGCAGCAAGTTAAACTGTGTGTTGTTTTGTTTTTTAAATTACAGGTGCTGGGAACCCAAAGTGTGAGATTGCCATAGTCATGTGCAGGAGCAAGTCACTGAACTCAAACAGCGACAGGTACTGGATCTCTGACACGCACGCCAAAAAGTCCTTATTTCTATCAGCAATATAGCCAGGTTAAATGTTTGCCACTATATAAAAAATATGGTCATTTTCTGGACCTGAATTGTGTTAGGCAGGCTGGGCATATTCCCTCACACAGATTCTTTTGAGAAAAGTATTGCTGATGTTGGCAGATCTTTTGCAAACACACACACACACACACACACACACACTCATTCTGGCACTGAGATCCTGTGGTCAGCTCTGAGATCTGTTTTGTCTGCATTCTTTCACTAAACTGACTATATAGGCTTTAATCCCATTTTACTGCAGCATATTAAAAATGTACTACTCTCAGATATAAATTTTAGAGTTTTTATGTTGCAAATATGAACAATAACTAGGTCGAAGCATGACTTCGGTTTGAAGTTTGTTGTTATAGATAGGATTAGGATTTCCACTAAAATAATCAATTATTAATTTGTCAATAATTTAACAAATTTAATTTTAAAAATATAAATAAATAAAACAAATAAATAGGCATATTTAAATGTTTATTTAATGTTTAAATGTAGTCAGATGTTATGGTAAAATAATAACTTAATAAATTACTTTTCAAATTGACATCAACATATATAGATACACACTAGGGGTGTAACAATACCCGCATGTCATGATTCGATACATATCACAATACTGAACTCACGATACAATATTATTGCAATACTCCAAGACATATGGTAAAAGGTTAACAAAAAATGTATTTAAATGCTAAATCTGGTATTACATTGGGGGTGGAAATGAATAGGCTTGGACTTGGTGACATAAGAATAAAAATATTCATGATTCTGAAGCTGAAAATACAGAATTATTTTAGCCGAATATGCTTTCACTCTGTCACTGACTAGATATATTTAAAATAATGCAGGCCACTTTTTACTGGAAACATAAGACATTTGGTAATATCAGGACCCACAAATAACCAGTCTCACACACACAAACACTCTAGCTTGTATAAGCAACTTTCCCGCCAAACACTCACGGATCATACCAACTACGGGGGTCGACTCGACTAACACCCATAACACAAGAATACGGGTTTAGATCAACAGTGCTATCACGTACACATTTAAACAAATAATTCAAATCATGAATATCATTGATCAAAAATTTAAACAATACAAAATAAAATAAATATGAAATCAAAGTCAAAGTCTCTGTTCAATTATTGCACTCAACTACACAACTTCATTTGAACACTAGACATTGTCTCCATACACACTTCAAATCATAATCACGGAAAATAAATCAAAACACTCAATAATACTGTGAACTGATGTTCACGTGATGATGACCTGCTTGTTCATCATCACAGTGAGCTATACACAATGTTCAAAAGTATGTGCTAAGTACGTTTTTTTGAATTGTTTTGAAAGAAATCTCTTATGCTCACCAAGGCTGCATTTAGTCGATCAAAAATACAGTAATGGTTTTCTATATATATATATATATATATATATATATATATATATATATATATATATATATATATAATATATATATATGAATATATTTGAAAGTGTTTCTGTTTCTGTTATGTTATTATTTCTGTTATGGCAAAGCAAAGAATTTTCACAATTTTCAGCAGCCATTACTCCAGTCTCCGGTGTCACATGATCCTTCAGAAATCATTGTAATATGCTGATTTGGTGCTTGAGAACCTTCTCCTTCTCCTCCTCCTCCTCCTCCTCCTCCTCCTCCTCCTCCTCCTTCTTCTTCTTCTTCTTCTTCTTCTTCTTCTCTTTCATCTCCTCTTTCTTCTCCTCTTTCTTCTTCTTCTTCTTCACATTGAAAACAGTTGTGCTGCCCTAATATTACTGTGATATTATTATTATTATTATTATTATTATTATTATTATTGTGATCTTTTATTCAAAAGAACACAATTTATTTAAAAATAGAATTGTTTTGTAACCATGTTTTGTTACTTTTGATAAATGTAATGCATCCATGCTGAATAAAAAAAAGCATTTCTTAATTTTTTTTTAAAATAATTAATAATAATAATTATTGTAGTAGATAGACAAAATGGTTTAATTAATGTTAACTCATCGCCATAATCATACTTCAGACCTAATACTGTCACATGGAATAAATGTTGATACCGTTAAAATTCTGCAGCAGAGCGATGACATCTTAGATCATTACCTAATATCGTGTATACTTAATTTAGCAAAGGGTGCAAAGCCGTCTCCTCATTTCAAACATGGCAGGACTATCACCGCTGCCACTAAAGATTGCTTTGTAAATAATCTTCCTCATCAGTTTCATCTCCTCAGCATCCCAGTGACTCAATGTTGCAACAGAAACTATTGACTCTCTCTTTTCCAGCACTTTAGACACATTTGCTTCTCTGCGCTTAAAGAAGATTAAAGAAAATAGTCCAACGCCGTGGTACAACGAGCACATCCGGGCCCTTAAAACAGCAGCCAGAATAATGGAGCGCAGCTGGAAGAAAAAAAACTGGAAGTTTTTCGCATTTCATGGAAAGAGAGCATGATTGTATACAGAAAGGCTGTAAAAACTGCTAGATCTGCTTATTTCTCAACTCTCTTAGAAGAAAACAAACACAACCCTAGGTATTTATTTGATACAGTGGCTAAATTAACAAAAAAATAAAGCTTCCTTTTTAGAAAGATTTGGTATCTGTGAGGATTTCCAGTCAGGATTTAGACCGTTTCATAGTACTGAGACTTCTCTCATCAGAGTAACAAATTATTTACTCTTATCATCCGATCGTGGTTGTATCTCTGTATTAGTGTTATTCGATCTTAGCGCTGCATTCGATACTATCAACCACAACATTCTTTTGAATAGACTCGAAAATTATGTTGGCATTAGTGGAATTGCATTGGCATGGTTTAAATCATACTTATCTGACTGTTATCAGTTTGTAGCAGTAAATGAAGAGATGTCACACCGATCACAAGTTCAGTATGGAGTACCACAAGGCTCAGTGCTAGGACCATTGCTTTTTACTCTGTACATGCTACCACTGGGAGATATCATTAGGAAGCATGGTGTTAGTTTTCATTGTTATGCTGACAATACTCAGCTCTATATTTCTTCATGCCCTGACGAAACTTACCAATTCACAAGATTAAAGGAATGCATAGCTGATATAAAAAATTGGATGACTATTAATTTCCTGCAACTTAATTCAGACAAAAAAACTCCACAAGTAGTAGCCTAGAATACTGTCTAACACTTGATGGCTGCTCTGTCAAGTCCTCGTCGTCAGTTAGGAACCTGGGTGTGCTCTTTGATACCAATCTTTCATTTGAAAGCCACGTTTCTAGCATCTGTAAAACTGCATTCTACCATCTTAAAAATATATCTAAATTATGGCACATGCTTTCAATGCAAAATGCTGAACAGTTAGTTCATGCGTTCATGACCTCAAGGCTAGATTATTGTAATGCTCTGAGTGGTTGCCCTGCTTGCTTAATAAATAAATTGCAGCTGGTCCAAAACGCAGCAGCTCGAGTTCCTACTAGAACCAGGAAGACCATATTAGCCTGGTTCTGTCAACACTGCATTGGCTCCCTATTAAACATCGCATACATTTTAAAATCTTGTTAATTACTTACAAAGCACTAAATGGTATAACTCCCCAGTACTTGAGCGAGCTCTTAACGTATTATACTCCATCACGTCTATTGCGGTCTCAAAATTCTGGCCAGTTGATAATACCTAGAATATCAAAATCAACTGCAGGCGGTCAATCCTTTTCCTATTTAGCACCTAAACTCTGGAACAGTCTTCCTTCCATTGTTCGGGAAGCAGACACACTCTGTCAGTTTAAATCTAGACTAAAAACACATCTCTTTACTATGGCATACACTTCACGAGTTCACACTTACATCAAATTAAATAGAGTAAAGATTACGCGTATCCGGGGGAGGGCTCCGGGGGAGGAATTTTGGCCCGAACCCAGAGTATACCCCCTGTGATAGAGGTAGTCTAGAACTAGACTGCATTGTGTTATGGATTGTGTTGACGTCTAATAAGAGTTTATTAAATCAAAGTGAGGAGATGGGGTGGTGGATGGATGCTAAAAAACTGTCAGTCCTGCAGAGTTTTGCTTCAACCCTAATCAAACACACCTGAACAAGTTAATCAAGGTCTAAAGGGTTACTAGGAAGCTACAGACAGGTGAGTTTTATCACGGTTAGAGCTGAACTCTGCTGGACTGAGGCTCTCCAGGATCGGAGTTCGCCACCCCTGCTATAGTGCATCCTAGTGCCATATGTTTCCCAGGTAAGCGACGCACATGCACCCGGCCATCCACCCGGTTATGTAAAAGAAAACGTGATTCATCAAACCAGGCCACTTTCTTCCATTGCTCCGTGGTCCAGTTATGATGCTCACATTGGCACTTTCAGCGGTGGACAGGGGTCAGCATGGGCACCCTGACTGGTCTGCGGCTATGCAGCCCCATACACAGCAAACTGCAATGCACACTGTTCCTTTCTTGGACCACTTTTGATAGATACTGACCACTGCAGCCTGGGAACACTCCACAAGAGCTGCAGTTTTGGAGATGCTCTGACCCAGTCGTCTAGCCATCACAATTTGGCCCTTGTCAAACTCGCTCTAATCCTTACGCTTGGCCATTTTTCCTGCTTCTAACACATCAACTTTGAGGACTTGTTGTCTAATATAGCCCACCCACTAAGAGGTGCCGTGATGAAGAGATAATCAGTGTTATTTACTTCACCTGTCAGTGTTCATAATGTTATGCCTAATCAGTGTATATATACTGTATATGTTTTGATTATTTTTTCTATAAAGTTGGTATCATGCAAGCTTGCTAATTCTTTCTCTCGCTCTATTTTGCTCTGAGTCTTCTTTAGTTTCCTTGCTCTTTCCATCTTCTGTCTATCTGTCTGTCTGTCTGTCTAGCAGTGCATGCTTTCTCCCCTGCAGTGAATAGCGACCTTGGCAGCTGAAAAGAATTTTCTCTTATCTGCATTTCATTTGAATCCAAGAAGTACAAAGCTAAAACTGCTTCACCCTCATATCTCATGAATATCTCTTACAGCAGACACATTCTATGGATTTTGTTTCTGAACTATAGGAAGATGAAAGAGGTCATATCATGTTTTAAGAACTTAAATTTGATGTACAATGTTATGAAAACATTCTGGACTCACATTAAAGATGGATGACCCATATCTAGTCAGAATATCATAACGTCTTAATTGTGGATTTTTTTTGTACAAAAGCACCATAGCAACCACAGGGCAACATGGTAAAAACACTTAGTGTAAAAACCGCATTGCAACACTCAACCTCTACTGTTGAAAAAATCATGTACTGTATGTAAAATATGTATATAAACATACTCCTACTTAATTATGATAAATTATATTAATAAGTGTTGTGTGTAAAATTGTCATTGTAAAGTGTTACTGTCTGTTCATTGTTTTTTGTTTGTGTAAATTTGCTAATGTTTTTCAGGCATGGACTGCACACCATGATCCTGGTCCCTTTGAAGACTCCAGGAGTGAAGAAGATTAGGCCACTTACCGTTTTCGGACAGGACGGTGAGTTCTGAGTAACACAATCTGCAGTGCCACATGAAGCTTATCAGATCTTCAACTCAGGTTCTCTCTTTTTACAGTCTTTTTTCATCTCTGTACTTTAAAGCCCCTCTCTCACTATCGCTACAACATTCTCTGTTTGATTCTCTCTGTTCTTCCACATCTGGCTTTCCACCATATCTTTTTAGTATATTTGATGACACAGATTAAAGAGGGCTTCCTTGTTTTTACTATACAGTAAAATATTGTTTATCTCTGTAGATGCGATCCATGGTGGCCATTTTGAGATCCACTTTGACAGTGTGAGGGTTCCTACTTCCAACATTCTTCTTGGTGAGATTCATACATCAGTGTGTGTGTGTGTGTGTGTGTATGTGTGTGTGTTTGTCTGTGCACGTACACACATACTCTGTGTGTGAGTATGTTTGTGTACTCTTCTTGCAGATTAATGAGCCCACAAAAACTTCAATAACTTCAGCGCCCTGGGCACTTACTCACAGGGATGAAATCAGCTTCTTTTTTTTTTCTTTCTTTTTTTTATACTAGGAATTCATTTATTAAACCATAATAGATATTGATTAAAACCTTTAAAGGAAGCACTTAACAAAACAAACTTCCCCTTTGTGGGTATTCACTGTTTGGTTCAACCTATTTTTTATACCCAAGAAGGCTGGTTATAAAATTACTGAATTTGCCATGCACAGATTTATGCTTGTTATATACTATTTGTGCAGCAGTCTGATTACTGTCTGGTTGTCATTTGATTTATTAATTCATTAATTAGATGAATTGTTTGCTCTCGGATTGGTTGTTTGTAGGTGAGGGGCGGGGCTTTGAGATCGCTCAGGGACGGCTGGGGCCAGGTAGACTTCATCACTGCATGAGGGCCGTGGGGCTGGCAGAGTGGGCACTGGAGTTGCTTTGCCAACGTGCAGCTCATAGACAAGCCTTTGGAAAGAGACTGTACCAACATGTATGTATGTGATTGACGTAAAGTTTGTTGTTGTGCTTCGTTATGTGTGCTACATTGGATGTGTTGGAGGTAGATTAGACTCTTTGATGCACAACCCAACATTATCTTTAGAAAAAAAATTAAAAAGTTGAAGTGAGGCAAATAAATAGAGACCCCAAAATTATAATTAAAGAAGATTTGGAGTCAGACCATCCTTGTGAAAAAGAAGTGTATTGAATGTGCACTTGTAATGTACTTCAGATCAAAAAAGGCTTCATCATTACAAATGTGTAATTACAGTTATTAAAATATATGAATAGAAATTACATTTAAAGTATATTTTAGTGTACAATAAATGCTTGTCAGTACATTCTGTAATACACATTAACCATATTTAATGGACAATAGAAGTAATTATGAAATTACATTTAAAAATGTAAAAACTCTGTAAAGGTGCAGTGTGTAATATTTATGAGGATCTACAGGTGCTGGTCATATAATTAGAATATCATCAAAAAGTTGATTTATTTCACTAATTCCATTCAAAAAGTGAAACTTGTATATTATATTCATTCATTACACACAGACTGATATATTTCAAATGTTTATTTCTTTTAATTTTGATGATTATAACTGACAACTATGGAAAATCCCAAATTCAGTATCTCAGAAAATTAGAGTATTGTGAAAAGGTTCAATATTGAAGACACCTGGTGCCACACTCTAATCAGCTAATTAACTCAAAACACCTGCAAAGGCCTTTAAATGATCTCTCAGCCTAGTTCTGTAGGCTACACAATCATGGGGAAGACTGCTGACTTGACAGTTGTTCAAAAGACGACCATTGACACCTTGCACAAGGAGGGCAAGACACAAAAGGTCATTGCAAAAGAGGCTGGCTGTTCACAGAGCTCTGTGTCCAAGCACATTAATAGAGAGGCGAAGGGAAGGAAAAGATGTGGTAGAAAAAAGTGTACAAGCAATAAGGATAACCGCACCCTGGAGAGGATTGTGAAACACAACCCATTCAAAAATGTGGGGGAGATTCACAAAGATGGAGTCAGTGCTTCAAGAACCACTACGCACAGACGTATGCAAGACATGGGTTTCAGCTGTCGCATTCCTTGTGTCAAGCCACTCTTGAACAACAGACAGTGTCAGAAGCGTCTCGCCTGGGCTAAAGACAAAAAGGACTGGACTGCTGCTGAGTTCTATGTTCTCTGATGAAAGTAAATTTTGCATTTCCTTTGGAAATCAGGGTCCCAGAGTCTGGAGGAAGAGAGGAGAGGCACACAATCCACGTTGCTTGAGGTCCAGTGTAAAGTTTCCACAGTCAGTGATGGTTTGGGGTGCCATGTCATCTGCTGGTGTTGGTCCACTGTGTTTTCTGAGGTCCAAGGTCAACGCAGCCGTATACCAGGAAGTTTTAGAGCACTTCATGCTTCCTGCTGCTGACCAACTTTATGGAGATGCAGATTTCATTTTCCAACAGGACTTGGCACCTGCACACAGTGCCAAAGCAACCAGTACCTGGTTTAAGGACCATGGTATCCCTGTTCTTAATTGGCCAGCAAACTCGCCTGACCTTAACCCCATAGAAAATCTATGGGGTATTGTGAAGAGGAAGATGCAATATGCCAGACCCAACAATGCAGAAGAGCTGAAGGCCACTATCAGAGCAACCTGGGCTCTCATAACACCTGAGCAGTGCCACAGACTGATCGACTCCATGCCACGCCGCATTGCTGCAGTAATTCAGGCAAAAGGAGTCCCAACTAAGTATTGAGTGCGGTACATGCTCATACTTTTCATGTTCATACTTTTCAGTTGGCCAAGATTTCTAAAAATCCTTTCTTTGTATTGGTCAAGTAATATTCTAATTTTCTGATTTTCCTTAGTTGTCAGTTATAATCATCAAAATTAAAAGAAATAAACATTTGAAATATATCAGTCTGTGTGTAATGAATGAATATAATATACAAGTTTCACTTTTTGAATGGAATTAGTGAAATAAATCAACTTTTTGATGATATTCTAATTATATGACCAGCACCTGTATTGACAGAAATGCAATACTATGTTTTCAGTGGTGTATAAAAGTGGTGTATGTTTTTATTACCTTAGAATGAGACATTTCTATCTACATACACCACGGGTCCCCTTACAGTGAAGTCACCATTTTGCACCGGCATGTTTCTACAGTAGCCCTAAATGGACAAACTGCTCTACAGAGCGCTAGCTACTCTCTGCTGTCTCAGATGACAACATCTTTGTCCTGTGTCGGCCACCGTAGCTTCAAAAGGGAGGGGTGAGCGGTGGGCGGTTGCAATTCACAACCTCACCACTAGATGCCGCTAAAATGTACACAGTGTACCTTTAAGTTCAGCTAATTGCATATAAAATACATTTTAACTATAGTAAAAAAATTTGATTACAATTTAAATGCAGCTAAGTATCCAAAAACATAAAGTTTGCAATTAATTATTTTTTTTAAGTGTATTATTTTTTTAATATGCACACTTTATAAAAATATTCTAAAGTGTACTTCTTTTTCACATGGGTATCCTTAGGTTGTGTTGTAGAGGAAGCCATTTGTCTGTCAGGATTGTCTAACAGACCATGTAATGGATGAGTCTTCTGTTTAAATATTATTGTGCATAGAGAGTCTTAGACCTCAATAAAGCAAGATGCTTGCCAGAGGAATCTTTTGGAATCTGCTCTGATTGACCGCTGGCTGGCCTTACCTCATAGCAAACTGCTCATTACTGACACCCAGTGGATGAGCTTTTTATTGCAGCTGATGTATTTGTAATTCATGCATCAATCCTGTAGTTTAGTTTAGTTTAGTGTGTTATTGTTTAGGTGTAATAGTGGAGTTTGTTTCTGGCTCTAGGAGGTGGTAGCTCATTGGATAGCTGAGTGTCGAATTGCCATTGCGCAGACACGTCTGTTAACATTACATGCTGCTCACACAATCGACACACAGGGCAACAAGGCTGCAAGGAAACAGGTAAAGTTTGTTATAATTTTGTCATTTATCATTCTTTTTTTTTCTTTCTCTGATATGATCTGACATTCTTTGAATTGCAATTGAAATAATTAAACTGATGTGACCCATTAAAGTCTGTCTTTCACGCTGTTAAAGATCTCAGTCACTTCCAACTAATGCATGAACTGACACTCCAATAGATGATGGAAGATGTGCAGAAATCAACTCTGACAGACTGACCTTTCATAACATAACATCACACACACACACACACACACACATAGACACTCCCGCAGTTTATATCAGAACTCATCCCCTGTCACAACGCATCAACACATGTGTCTGTGGGAGTGATGTGTTCACATGGGATGTGTCCAACTCCAGAGAGCTGTAGAGCCTGAGCAGAGTGTGATAATAACAGGGTTCATACAGTCTTAGAAAACCTGGGAATATTATAAAAATGTAATATTGGGATTTTTGAGCCTGACTGTTAGAAATTACTTTTTATACAATGTAAAAAAAAATTTAAAGACTCCATGAAATCAAAGTTGTGTGGCTTTTAGTATACAGGTGCTGGTCATATAATTAGAATATCATCAAAAAGTTGATTTATTTCACTAATTCCATAAAAAAAATGAAACGTGTATATTATATTCATTCATTACACAGACTGATATATTTCAAATGTTTATTTCTTTTAATTTTGATGATTATAACTGACAACTAAGGAAAATCCCAAATTCAGTATCTCAGAAAATTAGAATATTGTGAAAAGGTTCAATATTGAAGACACCTGGCGCCACACTCTAATCAGCTAATTAACTCAAAATACCTGCAAAGGCCTTTAAATGGTCTCTCAGCCTAGTTCTGTAGGCTACACAATCATGGGGAAGACTGCTGACTTGACAGTTGTCCAAAAGACGACCATTGACACCTTGCACAAGGAGGGCAAGACACAAAAGGTCATTGCAAAAGAGGCTGGCTGTTCACAGAGCTCTGTGTCCAAGCACATTAATAGAGAGGCGAAGGGAAGGAAAAGATGTGGTAGAAAAAAGTGTACAAGCAATAGGGATAACCGCATCCTGGAGAGGATTGTGAAACAAAACCCATTCAAAAATGTGGGGGAGATTCACAAAGAGTGGACTGCAGCTGGAGTCAGTGCTTCAAGAACCACTACGCACAGACGTATGCAAGACATGGGTTTCAGCTGTCGCATTCCTTGTGTCAAGCCACTCCTGAACAACAGACAGTATCAGAAGTGTCTCGCCTGGGCAAAAAGGACAAAAAGGACTGGACTGCTGCTGAGTGGTCCAAAGTTATGTTCTCTGATGAAAGTAAATTTTGCATTTCCTTTGGAAATCAGGGTCCTAGAGTCTGGAGGACGAGAGGAGAGGCACACAATCCACGTTGCTTGAGGTCCAGTGTAAAGTTTCCACAGTCAGTGATGGTTTGGGGTGCCATGTCATCTGCTGGTGTTGGTCCACTTTGTTTTCTGAGGTCCAAGGTCAACGCAGCCATATACCAGGAAGTTTTAGAGCACTTCATGCTTCCTGCTGCTGACCAACTTTATGGAGATGCAGATTTCATTTTCCAACAGGACTTGGCACCTGCACACAGTGCCAAAGCAACCAGTACCTGGTTTAAGGACCATGGTATCCCTGTTCTTAATTGGCCAGCAAACTCGCCTGACCTTAACCCCATAGAAAATCTATGGGGTATTGTGAAGAGGAAGATGCAATATGCCAGACCCAACAATGCAGAAGAGCTGAAGGCCACTATCAGAGCAACCTGGGCTCTCATAACACCTGAGCAGTGCCACAGACTGATCGACTCCATGCCACGCCGCATTGCTGCAGTAATTCAGGCAAAAGGAGCCCCAACTAAGTATTGAGTGCTGTACATGCTCATACTTTTCATGTTCATACTTTTCAGTTGGCCAAGATTTCTAAAAATCCTTTCTTTGTATTGGTCTTAAGTAATATTCTAATTTTCTAAGATACTGAATTTGGGATTTTCCTTAGTTGTCAGTTATAATCATCACAATTAAAAGAAATAAACATTTGAAATATATATTAGTCTGTGTGTAATGAATGAATATAATATACAAGTTTCACTTTTTGAATGGAATTAGTGAAATAAATCAACTTTTTGATGATATTCTAATTATATGACCAGCACCTGTATGTATATTAACTTTGAGGTCATCTATAAAGTACCTGTCAAAAGTTTGGAAACATTACAATTTTGTATGTTTTTGAAAGAATTCTCTTATACTTACCAAGGCAGCCTTTATTTAATGAAAAAACAGTAAAAACAGTAATATTGTGAAATAATATTACAATTAAAAATAGTTTTCTATTTTAATACAATTAAAAATGTAATTTATTTGTGATGATATAGCTGAATTTTCAGCATCATTCCTCCAGTCTTTAGTATCACATGATTCTTCAGAAATCGTTCTAATGTTGTTTTGCTGCTTAAGAAACATTTATTATTATTGTTATCAATATTACAACAGTGAAGACAATTATAATGTTACAAACTATTTCTGTTTAATAAATGTATTAAATACATTTAATAAATGCTGTTCATTGAACTTTTTATTCATCAAAGAAACCTTTCCACATTATCACAATTTCCACAAAAATTTAAGCAGCACATCTATTTTCATAAATAATAATAAGAAATGTTACCCGAGCACCAAATCAACATATTAGGCTGATTTCTGTGACTGAAGACTGTCAGTAATGATTCTGAAAATTCAACTTTGCCATCACAGGAATAAATTACATTTTAAGATATATTCAAATATAAATGTTATTTTAATAATATTTCGCAATATTACAGTATTTTTGATTTTTAAAAAAATCCTTCCTTGGTGATCATAACAGACTTCTTTCAAAAACATAAAAAAAAATTGTTTCCAAACTTTTGATAGGTACTGTACTTTAGTGCAGGTGCTTTAAAACTGAGGTGCAGGGAACGAGACGCTGCGTCACCGCTATGGGAACGCCTCTGCGTGATTTCGTCCTGAAGCACCTATGGAATCAGTCCAATGGAGTGACGGAACGTCATAGGCGGGTGACGTCATGCACCAGGAAATTATAAAGCACACCTGCACCAAATACAGTCAGCTTTTGGATAGGCTGAAGCAAGACGATCGCAGGCATGCAGGGAGTATGGCCGGGTGACGCAGTGTCTCGTTCCTTATACAGGGAACTAAGGTTACATACATAACCAAGACGTTCCCTTTCAAGGGAACTCGCGCTGCATCACCCCTATGGGAACGACAATACCCACGTCCCTGTAGGAGCCAGATGCCCGCCCGTGAAACATTGTCTACGGAACGAGCACCCGTGCCTCCGGAGTAGCGTTGAGGTCAAGTTCATAGAACCTCACAAATGTATGCGGCGAGGACCACCCCGCCACGTCACAAACTTCTTGCAGGGAAGCCCCTGCTAGTTGTGCCTTAGAGGTAGTCATACTCCTAGACGAGTGGGCCCGTACAGCCAAAGGTGAAGGCTGACCGGCCGCCTCAACCACCCACTTGCTCATTCTCAGCTTGGATGCTGGGCCCCCTCTTGAGGGTGGCCTAAAACACACGAACAACTGTTCAGATTTTCTCCACAGGGCAGCTCTGTGGATATAAGCATCTAGAGCCTGAACCGGGCACAGCAGATTGAGTCTAAAAGGGAGGAGGACAAAAGGCCTGTAGAACAACTGGTCTTACAGTATTAGTAGGAACCTTCGGAATATAGCCCGGCCTAGGGGCACAAATTCCAAGCACGAGGGTGCCACTGACAGTGCTTGAATATCTCCTATTCTCTTCAGAGAAGACATAATCCTTCTGCTTGCTGTCTTAAGAGTGAGAAACTTCTCAGGAACTTCTTCAAGCAGGTCAAAGGGAGCCTCAGAAAGGCCTTGAAGGACAATGCGTACTGCAGGTCTTAACCTCAAAGTGCCACGGAGGAAACAAGTAACTAAAGGGTGTTGCCCCAATGGAACACCACTCAAAGGAGTGTGGTAAGCTGCTAAGGCCGCCACATACACCTTTATTGTGGAGGGAGCTAACCCAGCGAAAAATCTCTCCTGCAAAAATTCCAGCACCGCACTCACAGGGCAATTAACTGGATCCCACAGGCGGTCTCTGCACCATGAGGTGAAGTGTCTCCACTTCAGAGCGTACAGTTTCCTCGTGGAGAGAGCTCTAGAGTGTAGAATGGTCTCCACAACCTCGGTTGAGAGACCAGAACTTATGAGCTGGGCCCCCTCAGAAGCCAAGCCCACAGTTTCCACAACTCTGGGCGAGGGTGCAGGATTGCCCCTCTCGCCTGAGAGAGTAGGTCCCTCCTGATCGGAATCTCTATGGGAGTGCCGTCGAGGAGGGACCCTATGTCCGAGAACCATACTCGGGCCGGCCAGAACGGGGCTACTAGACAGACGGGCCCCGTCCCAACGCACTCTCTCCAGAACTCCTGGAAGCAGAGCGATCAGGGGAAAGGTATACAGGGGTAGGTCGGCCACTCCTGAACCATGGTGTCCAGTCCCGGAGGAGCTGGAAAACCACAGGAGCTCCGCCACCTCGGTGTGGAGTCTCCATTCCCCGGGCCTCGGCCCCTGCCTAGACAGGATGTCTGCCCACAGGAGGATCTGGTGTGTGACTTGTATAAGGAGCGCGTCCACAGACCCCCCCTTGATGATCTATATATGCGACCCCCGATGTGTTGTTGTTATCTTGAACGAACAAGCACACGGTGGCGCCTGAGGTCTGGCAGGAAGTGCTTCAGAGCCTGAAACACTGCCATCATTTCTACACTTTCATCTTTTCTTTGCATTCAGCCTCCACCCCAACTTTTCCATATGAGCAAGCACAACATCTCCATGTTGAACCCGCCATATGCTCTGTTACTGAGCAAAAGATCAACCAATTGTTGATATAAATGAGCATGCGGGTGCCCTCTAGGCGCCGCGATGCTACTGCAGCCCCCACACACTCCATGAAAGCGGGGTTCACAAAACTAGACTGAATGGAAGTACCCGATATTGGTATGCTTCTCCCCCGAAAGTGAACCTCAGGGACCTCCTGTGTTATAGAAGGATGACCAAATAGTATTTCACATAGGCATCTACATTTTTTCAAGCCAAAAAGATATTTGATTTCATTTCTCAATTAAATACATTCAAAACCAATCAGACAGGCTGAATATTCATATTAGAATCTAAACGCAAAAAGAATCATGACATGAACATATAGAGAGAAAGGGAATTAAATCCCGTAGCTCAGTTTCCTCCGCTTATAAATAAATTGCGGGTACATAATCTACGTGTTGCCTCGGCAAACGCGCAATCCGAGCCAAAGATTCTTTATTGTAGACTAATCAACGTGCTGCCTCAGCAAACGCGAGATCCGCCACTAGACTCTTTATTACAGACTGTAATCTACGCGTTGCCTCAGCAAACGCGAGATTCACTATGTGCTTTTCTTACACATTTGGGAAATTTATGAATGAACAATGTCAGCCCAACGAGAGCTGATGCACATACCTATGATTACTGCTGCGCTTCACTCGGGGCGGGCGATGCCTGTCTCTAACCCCTCTGCCAGATCCCTTCGCGATCCCCACAACTGAAGCCGCTGCTCTTCATGCAAGTTCCCTTGCATGAAACTCAAAAGCCATGAAATTACATTTTTCCTCCTATTTCATTTTCCCCCTCATCACCATGTCCTTTTAGGTGCTCCATACTTTGACATCAAAAAGTTTGCCCCTCTAAAAGTTGACAAAATTAATTAACTATTGATTAACAATTGGCCAATGGGGAAGAAATTGACATGTTTATTTATACAGACTGCTTAATGCTGCTAGATGGTGGTATTCATGTATTACAAAAAATATCCTTATCCACTGTAACATGTATGCCATGTGTTCCATTGCAGCTGTGGCAGGGACCATTTGCACACATTGCATTTCCCTAGAGTCAGCCAGAATATTTGGGCTCCGTATCACGCTGGCTGTAGTCATGGTAACATAGCGTTCAGGCTTCAGCTAAAAAGTGATGAAGCATATTTTTGCAGCGATTCTGTTAATGTTAGCCTACCTGCTGTTTCCTCCTTTCTGAGTCAGCACCTTGTGTTTGATTCATTTTGTGGGTTCGGAGAAAAGCCAAACAGCTTAAGCATGTCTCTTGCTGGAGGTTTTAAAAGTAGATACATGCACGCCCATCAATGTATACAGCCTGTTTTTGGTTTATAATGAGGCCCGGTCTTCCAGCAGATGGGCGAACATGATTGTAGATCTTATATTTATCTTCTCATGTCTGTGTATTTAAAATTAAATGTGTTTTATTGAAATGTCTTTCTGGATGCATACCAGATCCACACAAGTCTATAATTGTATGAAACATCCGAGGATTACGTTAGCTTTTACTGCATGTTCCTGTGGAGATGTTGGTGCCTGTAAGGTCCCAGTGTGGCACTTTTTAATTAGACCTCTCTCAAATGAAGGACATAACCAAAACAAAGTCACGTATACACACAGATCTGTTTGCCACCCACGTTTAAGATTTTGACCTTGTTGGAATATTTTTTTCCTTCATTAGATTGCTATGATAAAGGTGGCAGCAGGCAGGATGGCGAGTAAGGTGGTGGACTGTGCCATTCAGGTTTACGGGGGTGCAGGAGTGTCTGATGACTTCCCACTTGCAGAAATGTGAGTAAATTATTGTTTCCCGAAAACATGTGTATATCTTATATTATTTGCTGAAATTTTGTAGGTGAGGGAAATTAGTTTTTAAATTAGTTCCTAATTGTGAAAAGTATCATAGTATTTCCATTAAATTAGTATCGAAAGACATTGCATTTCTTCTGAAGAAAATACCATGGTATATATACACTCACCTAAAGGATTATTAGGAACACCATACTAATACTGTGTTTGACCCCCTTTCGCCTTCAGAACTGCCTTAATTCTACGTGGCATTGATTCAACAAGGTGCTGAAAGCATTCTTTAGAAATGTTGGCCCATATTGATAGGATAGCATCTTGCAGTTGATGGAGATTTGTGGGATACACATCCAGGGCACGAAGCTCCTGTTCCACCACATCCCAAAGATGCTCTATTGGGTTGAGATCTGGTGACTGTGGGGGCCATTTTAGTACAGTGAATTCATTGTCATGTTCAAGAAACCAATTTGAAATGATTCGAGCTTTGTGACAAGTGCTGGAAGTAGCCATCAGAGGATGGGTACATGGTGGTCATAAAGGGATGGACATGGTCAGAAACAATGCTCAGGTAGGCATTTAAACGATGCCCAATTGGCACTAAGGGGCCTAAAGTGTGCCAAGAAAACATCCCCCACACCATTACACCACCACCACCAGCCTGCACAGTGGTAACAAGGCATGATGGATCCATGTTCTCATTCTGTTTACGCCAAATTCTGACTCTACCATCTGAATGTCTCAACAGAAATCGAGACCAGGCAACATTTTTCCAGTCTTCAACTGTCCAATTTTGGTGAGCTCGTGCAAATTGTAGCCTCTTTTTCCTATTTGTAGTGGAGATGAGTGGTACCCGGTGGGGTCTTCTGCTGTTGTAGCCCATCCGCCTCAAGGTTGTGCGTGTTGTGGCTTCACAAATGCTTTGCTGCATACCTCGGTTGTAACGAGTGGTTATTTCAGTCAAAGTTGCTCTTCTATCAGCTTGAATCAGTCGGCCCATTCTCCTCTGACCTCTAGCATCAACAAGGCATTTTCGCCCACAGGACTGCCACATATTGGATGTTTTTCCCTTTTCACACCATTCTTTGTAAACTCTAGAAATGGTTGTGCGTGAAAATCCCAGTAACTGAGCAGATTGTGAAATACTCAGACCGGCCCGTCTGGCACCAACAACCATGCCACGCTCAAAATTGCTTAAATCACCTTTCTTTCCCATTCTGACATTCAGTTTGGAGTTCAGGAGATTGTCTTGACCAGGACCACACCCCTAAATGCATTGAAGCAACTGCCATGTGATTGGTTGATTAGATAATTGCATTAATGAGAAATTGAACAGGTGTTCCTAATAATCCTTTAGGTGAGTGTACACCGTTCAGGCATAACATTATGACAGGTGAAGTGAATAACACTGATTATCTCTTCATCACGGCACCTGTTAGTGGGTGAGATATATTAGGCAGCAAGTGAACATTTTGTCCTCAAAGTTGATGTGTTATAAACAGGAAAAATGGGCAAGCGTAAGGATTTCAGCGAGTTTGACAAGGGCCAAATTTTGATGGCTAGACGACTGGGTCAGAGCATCTCCAAAACTGCAGCTCTTGTGGGGTGTTTCCAGTCTGCAGTGGTCAGTATTTATCAAAAGTGGTCCAAGGAAGGAACTGTGGTGAACCGGCGACAGGGTCATGGGTGGCCAAGGCTCATTGATGCACGTGGGGAGCGAAGGCTGGCCCGTGTGGTCCCATACGCCAGCCCCATACGCAACAAACTGCGATGCACTGTGTATTCTGACACCTTTCTGTCAGAACAAGCATCAACTTCTTGAGCAATTTGAGCTACAGTAGCTTGTCCATTTGATCGAACCACACGGGCCAGCCTTCGCTCCCCACGTGTATGAGCCTTGGCCGCCCATGACCCTGTCGCTGGTTCACCACAATAGGTTAAGCAAATCAAATGTTTATATCTGAAAACCTTTTATACACACACTTAACTGCAGACATTGAAATAACATACACTTTGAGTGTCCCTTATAAAGAACCACGATTGTGCCTTATATTTGTCCCACTTTTTGTCCTTCGTTGTGTATGTTGTGTTGTAAATAAATGCAAACAAATCAAAAAGTCATTCTTTTAATCTCTTCGCACTCTAGTTCCCTCACAGTCCCATTCAGCTGATAGGGCCATTAGAGGGACTGTCTTTGTCTTTCTCAGGTGTGAAAAACATCAATATTCATGATGATTCACGGCCTCCCGCATAAGCCTTCCTGACACAAAACATGTCTTAGAAATTTTAAATATGTATATTGTTTTATGTGAATGAGTGGCCAGAGTGATTTTTACATCTTCTTGAAGCAAAAATTCTAGACTGTGTGATCCAGTTTTCAAAGTCTTGTGAACAAATATTCAGAATGGGTTTTATAGCCTTATAACAGTGACTTATTCTTTTTTCTTTCCACAAACCACGCATAAACGTAATTTTCTCAAAACTACAAACTTTTACATACATGCTGCTCACATATTATTGTAGCAGAGTTGAATACAGAGTAATCAATCTTTAGCCATGAAAAAGTTACAAGTAACAGAAATAAGCACAAATGTCAGGACATGTCAAAACACCTCCAGGGCCCAGAAAACAGCTCAGGGTTCAGAGGGTTATTTTCTTAATTTCTGTAGTAGGCTATTTGTTACATAAATCTGTTAAAAGTTAGTTAAAAGTTGTAACATATTTTAAAGCATATTAAATGTTTAAAATTATGGCTTTTAATTATACTTTACAAATTTCATCCCCAGAATTTGAGAAAAGGAAATATAGAAAATTTAGATTTTTTTAATCGATTGACAGCATTAATAATAATAATAATATTAATAATGATAATAATAATGTTTATTATTATTATTATAATTATAATTATATTATTATTAATGTGATGTATAATAATTGTAAATAAAATAATTGTTCTAGTGTAGCATAATTATTTATTGATGATGATGATAATAATAATAATAATATTAATAATCATAAATATATAAATGTTGTTATTATTATTATTACAATTATTATTATAATTATTATTTTATACCATAAACAGTCAACCGTGTTACAGCTATTTGATAGCTGTTTGAGAATAGAGGTTTTTAGTGATGTGCTGTGATATTAAAAGTGTTTTTGTGTGGTTATATGTTAATATAGGTATGCTTATGCACGGACTCTACGCATAGCTGACGGACCTGATGAGGTTCATTTGTCCTCCATTGCTCTCATGGAGCTCAGAGACCAAAGGAGACGAGCCCAAGCTAAACTCTGATTCACCGTAAACACAAACTTCTCAATTATTTCCTGAAAATGTCTAAAGGCTATCTTAGTAAAACAACTATTAGATTCCGGGTGACCTACTCAAACAGAAATAAGCGATGAATCATACTTTAAGAATTTCAGCTGCTAATCTATAATGAATGACAAATGCATTATGGGATATCACAAGTATGTGTATAATAGAAAGAAAATGTTTGGAAGTTCAAGTTGTGTCTTTAATTGGTATGTGACTGTACTTTAAAACAAATATATCTGCCTTACTAATCAAACTGAATGTATATCATATATTATTATAAATTAATGTTTATAAAAAAAAAAGATTTTTTATTCTGTAATCAAATGTACCTGTTTGCTAAATGGTAATACAGCACATTATAAAGCACAGTTCATAGCAATATAACTGTTTTTTGTTAACTAACTGCACTCTTCCTTTCTTACACACGGGCGACCGGTGTGAAGAATGTTTAAATATTTTCATGCACCTCTTCATGTCTCTGTGTCATGCTTCCACCCAGAATTTCCATCCCAACTCATCATGTCTTGTTTAGTTGTCCTGAAATCTGGTGTGTTTATAAAAGCCTTAGTGCTAGTGTGTGCGCGTTTGTTTATGAGTGTGTTATGTCGGTTGTCCTAGTGCTCTGTCACTGAATGGATTACTCAGGCATTGGGCCAGTGCATTTTCTCAGTCCCTCCTTCAGAACTGGAACAACATTATGCACAGGTGGGCTTGTAGTTTGCTTACTTAGACACATGCACACACAGACAACAATGGGCCGTCTGTAGCTATAGATAAAGAGTGTTTTCTCTCTAATTGGGCATCACTGATCTCTCTGCCAAAGTGCTCTCTGCCAAGGCTGGTCTCGCATAACCAGTAAAGTCTGCTCCACTTTTGCAATGCACTTGGCCAAAAATAGCCCACTTAAGTAGGAAACCATTGTTTGATCAACATGTAAAGCTATAAACCTGATAAAATAAGCTGCGTACCCCCCAACTTCCAGAAGGCAAAGCTAGCCAATCAGATTAGAGTTTGTCAGATTGAGAAAGTGCTTTCCAGCGTGTGCAATATGCATCAGACGGTCAGTGTACAGACTCTTTAGATATGAATGATTAAATGCTATTTAGCATTTTTTTCCTCTAAATATTAATTTAAACCTTTTAAAGTATGAACTAATCCGTTTTATGTGAAGAAGTTCAGACCATCCAAATTAAAGAAAGGTTATTTAATCAGGAATCTACAAAAGATTTTTAGATATATCTGTTCAAGCAGTGTATATAGACTTATATAACTTAGTACAACAGAATCATATTAGCAAAAGATAATTAAACTATAAACTTTCTTTTAAATGAATACTATGCAGGTTTCGAAGCTTAGTATGCTGCATATATGTTCATATTGAAGTAGTTTTTTTTCTGTGTGTTTAATTCTAAATTCTGGGACTGTCCAATTATTGTCATTAATTGTGATCACATTATCTGCACAACAGAGTATATGCTCTTTAAGTACATAATCTCAGATTTAAATGAGTTAGAAAGTTAACAGGAAGTCCAGCAGAAGTAAGTGTGGGTCTGGTGCTTCAAAGAACCTCTCACGAGCATGTGTTATTCCTCACATTCTTCTTTCTCTTGGGTGCACTTCTTCTGGACCTCTTCTTCACAGACTAAAATAGAAATGAAGCTGTACTTATACCTTTTGACACAGAATTGTCAGAAACTTGAAAGAGAACTCACCTTTAATGTAGCCACTTTTGGATGGGACACATCCTCGAAGTGTCTATGAACACTTACTACCTGTTGCAGAGATCCACAGTTTATTATTTTTTCAGCTTTTTGGAGTGGCCACATATTAACATCTGTATAGTACCATGATACAGTACAATGGTAGTAAATGATAATATCATGGTTCCATTTTGAGAAATTGCACTATTACTGTTTTTTAGTCTAGTTTGTGTATATCCTCATTTTGATCTTTTGTGATTTAAAATGTTATTGTGACTGTCATGGATATGTACCTGTAGTGGGTTAGTTGCGTGGTTGTGGGAAAGGAGTGAGTAAGAGCCAATACGAGACCTTTGCGGCTTCTTCTTACTGGCATTCAAATGTCGCCTCGACCTGTCGGTCTAAAGCACAGAACAAAATGTTCCAACTCTCTCTTCTGTTTTTCTCTTCTGTTAGGCTACATTAATGTGTTTCTCACCTGAATGAGTGTGTTCGGAGATCCTTTGACTGAGTAAGATCCAGGCCGTTGAGTGAGTTGAGCTTGTCTTCGCATCCTTACCTGAGAACAGAGAATAGATGTTGGCAAATTTGCCTTATGATCAAAAAAATTGTCACATTATAAATGTTTATTATTTAAAAAAAAAAAAAATTTCTTTTCCTCAAACAAACCATAAATAAAATTGTAGCACAGTTTTCACAAAAATAAGGAGAACAAATGTTTTCAACATTGATAGTAATACATGTTTCTTGAGCACTAAATCAGTATATTATTTCTGAAGGATCAAGTGACACTAAAGACTGGAGTAATAACTGTTGAATGCTTTTGTTACATGTCTAGTCTGTTTTTGTTTCTGAGTTTGTTCCTTTGTTCAGTTTTCCCGCCTTTGTCTTAATGAGTTCATTCCTTCACCTGTGTCCAGTTAATTAGTAATGTCTAGCACCTCTGTCTTGTCAATTACCTCGTTTGCCCTGTGTATTTAGTTCTCAGTGTTTCTTCAGTGTTTGTCCGTCGACGTTCATATATACTGGTGTTTCTAAGTGTTTCCTGTGAGTTTCTGCATTAAAGTTCCTGTTCCAAGTTCTCCTTCGCCTTCATGAGTTTTGAGTTACACCTAGTATTGTAACAGATCGACGGACCAAAACAGTTTTTTTTTTGTGGCGTTTTCCCCCTTTTTTTTCCCCGTTTCCCCATGGCCCTTCCCGCTGTTCGCCTTCTCTGTCTGGAGCAGGAAGACCGTTCGCTGGAAGCGCATACACAGGACTTCCTCGACCTTCCGTGGCAGATGCACATCCCAGACCACTCGCTCTGTGTCTTTTACCATGCCAGCCTGAGCGAGCGGTCCCAAAGAGGGTTTCACCGCATTTGTGGAGTGGGTACTGGTAAATAACCACTCGCCATGTACCATCGGCCCCGCTGAGGAGGACAGCGCTACCAGTCCCACTCCACCACCGCCGGAGACCAGCCATCCACCACCGACCACGACCGGCATGAGGGAGTTGCCTGTGCCCGCCGCAGACCGTGGAGACCGGCCTGCCGCGATCGACGAGCCCAAACCCAGGCAGAGGTTGAGAGGAGTCATCGCCCCAGAGCCCGGACCACAGCGAGAGTCTGACCAAGTGCGTGAGCCGGCAACATCATGCGTCGTGGAGGGAGTCCTTGTGGAGCTTGAGGGCTGGGAAAGGAGCCCTGCCCACCACCCCACCGCGGTGGATGCAACGAGGACCTCTGGCGGCTACATGGAGGAACTGAGGGACATTGAGGTGGACAATTTAATTGACTTTTTTGGAGATGTTACCCAGTTCCCCTGTCTCTCCAGCGCCCTGGGGCCTCATCTTGGCTGGCCTCTGGCTTGTCACCTGGCTTCTCCTGCTCCAGGCCCCTCACTGGCTCCTCCCACCTTCAACTCCCCCATGGACTGGTTTTCTTTGTTTTGGACTTTGTTTTTCTTGTTTGTTTCCTCTCCCGCCCGCCCTCCCTCCCTCCCTCCCTCCCTCCCTCCCTCCCTCCCTCCCTCCCTCCCTCAGATGTTTCTTGTACGGCGCGAGGACGCGCCTACTCGGAGGGGGCGTAATGTTACATGTCTAGTCTGTTTTTGCTTGTCTTCGAGTTTGTTCCTTTTGTTCATTTTCCCGCCTTTGTCTTAATGAGTTCATTCCTTCACCTGTGTCTTGTCAATTACCTCGTTTGCCCTGTGTATTTAGTTCTCAGTTTTTCTTCAGTGTTTGTCCGTCAACGTTCATGTATACTGGTGTTTCTAAGTGTTCCCTGTGAGTTTCTGCATTAAAGTTCCTGTTCCAAGTTCTCCTTCGCCTTCGTGAGTTTTGAGTTACACCTAGTATTGTAACAGCTTTGCCATCACAGGAATAAATTACATTTTAAAATATATTAGTTTTCACAATATTACAGTTTTTATTGTATTTTTGATCAAATAAATGTAGCCTTGGTGAACATATGAGACTTTTAAAAAACAAAAATCTTACTGACCCCAAACTTTTAACTATATGCCACAGACTCACCAGATAAGAGAAGGGCTCTTCTTCAACCTATAAAAGGACATGAAAGAGGATTATTATTGGGATATTAATTATTTTAACAGCAACTTATTGATACAAACTAGTGTTTATCTGGCCTCCACAGTTAGTTTTTTTTTTTTTGTAAAGATGGCAATCTTTGGAAAATGTTTGTTTAAAAAAAGCCAGACATTTGGTTTTCTTTCTCTGGAGTCTGTATATTACCAAATAAATACTGATTAAAGCTCTGATAATTGGCCACTATATATTACCGCTCAGTGCACTTATACCATTATACTGTATATGCTTTGTAATTAGTACTTGTCTTCATGACCGAGTCACTATTTAGTTTTATTAAAAATGGAGCGCAGCTGGAAGAAAACAAAACTGGAAGTTTTTCGCATTTCGTGGAAAGAGAGCATGATTTCATACAGAAAGGCCGTAAAAACTGCTAGATCTGCTTATTTCTCGACTCTCTTAGAAGAAAACAAACACAACCCCACAAATCACTAAATGGTTTAGCTCCCCAGTACTTGAGCGAGCTCTTAACGCATTATACTCCATCACGTCTATTGCGGTCTCAAAACTCTGGCCAGTTGATAATACCTAGAATATCAAAATCAACTGCAGGCGTTCGATCCTTTTCCTATTTAGCACCCAAACTCTGGAACAGCCTTCCTAGCATTGTTCGGGAAGCAGACACACTCTGTCAGTTTAAATATAGACTAAAAACGCATCTCTTTACTATGGCATACACATAAAACATTTTAATTTATATTTTATTCAAATTGTTAGGCTGCATTAACTAGGTCAGCCGGAACCGGGAACACTTCCCATAACACCTGATGTACTCGTTACATCATAAGAGGAATGGCATCTACGCTAATGTTAGTCTCTCTGTTTATCCAGAGGTTTACTGCAGTCAGCCGGATCCGGGCCGTATCCAGATCAGATGGTGGACCAGCGCCCAGACATTACCAACGCATCCCTGAAGTGTCTGCAGAGACCGTGTCAATTAGTCTACCCTCTGAAATTGCTCATCGACATGGCATCCTCAATGGATCCATCTCCGGCGTGATGACTCCGATATTTCGAGTATTCCTATTTAATAATTGTTTAATCGACACGCCATCCTCAATAAACCCGGCGTGATGCCTCCGATCTTTCGAATAATCCGATCTAATATTACTTCTGACCTATAAGGCTGCCAAAATAATAAACATACACTGTTTGTTAATTGGCCAGAGGAGAACTGGCACCCCGACTGAGCCTGGTTTCTCCCAAGGTTTATTTTTCTCCATTAGGACACCTGATGGAGTTTTGGTTCCTTGCCACTGTCGCCTCTGGCTTGCTCAGTTGGGGACACAAAATTTTCAAATAAATATCCAAATAAATTTAATTACTAAACTAAATTATATCAACTACATTACTTGAATATATATGATAATTGAAATGAGCTGATGACATCACCATTTTCTCCAGAGCGGCTGTACAGCCGAATCAAATTCTGTTCATTATTTTCCTGTTTAACACTGTGAAGCTGCTTTGAAACAATCTGCATTGTAAAAAGCGCTATATAAATAAAGTTGACTTGACTTGACTTGACTATTAAATCATTTATTTGTTCATCATTTTAAAACTTCTTTAAAGTAACTAAAATAAATAACCACATAAATAAGATTAAACTCTCTCAGCACTCCTACTCTTTCCTCCCTTTCCGCCTCAATATTTTAACATTTACTGCATTCCTTTTAAACAATTTAGACATTAAAGAAGCACAGCGTTTATGATGTTTCTTTCTTTATTAACCAACCACATCTACCAGAGATCAGCACATAGTTCCCTAGAAATTACTGTTTCAGAACGCCAAGAAAAAGAAAGCATTGTTTTCCAAGTACTGTTGAACTATGAAAATTCGTCTGAACCTACCAAATTGAAGCTGAAGTGCAATCTTAGAGAGTACATGTGTGTTTGTGTGATAGTTCACGCACAGGTGTGTGTATTCATGTCTGTATGTTAACTCTGGACATGAGACAGAGGAAATGGGAAACTTAGTAAGTGGAAAGTCAAGTACCACTCTGGCACATTGAAATGCCATGGAAAGTTGGATACATTTGTTGTTTTCAGGGTATTTTAGGATGACAGACTATTGAGTCACAGCTTTTCAGACTCCACAGTAGCAAAGAGTAAAATGACATCTGTCTCTGTGGTTCTGACCCTTCAAACACATCTGGTCAGTGTCTTTACTGCCTCCTTTAATATCTAAAAATACTCATAATGCCTCATGGCCAATATAATTGCCCTATTCTCTTGCTTTGCCATTGTGACGCAAAACCAAGCTGGAATGGAAACTTGTGGTTTTGCATTCCAATGCTTCTACTGTAGACCTCAAGCTATAAATTGAGTCTTGTTTCTTATAGTGAGTTCAGTGAGTTGCCTGAAATCAACTTAAGCACAGTTGTATTTTGATGTAATGTGTAATTAATGTGCTGTTAATATATAATTAATGTGTTATAATTGTGTGATTACACAAGCAAACCTAACTGTACAAGTACCACTAAAGAGTTGTAGCTCAGGTAAAGAAAGCACTTTAAGCAAACTATGATGCATCCCGAATTGAGTGTATTGCATTTTCCAACCATGCAAGATCTCAAACCAGACCTTACCTTGACTTCTGTAACCTGTGTGCTGGCACAGTCCACACTTCTCCCCGTGCAATCCAGAGCATATGTAAGCAGACAACCCTGAAGACCAAGCAGACAGACCCATAGCATTGTGGCCATAGCTGCAAGAGCGTGTTAGTGTAAGAGACCAGTGGCTCTGTGGAGCTCCCTCTCTTAGTGCAATAGTTTTATACTCCCAGTCCTAATGGAGACCAGATGGAGATGAGAGAGAAAAGACCATGCCAACCACACGCACACACATACACACACATCCGCAGTTGTCTACATAGCAGAGAAACCTTGGACATATTCAAGCAGTTAGAAGAAGAGAAACCCAAAAGCTTGCAACCACAGAAAACGCACAGTCGTAGACAAATATATCATACACACTAGCAAATAGATAGTGTCAGTTATTGAATACAATTTATCTAGACCAAGAATATAGAGAAAGATTGTTGTAACTGAAATGTAAAATAGGTAAACTTTTGTTCCAAGAGATGGAGGAATGTGTGGGGTTGTTTGGGAAAAAACCTTCTTTCTGCAGCTTTCTTTGGTCACATAATAATCGCATTCCAGTCTCTGAGGAACATAGCGAGGGTGCTTTGAAGTTACTGTGTTCTTATACGAGAAAAGGCATGCTCAAAGTCTTCACAGATAAAAGAATTACAAAGCTGTTTAATAAACAACACACATGGACATATTCACACTTACAGACACACATTTAAATCTTAGACCCATAGAGGACATGGCATGGCAAAGGCAAACATCCAGACAAAGGCAAACATCCAGTCTCAGGGCTGAAGAGACGGCCAGGAACACTGGTTTGGCAGCTTCTAGAATTTCAGATTTACTTCCCCTATGTCTCTCTCATACACAAACACACACACTGTAGGGTGTATTAGAAACCTCATATAGGTGAAGCTAGCAGTTCTTGTACCCTGAGATAGACTATTAATTTAGTCATGGAGACTATAGAGAATCAGATGATGTGCAATATTAGATGTTTACATTTCCTTAAAGAAATATTCTGGGTTCAATACAAGCACATACGGCATATTGTTGATTGCCACAAAATTAATGGTAACACTTTATAATTGAATTGCCAAAATCAACTGAACTGATTTTAGTGGGAAACATTGCTTAATGAAGGGGAAATGTTATTTGTTGTAATCATCATTGTAAAAATGCTGTTGATTGAGTTTAACTTTTATAGAACCTAAAATATTCCATATAAGAAAAGTAAGTAAGTGGTTGTCAAGATGTTGCTATGCGGTTGCTAGGGTTTTCAGTTTCTAGGCTGTTGCTATGTGATTTCTAGTGTGTTATGGGTGGCTAGGCAATTACATACTGCTCTGAGTAAAAAGAGCAAACCCCCAGGTCACTGTGATTGTAATCTTTATAAATAGCACTGTAAATGTATTATATTTTTTTACCTGTTTAATCATCTGCCAAGAGAAATCTGCACTGTAAACTCAAGTTGGCAAAACTAAAAAAAATGAGGTAATCAGTTGCCTAAGCACGCAGAACTTGCAGATTTTAATTTTGTAATCATACATTTTAATTGCTCTGAACTTAAAATATTTGAGTAAGCTAATTAATTTAACTTAAAAAATATAATGTAATCTAAAATTTTTAGTAGTGGAAACGTCTCGGTTACGTATGTAACCCTCGTTCCCTGAGGGAGGGAACGGAGACGTACGTCGGAACTGACCGACGAATTGGGATCTATTTTCAGAGACCAATCTACTTCGAGCGTTTAAAAACGAGCCAATGAGGATTGGCATGCGGTAGACGCGTCCCACGCTCCGCCCCGCAGCGCGGGTATAAATACGGAAGTGGAAGTACCGCATATCGCTTTACAACTGAGGAGCCGGCTAAGTGGCTCGGCCTACAGCTGAAGCACAGCACCTGGCGACGGGACGTACGTCTCCGTTCCCTCCCTCAGGGAACGAGGGTTACATACGTAACCGAGACGATCCCTTTCAGTCGGTCACGTTCGACGTACCCAGCCTAACACACACGTTCCACAAGCATACGGGTGTAGGCCGGGTGTCAACGGCCGCAACGTCTGACACCGAAGGGGTGACGGAGGAGCTCGACAGGGTTAGCCGTTTCCGGGGAACACAACTGGAGACAATAGACGCACATATCCAGCCCGGAGGAGGGAGTGGCGTATGCAAGCCGACACTAGAACGGGTACTTAGCGCTACTGGCCACTGGGGCCGAGGATGCGGGAAGATACCGGCTCTACACGGAGGCTATAAAATCTAGCGAACGTGTTAGGTGTCGCCCAGCCCGCAGCTCTACATATATCTGTCAGCGAGGCGCCTTGAGCCAGCGCCCAGGAGGAGGCTACACTCCTAGTGGAGTGAGCTCGCACCCCGAGCGGGCAAGGCACGTCTTGGGACTGGTAAGCCAAGACGATAGCATCCAGTGGGCTAACCTCTGCTTGGAGACAGCCTTTCCCTTCTGCTGGCCTCCGTAACAGACGAAGAGCTGTTCTGAGGTTCTAAAGCTTTGAGTTCGGTCCACGTAGGCGCGAAGAGCGCGGACGGGACAGAGCAAAGCTAGGGCTGGGTCTGCCTCCTCCAAAGGCAGCGCTTGCAGGTTCACCACCTGGTCCCGGAAGGGAGTGGTGGGAACCTTGGGCACGTATCCAGGCCGGGGTCTCAGGACAACGTGAGAGTTGGCCGGCCCGAATTCTAGGCACGATTCGTTGACCGAAAGTGCATGCAGGTCCCCTACCCTCTTGATTGAGGCCAATGCAGTCAGGAGCACTGTCTTCATGGACAGGATGTTTAGCTCTGCTGACTGCAAAGGCTCGAAGGGAGGGCCCTGGAGCGCTCTGAACACCAGGGCTAGGTCCCAAGAGGGTACCGAGGTTGGCCGAGGAGGATTTAGTCTCCTCGCACCTCTGAGGAACCTGACGATTAAGTCGTGCTTACCTAAGAACTTACCTTCAACTACATCGTGATACGCCGCTATTGCGGCGACGTACACTTTGAGGGTGGAGGGAGACAGCCTTCTCTCCAACCCATCTTGTAGGAAAGAAAGCACGACATTAATCGAACACCTTCGGGGGTCTTCCCAGCGGGAAGAACACCATTCAACGAACAGGTTCCACTTCAGCGCATAGGTTCCACTTCAGCGCATAGAGGCCACCTAGAACCTCCGCGTCCCATCCAGGGACCAGACATGGAGTCTCCAGAGGTCTGGACGCGGGTGCCATAGAGTGCCCCGCCCCTGAGAAAGCAGGTCCTTCCTCAGGGGGATCGGCCAGGGAGGGGCTGTCGCGAGGAGTGAGAGTTCGGAGAACCAGGTCCGGTTGGGCCAGTAGGGCGCAACTAGCAAGACCTGCTCCTCGTCCTCCCTGACCTTGCACAGTGTCTGTGCGAGAAGGCTCACTGGGGGAAACGCATACTTGCGTAGGTCCCGGGGCCAGCTGTGCGCCAGTGCATCTGTACCGAGGGTGCCCCCGGACAGGGAGTAATACAACTGGCAATGGGTCGAGTCCGGAGAGGCGAACAGGTCTACCTGCGCGGCTCCGAAGAGGTCCCATATCAGCTGGACGCTCCGGGGGTGGAGTCGCCACTCTCCCGGAGGTGTCGGCTGACGAGAGAGCTCGTCGGCTGTCTGGTTCAGCGCACCTGGGATGTGAATGGCCCGAAGCGACCTCAGACGCTTCTGACTCCATTGGAGGAGATGGCGGGCGCGCCGGAGCATGCAACGGGAGCGTAGACCACCCTGACGGTTGATGTACGCAATGGCCGCAGTGCTGTCCGTACGGACCAGAACGTGTTTTCCCTGTAGCGGCTTTTTGAAGCGGCCCAGGGCGAGACGTACTGCCAGAAGCTCTATGCAATTGATATGCCAACGCAGTTGGGGCCCCATCCACAGACCCGCAACTGAGTGCCCGTTGTACGTGGCCCCCCAACCCGTGGAAGAGGCATCCGTGAAGACCACAGCATGCCTGGACACCTGTTCTAGGGACACTCCGGCCCGTAGAAAGGCAGGGTCCGCCCACGGATTGAAGGTTTGGCGACAGTAAGGAGTAACTGAGACCCGGTACTGGCCGCGCTGCCACGCCCATCTCGGGACTCGGTCGTGAAGCCAGCGTTGAAGCGGTCTCATATGAAGCAATCCGAGCGGCGTTACAGCGGCTGCAGATGCCATATGCCCCAGGAGCCTCTGAAAGAATTTCAGTGGGACCGCTGTCCTGCCTTTGAACGTATTCAAGCAGTTCAACACTGACCGGACTCGCTCCTCTGTGAGGCGCGCAGTCCGGTTGACCGAGTCCAGCTCCATACCGAGATAAGAGATCCTCTGTGTGGGACAGAGTTTGCTCTTCTCTCGGTTGACCCGAAGGCCCAACAGGCTGAGGTGACGTAGCACCAGGTCCCTGTGTTCGCACAACTGCTCCCGGGACTGGGCCAGTATGAGCCAGTCGTCGAGATAGTTGAGAATACGAACGCCGCGTTCTCTGAGCGGAACAATGGCTGCCTCTGCGACTTTCGTGAAGACGCGAGGCGACAGGGACAGCCCGAAGGGCAGGGGTTTGTACTGAAATGCCCTCCCCTCGAACGCAAAGCGAAGGAACGGTCTGTGTCTAGGGAGAATGGAGACATGAAAGTACGCGTCCTTCAGGTCGATCGCTGTGAACCAATCCTGGGGACGGATGCATTCGAAAATGCGTTTCTGCGTTAGCATTCTGAACGGGAGCTTGTGCAGGGCCCGATTCAGGACACACAGGTCCAGGATTGGTCTTAACCCACCCCCTTTCTTGGGCACAATGAAGTAGGGGCTGTAAAACCCCGCCGTCATATCGGCCGGAGGAACCGGCTCGATCGCGTCCTTCGCCAGCAGGACATTGATCTCGGACCGCAAGACATGGGCATCGCAACTCCGCACTGAGGTGAAGAGGATGCCCGTGAACTTGGGAGGCCGGCGGGCGAATTGAATCGCATAGCCGAGTCTGATGGTACGGATGAGCCAGCGAGACGGCCTGGGGAGACCTAACCAGGCCCCCAGAGACCGAACAAGCGGGACCAACGGCACCACAGACGTGCCCGGGGTGAGGCAGCGAGATGGAGTACCCAGGCCCGACTCGGGAGGCCCGGAGGCGGCCCGGAGTGTTGCTTGAGTACTCCAGGGTGGGGCAGAGTGTGGGTGAGAAGGCCCGGGGGCGTTCTCGGTGCCCACACTGCTGCCCCCTGGCGAGGGGGAGAGGGGAGGAAAGGAGTGGCAAGGCCCGGGGGCGTCGCGCACTGCCAACCTGACCCTCTTGGGGCCCAGGGAGGGAGGAAACTGCTCTTTTATTGAAAATGTGGGTACCGCTGGACTCCGGAGAGCCAGCGGCAGGATGTTGACACCAGTGTGATGGACATTCTCCCCCCGGTCCTCCTCCGGGGGGAGGAGGGGTGCGGACACCACCTCCCCGAGAACAGCTCCTCTTTTCCCTGGGCTGCCCGTCTCTTACCCTTGCGCTTGCCTGCAGAGACAGCGGGGCCCTGGACGGGTTGGGCGGCCCTCTTGCGCCTGGCGCCCTGCTTTGCCGGTGGAGGCTGCTGCTTTGGCTTGGCAGGGGCGGAGGCAGACGCCGGGGGACGCCCTCGGCGATGAGCAGGCGGGGGCGCTGCAGCCGGCGACTGGGTGGAGGCAGCAGCAGGTCGCTGGGGCAGGATATTTTTAATCGCCTCCGTCTGCTTCTGGGCAACCGAGAACTGCTGGGCGAAGTTCTCGATTGCGTCGCCGAAGAGGCCGGCCTGACAGACAGGGGCGTTGAGGAACCGCACTTTGTCGGTCTCACGCACATCTGCCAGGTTCAGCCACAGGTGTGGACATCGCCCGACCCAGAGAGCGTGCGGTGACTTTCGTCGCCCTGAGGGCGAGGTCCGTCGCGGTACGCAGTTCCTGCATAACCCCTGGGTCGGAACTAGCCTCGTGCAATTCCATGAGCGCTTTGGCCTGGTAGACCTGCAGGAGCGGCATGGCATGCAGAGATGACGCGGCTTCTCCACAGGCCGTGTAAGCCTTGCCAGTTAGCCCGGACGAGAAATTACATGCCAGTTCCCGCCAGTCGGTAGCAGTCTTAGGACACAGTTGCATCGCAACCGACCGATCCACTGGGGGGATCTCCACGTAACCCTTCGCCGCGCCACCGTCGAGGGTAGTGAGGACGGAGGAGTCAGTCGATCGGTTTCTAGCGCTATAGGGCGCTGTCCACGACTTCGTGAGCTCCTGATGCACTTCCGGAAAGAAAGGCTCTGGGGCGGGGCGCTGAGAACCAGAACGGGCCGTCCCGAGATACCAATCGTCCAGCCGTGAGGGTTCGGGACGCGGTGGAGGGTTCCACTCGAGCCCGACACTCGCGGCGGCCCGGGAAAGCATAGCCGTGAGCTCTGGATCGGACTCGGGCAACGCTACCACACCCGAAGGGGGCAGGGCAGCCAAATCTTCATCTCCAGAGTCCATTAGCTCGTCCCCCGATGCGGCGATCGAAACCATATCCTCAACCGGAGCCCCGAAAGTAACAGCTGGCCCCCCGCGGGAAGGACCAGCATGCTCTTCCGGAAGCTCAACCGGCGCAGCGGAGGGGGGAGGGGCCCGAGGAGCCTGTTGGCCCGGCGGGAGTGCCCTCACAGTAACCCTCAGGTCCCCACCAAAGGCATCAGCCAAAGTAGCAGCCCTCTGCTTCGGGGCAGGAGGACCACTAGATCGGGGGATGCGCAATGGGACTCCACCTTTTTTAAGGTAGTCGAGCCTGGACCGTAATACTGCGATGGTCATATTCCCGCAATGGGAACATGAGTCATCCACAAAAGCCGCCTCAGCGTGCTGAACGCCCAAACACGTGAGACAGCGATCGTGTCCGTCAGCTGGGGACAGGTAACGTCGGCATCCAGAAACACACGGTTTGAATGACATCTTGAAAAAGACACAGGGTCAAACCGTGTCGCTCTTTTAGAGGAAAATGCTCTGATCAGTGCCGAGGCAGAAAAAAACTCTATTTGCGACCACCGCTGCAGGCACCGTCACACCGACACTGGCAGAGCTCCAACTCTCTTTGTCCTCGCAGGAAACACTCTTCGTAGGAACAAACAAGCACATGAATGTTCGGCTCCGAAGTTGAAAAGCGATATGCGGTACTTCCACTTCCGTATTTATACCCGCGCTGCGGGGCGGAGCGTGGGACGCGTCTACCACAGGCCAATCCTCATTGGCTCGTTTTTAAACACTCGAAGTAGATTGGTCTCTGAAAATAGATCCCAATTCGTCGGTCAGTTCCGACGTACGTCGAACGTGACCGACTGAAAGGGAACTTGACTAGCTTTAACTAATTCAATAAATGCTACCTTGCTAATTGGTTACAAAATGCATTGGTAGCATTAGCATTGCATAGCACTTGCTGAATGAGGACAGCAATATAATACATTTAACATATATCTGTTCTCAAACTTAGCTCATGCTCCACTCGTTACCATGATGGTAACCCTACAAAAAACCAACATAACAGAAACTCTTCTAAACTAGCATCTCCCACTTAACATTAATCTTGGACAAACAAACATAATATAACACTTAATTTTGAGTGTCCCTTTTGAGTGTCATGGCAAAGTATGCTGGAAAATAGAAATCCCAGTCCCCGTTTTAGTTAAATTTAAGTTTGTCTAAATGAAAAGAAACAAATTCATGAAACTCAAAACAATGAAACCATTACAATTACTTAAAATGTGTCAGTTTTGAGAACTGAAAAGAAAAAGAAAGTTCTAAATACTCTATTTAATTTAATTCTAAATAATAATTTTATTTGTTTGAACTAATTTGTTTATTTTGAGTTGGCTCTACTCAAACCAATTAATTATTTTGAGCGTTACGGTTTACAGTGTGCTTGTCTGTTTATCTTAAAAAAAACAATATGGCATGCTTTTTAAGACGGAGAAGGAAAACATCCCAAAGAGCTTGAGTTGCAGTATAAATGCACACTAGTCGACATCTCATCCCTCACAGGAGGGCGTTTGAGTTTTGACAGAAGCGATTAAACATTGGGAATATGCTCAGCACTTTCCGCATAGTCATGGGCCTGATGGATTTGCTGACTGCAGAGAATGAAAAGAAGGAGCTTTTTCATTTAAATCCATGAATTTTTAGTTTCTGATTCTGAACAAAGAGACTACTTTCCCCAAATAGTCATTATTTTTTGTGCAGGAGTGACTAGTGATTTTAAATAAAGAAACATGACTAACAATGCATTAAAGTCATTAAAGGCAAGAGTTTTAAATTTGTCTAGGAAATGAGCCCTGAATTGGGTAAATGCTGTAGCTGGTTAAAATAGATTCATAATCATTTGATTTGTCTACTTTTAATTTTCACCAATAAATCATGATTTACCCTTTTGAGTGTCTTTGAAGAACATATTCATAAGCCAAATGACCACTTGCTGAACATCTCATCCATGTTTCTTCATGAGATACAAGATTTTTTTTTTTGATGCAGATGTTTTCACTTGCTGTTCTGTCAAGCTGAGTGAGCTTAACATTTTCTATACATTGCAACATTGTTGTGGTGCAGATATTTACCACAGAATAACACAAACTCAGACACACTGACAGAATAATACTTCAAGTGGGCAGGCTTGCAAACTCTAGTGGTTTTCACTCGTCAGACTGCTTTGGACATTATCCTAAGAAAACATTTATATAATAAATTAAATTAAGCTGTGTTTTTTGTTGTACATGCTCTCAACATTAAATGTAATTTCTTCCTTTCAGGAAAGATTTCCTGATGTTTTCACTGCAATGAAGACATTTTCTTTTTAATATACATTTTATAGGGCTGTTTAGTGCATTGTGACAACCAAACTTCAACATACAGTGTGGTCAGAATTATTGGCACCCCTGGTAAATATGATCAAATATGGCTGTAAAAAATAAATCTGCATTGTTTATCCTTTTTATCTTTTATTAAAACAAAATCACAAAAATCTAACCTTTCATTGAAGTAAAATAATTGAGGGCGTGTGTCTATATTTCTTAATGCATGGCGAGGAGGAAAGTTTGAGTGGCCAAAGACTCTCCAAGGATCACAGATAGAGAATCGCAGAGATTAGTTGAGTCTTGGGGTCAGAAAGCCAAAAAAAAATAAAAAATCAGACAACCCCTACATCACCACATGTTGTTTGGGAGGGATTCAAAAAAATCCTTCTTGCTCATCCAGAAACAAACTCCAGCATATTCAGTTGTCAGACACAACTGGAGCTTCAAAAGGTTCTGTGACCTGGTTCTGTGGTCAGATGAAACAAAAAAAAATAGCTTTTTGGCAGCAAATCCACCAGATGGTTTTGGGGAAAACAGGGATAAAAAGTACCCCATGCCCACGGTTAAAAATACCACTGGATCTTTAATGTTGTGGGACTATTTTTTTGCTGGAGGTCCTGGACATCTTGTTCAGATACATGGTATCATGGATTCTAGCAAATACCAACAGATAAAAAATCAAAACCTGACGGCCTCTGCTAGAAATCTTATAATGGGCCGTGGTTGGATCTTCCATCAGGACAACGATCCAAAACAAACATCAAAATCAACACACAAATGTGTCACTAAACACAAAATGAAGCTTCTGCCATGGCCATCCCAGTCCCCTGACCTGAACCCTATAGAAAATGAGTTGGGTGAACTGAAGAGAAGCAGCACCAATATGGAGCTGGGAACCTGAAGGATCTGGAGAGATTCTGTATGGAGAAATGGTCTCTGATCTCTTGTCAGGTGTTCACTAAACTCATCAGGCATTATAGAAGAAGACTCAGAGCTGTTATTTTTGCAAAAGAAGGTTGCAAAAAGTATTTAATAAAAGGGTGCCAATAATTGTGGCCAAAGTGTTTTGGAGAAACAGCATTTATTTCATAATGTGATTTACCCTCACTTTCAATTCTTATACTTCAATGAAAGGTTAGATTTTTGTAAATTTTTTTAAATAAAAGATCAAAAGGATAAACAATGCAGATTATTTTTTTTACAGCCATATTGGATCATATTTATCAGGGGTGCCAATAATTCTGACCACCACTGTAAGTCCAAGCAGATGAAATATCATAGATGCACTGCAACACAAACGGTAATGTTTATTTACATGGTAAACCTAAATTAATAAGCAACATGCAAATTACAATATCAATACAATAATGTTCAGGGAGATAAAACAAATTTTTTTTCAAATGGTCACTTTTGTGGTGTGACTTGTTGAGGTTTGTTATAATCCAAATTGCCCCATAACATTTTAATATCTAATTAAAACATGTTTTCTGTCTGTTTTATTGACAAAACACACTATTCCACATCCTACCCAATGCTGATTTTGATTGATTAGTTGCTTCAGCCCTACCAGTGTCTCTTCATTCTGCAAGTGAAACGATTCCGTTCACCTCTGCAATAGAGCATTTGCTGCTGGGTTTCAGCACAGTACAGCAGTCTCTCTTCAGCATGCACAGATAAAGAGAGCTCGGTGCATCAGCGGCTTTCCAAAGAGGCAATTTCCTTTTCAAAACAGTGAATTTCTCTAAAAGAGCTGCATGGCGGATTGTGTCTTTTTAAGGATGCTTTTCCGACCATGACCTTCTGGATGCATGCGATTTCTCTCTTCCTCGGATGGTCACGATCCCTGTCTACACTGTTTGGGCCACGCTTTTGAGTTTATGCCTTCAAAATGCAGCCACATGGTGGAATCGGTGAGGCTCCCATCCAAAGCATGTAAGTTTACCTCGTCTCTCACAGCGAGAGCTTACAATGCTGCTGGCCAGGCTGCCTCCGCCTTTCCATGCGATGGCCATCCTGTAAGTCTATTAGGCCAAAGCACTGAAAGATCTGCACGAGGGTAGTCCTGACCCTGAGGTAATGCAGAAACTCGTACAGAGTCTGGATAGTGCTGGTCAGCCCGTCACGCCGGCTCATCAGAGCGATCCTGTTCAGCTAAGTGATTCAATTGTTCAGGCACCCGCCCAGATACAGCGAAGTGCTTTCTACCTCAGTGCAAGGCGAGAACGCTCCTGTTCTCTGGGCGGAGATCGCTGTCCTCCTGGCGAAGAAAACAATAGAGCCTGTCCCTCCGGCTGAGATGAAGAAGGGGTTTTACAGCTCTTCATCATATCCAGAATAGGAGGCGGATTGAGACCAATCTTAGATCTGTAGGTTTTGAATCGGGCACAGAAACATGTTCTTTCATGTGTTCAGTACCAAGACAGAAACACGAAACACAGGAACAGGTTCTTTCATGTGTTCAGTACCAAGATTGGTTTGTGGTGGTAGACCTGAAGGACACATACTTTCATGCTTTGATCCTTCCATGGCACAGACCGCTTCTAAGGTTTGCCTTTGAAGGTTGTGTATATCAGTACAAGGTCTTCCCTTTGCAATCAGTTGAGCTTAGTGCCCTCTCTATGAAGATGGCCCTCCTGATTGCACTCACCTACGTCAAGAGTGTGGGGGACCTACAAGCCTTCTCCGTTAGTGATTCATGCCTGGAATTTGGGCCGGCCTACTCTCATGTTATCTTGAGACCCTTTAACTTTAACTTTATTTATTTATATAGCGCTTTTTACAATGCAGATTGTTTCAAAGCAGCTTCACAGTGTTAAACAGGAAAATAATTAACAGAATTTGATTCGGCTGTACAGCCGCTCTGGAGAAAACGGTGATGTCATCAGCTCATTTCAATTATCATATATATTCAAGTAATGTAGTTGATATAATTTTGTTTAGTAATTAAATTTATTTGGATATTTATTTGAAAATTTAGTGAAAACCCTGGCTTGGATATGTGCCCAAAGTAACTCCCTTTAGGGACCAAGTGGTGAACTTGCAAGCAATCTCTCCTAATAAGGGAGACCCACTCTGTCTCTGTTGTATCCAGTGCGTGCTTTGTGCATTTATCTGGACCGGACGCAGAACTTCAGATGATTTGAACATCTCCTTGTCTGCTTCACAGGTCAGCATATGGGGAAGGCTGTCTCCAAACAAAGAATGGCCCACTGGATTGTGGATGCCATTCTCCAGGCTTATCAGGCCCAGGATGTACTGTGCCCATTCGGAGTGAGGGCTCAGTGATGGCTCTGGTGAATGGTGCTTCATTAACCAACATATGTAGAGTTGCGGGGTGGGCTACACCCAACACTTTTTTTTTACACTTTTTTTTTCATTTTGAGTCTTAGGTAATAATAGGTAAAGTTTGGACAAACTAGTTGCGTGTAGTGTTTGAATTAGCACCTTTCCCCTCCCTGCGATGATAATTTGCGCTTCTTAAGCTCAGTTAGTTTCCCTTGATTGGTGAACCCTGGGCTACCCTTCTCCATCATGTAGGACTCTTGTGGTAGACGAGTTCGCTGGAGGAACTCACTACCAGGCCCGTTACTCATTGTGTGCCCCTTTTCAGGTAAGCCCTTGTAATTTGCTCCGTATGTAGTGGTTCCTTGATGACCCCATATGATGTATTCTTCCACTGTTCAGTTTTCAGGTGGAACCCAACCACAGGACTCTTCCCTATGTAGTACTCCCCTCTGGTGAGTTCATGGAATGTATTTTCCACATATTAACCTATCAGGTAAGATGTGGACTCTGTAGTGTCCCTTTCTCAGTAAGGCGAATGCTTCCCAACGTTAACAACCAGGTTTACTCAGCCGTAAAAAAAATGGTTCTTTTTTCAATCAGAAGAGGCCTACGGCTTGAGTGACCTCACCCTAGAGGTGAGGAGGTCCCCTTGATAGGGAGACCTGAGGTCATTTACCCTGGGCGTTGGAAGGTTGTGAGTTAGCATAGCTGCACTTACTGTTGGCACGCAGAGGCTTACCTGCATCTGCACCGTCATGCCTCGTGACGTGGTTCAAGTTGTGCCGTTTAGTATAGGGACCCCTAGTGCCGGTATTCCGACACAACGTTGAAAGTGACTGACAGAAAGGGAACGTCTCGGTTACTAGTGTAACACTCATTCCCTGATGGAGGGTTGAGATGCTGTCTCAGCTCCTCAGAACAAACCTGAAGTATGTGCGCACACCGGCCACCTTGTATACCCATATATTCAGGTGCGTGGCCTGCCCACCATCAAAAGCATGTGAGCATCAGAACTGGACCATGGAGCAATGGAAGAAGGTTGCCTGGTCTGATGAATCACGTTTTCTTTTAGATCAGGTGGAAGTCCAGGTGCGTGTGCATCGTTTACCTGAGGGAGAGATAGCAGCATGATACACTATGGGAAGAAGTCTGGCCGGCAGATGCAGTGTTACGCTCTGGAAAATGTTCTGCTAGGAAACCATTAATGTGAATGTTACTTTGAGACATACAGTAACACTTACCTAAAGATTGTAGCAGACTACATACACCCCTTCATAGTAATGGTAATCTCTGATGGCAGTGGCCTCTTTCAGCAGGATAATGCACCCTACACTAAAAAAAATAGTATAGTTTAAGGAACATGACAAAGAGTTGAAGGTGTTGCCTTGGTGTCTTTGAGTATCTATGGAATGTGCTAGATTCATGGATGTCCCACCTCGCAACTTGTAGGACTTGCGGGATCTGCTGCTAATGTCTTGGTGCCAGAATCACAGAGGTCTTATGGAGTTCATGCCTCGATTAGAGCTATTTTGGCAGCACAAGGGGGACCTACACAATATTAGGCAGGTTCTTGTGATGTTGTGGCTGATCAGTTTAAGTTTATAATGAAGTGATTAAGACAGTACTTCAGTTTTGTTTGATAATGATCCTAACGTAAACCCTTCAGTTGCTATGGTTACACAACTTCAGTTTGTTTGTCTAAATACGGTTCTGACTAACTTATAATCAAGTATTCACGAGTAAGGAAACTATTGAACTGTTCATTATGTAATGTAGAATGCAAACTTTAAAACATCCCCTTTAAGACCACCCCCAAACCTTCTGTCACACATTGGAATTATCAAACAGCATACAAACAAAGGAACATAATTATTGGTGCAAAAAAGTCCTGACGTGAAGCCACAATCCTATTTTATAGGTAGGAAGACAGGTGTTGCCACTTTACTATGCCTTATCTATAGTACATCTACTGACTTTAACACACAAGGCGAAAGAATCAGACACACAAAACATTAAGAGTATGGTAATATAGTATGTTTGTGACTTTTTAATAACCTACAAAATAGTCTAAAGACATTTCATATTGCAGCCAGAGTGAAATTTCTATAATGGAATATATTTATTACAAAGGGGCAGCAGTACACCACACCAGTACACTTTGCCACCTCAACCAAAGAGAGCAGTAGTACATTGTGCTGTGTCAGTGAAAAATATTTCAGCAATCTGGCTTTAGCTGGAAAACAAACCACAGTATAAATATGCCACAACAGAGAGGCAAATATGGCATGTGTCTTCCTTATTTCTTTTTTAATGTACCTTTTAAAAGAGCATTTTCGCCATTAAACTAGCTATTGTATGTCATGGTATAGGAGATTTCAGTCATATTTTGCAATCAAGGAGAAGCATGGTGAAATCTCAGATATTGTTTACTGTTTTATATCCATTAAATCTGTTTTAAGTGATTTCCAAAACCAAATGGAATTGTGAATATACTAGGTGCATTTTCTGGGGAAAATGTAAACAAACTTGCCGTCACAATGTGGGTGTTTTCCCCTAGTCCACAGATGTTTTTTTTTTATATTCTGGTGCCTAGCTTTAATAAATGTAACTGTTTAGACTTTTGAGTAATTTTAGTTGTGCAGTCTTTATAATAATTATGGTTTATAGGGTAGGTGTATATGTTTTTGAGGACAACAGAGAGAGAGGCAGGGCCATCTTTATGGTTTCAGTGCCATTTTACTGTTTATTGCATGGGGTCCTCCTCAGTCTGAGCCCCAGGAATCATTTTCAACTCACCATAGTGCCCCTGAAGAAAGATGTGAGCTAACCCACCTTTCTTCTGTTTCTGGTGTGAATGGAATTGTGTTGTGTTTGACAAATAGCTGCTGTTTTTTGCATTGTGGCTTTGTGCATTTCAGAGTGCAATTTTCAGAGAAAATAAAAAAGCAAGGAACCATAAATCAGTCGTTTTCATTTTTGTCTTGTGTCGGCCCCTGTAGCTTCTCTATGTGCTTCTTGAAAGGGAGGGGTGAGCAGTGGGTGATTACAATTCACAACCTCACCACTAGATGCCGCTAAAATTCACGCACTGCAACTTTAAAGAATCTTTTAAAGTTCCATATGATGTCATAAAATGTCCTTTCAAAGTTCCATTATGTTATAATTGACCTATCGGTAAGCCCCGCCCCCCTTAGTTACAGTTGCTAACTCAGACAAACGAACAGAGTTGCTAACTGTCTTACAATGACAGCTGTCTGTGTGAAAACCTTATCCCAAGATGTTTTTGGACACAGAATGTAGTGGACTCCGTCCGATTGATGGCCAAACTTTACTGATGGTTTATGAAGTTCATTGCGTCCTTTTTCACTCAACTCAACTTTCAGTCAACTTTATTTATATAGCGCTTTTTACAATGCCGATTGTTTCAAAGCAACTTCACAGTGTTAAACAGGAAAATAATGCAACAGAATTTGATTCGGCTGTACAGCCGCTCTGGAGAAAACTGGTCAGTCATCTAGCTCATTTCAATTGTCATATAGCGACAATATAGGCAGATCAATTATTTAGTTGATATAGTTAATTTAGTTTAGTAATTCAATTTATTTGGATATTTAGTTGAAAATTTAGTGTCCCCAACTGAGCAAGCCAAGCCAAATGCAACAGTGGCAAGGAACCAAAACTCCATCAGGTGGCATAATGGAGAAAAATAATAACAAAGCATAAGCAGTGCGCATTAACGTCTTATTCACAAACTCTCTCTCTCTGTTACATTATCATTAACATACACTTCAAATTATACAAAAACACTCATACAACTAACAGTAAACAAACATATACAGGCCTTATGGCTTTTCGGGGGTGCTAATAAATTGTAAACTTTTTATCTAAAAAAAAAAAATAATAACCCCGATAAACTGCGAGTGCGAGCTCTCTCTTTCACTACCCGTAGACTATAATACCAATCAAAATAGGAGTCCCTCCTTAGTAAGACAGATAATGCAGACCTTAAACATATCTAAACTCAAAGAAATATTAAACATGTAAACAAAAACAAATTAGAAGATAAATCACAATAAAGTCTGTGACAGAAGGACCACCTTTTGTCAAGGAGCATTCAAGTGGGACTTAAATATGCCACGGAGGGATATATAAAAGATTATAAAATAAATATGGTGGAAGATTATTTTGGAAGCGATGGTTTACAGATCACAATTCAAGCGGGAGAAGCTTCATGTTACGGTTGTCACGATCGCAGATGACAACATCCAGGATCAACATTGTTCATGTACCGAAGGGTTAGATTAAATTAATTTACATTTAACCATCTTAATATGGAGAGATGCACTGAAATGTAGACCTTCGTTTATGTGTTTTTGACCTACACTGTTAATGTTACATGACGTTAGAACGGTTAGTTATTTCGGTTTATATGTTAGCAGTGACTCACTAACTTTAATCATAACTAAATGAGAGTATGACAACCAGAAAATCAGGATACCTTGAATCAGTGTTACAGTACCCCAGGCACATCGTTTTACCATTTTTGTAGCATAAACGCCATCAAACTGATGAGAGCTTCGGATTTTCCAATGTTTCTCTATGGCGCTGAAACCTAAAGATGTTCGAGTTCCGGTCTATGTGCAACTGATACTCAACTGCCATTGGCTCATCTACGTTCGAGGGGAGGGGCTTACCGATAGGTCAATTGTTACGACAGTGTCAGAGCAGCAGGGGAGAGGAGATACTGATCTAAATAAAGCTTTATTAAACCAAATTAACAAAGATAACAACTAGCAAAAATACACAGAGAGAGAGAGCACAGGAGAAAATAAATGCAACAGCTATACAAACCAACGTAAAGACAATACTTGACAAAGAACTGAAACCAAAATCTAATGACAAATAATAGACCATTTCAAAAGTCATAAAAAACCCTTTGAAGTTATTTATGTCATAATAGGACCTTTTGAAGATCCACCTGTCATGACATTTTTACGTTTTATATGATGTCATAATAAGACATTTTAGGTGCTATGTGATTCAATAAGATAATATTTTAAAAGTTTTATATGAAATCATAGCAAATTGTATCCTTTAAAATCCATGTTTCTTTGGAAAAAATATTTATGTATGATTCCTTTAGTACTTAGTTATAATTAAAAAAAAAAAATTAATCTCCAAAAAACTATATACAACAAAAATATATTTGCTTAAAAAAGAGGGTTCTAAATAGTCACAGGGCTTTAGTGTGAAAGCTCTGATTCCTGGAAATCACTCCATTATTTGCACTTTCACTGTCACACTAAGTGATCCACAGTTTCCCCTCACTTGTTTTGAGTAAGAGATGAATCATTAACCCAAGTCTGCATTGTCCTCATCACACAGTTACATGAATAAGAAGTAATTCAGTTCAACCAGACGCTTTGCCTGGCACTCTCTCCCAATGGTGCTCCGCCGTGTCTCTGAAGTGCTCAGCGTGCAATCATTTTTCATATAAAAAGTGCAGGTGCAGACAGTGAGAGACAAAGAGAGATTGTATACTGCTGGAGGGGAAGGATCTAAGAAAAGCTAGTGGCATCCATTAGGATGAGAGGGTGGTGCAGACAAATGGATGAGGTGAATAGGGAGGGAGATAGAGGGAGGGTTGAAGAGAGGTCAGACAGTGAATTAGGAAGAAAGGAAAAGCTGGGCCAAAGGCAAAGAAATATCAAACATGTAAACAAAAACAAATTAGAAGATAAATCACAATAAAGTCTGTGACACAGAAGGACCACCTTTTGTCAAGGAGCATTCAAGTGGGACTTAAATATGCCACGGAGGGATATATAAAAGATTATAAAATAAATATGGTGGAAGATTATTTTGGAAGCGATGGTTTACAGATCACAATTCAAGCGGGAGAAGCCTCATGTTACGGTCGTCACGATCGCAGATGACAACATCCAGAATCAACATTGTTCATGGTTAGATTAAATTAATTTACATTTAACCATCTTAATATGGAGAGATGCACTGAAATGTAGACCTTCGTTTATGTGTTTTTGACCTACACTGTTAACGTTACATGACGTTAGAACGGTTAGTTATTTCGGTTTGTATGTTAGTAGGGACTTACTAACTTTAATCGTAACTAAATGAGAGTATGACAACCAGAAAATCTTCTCAGGAGGTCAGACAGTGAATTAGGAAGAAAGGAAAAGCTGGGCCAAAGGCATTTTCCCTCATTCAGTCCTTGCATGCTCTCTGTCTGACTGTGTTTTACCCACATGTCAGTCATTTTTCTACACCACTTTTATGATAATTATTCCAAAATCAGCTTACAGTTGTTAGAGATCAGCCAGGTTCCACCATCACCCAATCACAGAGATCATTGTCACCACAGTACTAATCAACCACACCTGCACCTCATCCCCTCATCACTACAGGCAGCATATAAGCACACACCTCACATTGTCTGGTCTCGTTTGAGTAAGGACTCACCTACCTGTCAGCACTTACCTCTTCCAAGTATACACTGATCAGGCATAACATTATGACCACTGACAGGTGAAGTGAATAACATTGATTATCACGGTACCTGTTAGTGGGTGGGCTATATTAGGCAGCAAGTGAACATTTTGTCTTCAAAGTTGATGTGTTGGAAGCAGGAAAAATGGGCAAGCATAAGGATTTGTCAAGGGCCAAATTGTGATGGCTAGACGAATGGGTCAGGGCATCTCCAAAACTGCAGCTGTTGTGGGGTTTTCCTGGTCTGCAGTGGTCAGTATCTATCAAAAGTAATCCAAGGAAGGAACAGTGGTGAACCGGCGACAGGGTCAGGGGCAGCCAAGGCTCACGTGGGGAGCGAAGGCTGGCCGTGTGGTCCGATCAAACAGATGAGCTACTGTAGCTCAAATTTCTCAAGATGTTAATGCTGGTTCTGATAGAAAGGTGCCAGAATACACAGTGCATCGCAGTTTGTTGCATATGGGGCTGCATAGCCGCAGACCAGTCAGGGTGCCCATGCTGACCCCTGTACACTGCCGAAAGCACCAACTGTGGGCACACTGGACCAGAACTGGACCACGGAGCAATGGAAGAAGGTGGCCTGGTCTGATGAATCATGTTTTCTTTTACATCACGTGGATGGCCGGGTGCGTGTGCGTCGCTTACCTGGGGAACACATGGCACTAGGATGCACTATGGGAAGAAGGCAAGCTGGCGGAGGCAGTGTGATGCTTTGGGCAGTGTTCTGCTGGAAAACCTTGGGTCCTGCCATCCATGTGGATATTACTTTGACACGTACCTCCTACCTAAGCATTGTTGCAGACCATGTACACTCTTTCATGGAAACGGTATTCCCTGGTGGCTGTGGCCTCTTTCAGCAGGATAATGCACCCTGCCATAAAGTAAAAATGGTTCAGGTTTGAGGAGCACAACAATGAGTTTGAAGTGTTGACTTGGCCTCAAAATTCCCTAGATCTCAAACCAATCGAGCATCTGTGGGATGTGCTGAACAAACCAATCCATGGAGGCCCCCCTCGCAACTTACAGGACTTAAAGGATCTGCTGCAAACATCTTGGTGCCAGATACCACAGAACACCTTCAGGGGTCTAGTGGAGTCCATGTCTCGACGGGTCAGGGCTGTTTTAGCAGCAAAATTGGGACCAACACATAATGTTATGCCTGATCGGTGTGTTAGGTTTCTCCTGGTTTTCCGTGTCTCCAGCATCTCCAACTCCGAGTTCCGATACTCACCAATCTCCCCGCTAAGGTGTGTGCTCCAGTTGCCATCCTCTACGCCATCCACAACCTCCTCATCCATCTTCCCAGTCGCCATTCTTCTTCCTTCCACAACATCAGTTATACTCACCTGCAAGTTCGCATAAACTTCTGCATTCAATAAAGCTGTTTTTCATCCTAACCATCCTTGTCTCTGTTCCATAACAACAGTGATGATAAAAAAAAGGTATAAACCACTGTTATTGATATTATGATGAAGGTTGTACATTGTTTGATTATTTGTTTGTTGATTTGCATGTGTATTACATTTCACATACAAGTTAAACCAATCATATAGGCTTAACTAGTTAACTGCATCAATAGAGGTTGTTATAAACTTATTATAAAGTCAACATATACTATTTATGAAAAGTCTTGTGCCATAAGACTTTTCTCGTGTCATATTATAAATATTTATTTATAAATGAATTCATGAATAGAATTTAATAATAGATGTTAATATGTATTATTATTATTATAAATAATATGTAGTGTTTATAATATTTTCTATATAAATAAAGAAAGTATAAAAAGACTAGTATAATATGACCCATTTAAACTTATGCACATATGTACATACAGATCTAGAAGTCAAAGACAGTGTGAAAAATGACTGCATTTTTTTACTCCTTTCTTACTGGCTTTCCTGGTTCAGTTGCCATGACGGCATTGAGTTCAAGTCAGCGTGTAGCATACAGGATGAAGTGAAGAGATTAAAGAAAGGAGCGTTAAACAGTTACATTTTAACTGAAAATATGCTGAAAACAAAAACTAACACATTGTCTGAGACCTTTATTGTAATTTCATTGCTTGATTACAATAACAATCCACATTAGTCTAAACATATTTTTTACAGAATAGAATTGAGTGTAATCAGAACCGCTTGCATCAGTGGCTGGGGGTGGGGTTACCGTGACCAACAAGATGAACAGAAACTTGTGACCGCCATTTTTGAATTAGCAGCTAATCGAGCTAATAGCTGCTCGATTGTAATCTCTGTCTATACAAATTACGGCGAGCTGCACAAATGCGTTGGATTCGCTGTGTTTTGATGGCGATGTAGGATCGTAAAGCCATGTGCATCAATAGTAACGCAACGTTGTTGATGGAAGGCTTCGAGATGCATCGGTGTTGTGCAGACCGATCGCCCTATGACATCAAAGTACAACGAGAGCATATGCTTTTGAATCGCTCATCCATTGAATTGGCTCTATCACCCTCTCTCCTCTCCACCTATCGCTGGTGTGTGGTGAGCGCACTGGCGCCGTTGTACTGTGGCTGCCGTCGCATCATCCAAGTGGATGCTGCACACTGGTGGTGGTTGAGGAGAGACCCCTGACATGAGTGTAAAGCACTTTGGGTGTACAGTAGTACATATGAAAGCGCTATATAAATGCCTCATTCATTCATTCATTCATTCATTCATGCGGTATTTTGATATCATACGCTGATCGGTCTGTGCAGTGCCGATGCATCTCGAACAAGCCTGGTGTGTTTATGTTTCCCACTGCCTCGCGAGCACCAGATGACACGTATACAGTGACATAAGACCTGGATCTGTGGTGGCTCTCTAGCCCGTGGAAAGGCAAATCGGTTCTTAGAAGGCTCGTCAGTCGAACCAACTCCGAACTGGCACTAGCACTGGCTCTGAACTAGCACCCGGTTCATTCTGGTGGAAAAGGGGTAAGGATGCACTGGTTTGTTTTTTGGCTCCAGGGTTGTCTCACTTCCATTCTCTGGCTTTTTTTTTTTTTTGGCAAAGAGTTCGACAGAAAAGCCAGTAACGCTTTAGATTACAGCCCGGAAAGTACTGTGTAAGTAAAGTGAATTTACAGAGTAACTTTTGGTAATTATAGTGTAATTATAAAGTAAGTATGTGTAGGTATAAGGGAACAATATGTACTATTTGGGGAATAAAGGGGTAACTATCAGGAAAAATGTACAAATAATTTATACTGTAAGTATTTTTTAATTAAGGGGTAATTATCCATGTAGTTACAGGGTAAGTGGTGCTTGAATCTGCGGGCTGTAAATTAAAGTGGTGTTTGTTCCCCTCTTGTTTCATGTAGTTACAGGGTAAGTGTGAATCTGCAGGCTGTAAATTAAAGTGGTGTTTGTTACCCTCTTGTTTCATGTAGTTACAGGGTAAGTTTGAATCTACAGGCTGTAAATTAAAGTGGTGTTTGTTACCCTCTTGTTTCATGCAATTGCAGGGTAAGTGTGAATCTGCGGGCTGTAAATTAAAGTGGTGTTTGTTCCCAGTTACAGGGTAAGTACAATAAAAACACGTACACAATCTGATATCACTCGGAAACATTTATTTTAAAAACAACCTAATTCAAAACAGATTTACGACAAATAAAACTTTTCATTTCAAATAATAACGTCCTGACAGAAAAGGCACGTTTTGTCCATTTTTTGTTTCTCTTGCTTTTCTTCCTCCTCTTGTTCCTCTTCTTCTTTCTCATTATTTCCACTGATGGATCTTAAGAAGGAATCCCATGTCTTTTGATATTCTGTATTATCATTTATTAAAAGAAAAAGTACACCCAGAAATATTCTCATAATATACCAATCTTTTCACGTCCAACCAACTGTTACCAGCGCGTGCAATATGAGTAAAGAGCAACGTAAAGCTTCAAGCTTTCATGACGAGTTTCATCTGAAAGAACTGAGAACTGGCGTCTCTGTCTTCTAGTCTTGTTTGTTTCTCATTGCTATTATCATATATTATGTTATTGTTTGTATACTGTTGTGAGCATTAATTAAAAAAAATAAAAATAAAATAAAAACGCACGTTTTTTCGTCACGCTTCAAGTTACGTCAAGCGTGAACTTAACCCTTGCATGCACACACAGATGACTGTTGGTCGGAAGCGATAGTCTACAGTTGAAAAAGTTTTTAAATATTTGTATTTTTCTTACAAACACGTATCGTTTCAATTCAGAAGACATTGATTCATCCATTGGGATCGTGTGGATTACTGTAGTTAATGCTGTATGTGCTGTTTGATGCTTCAACTTTTAGGAACCCAAATGAGTTTTTATTAGCTGAGATTATTTATTTGTGTTGTGTTGTGTTCATCTGAAGCAATAAAGTTGAATACATCTTGGTTGGCATGAGGGTAAAAGACGAGTAAATGGTGAGGACATTTCTGGTAGTACTGTATTTTTTTTAATACCGAATAGCTAGAGACATAAGATTCCTTCTTAAGATTCATGTGGCAAGAACGAAGAATAAGAGGAACAAGAGCCATGCAGGAATGAAGCCAAGCAAGAGAAACAAATAAGAAGTGTTGTAAATCTGTTTTGAAAGTTGTTTTTCAAATAAAGGTTTCCGAGTAATATCAGATTGTGTATGTGTTTTTATTGTATTTACCACATGAAACAACAGGGTAACAAACACCACTTTAATTTACAGCCCGCAGATTCACACTTACCCTGTAACTACATGGAATAACAAGCACCACTTACTCTGTAACTACACGGATAATTACCCCTTAATTAAAAATACTTACAGTATAAATAATTTGTAAATTTTCCTGATAGTTACGCCTTTATTCCCCAAATATTACATATTGTTCCCTTATACCTACGTACTTTATAGATACACTATAATTCCAATCACAGTCTCTACTGTGTGTTCATCCTCAGCTGCCTTACCAGACTCTCTGTATTTATTTGACAGGATGTTTTGTATATTGTCAGGGTTGGCAATAGTAAATCCACAGGAATGAGGCATGAAGCAAAATGATAAACAAACAATATCTTTATTAAGCAGAAAAATGCAAGAGCACACTACACTTCCAACTAAACGTTAACACTGGACAAGGAACTTTGGAAAACTCAGGCCTTAAATACACAAGGGAAGATAATCAACAGAAGTAGGAACATGTGTTTAACTCAATTAGAAACCATGGGAACAAACAAGGAACTAAAACTCAGGCAAACAGGAACAGGGAAAAAACCAAACTAAAACACAATGGGCCCCATTTTAACGATCTAAGTGCATGGTCTGAAGCGCACGGCACAGGTGCACTTAGGGAGTGTCTGAATCCACTTTTGCTAGTTTAATGACGGGAAAAAACGGTTGGCGCGCCAGGCGCATGGTCCAAAAGGGTTGTACCTAGTCTCTTAATGAGCCATGGGTGTGTTTTGGCCGTAGCATGCAATAAACCAACCAGAGTCTCATCTCCCATTCCCTTTAAAAACCAGTTGAGCTTGCACCATGGCGGATTCACTATTTACATGGTGGAATATAGACATTATTATTAGTAGTATTATTAGTAGTAGTAGTAGTAGTAGTATTCGAAATATGTTACATTACTAATTTTGCTCAGCCCTTTTACATTCCAAATTACATTTTAGTGTTGAATGCGACTGGGTTGAAGATCCAATTATCGCTTTAGCTTGCAATGTTCTCGCCATGAACAACCTACTTTCATTAAAAAATATTACACTCTGTTATTATTCTTAAATGCAAATATAAATATAATATAATGCAAATATAATGGTGGATGAAAATGGTCTGATATTCAGATGTAAAACTTGTATCTTATATGTATCTGATAATATGACTAATCTCATTAGTATGTCAAGGAGACACACATAGTCCACAAATGCCATAATTTAAAAATAATAACCCACTTGTGTATTTTTTGTTTTTTGTTTTTTGTTGTGGTTAAAGCAAATAATAATCTTGTAATTCATCAATAATAATGTGTTCATTGTTACATTTCACATTAGATTAACGTAAACAGTATGCTATTATGGACTGGCCATTTTTCCAGGTTGTTTCCCTGCCTTCGGCCCTGTATGCTGGGATAGGCTCCATGGCGTCTCAGCAACCCTACATAGAACAAGCAGTTTGGAGAATAGATGGATAGACAGTATGCAAATGTAATGGTTACTATTCATTATTACTTATGAAAAAGTCTGACCAGTTATGACAGAAACAGATATCTCTTCATCTGTCTCATCTGTCCTTGACTGTTAGTGTCAATCTGGAAAGTCTTGTGCCAGAGCTGTATGTCACTGCTTTTCTTAAATGTCGGTTTATTTCCAACTGTTGCGTGTCTTAATTGGCCGTGTGGCATGTAGGAGTAACCAGGATACAAAACTTTAATTTGGAATATGAATGATGATGAAAACAGCTGTGAGCTGAGATTACCATTTTAATTGGCAGGCCACATAACTCACACACGAACAAATGTGGCCTTATTCTACATGTCTGCATAGCCAAGAGCAATCTATCCATTACCTTGGTGCTTCACCATGTTTATGAAGTGTCAATGGCGACAGAACATTGAGATAAAAACGTTCAGTTTTTCCTTAAGCACCTGGCATACCTGCTTTAAAAGCTCATTGAGATCATAATGCCATCATTTGGTATGGACGTCAAAGATGAGTGAGGCACAGAATTGCACACACAGAAATCGACTTGTTATATGAGTCATGGTTTGTTTAGCATTTGTTTTTGGTTGTTGGTTTGCTCAATTGCGTCCATGCCACTTCATGCTTGATTAGTCATGCTTTAAGCTGCTGCTGTTACTGCTGTTGTGTGTCAGATTTCCACCCCCTCACCCTCAAGAAAATAAACCTAAGAGAAAATGAACCTGTTGAGAAACGGTGAAACTGAAGATGAGGGGGGAAAATCATCTGTTCTGCCATAAAACACTTTATACTGTCAGGATACAAAATGCTTTTATTCAATTCATTGAATCATAAATCAACTCAAAGCTCCTGTTCTTTTTTTATTCTTTTTTGTAGAGTGCTCGGTTTTGTAGTCTGGTGGGAGTTAGTATTTTTTTGCCAAATGAAGATTGAATGAATTGATGAATTCATCAAGTGCTTTCAAGGCCATGGGATATTGTCTGACTTTGTGTGTGTGTCTGTGAGAGCTGAGGCTGCATGTAACCTGTAAACTTAATCTATTGAGCATCTATATTGTCAGTTCTTTATGTTTGTTTAAAATTAGTGTATGTACTGTAGCTATCTGTGTAGTATTTTTTTTTTTTTGTTAAATTACTTAAATTTTACTTTATTCATATACAGAGTCAACTATAAGAGCCATTTGTACTGTAGATGTATTTTCCTGAAACCTTGTCTCTGTGTGTGGTGCTTTCAAAACATCCAGCCTGGCACAGTAACGGCTAAACCAACAGAGTGAGTTAGGGGCGGAGCAATCTGTTTAAGTGGCCAGTAGCAGACATGGAGATTGTTTGTGAGACTTGTTTGAAAACAATCATTATTTTTGCAGTTCATCTCGCACAAAAGGGTGAATATATTATGACAAAATGTAACAATTTTGAGTGAACTAACCCTTTCAGTCTTTCCCTCTGTAATGGTTGGTGAACTAAAAAAAACGAGGGAGAGCTGGATCCAAATGCAGTTATTTTATTAGCAAAAAATAAACATAAACAAATCACGAAAACCAGAGAACCAGAAACGAAATGAGCACACCAAACATACTGCCATGAAGGACAAGACTTAATAAGGAACACAAGAAACACTGGGGTTTAAATACACAAAACATGGTGCAGAACAGGAAATAACATAAAAGTCTACACAAGACCATGGGAACACAATCTGGAATCATGACAGAGCCCCCAGTAGATTCCAGATGCTCCCTCAAAAGACACATGTCCTGGAATGGAGGTGGAACAGGGGGATGGACGGAGGGCCAGACGAGTGTGGTGGAACTGGACCCGGTGGCCAGAGCGGAGGTGATGGGACTGAAGACCATCTCAGTGGAACTGAAGACCACCACGGTGGAGCAGGTGACCACCACAGCAGTGCAGATGGGACTGAAGATCCCCAAGGCAATGCAGAACACCACCACAGCAGTGTAGACGGGACTGAAGATCCCCACAGCGGAGCAGAAGACCACCACAGCAGAGTAGATGGGACTGATGACCACCACAGCAGAGCGGAAGACCACCAGGGCAGATCAGGTGGAACTGGAGACTAGCACGGCGGATCAGGTGGAGCTAGAACAGAGAACACAGAGAGGTTAAAAAACAACCTCTGTGGCTGTAACAGAGAGTTCATTAATGACCTCTGTGGTTGTATTAGGGCAGACAGGAATTTTAGGGACGACCTCCGTGGTCATGTCAGGGCAGACAGGAAGTTTACAGGCTGTGACAGAACACACTCGGTCCAGGTTCAGGATTGGTTCAATTATTCAAAATATCTTCTTTTGTTTTCTACAGCGCAAAGAAAGTTTTACGGGTTAGACACAACATGAGTGTGAGTAAATTATGACATAATTTTTATTTTGTGTATGAACTATCCCTTTAAGAATTGTTTTGATCTGTCTCTCTCCTTCTTTCTCTTTTCACTCTGGTTCTAAGTAAATGCACACTGTTTGTATAACAGATTGGCACTGCAGACTCAAATATGACAGCCTAAGCTCTGGTCTATTGGTACATCAAACTCTGAAACTGCTGTGGTAAACAATCTGACACTGCATACTTCAGACCACTGCATAACACACTCCATCCACCCACATTCAATGCATATCACTGGCCCCTGTGTCTCTTTAGATTTGCAAACATGTCACTGACTCTGCTGCCAGATGGTTGCTTGAAGCATTGTAAACATAAAGTTGAGTAATACCAGAAGCTTAGTCATGTTGTCTAAGAACCTCAGCAATCAGACAGGTAATGCTTCATAAATTCACACCATTGGCAAACAGCACCATTTTAAGCCACCATCCCTGCTGCCTAGCAGAGCTACTGTGCAGGAAATCAGTTCCTGTTGTCCGTAGCAAACGGTTTATTGTTTGATCGCAAATCACCTCTTGAGGTGAACTCATTTATTGTTTTAGAACATTTTTAGTGTGGCAAATATTTGAGAAACATTTCTTATTATTATCACTGCTGAAAACAGTTGTGCTGCTTAATGTTATTGTGGAAACCCTGATACATCTTTTTTTCTTTGATGAATAGAAAGAATACCATTTATTTGAAATGAAATGAAAAGAATTGTCAATTGTCAACCTCAGGTAGTCCAATGTGGTAGTTTTTAATGTGTTGGTTTAGTTCTCAAAACACATAGAAAGTGCTAAAATTGCAAAATAAGAGTAGAATGTGAAACCACTGAGAACTTAACATTTTTTTCATTTAGTATCATGTTAACTTTAATTGTCTAAAAGATTGTGTATTAAAGTTTAAGCAACTTAAAAATAGTTTTTGTGGTATATGTGGTTGGAGAAAGAGAGATCCTCTAGCAGAAGATTAGAAATGAAATGAGAGAGTTGTGTTGGGCACAAGGACACAATGAAAGCCAAATAGCAAGAATAAGTGAATGTAAAGTGAGTGAGTGAGTTAAAGAGAGATGGCTCATGAGATTGCAGGTCTTGGTTCTCCCACTCCACTGATTTGACCAGAGATCGGATTTAGTGATGTTTAAGTGGTGTGCTGCAGAGATGTTTGATCTGTTTCCATGGCTACACATGTATGAGACTAAAACCATTAATGAGTTCAAAGCAAATCTCAAAACCAACTTGACCACACTTGGGCGCTTCTACAGTACATTGTGTGGTGTGTGTTAGTGTGTGTCAACATCTGCACCAGACCTAATGTAGAAAATCTGTCTAAAGCTCTGTAGAGACACTGACAACTTTCTAACCAATTTTCACTGATATATACACTGGGGTCGAAATGAAATGCCTTGACTTTTTATTCTAACTTGATTAATATAAAACATTTTTGGGTAAAACTTTATTTCGATTGTCCACTTAAGACATTCTACTAACTATTTAACTTTGTAATATGACATCTAGCAGACATTAGAGTATTAGTAGACTGCTACTATTAGTAGTAGTCTGCTTAATATCTGCTAACACTTTATTTTGATGGTCCCTCAACAGACATTCTACTGACTATAAGTAACTATGTCAACTTTTTCTACTAACCCTAGCACCTAAACCTAACCTTACAGTCTGCTAATACTCTAATGAGAGTTAGTTGACATGTAGTTGCAAAGTTACTTATAGTTTAGTAGAATATCTAAAGTGGACCATCAAAATAAAGTGTAACCGATCTGCTTAGCAAAGATTAACTGAAAAAATACAAATCAGAAAAAGAATCAGCTTTAAGAATTTTCTGTCATACATTAATTATTTTTTATTTGACTTCAGTAAGTGGTACAACCTCAAAATGACCTCATTATTAAATACAGGCTATAATAAAAGATGAAAGGACATGGATATTTAAGAGGTAAAATCATGGCAGTGTTTATGAGATAAGAGAAAGTGGTTCCTCCTGAGATTCTGACTGATTTACTCGCTTTCTATTTTTTTATCATTCATTCTGTTCCAAAACTCTATTCTGTACCTCTCTGACCTTCACTATACTTAGTTATGTCATGTGACTTTGTGAATGTTATTTAGAGTGCAAATTTTAAGATACACTAATGGTCAGTCAATAGCTATAATTGTGCTTTTTATGTCACAGTGAGACTTTATATCTCACAGTTTCTTATTTAAATTTTTCTTTTTCCACACATTTGTGTGGTATCTGTCAGGAGTTATTAAACAACAATGAAGCACATGAGGCAGGTATAGCAAACATTGTCCATCTTCTTTACTTATTCCTTCTATTCTTCCACCCAAATTACACTTCATAATTGTAGTCAACAATATAATTCTTCTCATGAACACAACATTTCCCTCTTTGTAAAAAAACAGAATAGAACAGAGTTCAGAGTTGCATCGACAATGCAGACACATCCACACATCAGATCTAAGTAACATAGTCCTTCAACCAACTAGGCTTGTGAACTTCACGTTTAGGTCTAGTGTTATGAGTGTGTGTCCTTTTGGACAGTGTGTTTGAGCACATGGTGGAACCTCTCTACAGTCAAGTCAAGTCACCTTTATTTATTTAGCGCTTTTAACAATACAGATTGTTTCAAAGCAGCTTGACAGTGATAACAGGAAAATAGTGAATATTAAGTGTCCCCAACTAAGCAAGCCAGAGGCGACAGTGGCAAGCAACCCAAACTCCATCAGGTGTCAGAATGGAGAAAAAAAACCTTAAGAGAAACCAGGCTTAGTCAGAGGGCAAGTTTTCCTCTGGCCAACGAACAAACACAGTGTGATTATTATTCAGGCAGCATTACAGGTCAGAAGTTAGATCGGAACATTCAAAATATTTAATCCAGTTCCATCTGGGTGAAGGTCGGATTCATCACACCGGTATGGGGACGGGTTGGTTGAGGATCTTTGCCACTGGCTGTCATGTCAATGAGGCTTTCACAGGGAAGAGTCTAGTTGATACAATCACTGCAGGCACTTCAGGGCTGCGTTGTGGTCGTGTCTAGGCACAGGTCCACCATCTGATCTGGATACGGCCTGGATCCGGCTGACTACGGTAGGCCTAAACCTCGGGATAAACAGAGAGACTAATATTAGCGTGGATGCCACTCTTCTTATGATGTAACGATTACATTGGGTGTTATAGGAAGTGTTCCCGGTTCCAGCTGACCTAATTGATGCAGACTAACAATCATTTAACTGATTTGAATAATAGAAATTGATAATGTGCTATGTGTATACCAGGTTGAAGAGATGTGTTTTTAGTCTAGATTTAAACTGACAGAGTGTGTCTGCAAACAGTGCTAAGAAGACTGTTCCAAAGTTTAGGTGCTAAATAAGAAAAGGATTTACTGCCTGCGGTTGATTTTGATATTCTAGGTATTATCAACTGGCTAAAATTTTGAGATCAACAATAGACATGAAGGACTATAATGCATTATTGTCACGGTTCAGGGTGCTTCATCAGCTTTTCCCTGTTCTCTGTGTTTGTCCTGTCAGTTTCTGCAGCTCGTGGCCTGGGCAATCAGCGCTGATTTTGCAGCATGGGTGTGCTCAGATCATGAGCTGATTTCCCTCACCTGTTGCTTGTTCCCAGTTCCCCTTATATTCTCTGCTGTGTCTATGTTCTCAGTATATCGGTTTGAGTCATGTGTTTTGTGGCATTGTTCTGTGTGTTGCGGCATTGTTCTGTGTGTTGCGGAATTGTTCTGTGTGTTGCGGCATTGTTCTGTGTGTTGCCTGTGTCTTACCCCTGTTTGCTGCTGTGCCCAGGACACGTAGATGAGGAGTGACAAGCTGTTCGTTACCCTCGCTGTTCTTGCTGTCCCTTACAGTGTGGGTGCTACATTCTTGGGTGGTCTCCACAGCCTGTGCTGTCCGCTGAGCATGTTACGTTCCGCTCGGGAGCTCCCAGACATTTTCTTTTGTTTACGTGTGTCACTACTTTGCAGGTTGTGTTTTTCCCAAAAGTCAATAAACTCTGACAGCTCTGACAGTTATGAGCTCACTCAAGTACTGGGGAGCTAAACCATTTAGTGCTTTGTAAGTAATTAGCAAGATTTTAAAATGTATACAATGTTTAATAGGGAGCCAATGCAGTGTTGACAGAACTGGGCTAATATGGTCATACTTCCTGGTTTTAGTAAGAACTCTAGCTGCTGTGTTTTGGACTAGCTGGGGTTTGTTTATTAAGCATGCAACGCAACCACCCGGTAGATCATTACAATAATCTAGCCTTGAGGTCATGAACGCGTGAACTAACTGTTCCACATTTGTCATTGAGAGCATATGTTGTAGTTTAGATGTATTTTTAAGATGAAAGAATGGAAGATGCTAGAAATGTGGCTTTCAAATGAAAGACTGGTACAGCACCATTAGCTGCAGTGTAGTAGAAAGAGGAACAATGGTGAGGGATTCCTTCCAGAAAAGCAATGAAAGCAGCAGATTTAAACTAAACACCGTTATCAGTAACAATACTCAATACGATAACGACATGATGGCGGCGCGAGTACATCGCGAGGCTCGGGGTCTCTCCAGATTCTGCAATGTTGCGGTATATTTCTTGCTCATTTCGGGTCTGTTCGTGCAGAACAGTTGTGCCTCTACATCGTACACCCGATTTGAGCTTTTGGATATTGGTTTGCGAATTTCCGACAGTTTTATGGACAACCTTCGACTCCTTCCTGAGATCACCAGAACACCCGAGGCTATGCACTCTACCCGGCCAGGCGGAAGTGCTCGCAGGCGGCGTCGAGATCGTAAACAAAGGCGGGGGAAGCGCGGAGGACTATGAGCTAAGCTAAAGCTAACACCACACCGGCTCTCTTTACCCAGCATTTTCCTTGCCAATGTATGGTCGCTGGTGAACAAAATGGAGGAGATTCGACTCAGTATCACATACAGCAAGAGATTTTTTAACTGTAGCGTTTTAATATTAACGGAAACATGGTTAAACAGCGGAATACTGGACAACGCTATTGAGCTAGCGGGACGCCACACACTCCGGGCGGATAGAACATTAGATGGTGGTGGATTGTGCATTTAAATTAACAAAGCTTGGTGCACAAACTCTGCTATTGTTGGGAGACATTGTTCAGCTAACCTTGAGTTTCTCATGGTTTATCTACCGCGGGAGTTCACTTCCACCATTATAACTGCAGCCTATATTCCCCCGGATGCTGATGCTAAGCTTGCTATGAAAGAACTTCACACAGCCATCAGTAAACAACAGACTGTTCACCCGGAAGCTGCGTTTATTGTTGCTGGTGATTTTAATCATTCAAACTTAAAGTCAGTGCTACCGAAATTTCACCAGCATGTTTCCTGTCACACCAGAGAAAACAAAACTTTAGACCATGTTTACACAAACATGGCTGGAGCTTACATTGCGACACCCCTCCCCCACCTGGGACAGTCAGATCACCTTTCTTTGATATCACCTTCCTGAACGAGCTAAATTACTTTTATGCTCGCTTTGAAAGAGACAACAGAGAAACTGCCACCAAGGCCAAACCCTCAGCTGACCACCCGCCAATCACACTCTCCTCCACAGATGTCTGCAATGCACTGTGCCGAATCAGCGTGCACAAGGCTGCTGGACCAGACAACATCCCTGGACGCGTACTCAGGGCATGTGCGGAGCAGCTCGCTGGGGTTTTTACAGACTTTTTCAACTTGTCTCTTGCCCAAGCAACTGTACCAACATGCTTTAAATGCACTTCCATTGTGCCAGTGCCAAAACACTCTAGCCCGATGTGCCTTAACGACTACCGCCCTGTAGCACTCACACCCATCGTTATGAAGTGCTTTGAGTGGCTGGTCTTGGCACATCTAAAAGACTCTCTACCATTCACATTGGACTCACACCAGTTTGCCCACCGTAGCAATAGGAGCACAGAGGATGCAGTTTCCTTGGCACTGCACTCTGTGCTCACACATCTGGACAATAAGAACACGTATGCACGTATGCTGTTTGTTGACTTCAGCTCAGCATTCAACACTGTTATCCCAACCAAGTTAATAGCCAAACTTGGAGACCTGGGCATCAACACCTCAATGTGCAACTGGATATTGGACTTCCTGACCAACAGACCCCAGAATGTTCGATCAGGCTCCACCTGCTCCACCTCCATCACACATAATACTGGTGTACCACAGGGCTGTGTGCTAAGCCCATTTCTCTACTCCCTCTTCACCTCCGATTGCAAGCCTGTGTATGGATCTAATTCCATCGTCAAGTTTGCGGACGACACTACGGTGATTGGTCTCATCAGCAACAACGATGAGACTGCCTATAGGGAGGAGATCCAGCTACTGGCCACATGGTGCACTGAAAATAATCTGCTCCTCAACACCACCAAAACGAAGGAACTCATCATGGACTTCAGGAAAGAGTCAAGAGGCACACACGACACCATCCACATCAGTGGAATGGCTGTTGAGCGTGTCTCCAGTTTCAAGTTCCTGGGGATCCACATCTCGGCGGACATGTCCTGGACAACCAACACCTCCAGCCTGGTCAAGAAGGCTCACCAGCGCCTTTTCTTCCTGAGGACACTGAGAAAGAATCAGCTATCCCCGGCTATACTGGTGAACTTCTATCGCTGCGCAATAGAAAGCATCCTGACCAACTGTGTTACAGTATGGTATGGGAGCTGCTCTGTTGCAGAGCGCAAGGCACTGCAGCGGGTGGTGAAAACCGCCCAGCGCATCACAGGGACTCCACTACCTGCCATCGATCACATCCAGAGGAAACGCTGTCTGCATCGAGCTCGCAGCATCCTTAAGGACTCCTCTCACCCAGCCCACAGTTTTCTCTCCTGCCCTCCGGTAGGCGTTTCAGGTGCCTCCGGACCAGGACCAGCAGACTAAAGAACAGTTTTTTTCCCAGAGCTGTCTCTTTATTGAACTCTAACCCTCGTTGATCCCACTCCCCTTATATACTGCTAACTCTCCTTTCCCCCCTCACATCTGCCTTCACTTTGTTATTTGCACTACTGGATGTTCATTTGCACTGCCGACTGTTTATTACAGTAACACCTGTTCATATATGCATCTTGCACTACTATACCATAACTGGAATATGCTCATTTGCACTATATCGCCCATTGCTATACTGCCCATCTTAGCCTAACATATCATTGTATACATCTATCTGTAAATTCTGTTTATAGTAATAGCCATCTGTATATTATATTCAGTACATATCTATCTGTAAATTCTGTTTATAGTAATAGCCATCTGTATATTATATTCATAGTACATATTAACCTGTAAAATTCTATTTATAGTAATAGCCATCTTTATATATATTCAGTACATATTCATGTCCTGCACTTATGAAACCACTGTACCACTTGCTGCTATTGCACTTCTGGTTAGACCTAAACTGCATTTCGTTGCCTTGTACCTGTACTTGTGTAATGACAATAAAGTTGAATCCAATCTAATCGAATCAATGGATTGCCATGGTGGCTGAAGACTGATGACAGGAACAAAACCACAGAAGAGACCTCAGGCCTTTTTCTGTAATAATCCGTTAATGTTATTAATGTATAACCTGCAGCTGGATGTAGCAGTGTCAAATGGTCCGACTATATCCACAGCCACTTTCAGTTATTAAACAATGGCTGGAGAAAAGCAGGATGTGACAGTTTTGTCATTGAGCTGACACACGTGACAGGAACAGACAGCATCATGAACCTAAGTATCCATCCCTGGCCACCAACAGAGATCACAAAGGCGTTGTTTGGTTCCCACCTCTCTCTGATGTCCTTCGTGTGCTATGGAGACCAGCACAAATTGAAGAGCGGCAGGTGCAATCATGTGGAAAAAAATTGCCTTGTCCAGCAATAGCATTATCTGCAGGAGAAACAGGTAAGGGAAAACGTGACAGATAATCAGCAGGAGCATTTTGAATTGCCCGTACACATGATTCATCAAAAAGAAGACCCTCCGCTGAAACAGTATGACCTAACAACATCAGGCTGGTTTGTTCGAAGCAATACTTCTCTTTATTGAGCTGCAAGCCAGCAGCTTTTAGTCATGCATAGACATGTCATATCCATGGATGATAATGTCATCCAGGAAATTTTCAGCCACTGACAAGCCAGTCAGGATGATGGTCATCATCTTCTGAATCCATCTTGAGTAATAAAGACTGTGAGGTCACGAGTGTCCTCATGCAGTGGCACTTGGTAGTAAGCATTAGTCAGGGTAAAGAAAACAGTAGAACCTTTTAGAGCAGAAAGTAGATCATCCATGTGTGGCAATGGAAAAGAGTCAACAATTAATAAATTATTTGGCTCTCTGAGGTCAATGCACATCCTAATTTTACCTGTTTTTTTCTGCATAACAACAATTCTATCACCCCAACTGCTTGCCAGCAACTGAATTCCTCTGACACAGCACTACAAACAGAGAGTGGCAGACAGCAAAGCACCTCACTTGACTCAGCAACAGTGCACTGAAAGACTGGCACAGGAAGGGCATTAGGAGGCGGGCCTTGATTGTTTATCCTCACATGCATTGCAGACATTAGGTTCCTCCCCATGAGTGATGTCTCTTTGTCCACAATGTAGCAGGAACTGATTTGTCATGTAGGGAAACTAGAGAATCTGGGCTTCTGAATAAGTCACAAGCCTGGCTTTGGGTTGTGACAGCACAACCTTACTGAAATGGCATGCATAAGTGCTGTAGGGCAGGATAGATACAGAAGACCCACTGTCAACCACCAAATCCACCACACAAGTGAGTCAGAAGTTAATATAGTCACTGTGCTTGTAATGGAAGTATGAGTTGAAATTCTTCTAGTAAATCAATTTCACTGACCTTGCATGCGATTGATTGCGCTGATAGGCACAGTTTAGTGTAATGTCCATTTTTTTTACACTTCCTGCATATTGCAGTTGCAGCCGGGCAGTTTGCAGCGTTAGTTAAGTATGCCTCTGATCCATGGAGTTTGTGGCGTTTTAGCTACTATGTTAATTGTTGGCACGAAGTAAGCTTTCAATGCATCTTCTCTATCCTTATATGTAGCTGTGTTAGGCAATGAGTAGAAAATCTGTTGTCCCTCTATACCAAGGCAGTGAAGCAGTACTGTATTTCATCTGGCCAGGTATCCCCTGTAGCATCAATAACTCATAGATCATTTTCAAATATCCACAGTCATATGCTGAACGGCATAGCAGGCTCCCTGGGGCAAGGCAGAAAAAAAATGGGCAAGGCACGTTAGCAACAGCTATCTTCGTGTCCAACCTCGTCGCCAATTTGTGGTATCTGTCAGGAGTTATTAAACAGCAATAAAGCACACGAGACACGAGCAGCAAACTTCATAGATCTTCTTTACTCATCACTTCTGTTCTCCACACATTATGTCAGAACACAACACTTCAAAATAGTAGTCAACAGTACAATTCTTATCATAAACACAACAAATAACAAACAGGTGCTGGTCATATAATTAGAATATCATCAAAAAGTTGATTTATTTCACTAATTCCATTCAAAAACTGAAACTTGTATATTAATTCATTACACACAGACTGATATATTTCAAATGTTTATTTCTTTTAATTTTGATGATTATAACTGACAACTAAGGAAAATCCCAAATTCAGTATCTCAGAAAATTAGAATATTGTGAAAAGGTTCAATATTGAAGACACCTGGTGCCACACTCTAATCAGCTAATTAACTCAAAACACCTGCAAAGGCCTTTAAATGGTCTCTCAGTCTAGTTCTGTAGGCTACACAATCATGGGGAAGACTGCTGACTTGACAATTGTCCAAAAGATGACCATTGACACCTTGCACAAGGAGGGCAAGACACAAAAGAGGCTGGCTGTTCACAGAGCTCTGTGTACAAGCACATTAATAGAGAGGTGAAGGGAAGGAAAAGATGTGGTAGAAAAAAGTGTACAAGCAATAGGGATAACCGCACCCTGGAGAGGATTGTGAAACAAAACCCATTCAAAAATGTGGGGGAGATTCACAAAGAGTGGACTGCAGCTGGAGTCAGTGCTTCAAGAACCACTACGCACAGACGTATGCAAGACATGGGTTTCAGCTGTCGCATTCCTTGTGTCAAGCCACTCTTGAACAACAGACAGCGTCAGAAGCGTCTCGCCTGGGCTAAAGACTGCTGAGTGGTCCAAAGTTATGTTCTCTGATTAAAGTAAATTTTGCATTTCCTTTGGAAATCAGGGTCCTAGAGTCTGGAGGAAGAGAGGAGATGCACACAATCCACGTTGCTTGAGGTCCAGTGTAAAGTTTCCACAGTCAGTGATGGTTTGGGGTGTCATGTCATCTGCTGGTGTTGGTCCACTGTGTTTTCTGAGGTCCAAGGTCAATGCAGCCGTATACCAGGAAGTTTTAGAGCACTTCATGCTTCCTGCTGCTGACCAACTTTATGGAGATGCAGATTTCATTTTCCAACAGGACTTGGCACCTGCACACAGTGCCAAAGCAACCAGTACCTGGTTTAAGGACCATGGTATCCCTGTTCTTAATTGGCCAGCAAACTCGCCTGACCTTAACCCCATAGAAAATCCACCATAGAAGATGCGATATGCCAGACCCAAAAATGCAGAAGAGGTGAAGGCCACTATCAGAGCAACCTGGGCTCTCATAACACCTGAGCAGTGCCACAGACTGATCGACTCCATGCCACGCCGCATTGCTGCAGTAATTCAGGCAAAAGGAGCCCCAACTAAGTATTGAGTGCTGTACATGCTCATACTTTTCATGTTCATACTTTTCAGTGTCGCCAAGATTTCTAAAAATCCTTTCTTTGTATTGGTCTTAAGTAATATTCTAATTTTCTGAGATACTGAATTTGGGATTTTCCTAAGTTGTCAGTTATAATCATCAAAATTAAAAGAAATAAACATTTGAAATATATCAGTCTGTGTGTAATGAATGAATATAATATACAAGTTTGAATGGAATTCGTGAAATAAATAAACTTTTTGATGATATTCTAATTATATGACCAGCACCTGTATACTAAACAGTGGTTGAATTTAAATCGCTGGGTCCACACTTTTATCTAATATATCAACGGCTGCCCTGTTTTTGAGTTGCAGTGAGGATACGTGTCCCAGTTACTCCAGTTTGAAGTATGACATTTTCAAGAGGAATGCACTTACACGGAGCGTTTAATCAAAGGCAAGCAAGTAGAAAAGAGCTTTAAACATTCCAGCACTGAAGATTATCCACTTTCAGCCAAACACGCACACACATGCACACACACGCACACACATACTCATGAACAAGATTACAATTTTAAGATTACAGAAGCTAAACTGAACTTTTTTTGTTGTTGTTAAAAACAGGTGACAAGGATTGAAGGCCTCTGAAATGTCGCTTAGGTAAAAATATATGTTTTATCACTAACAAGTTTTCGCAATTACGCCAGGGTGTTGTGGATGGTTGCCAGGGTGTTGCTATGTGGTTGCAAAGACTTGTTTATTCTGAATGGTTTTAGGTTATTGTGGATAGTTTTTGGTTCTAGGTGTAATGACGTCAACAAACATCAGTAAATAGATAATTTTACTGGATGTTCCCTTTGTAGTCACTATAATGGAAAAAGGTAAACAAGATGATCTAGCCATAATTGTTTTGCCATGTCAATCTGATTAAATTTCAAGCAGAAAGAGCAGCAATCACCTAGGGGTTGAAACATAGGGGTTGAAATCACTTTTCCTTTATCACACACTGTACCCTTGAGAAAACTAAATCCTGGATTGCTCTAAACACTGACCATGCAATCCGGTGGATCATTGTTACAAGTGTCTTTCCTTTTTTCATTATTTCAATTTTACCACATTGTGTAATCATGAGTGTTATTGTGTACAATCATCATTTGTAAGTCCCATTATACCATATACATTTGTTATACTTAACATGTTTGTGTATTCTGTAATCAGAATTATATTTCATACCAATTAATGATTTTTTTTCAGAGTAATATATCACCTAACCTGCTCCACATGCAGAGAGGCTTAATTAATGGCTGGACATATTGTGTTTTGCTTTGTTTTTGTTTTGTTAGGGCTCAAGCCCTGAAGGTACCGTAGCCACTGTTGTATCTGTTGGTTTTCTTTATTATTATTCCTCCCAAATGGCAGCCCTATGAACTGTACCTTCTGAAATTATGAAATTAGCTCCACTTGACTTGTGGTCCTGAATAGTAATCTGACTAACTTTGGAGTCTCTGGAACCAACTCTTTAGTGCCACCACCAGTTAAAAAATGCACTTTTCAAATGGTTATAACTTTTATCCCTTTGTCCTAGCATTTTTTTGTATTTTTATTTTTGGCCATTTTTTACAATGAGACCTTAACATTTATAAGAAAGTTTAGAGACATTTAGGACCAATTTTAGATACTATGTGTTTTTTGGGCCAAAAAATGTGTTTGTTCAGAGCAATGGGCTGTATTTATTAAGACTTTGATTCAATCCTGTGTGATGCAAACTTTTGCCATTTAAATTTGATTAAATGCTTTGTCCATAATGTTCCCTAAAAATGTCCAAAAATAACAGAAATTCCATGTTTTTTTTTTTGTATTACTCTCTACCAAATGGGAACCAATGATCTATATCTTATTCACTCCATAGTAAAATAAGAAAATGATAAATAAACCACATATCTAATCAGCCTGAATTATTACTGTACTATTAGTCAGCATACTTGAATGTATGCATACTTGAAATTTGCATTGTGTGCACAATATGCACTGACTACTTTCTTTTGAAAATAGTATGTAGTATGTATGATAACGGCCACAATTAAATTTTTACAACAGATCCATGTTTATAATTTGCATGGTTGTACATAAGGAGTCTCTTCTGTACATGTTGCCTTAGATGAATGGGCTTGAGTGAATCTGAGCAGCAGCTGGATGCCCTAATCTCTGTCAGGCACAGTTGGAAGTGGTTGTTTGTGGGATATTTGAACTGTGATTGTTGTTTATCCTAATTCTCTTCTGTTATTCGCTTCACATCCACCATGAAGCACTTTAAAGCATGCTGCTCTCAGCAGTTTCACTGCACTGTAGCGATAAGGAGCTGAGAGTTGTCTTGCCTTTCTATTTGATCCTCTTTCTGGCTGCTCTCCAAACCGCATCGTGAGGAATGTGTTTACAGGTTGTATGGATGCAGCACTGATAGATTACACTGTTGAGAATCTGTGTGTTGACTTTTAATGTGTTAATGAGAGTCACAAGCAACAGAAATGCTTTCTGTCATTTCTATGTCTTTGTCTCCTCATCTTAAATTGTGATTTAAAGGTCAAGGGAATAAGGCATTTATATCTAGCCTCTCACACATATATCCAGGGTTTATTTTTTGTCAAAACATTTTGTCGCCTGCCAATAGCAGGTAAATCAAGAAAACCAGCCAAGGCAACTGCTATTTTATTTACTTGTCAAAGCCTGATTATAAACATTTGGTGCTTGGTGAGTGATACTTCTTAACCTTGCTTACATCTATGCAGGCAATAGCCTAAATTTAATGAACGATTTAACATTCTGATTTAAACATTGCATCATGAGTATAATGGTAATTTCTTTCTTTTTTTTTATTGAATAAAACATCAATCCATCTTCATCAGTCTAATGATCTATTAACTTTCTATACCTTTATTCATCCATCAATCCATCTAACAACTAAGTTACTCATATTAAGCTGAAAGTTCCTGGACTCCCAGTAATGCCAAATTAATAAAATTGTACTACTTTATTTTAATTCTCCAATATGCACTGCAAGATTACTAATTTGATTACCTTGCTTTTCATTTGCCTTTACTCTGAGAGAGGATGGAGTGGAGTAGCCGGGTTCTGTGTGTGTTAGTGGATGTTTCAATGACGGGCTGAACCCTACGCTGTGATTGGCTGATCAGTTGGACGCTCAGGTGCTGGAGGAAGGATGCAAGCAGCCGCTGGATGTCACCATGTGTATGAGAACAGATAGCCTCACTAAGGGGGAAAGAAATCTGTCTGATAAAGGGCTAATCAATTATTAGCCGTTTCATTTATTGATCAAACAATAACTTATCTTCTGCAGATATTAGTAAATATATTGCTGTAAATAGACGGAAATCCTGTAAATCAGTTCGCACCAGTCGGCGCCCCATAAGTCAAAGCGCGTGACTGTGTGTGTGCCTGCGTGGGAAATCACATATCACCGATCAATGGAAGTTAACAGAGCCAAATCCACCTCGCTGTCAGTGCGTGGACGTCTGTAGCCTGCGGACATCCCGTGGATGTTTATTTCACGTAAGTTTGTGCAGATGCCACATTTATTCGGATCCTATTGCATGAGCTGTTCGAATCGTTAGTGAATGTGCAAAAGTTTCTGTGTGAATTGTACAATTGCCCTGTACAATGAGAGGATAGCGAGAGGTGAATGTTTGTGTATGTGACCCGCGTGTATGTTACAGTTGTCGGTTTATTTTGCATGCAAAGTGTGCTAGGTGCACCTGACACATTTAGTCCTCTGCCTATGGCAAGCAGTTTCAGCATTCAGTTATTAAAACGAACTAGTTTCTGTTTCACGTCATTATTACAAAATCTTGCCATTTAATTCTACTCAATTTGTGGTTCAGATATTGACTTTTTACTTCTGACTATTAGCCTATGTGTAATTTTGGTACCTACTCGTGTGTATTCCAGTTGTTCAGCATAATGTTTATAATATTCTAGTATTTTGTACATTAAACTATACATCAGTCAATCTATGTAATTGATAGGTCTATATGTGACAAGTAAAAAGCTGTTGCAGCTAATGAGATACTAGATATGATTCTACACACAGGTTTCTTGACTCGATTTTAAAGAACAATTTTTGCCAAAAAGGTTCTATGTAAGGAGAAATGTCTTTACTTTCATGTTTAACAGGTTAACAGGTTAACAGGTGATAAAGTATGTTTACAAGCTGTATTTATTCATAAAATGTAATTAAAACAAAATTAATTAATTAAAGCTAAATAAAAGCCATAAAATTATCACATGATGGTAACACCTAAAATGTTCTATATATGAAGCACTCTAAAAAGAAAAAAAAGTGTCATTGTTCAGCTGAAGTCAGTTCAGTGTTGATTCAGTTCGGCTATGAAGCAGCTCTGCAGAAAACAGTGATGTCATCGTCCAGCTCAGTTCAGTTCTCATCCAATAGTGTCAGTGCAGTCAGATCAATAATATTGTTGAATATTACGTATCCCCAACTAAGCAAGCCTGAGGCGACAGTGGCAAGGAACCCAAACTCCACTGGTGACAGAAATGGAAAAAATAAACATTGAGAGAAACCAGGCTCAGTCGGGGGGCCAGTTCTCCACTGGCCAAATGAAGCAACATGGTGTGGTTTATTTCCAGGCTGCATCACAAGTCAGAAGTCAGATTGTGGATTGCTATCATTCAAAATATTTCATTCAGTTCCTTCTGCTTGAAGATCAGATTCACCACGCCGGTATGGAGACCTTTATTATTGTAAAAATAACATTTAAAAACTTTTAAATAATACTTTAACTAAAGACTGTTTTAATAAAAAGTCACCAGTTCTAATTTTAATTTAATTTTAATTGACAATAAACATCTAAATAACATATTTTTGAGGACATAAACTAGATTAAATGAAAAGACCAATTCATTGTTAAATGAAAGACCCCCGTTTTCTCCACCTAACACGTTTAGCTCTGTGATAGGTTGTCCATCTATGAAATTACAGAGGGCCAAGCAATAGTAAGTAAATGATAGACTAATTTTGAAATGACAGTAAAATGGAACAATCATATCATCCCTGTAAATGGGTGGGTTTTTATCACTAAGTTTATGACAAGTTCCGCCTCATGTGGGGGAAACTATTAGGTGGAAAAAAGTAGATAAAATATCTAGCGCTGTTCACTATGGAAACCACAAGTTACATTAGTGAGGAGGATATTGTTGCTAATTTTTTATCCACACCATTTTTAAGATTTACTTTTAATGAAAATTTGGAGTTAATCTGCAATGGAAGCAATTTTCTGCACAAAAAATGCTTAATTTGGTGCAGAAACCCAGAGCTTTTGAAAATATTTCAACCCCATCAATTAAAAGCAATACCCCTGGATGACAGCTTTAACCAAGAAGCAAAAGCTTCTGCAAAAATGCTGCAATTGTTTGCTGTTTGGGTGAGTTATTTAAAATCTAATAGGTCCCTGTGCCAATTGATTTTATTCTGGCCACCGTTTTATAAATGTTAAGCTTTATTGGACACACAACGATAATGTGTGATGATGCAATTAATTTTAATGACGATTTTGTTTTTATTTTAGTGATAACTCACTGTGCTGTTTGCCTGTCAAGAGTCACGGTTCGCTTCTTCACAACCATAAACAAAGACACTTACAATATAACTCTAGCTTGCACTAATAAAATCGATTAATTTCCATCTGCTGAATGAGATAAAAAGGCTTGACATTAACTTTTTTGCTCACCAGCCACTTTGGCTAGTGGTTTTCAAAAGTTACTAGCCACTCTAGCATTTTCACTGGCCACAATTTTGACATAGATACCATGAGGGAAACTGCCATATATATATATATATATATGTGTGTGTGTGTGTTATATGTATATATGTTTTAATATTATCTCATAATTTGGCAGCAGGTATATTAGGCTGCTGTCACTTTGAGACTTGACGCATTGATCCATTATACTGTTACACATGCGTTTTCTTTCTCAACTGTTTACGTTCACTTAAAACATAAAACATGTTTACGTGAATACTCGTCAAGGCCGGCATTTTGACATTATTTTGTGTGTATTTGACTGTTTAAATGCAATAAGCAGCGAAAACAATTCAATTTAGTACTGAGAGGCGGCTATATGTGACCTCACTTTGGGTGTGAACACAACATCTGTGGGAATGAGTAAAATTTGTAAATGACTAAAAAGTTTCAGATATTTCCGTATCGTTATGTATCGAAAAATCTATATTTTTGAGAACACTACATTGCACTTAGTTTATTATTTCAGATGCCTTTTTAAAAGACTACAATTATAAAATTGACATATGTATTTATTATTTATAAAATTCAACACGTCAAAGTGGCTAGTAGGAGTGACTGCGTTACACGCCACTGCTGAATCCACCTGCATTTGACAGGTTAATGGGTGTTAATGTCAAGCCCTGGATGTAAATATAGTTTTTAGGAATATATGTTACAACAGCTTGCCATACTTTCCCCCTTCTGATTATAGTGATGCTGTATTCTTCCTAGAGAGAGCTGTTGTTTTTACATTCATTCATTCACTTCTTTTGCACAATTGCAGTAGTATTGCACTGTGAACCCCACTGACCACCCAGAGCTGTGTTTGTGGAGAATGCAACGTGTGAATGTAACATCTGTGTCACTTAATTTTGCCTCATGGTTGCGTTAGGGGTTGGATGAAGACAGCTCAATGAATCATCCACTCTGCATGCATTGAGCCAACCTGCCTGCACAGCTGCTTTTATTCAACATGACAGTGTATAATGACAGACTAATGCCCGCTGTTTTCGTTGCATTGTTTTAAGGATGTACAGAACACACACAGTTAAGACAGGGTCAGAGGATTGTTATGGATTATTAGTGCTGTAGTGAAGAAGGAGATTTGGTTACAAGAGCAGGGAGAGTTAGTGACTTACTTTACCCAGTAGTACCCATTTTAGACATTGCATGTTGGTAGGGATTTCATAGCTGGTTAACCATTGCATTTGTGAATATGCCTTTTCTTTTAGTATTTTATCACACAGCTCTTTTTGGAATACTTCATTCTGATTGGCCAATCTCAGCATTCTGTGGTCAAATATTTTTATATGATGACCATTAAACTACCCAATTGACCGCTGTCCATTACGAGAGTACGATTTAATAGTTTTGTGTTTCTCAAATCAATATTTCATGTCCATTTATTTATTTGTTTCCTTGCCAAGTAGTCACATAAAAAGTGGGAAAATGTGCAGTCAGCCGAGTCATAATTGCAAATTAAAACGATTCAGGGTGATACAAGATGTGCATTGAGGTTCAGTTGTGGTTTATATTAAGACAATGACCTGCTGACATGCAAAGTGTTGTTGTATTGAAGAAAGTTTTGGATTATTACATTATTATATAATTTAATATGATATGGGTTTGGCATGGTTTGTTATATTCATTTAGAGTTTTTGCTCCTCTACAGTGTTAAAATGTTTCATGATTCTAAAGTAATCATTAAAATGCAGTGCTTTCCAGATAATGTACTTAATGTACTCAAAATGAGGCAAAATGTTTAATTTATAGCACAATACCATGGCGTCTAGCGAGTGGCAGCTGGAATCCTGTGAACTCTTTTGTGTAGAGGGAAATTGCACTCAGGGTATTTTGAGCTGCTCTGAAAAATGATACTTGAATCAAACACTGCAGCATGAGCTGAAATGGAGGCTAGTCTTACGTTTGGGATAGTTACGTTTGAGCCTAAAAGAGAATGTCGTTTCCTCCTCTTACTAGTTTCATCATTTAGCGCAGACAAATGACCAAAATGACACAGAGAGAAAAGCAATTACTCCACACCATGTTTCTTATTAGGTGGAATTTATACCTGATCTCTTTCTTAGAAAGTGGCAGACTGTTATTTATGAAACCTGGTCATTGCCATCGGCATAGATGAGCTTAAAGTAGTTCATTTTTGATTACGGCTCCATAGTAATTTAATCTGACCCATTTGCGAATTAACCTTCATGCCATTATGATTAACACTTTTAACAGTGATTAGTGCTTGCTAATGCCAACATTACTATTGCTGTTTGTGCAATGATATCTTAAATCATGCAGCCTCTACAAACGTTAAACCATATGACTTACATTTTCTTCAAAAACACAGTTTGTTTAAAGAACACATATATATATATATATATATATGAGTTCACTGTACTAAAATGGCCCCCACAGTCACCAGATCTCAACCCAATAGAGCATCTTTGGGATGTGGTAGAATGGGAGCTTCGTGCCCTGGATGTGCATCCCACAAATCTCCATCAACTGCAAGATGCTATCCTATCAATATGGGCCAACATTTCTAAAGAATGCTTTCAGCACCTTGTTGAATCAATGCCACGTAGAATTAAGGCAGTTCTGAAGGCGAAAGGGGGTCAAACACAGTATTAGTATGGTGTTCCTAATAATCCTTTAGGTGAGTGTGTATATATATATATATATATATATATTTTTTTTTTCCCTTAATAACCTGTCCTGTACCCAGTAAGTAAAGTTTCATCTATGAACAGAAACAAAACAACAAGGTTATGATGGGTCATTGTGTACTGTATGTACAGTATGTGCTGCAGCTGAGAATCACCAGGAATCTTGATTGTGACAGCGGCCTCTAGAAAAACCTTCCTTTGCAGCACACAAATTCCCCTGTGCTATATTATTATTGCTTCTCATTCCGCAGAATACTTTTTCTTTTTATCCAAAAAATAGCTAATAACTAAAGATAAAGCTGTCATGAACAATTCAGTCCCCTGAAAGAACTTTAAATATGTACTCTATTCAACGTCTGATATGTTCCATATGATAAGCAATGCTACAGATTGTGATCATCTCTTGTTCTTTGCATTTTATTTTGTTTGCTTATGTTTTGCAAAAAACAGATTAAACTAATTTTGAAAAAACAGAGAAACTAATTGCAGAAAACTAATTACTAGCCTAGCATATTGTTAGCCCATTAGCCTGCTAGCTTAGCTTATTTCCTACAGAAATTCAACCAAGCGATTTATTAAGTAGGACTTTTTTGTCCAGAATAAGTTGCAGAGTGAACTGGGCATTATGCTGTTTTGTCAAAGTCGGTCTATGTTATAGCCTTTCTGTAAAACTATCTATCTCCTATTTCTCTGTCAGTATATAGTTCGCTAGCACTATTTAAATTAATCTGTCAGACAAAAAAAAATTTTTGTGGATTTTTTCCAGGATCTGTGAATATAGAGGTGTGTGATGAGTTTTGGGTGTTTGCGTGTGGAATTAGACTTCCGGAGCTTAAAATTTCTGAAGTGCTTGCGAGAAAATAGTTGGCTATATGTCTGTGTGTGTGTGTGTGTGTGTGTGTGTGTGAGAGAGAGAGAGAAGATTGTAAACAGGTGGAGTGCAATGTGATTGGTGGAGCTTAAAGGGCACAGCTGACTGAGTCATCACCCAGAGGCTGCATTTAACGTCATACACTCTCTCGCCTTCTCTTTGTCAGCATCTCTCCCCCTCTCCTTCTCTGTAATACCATCTCTGTCTCTTCCTATAATTGGCCCACCTCCTTCCACACAGTCTCCTCTTGTTTCCTATTTTATTTCATTGCTCTTCATCAATAAGCACCTACACATACATTATCCCCCATTAATGTGCATCCCAACAGTTCAGTTAGCTGAATGAACATCTATGTTTGATATGTCCTATAAAATTCCTGACTAATGTACTGTAGCCTTCCTGTTTGTTATAGTGCATATTTTCTCATCTTCTTTATCTTATCTGTCTCTCTCTTATTGTTCACCTCTGCTGAGGCCATCCTGAATTGTCCTGATCTCTTCTATCCACATGTAGGACTTTAATGAGAGAGAGAGAGACATCTTGGCCCACAGGTAGAATCTGATATAGCCGATAACCGTAGCCTGGCTGAGCACATTAATGCAGCTCCAAATCCACATGTGCACTGTACCGGTCTTATCTCAGACAGCCTGTTTGCTTGTTAAAGATAACCGACTTGTATTTCAGGAACTTTTTTGTATAAATGTATTTTATGGTTTCATGTTTGTGTATTTATATCAGTTTATATGGTCTCTCTGTGGAGAAACATTAATTTGCTATGACATTTGAGTCATGGCATGTGTAATTGCATGTGTGGTTAGTTTTTGTTTTGACAGAAGCAAAATTAATTTCTGTGTATCAGTAGCGTCGCCACGAGGGGGCCTTTACATGTCTAAAGCCCAATAATAATTATCGTTCTAACCTATTGACATGGTTGTGTATGATATGGCAATAGGGGACAGCCTATACGCTGGTCAAAATTAGGCAGACTCTCCGAATTTTTTAAACATGTTTGAACATTATTGGGAGGTGCTCATACTCGGCTCATCTCGTAATTCCCCTCACAAACTGTGAGCCACAATCTTATGTGAATCAACAATTTCCACACGATTTCACAGTAGGGGTAAAATCTTTCCGTGGCAGGGGCAGCTGCCTCGCGACCCGCCAACGCTATATGTGCCTGTCACTCGACCTGTCACCACTATATGCGCCGGTCACGCGACCCGTCACGGCTATATGTGCCGGTCACGTGTCCCGTCAAGGCTATATGCGCTTGTTACTGGACTAGTCATGGATATATGCGCCTGTCACACTTTCCGTCATGGCTATATACCGTTATTAGGCCTATATTGCGTTAAAGAGGCCAGGTAGCCTACTTATCTGAAATAGACCGAGTTACAACAGTAACCTAAAAGGACACAAAAATGCAATATATGTATAAATACAAATAATTTTCACCACCAATTTCTTTTAATAAAACTTCCAAAAACTCCCTTACTGCAATTTGCATGCATTTCTATGATCAGTGTTATTTACATACATTTTTCACCCTTTAAAAGAGAAATAGGACACTTCGCGGAAATGTTTTAAGGAGGAACAAAAAACAACAACAGTAAAAGTAAGACTTCAATGCAATGTTTGACTGTAAAGCTATTTCTGCCTGGAACCTGTAAAAGCCCTCAGTCTTGTGCAGAATTAATAATAGTGTTAGCTTTAAAAGACAAGAAGATACAGTCATCAAAGTTGTGTGTACAGTGCATTTAATGCTATTGTAGGTTGTGTTTTGTAGGGCAACTCTGGGCAGTTGTGTTACCGTGTATATTCGTTCAATTATCCTCTCTGTCTGTAGCAAAACAGTTGTTAAATATTACGGATATAGTCCCAAAATTATTTGATTTTGAACTGTGGATCACCTTAAACCAAATGTCACATCGCATCACCTCAACTATGTGATCCACTATGAATACAACAACATGCAAAAGGTACCCAGCATTTGTAAAGCAAGCAACTGCTTTAAATTTAATTGTAATAACTTAAGTTTAAACATGGTATCTGCAGATATCAACAGCTCCAATTGTAATATTTTATCTGAAGTTCCTTCATTATTTCTACCCAGATTAATTCTCCTTGGTTAGATGGTTGTAATGCTTCCTCACCTATGTTGAATCTCACCTAATGATAAACCCTATTTAAGGCCTCACTGCTTTTTGTTCTTGTTCAGTCCTCATGTTAGCCTAAGCGTTGTCACTCCTAAGACTTTTGGGTTTGAGATTTTTTCCTGCCTTCTGTTTTGTTCTTGGTTTGCATGTTTTTGTTACCTTTTTGTGGATTTCTGTATTTATCTTTCTGTACTGCCGTTTAAGAAGATCTCTTCTGTTTGGATTACCCTTTTTTGTATTGCCTCTCAAGGAGAGTTGTTTGATTATCCCTGTAGCACATTAACCTAAAGTGCTATCTAAGACTGTTGCTATTATCTTGTTTTTTCCCTTCTGAAGTAAAGAGGCAAAGATTAAAACTCAGACTTTTGGGGGTTTACTGTTCTTAATTACTGTTCTTAATTCCTTAATTCCTCTGCAGTTGGGTTCAACCTCCTCCATTAGTGGAGTTGGTTGGCACTTGGTTAGCATCAAGGAATTATTAGCTGTGGAATTTTAAACCCTAGCTATGGAGAGTGGCTGGAATCAGGAGGCATTGACTGTTGCTTTCAATAGAGCACTTTCTGATAAACTCAAGGATGAATTGGCAGCTCGAGACCCTGCAACAGACCTAGAATCCCTGATTGATATGGCCATTCAATTAGATAATCGTCTTCGAGAGAGGCGTAGGGAGCGTAGGGAGTCTTCTATATATGTTCCCAGTCAATATCCTTTGGTACTGGGAGGACTGTGATGAGAGAGACAACCCCTCCCAACTCAGCATCTTCTGGTGTTCTCTTGTCTACTTACCTTTTATGGAATGATCAGTCACATCCCCTAAAGGCCTTTGTGGATTCCGGGGCTGCTGGAAACTTTATGGATTTAGAAATTGCCAGACATCTTCAGGTGCCACTTACGAACCTTGATGACCCCCTGACCATCACGGCATTGGATGGAAGGCCCCTTGGTTCTGGTCAGGTGAGTCTGAGCACTATTCCTGTACATCTCCAGGTTGGGGGTCACCAAGAAACTATACAGTTTTATGTAATCAATACACTAGAATTTCCTTTAATTCTTGATTTTCCTTGGCTAGCCTTTTATAACCCCCAGATTGACTGGTCCTCCGGTAACATTGTCAAATGGGGGCCTAATTGTGATAACTTGTATCTGTCTACTTCACCTCTTGAACTTCTTGTCTCTCCCAACTTAAGTCAGGCTACTCCTGGGTTGTGAAGGACTATTCTGCAGTTATCCGGGACACCTCCAGAATTATGCCGTGTTCCCCCTGATTATGCAGACCTTTTAGACGTGTTCAGCAAGAAGGCGGCCTTATCCTTGCCCCCCCACAGACCTTATGATTGTGCAATTGACTTGTTGCCTGGAATGTGCCCTCCAAGGGGGAGATTATTGGAGGACTATATCCAAGAGGCTCTGAAATCTGGCATTATACGTCCCTCAAATTCACCAGCAGGAACTGGATTATTTTTTGTTGCTAAGAAGGGTGGGGGGCTCCGACCCTGTATTGATTACAGGGGTCTCAATAAGATTACCATAAAGAATCGTTATCCTCTTCCATTAATGTCTACTGCCTTTGAGTTGCTTCAGGGGGCTACTGTATTCACTAAACTGGACCTTCGCAATGCTTATCATCTGGTCTGCATCCATGCTGGTGATGGAATGGAAGACTGCTTTTAATACACCCACGGGCCACTATGAGTATAAGGTCATGCCTTTCGGTTTGGTAAATGCTCCTGCGGTATTTCAAGCTTTGATTAATGATGTGTTAAGAGACATGCTGAATAGATTTGTATTTGTATATTTGGATGATATTCTTATCTTTTCCAAGAACCTCCAGGAGCATGTTCAGCATGTTTGCCTAGTCCTCCAGCAACTCCTGAGAAACCATCTGTTCATCAAACTTGAGAAGAGTGAGTTCCATGTTCAAGAGGTATCCTTTTTGGGCTTCATTGTATCTAATGGTCATATCCAGATGGACCCTGCCAAAACCAAAGCGGTTAAAGAATGGCCTCAACCCAGCTCCAACAAGCAGGTACAACGTTTTCTTGGCTTTTCCAATTTCTATTGAAAGTTCATACAAAATTTCAGTGCCATTGCTGCTCCACTTACAACTCTCACTAGGAAGAATATTAAGGGCTTTCAGTGGACAGAGGAGGCTGAAAAGGCGTTCTGCAAACTAAAAGACAGATTTACTTCAGCGCCTATCCTTACTATCCCAGATCCTGAGTTGCCCTTCATAGTCGAGGTGGATGCCTCGGAGGCAGGGGTCGGAGCTGTACTCTCCCAGCGGGCCAGAAAAGATGACAGATTGCATCCTTGTGCCTTCTTCTCACACAAGCTCTCTTCTTCTGAAAGAAATTATGATATTGGTAACAGGGAGTTATTAGCCGTCAAGCTAGCATTGGAAGAATGGAGGCACTGGTTGGAGGGGGCCAAACATCCCTTTGTTGTATGGACTGACCACAAGAATCTAGCTTATATCCAAGAAGCCAAGACACTGAACTCTCGTCAGGCCCGATGGGCTCTATTCTTTAATCGTTTTGACTTTGTTCTTTCCTGTCGACCAGGATCTAAGAATCAAAAGCCTGATGCTCTCTCCAGGCAGTTTGATTCACCCAACATGGTGTCAACCCCAGTGATGATCATCCCCTCGTCCAAGATTCATGTTTCCCGTTTAAAACCTGTCCCTTTAAATACAGTCCTCTGTCTCCTGCCACAAGGCCACCCCCAGCTCCACAGATCATTGATGGCCAGCCAGCATACATGGTCAAGCGGATATTGGACACTCGACTGGTTCGTGGTAAACGGCAGTTTCTAGTGGACTGGGATGGATATGGGCCAGAGGAACGGTCTTGGGTCCCCACTCGCCATATCCTAGACAAGAGTTTGATTAGGGACTTTCATCGTCTCCACTCAACCCGAGCTGTTGGGAACGTCAGGAGCCGTTCCTAAAAGAGAGGGTTCTGTATGTTTTATCTGAAGTTCCTTGATATTTCTACCCAGATTAATTCTCCTTGGTTAGATGGTTGTAATGCTCCCTCATCTGTGTTGAATCTCCCCTAATGATAAACCCTATTTAAGGCCTCACTGGCTTTTGTTCTTGTTCAGTCCTCATGTTAGCCTTAGCGTTGTCACTCCTAAGACTTTTGGGTTTGAGATTTTTTCCTGCCTTCTGTTTTGTTTTTGGTTTGCATGTTTTTGTTACCTTTTTGTGGATTTCTGTATTTATCTTTCTGGACTGCCGTTTAAGAAGATCTCTTCTGTTTGGATTACCCTTTTTTGTATTGCCCCTCAAGGAGAGTTGTTTGATTATCCCTATAGCACATTAACCTAAAGTGCTATCTAAGACTGTTGCTATTATCTTGTTTTTCCCTTCTGAAGTAAAGAGGCAAAGATTAAAACTCAGACTTTTGGGGGTTTACTGTTCTTAATTCCTCTGCAGTTGGGTTCAACCTCCTCCAGTAGTGGAGTGGTTAGCATCAGGACACACACACTGGAGACCCGAGTTCGATCCCAGATGGATCATAACATCCAATACTTTTTAGGGCTGTGTTTGGTGAATCATTTGAAATGTAATACATTGTAAGACCTTTAAGACATGCTAATATTAATCAAAGCCTTTTTACATTAACAATACGGATCTGCGGACACCGTGAACAAATTTTCTAAATAAAATGCAAAGCAAATAATAAAGTGTTATGTCTTTGCTTACCTTCCATAATTGAGTCATAACAGTGTCGATACCTATTGCAAAAAATATTTTCATTGCCATAAAGAACTTTTTAGATCCATTAAAAATTGCACACATCAAATGATATTTAATATATTTAAAAAGACAATTCAAGCAAATCTATGGTTACATAAGAACATAGGTAATGTACTTGTGCTGACAATGATACTACTGCATGTGTGATCCTTGAAGTTCATCATCGCTGCCTCCGACGTCGGTGTTGGACCAATCAAATTAAACTGGTCAACACACTTACACCAATCAAATAACTCGTTTTCAGGGTACTCGAGGTTACAAAAGGTGACAAAGGTACACTTGGGGGGAAGGGGAACAGCACCTGATGGCTGGTGAACTTATTAAAATCTTTGGTGGACGTGGACTGGAACGGAAATTGCGCTTTGTAACATACAGGTTAATATACACCAATCAGGCATAACATTATGACCTTCCTAATATTGTGTTGGTCCCCCTTTTGCTGCCAAAACAGCCCTGACCCGTCGAGGCCCTGAAGGTGTGCTGGGGTATCTGGCACTAAGATGTTAGCAGCAGATCCTTTAAGTCCTGTAAGTTGCGAGGTGGGGCCTCCATGGATCGGAATTGTTTGTTCAGCATATCCCACAGATGCTTGATTAAATGGAGATCTGGGGAATTTGGAGGCCAAGTCAACACCTCAAACTCGTTGTGCTCCTCAAACCATTTCTGAACCATTTTTGCTTTGTGGCAGGGTTGTTATCCTGCTGAAAGAGGCCACAGCCGCCAAGGAATACCGTTTCCATGAAAGGGTGTACATGGTCTGCAACAATGCTTAGGTAGGTGGTACGAGTCAAAGTAACATCCACGTGGATGGCAGGACCCAAGGTTTCCCAGAAGAACATTTCCCAAAGCATCACACTGCCTCCGCCGGCTTGCCTTCTTCCCATAGCGCACCCAGCCGTAACAGAAAACATGATTTATTAGACCAGGCCACCTTCTTCCATTGTTCCGTGGTCCAGTTCTGATGCTCACATGCCCACTGTTGGTACTTTTGGCAGTGGACAAGGGTCAGCATGGGCACCCTGACTGGTCTGTGGCTATGCAGCCCCATATGCAACAAACTGCGATGCACTGTGTATTCTGACACCTTTCTATCAGAACCAGCATTAACTTATTGAGCAATTTGAGCTACAGTAGTCTGTCTGTTTGACACGAGCCAGCCTTCGCTCCCCACGTGCATCAGTGAGCCTTGGCCACCCATGACCCTGTCGCTGGTTCACCACTGTTCCTTCCTTGGACCACTTTTGATAGATACTGACCACTGCAGCCCGGGAATACCCCACAAGAGCTGCAGTTTTGGAGATGCTCTGACCCAGTTGTCTAGCCCAGGGGTTTTCAAACTTTATGATGCCAAGGACCCCCAAATATGATGAATCTTTCATGAGGGACCCCCTTCATAATCTATATATATTTATGTATGAAAAAACATTCAAACTGTTGGATAAATAGTAGGTGTGACATTATAAATGCAACATATTGTTTCCAAGCTTAAATTGTTAAAATGTTGGATGTATAAACCTGAAGAAGAAAATTAAAAATGATTTGTATAAGCAACTTTTACCTTAATAAATGTGCACTATTATTAGGCGCATATCTGTGTTTGTGAGGAGAGCACACTTACTGCATGACATACAGGCGCCGGCGCGATCATTCACATTTAACTTCAAATACTCCATCATTTTTGGTCATTCAGATAAGAGTAGCCTAATGCAAACTGTAAAGGGTCTACTTTTATTTCTGTAAACTCACAATAACAACAAAACTTTGTGCTTTTGTAAAATAATGAAAACAATCTGGATGCTCGTTCTGTTTCAGTGAACTTGAGCGTCACAAAAATGAACCGAAACTCAGTGTGTACTTGCCTCACAGACATGAGAAATATAGAATTGACATGTTTTTAAGTGAAAAACAAATATTCTGAGAGTAATCCGTATGAAACTTAGACGTATGCATTTAGACGCGTCCACTACTGCGCAGATGACATAAATCATTAGGCTACATTTGCCGGTACGCTGTGGCAAGCTTTATGCGTGTGTTTGAGTGCTGATTAGGCTATGTATTAAATATATAGGCAATTAAAGGCTTATTTTTATGATTTATGGCAGGGGTCAGCAAGTAAGTTTGGCATCAGGCCAAAAAAAAAAAAACGCCACTGGATGGTGGGCCAGAACATAGTCAAGGGATAATTTAAGAAATGAATTGATGAAAAATGCAACTAGAATTGCCTGTGACATACTGTTACAGTGTCTTTTGTAACTGGTAGTGAGCTGTTACTCTGTTAAAAAATTGGATAAATTAATAAAGCAGTAGTGACACGTAACCTGGCAAGTATATTCATTCACCAACTTGCAACACAGACCGCCTTGCTAAAACGGAAGAGGTTTGAATAAGCCCATTAATGGCATGTTTGAGTCATGCTCTTAATGAACTATGTTTTATTTCCTCTTTCCATATTGTTTATAATAAATGTGTATTTTAATTTGCTTGTTACACAATGGAGCCTAACTTATTGTAATAATTATTTGACGTAGCCTACTTTTACACTCAGAATTATTCCTTGGCATCTTCACGTACTAAACTGCATTTTTTTTATTTGTTTGCGTGCAGAGTGATGTTAACATTTAAGCTAGCCGGTGAGAGAAAATGGCACTATCAAATATAAAAAAAAGTCTAATGAGGAAAGTCGACAGCGAAAATAGGGCATACAAAGAAGAATGGAAATACAACTATGCGTTCATCCTACCTGGTTTTGTGAATGCAAAGCTGGTGTGTCTTATCTGCAACGAATTTGTCGCTGTTTGTAAAGAATATATTATCAGTATATGCACCCCTAGCTGTTCTGCATCCATCATCAAGAATTTTTTTTGTTTTTTTGCTGGTTGTCTTGTCAATATTTTTGATAAAAAGGAAGCTGAATTAGATTTTTTTCAAATTATTTTTGGGACCCCCGAAAAATAAAATTCTGGCTACACCACTGCTGTGAGGATTTTGATTTTATTATTTATTTGATTTTTATTATTTTATTTGTATACTTTTATTTGTTTTTGCTTACTTGTTTTGTTTTTGTGTTTTGTTTTGTTTTGTTTTGTTCGTGGTGTTTTTTTGTGCTGTTTTATGTACGGTTTATGCATACATAATTCTGGGTGAACAGTTGAAACCACAAAAATAGGCAGGCATGGAAAAACTGAAAACACTGGACTTTGTTAAGTTATAGACTTTTTGTATTCAGGATTTCTGTCCATTCAAATGTAACAAACACTGATTATTTCACAGATATAACTGAGAAAACAAATGCCTTTTAAAGATTCGATGCCACTAAACTTACTGTATAGAAAACTTTGATCTATAGAATACAGAATGACATTAATTTCCTTTTTATTCCACAGTGACCTCTAGGCTTTATCTTGAAAGTATTAAAGGACAACCATTTTTGGTTCCAGCATCTTGACCCTTGACTCAGACGCAGTGATGGGACGTAAATTGGACCTGTCTGGTCTGAGCAATGATGAAGCGGAGCATGTGCTCAGAGTGGTACAGAGGGACATGCAACTACGTAAGAAGGAAGAGGAGAGACTCAGGTAACAGTACATGATTTGATTTAAGTCGGCTCGCAGTTCTTGAATGTATCTGTGTATCTGTTTGAGATTGTGTGTGTGTTTGTTTGCATTGGCTGATGAGGAAAAATAAGACACTCAGTAAAGTTGCTCTGATGACACACATTTCCTGTTGTTGCCATCTGTATACACCTCCTTGAGTGAAAATTTTGTCATCATTTGCTCTAATGCTAATTCAAAGATGGTGCCTTAATATGTGCTGTGCCAGGTTTGAGGTTTTGTGGCCAATAATGTGATGTGTTGAATTAAGTGCAAATGTGAAATTTAAGAGCTACAATAAGAGCAAGATTTTCAGCAAAAAGCAGCTTAAATTTAGTTTTGTTTCTCAAACTAAACTTTAGAAGACTTAGAATATTGTGCACAAATGGTACAAACTGTTTCGCCAGATAACCTTTTGTTATATCAAGTTTTTATATAATTTTTATGTAATTTATATGAGACAACAGAAGTTAATCCAAAAAAACTCAAAGATTCAAATTCAAATAAAAAAAATTTTTTTTTTATGAGCAAATCCTCAAATCCAAAAGAAAAAGGGCGAAATAAAAGAAAGAAAGAAAAAAAAAGAAAGAAAATAAGATGATAGTGATTAAATGACAATTGTAATTTGTGGGTGACCTATCCCTTTAATGCCAATTTGGAAATTATTATTTGTTTCCATATATTTCCATGCCACACGTTTTTACTATATGTCTTTGTTTCTTTATTAATGATGTTACTGGTCTTTTCTTTTTCTTTTGTCTTATTGATACATTCAGAAATTGCAGTGCACTCTGCAGAGAATAACTAAACAGGGCGGTCACTGTGATGTATGATATTTATGTCTAAGGCTGTGTATCATTATTGCTATTGCATTTCCTAAGTAGAATGCACATGTGAATGTGGATTGTTCTTACAGCCAAAATATGATTCTACTTATCCATCTGTGAGTCCGTAGTATTTTAAAACAGTATCAGCACTTCAGTTTGGCAGTTGGTTGCAGAGTTAGATTGTTGGAGGGCAGAGGTTATAGACCTTGAGATTTCTCAATGTTATAATTTTAAACATTGTCAGACTTGACTCGCTTTGGTCTTGATCTTTTGGCTTCTTTTTTGATGAGTCAACAGCATGTCATAGACCCCTTAAGGGCCTCACTGTCTGTGAAAAGGATATATTTTCATGTCCAGTGTATTTTCTGAGTGCTTCTCAACCGGATTGTGTATTTGTATCATGTTTTTAGTCTTAATTTTTAGTTAAAGATAAAAGATGGTATGGTATTTTGGCATGGTATTTTCCTGATATGCTGCATAAACAGCTCTGCATTGCACTTGTTGTTTGAGGCCGGTTAAAACATTTTTACATATGGGCCCACGGCTGACTTGTTATGCCAGTGCCACTGAGTCAGACTCTATATAAAATAGCTGATTAGAAAACATGAGAGTTAAAACAAAATATTCAGTGGTTGAAAATTGAAACAATGTTTACTATGCATACAAAGGCAAATCTGAAATGATAAAGAAAAGGCTCCGAGAGAGTGAACGAAAGTAGTAGAAGTAGAACATTTGTATGATGTAGTATTTTAGTTGATATTACTCTTACCAAGCTGTGATTTCTGAGAGATGCACAGGGATGGCAACACTGCTATTTGTGTATTTCATTCATAGAGTTTACACTTATTCACTTCACACACAAATTATATTGCGTACTGATTTTAGAGATTTATGTATAATATGTATAATAATATGTATAATAAGTGCTGTGCTATCCCCTGGCTGACCTGTTATGCAGAAAACACGAGGAGTTACTGTGTCTGCCTAATATTTTTTCTATTATTCGGTAGAATTCGTTATTGTTTTGAGGCCATTATCTATGCCTTTCGGAATAAGGTATTAGGCTTCGGGCACATCCCTAATCGTTAAGCCATGGTTTATACACTTGCCTTTATTACAGTGATCCAGAACAATCCCAGATCCGTGATCACACATGCTTTATTTCCAATATCTTAGAAATATGCAGAGCTCACAGTCAACCGAGAACTTTGTACAGAATTACCATCTTTGAGAACGGTCATGACCTTTCCCTTCATCTGTGAATAGCCAATCAGATACTTGTTAGAATTAGAATAGCTTGGTATCATCCTGAAATGTTTGACTGTTGATCAAACACCAGCTGGAGCTTCTGAAAAACATGAGGTAGTACACAAACACACACACACACATGCTGAGATGAGTGGTCGGATGTCCTTGTAAAATAAAGCAAGAAGCTCAGTTTTGTGTTTAGACTCAAGCACTATTCAGATGGTAATTGTTTTTCAGTGTGACGTCGGTTAAAATAACATTGCATGGCTCCAGGATAAAACTCGGAATGCAATTAATTCACAGGGAGACAAGGGAGTTATGACGTAATTTTTTTCACATAGACAATATGTACACTAGGGCTGCACGATATTGGAAAAAAATTACATTGCGATATTTTTTTCCCCAACGATATACACTCACCTAAAGGATTATTAGGAACACCATACTAATACTGTGTTTGACCCCCTTTCGCCTTCAGAACTGCCTTAATTCTACGTAGCATTGATTCATTGAAGCAACTGCCATGTGATTGGTTGATTAGATAATTGCATAGATAATGAGAAATTGAACAGGTGTTCCTAATAATCCTTTAGGTGAGTGTATATTGCGATATTGAGAGCCATCAATCCAGGCTAAAGTCAATAATTACCATTCCATGATATTAATAATTTCACTAATAAGCAAGCTTCATTACAAGTGACAAAAAGGTCACTTAATATTTTATTCCAAAATTAGAATGTGCATGTCACCCCAGCAACAAGCCATACAACAAACTCGTGTTTACTGTGTGTGGTGTGTGCTACCCTGGTGCTACCGTTCTCTTAATACACCATGGGCTACTACCCTTCACATCGCATGTTCCGGCGATGTGACTATCGCGATGTCGATGTTAAAACAGAATATCGTTCAGCCCTAATGTACACTACTGGTGAAAAGTATCAAGAAAATATTTAGCAGCAAAACCTGTTTTTAACATTAATTATATTAAAGCTGCAGTCTGTAAGTTTTGCCTCTTTACCGTTGTGAATCGGGCTAAGGTAAGGAGATAGTTTTGAACACTGGCTGGTTATTTACTTGCTCAAAAATTGGCTGGTTATGTACTTGCTTTAAGAGCTTTATTAATAATTGAGGACCAATAATAATTGATAACTATAGCAGCAATAAACAATAAAAGGTAGGGAAGGAAATTCACGCGAGTCTAGTAATAGCAAGCTAGCATGAGATCCCACTCTCCCTTCAGAGCATCTCCAAAGCCACACCTCCTTCAAAACACATGAACGCACACAAGCAGAGACTGCAAACGTCACGAGACGAGACAGCGTTAAATTACCTCATGTCTCAAAGCACATAACATTACAATAATAATAAACGTAAACAACTTAAAGAGCTCTTACTTGTACCACCTGCAGATTAATTTCGGCGTTGATAGTGTTGACATAGAAACACATAAATCCGAGTCTGAGGATGTGAACCACTCCGGGTAGAACGTCACAGGTTGCCATCTCATAATTATGGTTACGACACGGTGTGAGCGCAGCATAAGCTCGTTGTTTTGATTCAGGAAGAACTGTAAAAGTCAGCTGCTGTTTGTTTGCGGTGCTTGTCTTCAACTCTGAATAGCCTTACGGAATGCACTGATAACGTGTTATGTCTAGGGATGTCACGATACCAAAAATCTAGTAGTCGGTACCGATACCACCAAAAGTACACGGTACTCGATACCAAAGTCGATACCATAGTAAAAAAAAAAAAAATAATACTTAAACATTAACTTTTTTTATAGATATTTTTTTTAAAAGAAATTACAATTATCTCACCAAACTGTTTGCTCACTCAATGTATTTGTGTTTTTAAGGTAACTTGTTGCAATAGTCAGTAATAAAACAAGAATGAATAAACACATAAGAAGCAGTAGCAAAAATAAATACAATAGATTTAAGATACAAATTGAACAATGCTGTATATTTTTTCAGGTAGGTCGAACAGTAGTATTCGCGTAAAAATAGGCCTACCACAGAAATTGAATAATCAAATATAAAATAACTCTGAATAGTAATAACTGTACAAGTTAAATATCGATTAATCATTATTATGCTAAGCCACTAGTAGACATTAGCAAGTTTTAAAGTCTGCTATCACTAAGACCTAATAGACAGAGACGATATGCTGTTAACAGTCACATAACCAACGCGAATATTCGCCAAGACGGGCATTTTGACATAACTGTGTGTGTGTGTACTGGAACCTGATTGGAATGTTTATGTGTAGGCTAATAATCCGCAAGAGGTGGCTATGTGTGTGCGCGCTTTGGTTGAGTGCGCACTGACTGAAGACCGTCTCTCAGAGAGTGTGCAAGTACTTTATAAAAATTGCTTGAATTTATAAACTGGAGTGATATAAAATGATGTGTGCTAAAGTCTTGTATTGCACCATGCATCTTGCTTGCAGAGCAAAAGCAATGTGGATACTATAAAGCCATTTGCGCATTTTGAGAGAGAGAGAGAGAGATGCGTTACCGCTGAATCACTAACACTGTTCGTAAAATTACGTCTCACAGTATAAGTTTTAAAATTACTGATTTAATTTAATCTGATAGTCTGTTTGGGTTCAACCTACATGCTAAAGAGCATAAATGTTTGGTACCAGCGGTACTAGGGTACTGTAGAAAAACAAGTACCATCAGGATTTTAAAATGATGGTATCGACTTGGTACCGAAGTATCGGTTCTCCTGACATCCCTAGTTATGTCTGTGTGAGCAGGGTGCGCGGAGGTTTGAAAATACATATGTTGACAGGAAGGTAGAACATTGTATTATTGCATTCGGACTGAATACAATGATTGGACAAACATTTTTTGGTCCTGAGTCGTACACAGAAGATATACACTCACCTAAAGGATTATTAGGAACACCATACTAATACTGTGTTTGACCCCCTTTCGCCTTCAGAACTGCCTTAATTCTACGTGACATTGATTCAACAAGGTGCTGAAAGCATTCTTTAGAAATGTTGGCCCATATTGATAGGATAGCATCGTGCAGTTGATGGAGATTTGTGGGATGCACATCCAGGGCACGAAGCTCCCGTTCCACCACATCCCAAAGATGCTCTATTGGGTTGAGATCTGGTGACTGTGGGGGCCATTTTAGTACAGTGAACTCATTGTCATGTTCAAGAAACCAATTTGAAATGATTCGAGCTTTGTGACATGGTGCATTATCCTGCTGGAAGTAGCCATCAGAGGATGGGTACATGGTGGTCATAAAGGGATGGACATGGTCAGAAACAATGCTCAGGTAGGCCGTGGCATTTAAACGATGCCCAATTGGCACTAAGGGGCCTAAAGTGTGCCAAGAAAACATCCCCCACACCATTACACCACCACCACCAGCCTGCACAGTGGTAACAAGGCATGATGGATCCATGTTCTCATTCTGTTTACGCCAAATTCTGACTCCATCTGAATGTCTCAACAGAAATCGAGACTCATCAGACCAGGCAACATTTTTCCAGTCTTCAACTGTCCAATTTTGGTGAGCTCGTGCAAATTGTAGCCTCTTTTTCCTATTTGTAGTGGAGATGAGTGGTACCCGGTGGGGTCTTCTGCTGTTGTAGCCCATCCGCCTCAAGGTTGTGCGTGTTGTGGCTTCACAAATGCTTTGCTGCATACCTCGGTTGTAACGAGTGGTTATTTCAGTCAAAGTTGCTCTTCTATCAGCTTGAATCAGTCGGCCCATTCTCCTCTGACCTCTAGCATCAACAAGGCATTTTTGCCCACAGGACTGCCGCATACTGGATGTTTTTCCCTTTTCACACCATTCTTTGTAAACTCTAGAAATGGTTGTGCGTGAAAATCCCAGTAACTGAGTATAACAAAAAGAGTTTATGAAACAAATCGCTTACCCTACCTTTAAGGGGCCAAGCACAAAAAAAGCAAGCATGTTATGCAAGCATGGCTGGTATCATCAGACTAACTGCAACAATAATTCAAGACATTTTTAGATGATTTTAACCAAAGCGGCTGAAAAATCATAAATACTTAACTTTTGACCAATAGGTGATGCTGTTACTAAATTGATGTTGTGTGGTCAGTGTTGGATGATAATGACACATACAAAGTTTAGTGTCAATATGCCAAAGTGTTGCAGAGTTCAGTTTGGAATCATGCCATCAATTTCTGTTTCAGTCCCTCAGTACAATCGATGGCGGTGTTGGCCAAAGTCCTGTCAGCCTGGCTTTGGTTCTGCTGTGTCAGTCATATTGCTGTAGAGTAGTTTGGTTGTGCTAAAGCCCAGCTCAGCAGGGACAGACACACGATCCACTTGACACGTCTGGGCGCACAGAATTGGCTCAAAATGTGCTCAAGTCCAACTCTTGGCAAGTGTTTCTATCCCAGATTAAAGCTGAAGAACAGTCAAACAGAAGCTGATTGTTGTCTTGTTGGCTAATCTAGTAAGGTAATCAAAGACCAGAGTTCACTACAGTTTATAAACTAACAGAATCTAAGCAGCTCTCACAATACAAAGTCTTTAGGACACTGAAGCTGTGTTTGGCTGCTCGCTGTCTTTCTGTCCCTCGTTGTTCTGTCTGTCTGTCTGTTTATAGTTCTCTTGTCTGTAAGGCCTAAATCTTTAAAACTTTAAGGCCTGGTTTCACAGACAGGGCTTAGATTAAGCCAGGATTAGGCTTTAGTTAAATGAGGACATTTAAGTATAGCTTTTTTTGCCTTAGAAAAAAACATTAATGGAGTGCATCTTGTGACAAAACAATGCCACTGACATATTTTAAGGTATTTCAGTGCAGGTTCCTTAAATATAAGACAGCTCAAGCATGCATTTTAGTCTGGGACTAGGCTTAAAGGATTAGTTCAATTCAAAGACGCACTTCAAAGATGCACTTGATTCACTTCAAGATCACATCCAAGATGTTCATGTCTTTCTTTCTTCAGTTGAAAAAAAATTACGTTTTTTGAGGAAAACATTCCAGGATTTTTCTCCACACAATGGTTTTCAATTGCAACCAATGGGTTGAAGGTCCAAATTAATGCAGTTTCAAAGGGTTTCGAAGGGCTTCAGAGGGCTCTGCACGATCCCAGCTGAGGAATAGGGTCTTATCTAGCGAAACCATCTGTCATTTTCAAAAAAAAAAAAAAAAAAAAAACTTTTAACCTCAAATGCTCGATGTTATTCTTTACTGCGTATGACATCATCACGCCGGAAAGGTCACGCGTGATGTAGGTGAAAGTATTGACCCAGTGCCGAAAAACTCTCATCTCATGTTCTCCTCCAATTAAAAAATTGTCCGACATTGTTGTTTTACCTTTATTTTTGTAAAGTGCGTTTGATTTAGTCTTTGCACGTTCGTTTTTACACTGGGTCGATACTTCCATGTACGTCACACGCATGACCTTTCCGACGTGATGGCGTCATACGTCATGCAAAAGCAGAACACCGAAGTTGCGCATTAAAAGTATATAAATGTTGTAAGTGTATAAATGGTTTCGCTAGGTAAGACCCTATTCCTTGGCTGGGATCGTGCAGAGCCTCTGAAGCCCTTTGAAACTGCATTGATTTGGACCTTCGCTCAACTTGCTCAAATAGTCTTGTTTAGAGTTTGCTGTAGGGTAGTCCTGCAGCATGTTATCAAAGTTCCTCAGAAACCCACCATCTCCCCCAGCTATGGGATTTGTGTATGTCTATTTATGCAGCAGCAGCAGCATATCTTACATGCTCACAGCGGCGTGTCTATGTATCTATTGGAAGTAGCAAGTCCATACTTGCTCTGTAAAGATTAAAAATCCATGCTGACAGTGACTTATCCACAGGTGATCCATGCAATGCTGCTTTAGATTGTGGCCAAAATGAGGTAGCTAACATTTGCTGCCTACTGTTTGAAGCAGCCTTCATATCAGGAGTGGAGCTATGGCAAAAACATTGTCTAGGTAGGCAACTCACTAACTGGGATAGGCTCCAGCCCTATGACCCTAGAAGGTCGTATAAGGATAGCAAGAGAGAAGCAACTCACTAGGTATTGGAACAGAGCTTGAGTCTTTCTGGGCTGTGTAGTACCACATATGTGTTCCTTTCTATAAGCACTGCTGAGCAGCTTACATTTAACCTTGAATCCACAGAGAATGTTTGGAGTAATTACAAATCCAAATATACAAAAAGCTACACTCATTTATTTATGTTTTCTCATTTTGAAAGAGAATCTACAGTACGAGTGCCTGTGAGCACGGCTTCTGAATCCTTTGGGATTCTTCAACATTGCTGAATGCAATCAGATGTGTCCCTTTATGAGGTCAATAAGTGAGCCAAGAAGAGGGATAATGCATTCCACAAATGCAATGAACTTTTAATTGATATTGCCCTGTCTCATAAATATTCATTCCATCTGCCAGGAAAGATAAATGGGCTAAGATCTGAGGAAAAAAGTTTTATTCATGAAAGCATAGCAGAGTACAAAGTGTTTTTTTAAATATCACTGGAGTGAACATTTACTTGAAGATTCTTTTTGAAAAAGATCCTTTATTCAAATAAGACTAAATATAAAAATGTTATCGGTATATAATATATATGCTTTGATACAAAACATCCTTGTTATTTCAGAGTTAACTGAATCCAACACATTGCATAAATTCCTTTAATTTGCTTTGCATTTGTGACTGAATATATGAATCTTTGATTGCACTCAATTATGAATCATAAAAGTGACTCAATACCACTCAATATCTCTTCTACTGTTCCTTTTCAGCTAAAATACTAAGATGAGATATTTGTCTTTTTGCAGCAGTAAGGCAGAATGATGTGTACCAGCACTGTAAAAAGTGATCAGTTTACTTAATTTAAAAAAGTGAAGAAACCCTTTGCCTTAAAATTAAGTGAATAAACTTCATGTGTTATTGAAAAAAAAATAAGTTATGTGGAATTGACCTATCGGTAAGCCCTTAGTTAGTTACTGTTGCTAACTCGGACAAACAAACAGAGTTGATAACTGTCTTTGTCAGGTGAGGGTAAGTATGAAGTGAGCGAGGACTCAAATGTAGGAGGAATTAGATTTATTAAATGAAACAAATGAAACAAATAAAACAAAATACCCACGAGGGGCAGCATACCACAAAATAAACCAGGAACATGAATTAAGGACAGGAACAAAGGCAGGGAGCGGAAGACATCGAACATGACAAACACAAGCACATGCACAGAAATGACAAAAACCCAACATGTGCTACACAAGACAAGACAGACATGTGACATTACCACCACCACCCCCCCACCCCCACCCCCCTACGAAGCGGCTACCAGACGCTCCACCAGAAATATAAAACACTTAAGGCGGAAGATGGGGGAACAGACCGAGTAGGTGGGACAGTCCATAAAGTCCTAGAAGGGACCAGGGAGGGACGGGAGGGACGGGAGGGACAGACCAGGGCGGGACAGGATCCCCGGCAGGAAGCCAGGGTGGCACGCACAGTTCAGGTGGCCAAGCCGGTGCACACAGTTCAGGGGGCCAGGGCAGCGCACACAGTTCAGGTGGCTAAGCCGGTGCGCACAGTTCAGGGGGCCACGGAGGCACGCACAGTTCACAAGACCAGGGCGGCGCGCACCGTTCAGGAGGCCAGGGCGGCGCGCACAGTTCAAGAGGCCAGGGCAGCGTGCACAGTTCAGGAGCACAGGGCAGCGCGCACAGTTCACGAGGCCAGGGCGGCGCACACAGTTCAGGCAGACTCCTCTCTGGACTCGAAACAGGAAGTCGAGTCCTCTCTGGATTCGAAACAGGTAGCAGAGTCCTCTCTGGACTCGAAACAGGGGACGGGGTCCTCTCAGGACTCTGGTCACGGGCTGGAGCCCTCTCTGGACTCTGCTCGCGGGCTAAAATAAATAAATAAATTCACAAAATGAATAAAATAAATTCCATTGCCATCCTCTCAGGATACCTGGAATCAGTGTTACAAGTACCCCAGGCACATCGTTTCACCATTTTTGTAGCATAAACACCATCAAACCGATGAGAGCTTCAGATCTTCCAATGTTTCTGTATGGCGCTGAAACCTAAAGATGTCCGAGTTACGGTCCCTCTGCGTTCGAGGGGAGGGGCTTACCGATAGGTCAGTTTTATCAAACAAACACAATGATTTATCTCTCATCCACCCGCGATTGATTGGAATGTTATTTTTGTATTACTTGGCCCACCCGATCGGTGAATATAACCGTGAACCGTGCTTTTGAATCCGCTCCAAGTCTCCTAGAATACGCTCCAAGTCTCCTCGAACCTGCTTCTAGTCTCCACGAGGCTGCTCCAGCCCTCCACGAGGCTGCTCGAGCCCTCCTCGAGCCCGCTCCAGCTCACTTTGAGCCCGCTCCAGCTGGTGGGGGGGTGGCTATACACCCGTGGATGGGGATCCGACATGGCCGCCCACAGCTCCTGATCCGCCATGGCATTCTGAGGCTCCTGATCCGCCATGGCTTCCCACGGATCCTGATCCGCCATGGCCACCCGAGACCCCTGACCCGCCAAGGCCACCCAAGGCTCCTGACCCGCCATGGCCGCCCGATGTCCTAGACCCGCTTTACCCCATTATCACCCTCACATGAAGAATTAACATTTAGTTAAATACTTAAAATGGGGTTTCTAGGGTTTGACCTGATATTATTGCATGGCGGTATTGTTTATGCATCATAGAGCCTTTAAATTCTGTATGGTGTGAGCTTTTCCTGCATTATAAGTGTATTATAATAAGAACCCTGTTAACATGTGACTTTCTTTCACCATAAAGTAGCATTAGGAGAGGTTAATCACACCAAATAATTAACCTTGTTGTATAATCTACCCCATACTATGAACTCAAATGTCTAGTTTCCCAAACATTTACATTATACATTATATAACATTTACTTATTACACATCGCTCTGGAATATTTGATTCTGGTCAATTGTGGCATTCCATGTGGTAAAAATGTGTATAATGAGAGGTAAATTGTTTTGTGCTAGTCATTGCACTATATTTGCATCACTCCACAGTCTCATTCTCACAATTCTAAATTCAGTCCAATAATCAATCTCCATTTATTTATGTCACGTGTGGTGGTGGTGAATAAACCGCACAACGACAAAAATACTACAATAACAGTCTTTAATCTAACACTCAGGAATTACAGGGGAACTCAGGAGAATTAAGCAAACACAACCAACTAAACATTGACAAGGCAGGACAAAGAACTAAACAAAACAGGGAGTATTTTTTTCCAGAACTAAACAAGGGAGCTAATAAGTTAACTAACAAACAACAGGTGAACTGAATGAAACTTACACAGACTAGAAACTGTAGGTCAAGACAGGAACAAACACAATGAAACAAAGCATACTAACAATTTATTTATTTGGTAAGCAAAAAGTGGGATAATGTTCAGTTTTACTTAATTGCAAAATAAACTCCTTCAGGGTGATATAAGTCATACGTTTTGTATTTGGGTCAGTCTGTTGATGCCTATTTTCTGATAACCAACTATACTAAACATTGTCCTTTACTTAGCTATTTTGTAACATAATTGTGGGCAATGACTGTTTTTCTTGTTTCCTATTCAGCTAATAAAAACAAACCACCTGACCTATGTCCTGAAAATCTGCCTTTGTTTTTTCCTTCTTTCCATCTTTGAATGCAGACAAAAATAAAACGAGAGCCAATGTAGAGATTGTGTAAGGTCTGGGCTCAGTTATCATCACTCAGAGTGTGTTTGACTGAGAGCTGAGCTGTGATAGAGTTGCTGAAAGACCCCTATTTATGTAAAATGCTTCCCATTCCCTTCAATTTTGTGGAAATCAGTGATTTTTGTGTGGATTTATGTGGAACAGTTAAGTGAGCTGGATAAGAGAGTCATTTTTAGGATGTTGAAATGCTCTTTTCTTTTCAGTGTCCCTGATGGGGTTTTGAAATGGGACGGAGACCTTTTTAAGGTCTGTATTTTCTGTTGTTAAATAATATTCAGAAGTGAATTCATTCAACAGTTGTGCACTGTATTTTAGTGCAACACTTTGTTTCTTATTCAGAACAGCCACAATTGTGTTTTACAAAAGAGTAAAACACTATTAACATTATAGTAACTATTAACTAACAAGAAACTCTGATTAATGAATTGGTAAATAATAGCGCTAAGTTGAATGTGGTAGTTCACTATTAGCTAACTTAACTAAGCACATTTTTTTTTCATACCTCCCAGAAGACTACTAATAACTACTATATATAGGTTCATAATTCATGTGAATAATGCGTAATGTATAAATAATTCTAAAGTGAATAATGGGAATGGTAACCCACTAGTAATGACTCAAGTATTACCAAATCCTTCAGAAGAAATTTCTAATGATTTGGATCAGTATTTTAAAGTGAAAAGCATGGTAACTCCTTAATATTGTAAGCTTTTGAAAGGTTTTTGATAGTATTCACTAAAGTGTTACTATATCTTTCTAAAGGAATTATTAATTATTTGGATCAGTATTCTAAAGTGAAGATCATGGTAACCCACTAGTAATGACTCAATTACCAAATCCATCGGAAGGAATTACTATCCAAAACCTTACAAAAACCTCAAAAGCTTACAATGATTTCAGTCATTACTAGAGAGTTATCATGTTTTTTTCACTTTAGAATACTGTGATCAAGAATACTTATTTGCTCCAAATAATTAAGCAAATAAGATTACTTACTAATCCATTAATCAGAGTTTCTTGTTAGTTAACAGTAGTTACTAGAATGTTAATAGTGCGTTACGCATTTGTTCCTGTGTAGTTATTCATTAATGATGGAACAGTATTCTAAAGTGTTACCCCTGCCCCTTTTATGTAAATTAGGTGCATTATAGGATGCGCATGATTCATCAGCTATTTTTGCCTGATGCAGTTAATGTTGTGCTGTTACTACCCATAGAAAGCTGGTGGTAAACATAATATAACAACAGTAATTCATCAAATGATTCATCCAGTTGTGATCAGTGCTACTTTATTGGGTGTTTACGTTACCTGATTTGCATAATTCATGTAGTCAATCAGGTGCTAAAACGACATCCATGCATATAAACTACGCTTAACAGCACAGTTTTTTTGTTGTTGTGCATATTCTGTCCTCCTTTCTACAGTTCTACTTTGTGTTTATGTGTGTAAATGTGAGCTGAAGTGTATGTGGAAAAACATGTTTCTCCATTGTTTGCTTATTGGCACATGTCCATCTCTTATTAGACAAAAACAACCTTTGGAAGAACATCCTGTTTGCGTTTTGCTCCAGCAAAAACCAAAGCTATTGAGTTATGACAGTAATGGGCATCTCTGCACCCATCTCTAATTCTCTCTCTTGTTCTGTGCTGAAATAGTCCCTGATTAAGAGTTTAATTAACATTTAAAACATTTAAGTTTTGAATCTCTAAAAAAAGCATTTCTGCACAGTGTCTGAGGTAGTGCATAGTACAGATTCCAAGGACCCCAAAATATCCTTACAAGGGAATATCATATTGTTAAATAAGGTTAACTTTTTTTTTTTTTCATTTGTTTGATGTTTTATGATTTACATATTTGGAATTTCAAATTTATATTTACCCCTCATTACCTGTAGAAGAGCACATAAGAAAACAAACAAAAAACTCTGATAACAAGAAATATACAAAATTATATATGACCCCTACACAAAGGTCCATTTATACTGGGTACACACTCATTACACACACACATCATATGCAAACTTCTGATATCTTATCATGCCTTTTTTATCAGAGAGGCAGAAGTAAAGTTAAATTCAGTTAATGAGGGAGAGAGTGTAAGATAATTGCTTTGATCAACCTCATTCCCTCATAAAAGATCAGAAACTGAAGTTCCCTTTCAGTCAGTCACGCTGAGTTACATCAGTGACTGACGGAATGGGGGTTTCGCTTAGAAGCCTATAACCTTCGAGTTCTACAAAACGAGCCAATGGCAAAACAATGCCATGGGTCTGTGAAATCTGCATAGCGCAACTCCACCCCACCTCGTGGGTATATAAGTAACTGCACGTGCAATCTCGCATTATGTTTCTGCTTCGTAGCCGAGTGCATCACTTTGCTTCTGAGCTTTTCTCTACAAGTAAGACTCTTCAGTGGTGTCGGGGTTATGGAGCGTTCCAGCATTCCTGCTGCTGATCTGTGCAGTGATCTGCCACAGAGTGTGTGTGTTCTCCCTGGGCACTTTGGCACTGCTGCAGAGTTTTTCCTCTTCTAAAAGAGCTACACGGGCACGTCTTTTTCAAGATGTCTCGCCCGTGTGTTTCTGGGTGCAGTCGCGTCATTCATCTGTCTGACAGCGACGAGGCAGCGCTCGTGGATGAGTCATGTTTTCACTGCGGAAACATGACCATTGCGATGCTTAGATCGAGACTCAATGACCTCAGAAGGGGTAGAGTCCCCTCTGTCATACCCCAATCTAGTTTCTCTTCGCGAGGACCTACTTTGGCTGGTGGCCAGGGTGATCTGAGGGTTACAGTGTGGGACACCCCTACATGTATTCCTCGGGCCACACCCCCCTCCACATCGCAGGCTGGGGAGCTTCCGATTGAGATGGCTGGTCCCTCACGTCACGGACTCAGCGTTTCATTTGGGACTCCAGCCGAAGATATGGAGATAAAGGTTCGGCTGCGCTGCCTCCTTCGGGAGCGCCAGTGTTGCCCGAGTCTGATCCAGAGCTGATGGCCAGGCTTTCCCGGGCAGCTGTGAACATTGGGCTGGACTGGAACCCTCTACATCAGCCCAAGCGTTCAAGGCTGGATGATTATTCCTGGGCACAGGGCACGCTGAATGCTTGCTACCGCCCCCAGGGCCATTCTTCCCGGAGGTGCATGAGGAAGTTACCAGTTCGTGGAGGGTACCTGCCTGTAATTGTTCTGGTGTGACCTCAGCCTTCACTACCCTCTATGGAGGCACGGCTAAAGGGTATGCAGGGATTCCCCAGTGGAGCGCTCTGTTGCGATGCTGCTGCATCCTCAGAGCGCCTCCACCTGGCGTGGTGATCCCAAGCACCCGTAAAACCAGACAAGTTACGGTAACTCAAACCATTTGAGAAAACCGATTGCGTTAAACCATTTAAGTTTTAAAACCATTAAGTATGAGTACTGTAAACTCATTTTCATTGAGTTAAATTAACTTATATTTTAGTGTTGTTTTAGTCAATCATTAGAGTAAACTGAACTTAAAGATTTTAAGATTATTTTATTCATTCAGTTTAAATTCAGGTAACAAATCTAACTAAGTCTTAACATCTATATGGTTACTTAAATGGTTTTAGGAAACCGATTGCGGCAAATGGTTTAAGTTCAGCACAACCTAACATTGGTACAAAATGATGACAGAACAGGAGGATATTCTTTAGTAATTTATTGAAATATAACATTTACATCAGAAATACAGTATGCTGTATAGACAAAAATATAACATTAGAACAATCTTTTCAGACTTTTTCACCAAATAAAACCACACAAACATGTTTAAAAAAAAGTAATACAATTTAAATAACAAAAAATAGCTATGTTGTAACACCAAAAAAAAGTGTATAATTTTTATGTAAAAAGGTAAATATTTCCTCAAAATTCAAAAGCACTGTATGAACTTTAGTGTACTCTAAGTGTATTGCACTGACCGAAGACTTGGCAGATATGACTTGGCACCACCTCATCTTTAAAGACAGTCAAAGCATCCAGTGGTTTTAAAGGTAACGTTCCCTCTTCTTCCTCAACAGTAATGATGGTGACTGTTGCCTTCTACACCTGGTCAAGCTCCTTTTTCTATATGCATTGAAAAAAATATGTTAGTTTATGTCACCACATATAAAAATAACCCTTGTCAGGGCAGACACCATATTTAAATTTTCAGAAATAAAAATACAGTTGGAAAGGAACAGAGTATTGTTTATTCAACAAGGTTTAATTGGGGGAAAATTGAATGTTCATTTTCATAATTTTTAAACCTAAAGTTACTTATTACACAAACAAAAGAAAGATTTTTTATCATGTCATACCAAACAAAAATGGAGATATTTGTAATAATCTCTCATATGTCATAAATAGAAAGAGGCATCAGTTTACTGTTGGAGATTTGTCGCTCACATCACGCTGCATCCAGTGTAGACAACATCACCCGATTATAATGGGCTGTTTTGTCGTGTCGTGCCGCTCGCATCCGGTGTAGACACGGTGAAACAAGACACAGATTTGATTAACAAATTTTAAAGGGATAGTTCACCCAAAAATGAAAATTACCCCATGAGTTACCCTCAAGACATCCTAGGTGTAAATGACATTCTTCTTCCGACGATGACGTCAGAAATAGCGTAAAAAAGCATAACTGCCACAGCGATGACGGCGGACATAGCGTAAAAAACATAAATGATGCGACGATGACGTCGGGCATTGCATAAGCGTTTTGAATCACGAGAGGATATTTTTCTTACACAAACCCATCGATTCACTTCAGAAGGCCTGCGCGAGGCCGGAGGCCCAAGAGACCGAGAAGGAGCCGCGGCGACGAGTGCCCGAGGTGGAGACGGAAGACCGCAGATATGAGGGAGTCTGAACGAACCCGTTTCCTCGACTCCCTGATCTCCCAGGCCAGCCTTTTCGGCGGCACGGTCTAGGACTTTGCCCAGCAGTTCTAGGCCGCCCAGGAGCAGTCTGAGGTGTTCAAACATGTGCTGACCAGGCTGCTGCACCTACACCGCCGCCAGCTCAGGTGCCTCAGCCTGCCCGCCGCCGAAGGCGCCCCCCTGCGGCTCCCGCTCCTCCCGCTCAGCCCAGCAGCAGCCTTCACCCGGGCCGCAGGCTGGAGGAGGTCGCAGTAAGGTGGCGCATCCCATCTCTGCCCCTAAGGGGCATTCATGAGATGGGCAGCTCGGAGATAGGCGTCAGTTCTTTTCAGGAGATGGAAACAGGACCACTCCTTCCCCCGGTGGAGGGTCGGGGGACAATATTTTGTTCTCCACCGCTGGCATCACGGCCGGCAGTAACCAATGTTTTAGAACTGACTTCCCTACCTCCGAGCTTCAAGAGGGTGCGGATGACAGTGTTCGATGCAACACCTCGTCGCTCTTGTCCCCCTCTATTGCCAGACCCCTGTCAGAGGAGGCTGCCGCGGAACACTCGTCCTTCCCTGGCCTCCTCTGTCAGGGCACGGAACATGACCCCACCCCCACCTCGGGCCGCTCTGCCTTCCAAGTCTGGGCCGGTCATTCCGCTTCATTGCCCCATCGTGGGTATGCCTGTGGTTCGCATGACCCCGCTAAATTAGATTTTGAATCTCAGTGTATTAAATAAAGAAATAAATAAAATAAAATAAAATACAATAAAAATTAAAGCTGCAAGCAGCATTTATCGGGGTTCAAGCTGTTTAAGGCCTTTAAGCACATATGCATTTTATTTAGCAAGCATGTAACCAATTAAGTCATAGAAGGAAAAGACCATTTACTGCCAATACAGGCAAATTGTCTTAGGACAGATATAGTTTTCAAAGCTTTTTAACAGCTATAGCGCCTCCTATGGTCTGATCTCTATTAAAGTTTGCATTCTTGTTTAGAACCATATGTTGATATGCTCACCTATTTTTGTGAAGTTCCACGTTTTCGTATATAGAATTTATAGGCTTTTGCATGCACTTGACCACACCCATTCTATCCTAAATGATTCTATTATAGCTATTTAAAGGGTAAAGTTTAAATTTTTTTGTAATTATTGATCTAGTCGAGTCCAGAGAATTGTACTGCATTGGTTTTATTGAGTTTAAGCGGAAAACCTAGGACTAGTTCACAAAAGTAGGTTTTTAACATAATTGTGAATATTTAATTAATTATTTTATTGACAGCAGTGGTTCTTGAGGCAAAGTTGTTCAGTATGAGGAGATTCATATTCTTGGCTTATCTACTCGCCTGTTTATATTACGCATCATCAAAAAGGTGTAAACTGAATGTGATCTTTTAATATCAATGTTTTAGTACATTATGGCACTTAAAAGGTGGGTTGCACTAATAAGGATTCTTTAGCCTGGCATTGGCTCACCCTCTGCCTATGCTGCTTGATCAGCCCTTTAATTCTAACAGTCTTTCTACGTATTTATCTGTTTAAAATGAAGTGGTGCAACACCACATTATTTAAAATAAAATAAAAATTATTCAGATAAAAAAAAAAAACTTGATAAGCGTTTAAGTTTGATCAATTTAATCCTTATTGGTGTAACCCACCCTAAGTGTTTTTCACATTAAGCATTTTAAAAATGCCCAGCTGTTTTTAGTGGTTAAAATACTGCAACAGGTGCTGTATATGTATCACAAGTGCCCAAAATTGCATCTTGTTCACAAATTTTTAAAGAATTGACAGGTTTGTGCTGTAGTTCTATGGTGGTTTTGCGACAGTCACGTGACTGAAAACTATGAATTGACCAGGTAGAGGAAATAAGACTTCTTTGAGTTATATTAGGCAGTAGGCTGAAGTGGTCAAAATTAGAAAATATAAATAAATCTATAGATAGATATAAGAGGTTTGTCAGTTATTAAGAGATGTGTAAACTTTTTACCACAACATTGTATTTGTCAAATTGTGCAAACAATGGTTCTTATTTAGATCATTGCCCAGTGGTGTGGTTGATTGCATCAAGTAAAGACTTGGAGAGATTGCAATTAGTCCAGAACGACTCAATTTAAATACAATAATATATATATTACGATATAAGTATAATTAATATATAATATAATAAGAATGCACAAAACTAGGTTGTCACTGGTAAAGGATTGTTTGTGTGCTTTATTTTATAAGTGTTACTAGTATTATAAGTAGTACTAGTCATAATTTTAACACAAGGCATGCATTAAAGGAATGTTTTTTACTTTCTGTTTTGAAAATCACTGCAAAACAACTGACTGTAATGTATAGAGGAATGAAAATATGGAATGATTTATCACCTGATATCCTATTTTTTAAGTAAAATTAGCTTATTTTTTAAGGAACATTTAATGGCACAATATATAGAAAATTGTTGATTTTGATATTTGGAATGTATGTTTGTATGTTCTCTTTCATAGGTTCATTCAACGCTGCGTAGCTATGACGCAATGGGTGTGCCGATTGTCTGAAGCCCTTATAGAATCACACCAATTCATTGGCTGATGGCGCGGGCGCTGCCCGATGCTCTTACGTCGTCATATTATACTGGTGTGCGTGCCATCCGCTCCTCAGATTTCTCTGCCTTCACAAAGCGGCCATTTCTAGCCCTTCGGATTCGGTTTTTCTGGCCTAAATATATTGGAATTCATACAACTTTCGTCACCAGCACTTCAGCGACTGCGGATAGTGGAACTTTGTTCTCCTTGCGGTAAAGTGTCATGGAGTTTTCGTTCGGTTTTCTCCAGAAGTCAGTAGGACCTACTTTTTCCACTCAGACCGTGACATTTCCCACTCCGCATTAGGACGCCAAACGCTCTCCTTCGTGGTTGACCACGCCTCCCCTCAAGGATCAGCTTGACACCCTATCTCAGGTATGTCCACAGCACATCAGCACTTTGCTTCCTCTGTCACATTTCTTCCATGAGTGGAAACGTCTGACAGGGGTATTACCTTGGATCCTCCACACAGTTCAGTCCGGTTACACGCTTCAGTTCTGTCGCAAACCCCCCCCGCCCTCCCCGCTTCGACGGGGTTATTCCTACTCTAGTAAACAGCGCCTCAGAGGCTTCTTTACTACAACAGGAACTTGCTTCTCTCCTCCAAAAAGGAGCGATAGAAGAGGTCTCTTCAACGGAAATGGAACACAGCTTTTTTTTACTTCCTGGTTCTTTCACAAAGTGTATGGATGCTGCTCTGGCCCCATTGAGGCTCCAGGGCATCCGTATACTCAATTACCTAGACGATTGGCTCATCCTGGCCCACTCCAGGGAGTTGGTGACTTGTCACAGAGACATTGCTCTTCAGCACATTTAGTCTCTTGGCTTGTCACAAGAGTGTTCTCACCCCATCTCAGCAGACCACCTTCTTAGGAGTTCATCTGGATTCCGTTCTGATGCAGGCCCGTCTGGCCCCTGCCCAGATTTCTAGTCTCATTTCATGTTTGGCCTGCTTCAGGCTCAGCCATCATGTTTCTGTGGGTACCTGTCGCAGGCTCCTGGGCCTCATGGCCGCAGCTTCCACGGTGCTTCCCCTAGGGCTGCTTCATATGAGGCCCTTCCTCTGGTGAATGAAGCTTTTAGGCGCCCGATCTACAGGATCGGCTCTTCGCCTACTGAAGGTGTCACGCGGTTGTTCCCGTGCCCTGTCAGTATGGCGGGACCCTCTCTTTCTCCAGAAAGGGGTCAACATGGGGGCTGTTTTCTGTCGCCAAATGATTACGACGGACGCTTCTTTGACCGGCTGGGGCGCGGTATTTGAGGGCAGACCAGCATGCGGAGTCTGGGAGGGGGAGGTTCTCTCTTGGCACATAAACTGTCTAGAGCTGAGAGCTCTCTGGCCCTTCGGCACTTTCTCCCCTCTCTCAGGGGACACCACGTCATTGTCAGGATGGACAACATGGCGGTGGTGTCTCATGTGAATCGCCAAGGGGGCTCACGGTCGCTCACCCTGGACAGGCATGCGTGCCGTCTCCTCATGTGGGCTCAGGACAAACTCCTGTCCCTGAGAGCAGTCCATGTTCCCGGGATCTTGAACCTCGCAGCAGATTTTCTGTTGAGGCAGAAGCTCAGGTCGGGGGAATGGATGTTGAACCCTCAAACAGTATCCCAGATTTGGGAAGTGTTTAGCAGAGCGGAGGTGGACCTATTTGCCTCAAAGGAGTTGTCCCAGTGCCAGCTCTGGTTCTCTCTGAGCTCCCCAGCGCCGTTGGAGATACATGCGTTCGCGCACCCATGGCCCAGACTAAAGCTCTATGCATTCCCGCCCGTCAAAATTGATTCTGGCAGTTCTGTGCAGGGTGAGGGAGAGCGGAGTCAGTCTCCTGCTTGTTGCCCCATTCTGGCCGTCCCAGACCTGGTTCTCAGAGATTGTTCTCCTTCTGGACTCCCCCCCGGGAGATTCCAGTCAGAGAGGACCTATTGTCTCAGCTTCAGGGCAGGATTTGGCATCCTCATCCCGAGATTTGGCCCATCAAGGGCCGTTAGCTCTGAGCGCCGGTCTTCCTGCCGATGTTCAGGAGACCATTGCGACTCTACTCCTCCAAGTGGAAGGTTTTCGAGTCATGGTGCTCAAACCATGCAGTGGACCCAGTTAGCTGCCTGGTGGGTTCAGTACTGGAGTTTCTGCAGGAGAAGTTTGCCGCTGGAGCAGCAGCTACCACCCTTAGAGTTTACGTTGCTGCCATTGCTGCTCGTAGGGAGTTGGATAAAGTCCCTCTGGGCAAACATAGGTTTGTCTTGTCTTTTATGCTAGGGGTAAGGCGCCTGAGACCAGCACGCTCTCCTGGTATTCCCTCTTGGGACCTTTCAGCCCTTTCAGCCCTCCCTTTGAGCCCTTGGAGTCAGCTCCAGAGCGGATTCTGACTCTCAAGGTTGCCCTTTTGTTGGCCTTAACCTCTTTGAAGCGAGTGGGCGACCTACGAGCTCTCTCTGTAAACGAGGCATGTATGGATTTCACTCCTGGTCTGGTCAAGGTAACACTAAGACCCAGGCCAGGATATGTGCCCAAAGTTCTGTCCACATTGTTTCGTTCTCAAGTTATCACCCTTCACTCTTTCCACCCCCCTCCTTTCGCCTCTGAAGAGGATGAAAAGCGTCATTTGCTCTGCCCTGTCCGAGCGTTGAAGTTTTATGTAGATCATTCTGGTGGTTGGAGAAACTCAAATCAGCTCTTGGTATGTTTCGGTGTCGGCCGCTGTGGGTTCCCATTGGGTGACAGGCTATTTCACTGGCATATTATCACGGTTCATGAATTCGCTGTCTCTCTCTCGTGTGTGTGTGTGTGGATGGGCGGAGCTGCTGATCATTGCTGCTGATCGTTTCACCTGCTGCAGCTGATCAGCGCGCCAGCTGCGGCTGATTAGCACACCCTATTTAGTCTCTCTGTGTTCTCCTTGCTTTTGTCAGAGCGTTGTTGGATGTACCCGTGTTTACCCGCCTGTCTCCTGCTGTCGCCTGTTTCCTGTGTTCTCGTCGTCTCCACCATCGTCATCATTCTCCACCGGAAGTGCCGGGCTGTCCTCAGCATCCCTGTGCTGCCAAGTGCCACGTCACTCTGGACTATTCCATCATTGCTGTCGTTCTCTGACCTACTGTCCTCATAAATACCTTTTACTTGCAATTGAATCCTGCTCCATCATATCATTACACATATGAGGTGCGTGGTTTACCTTCACCTCTCAGCATTCGGGCGCATTCTACCAGAAGTGTGGCTTCCTCTCAAGCACTTTTTAGAGGGGCTCTTCTGGAGGACATTTGTGTAGCGGCAGGTTGGTCCTCCCCGCACACTTTTGTCAGATTCTATAACTTGACAGACAATTCCTTGGACTGGTTTGTGCTCTGACATGCACTGTTACTTGTGGGACCATATCTAGACTCCAATCAAGTTGTAGTAACATCTCAAGAATGATCAGTGGAAACAGGATGCATCTGAGCTCAATTTTGAGTGTCATGGCAAAGGCTGTGACTACTGTACATGTGATTTTTGTCGTTTTTTATTTATAATAAATTTGCAAAGATTTCAAACAAACTTATTTCATGTTTTACCCTGCCACACTGCACACATTGAACAGGAATGGTTTGAGGAACATGAAGGAGAGTTGGTGTTGCCATATTCCCTCCATATTCCGCTAATCAAAATCCATTTGAGCACCTGTGGGATGTGTTAGACCAACAAGTTCGATCTATAGCGTCTAGACTCTTTTGGATTTGCTGCTAACGTCTGGGTTCCAGGTACCACAGAACACCTTCAGGGTTCTTGTAGAGCCCAGCCTTATAGCGTGTCAGTGCTGTTTTGGCAGCATGCGGAGGACCAACAGCATATTAGGCAGGTGGTCGTAATGTTTTGGCTCATGGGTGTATACGTTTTATATGATCAGTTTCTACTATTATTCTTTATGTATTACTGTAATAGTATACTTTCTCACAGAAAAATTTTAATAAAGAAAACGTCTCGCTAACTTCACTGTAACTCTGTTCCCTGAAAAAGCGGGAACGAGATGCTGCACTTTAAATCAAGTGTAGCTTTTGAAAGGGAAGTTACAAACACAACTTTTTGCATCGAATTGCATGATTGCTGATGGTCAGTTCAGTAAACAAGACGTTAATATAGAGTAACTTACACTAGTATTCAAAAGTTTGTTCAGCAAGAACGTGAAATTTCAAAAGTTACTAAGTTATAGTACAGACTTTCACATTGGTTCGCATTTCAAATAAATGCTGCTTTTGAACAATCTATTCACCAAAAAACTGTATTATGGTTGGTACAAAAATATTAGGCAGCACAACTGTTTTCAACATTGATAACAATAAGAAATGTTTAAGCATAAAATAAGCATATTATAATGATTTCTGATAGATCATGTGGCACTAAAGACTTAAGTAATTGCTGTTGATATTTCAGTTATTTTAAATTGTAATAATATTTCACAGTATTACTGTTGTACAGTATTTTTGATCAAATAATGTAGTATTGGTGTACTTCTTTCAAAAACATAAAAAAATCGCACTGACCCCAAACTATTAAATGCTAGTATTTAGAGCATCCTACTACATATACTTTTTATGACCCTCAAAATTGAGTTTTTACTACCTTCAGATGTGTTCAGGTTTTAATAAGGGGGCCAGACCACCCTAAACCCCGTAAATCACACTATGTGGAAGTAAGAGGATTTGTCTTGAGTCCGTTTTAATGTGCTGCATGTGTAAGCACAATCCTTGGGTGCTTCTCACCTTCTCTCTTTCTTTCCCCTAGGTGAAATCCAGCATTACACATTCTGTACCTCAGCATCTGAACTGACAATACTGTGTAGAGAAGAATATCAAAAAGTATCAAATGAAAGATCAGAGAAAGAGAGGGAAGGGAGTGAGAGATATGAGGGAAGGTAAGAAAACATGAATGAATAGTGAAGGGCTGGGTGTTTGTGAATAGTGTGCGTGAATGGTTTTACAATGAAAGAACGAGCAGCTAAAATGGCAAATGAGCCCCTATTTTGATTTCGGGAGCAGACCGGCTTTTTTTCATTTGTGGCTTGAAATAGAACAGGCTGTCTAAATAAAACTCTCTGTTGTTCTTTTTTTTTCTAGCAAACCCACCACTTTATAAAACAGCACACAGCTCTCAGTCTTTTAAGACCTTTTTTAAGACAGGCACAAATAAAACAAAAACTTAAAGTTTAATGATCACATTAATACATATTGTTTATGGTATGGAATAAAAAAAGTTACATTAGCACGAAGTAGAATCCATAACCCCTTGTATTTTAAGCAAAAACATTACCACTATGACCAGTAGGGCATAATTGTTTTTGTTTGTTTGTTTGTTTCTTTCTTTCTTTCTTTCTTTTTTTACAATTTACATTTATTCATTGACCCAGAACATTTTGACCAAGAATGAATATCAAATAAAAAATAGCAACTTGTGCTATTGAAATTGTTTACATGTGCATTCATCCATCCTTTTTCTAAAACACTTGTATACTTTTATACCAACTCCCCCTTTTAGTATACTTGTCTTAGGTACTTTTTAGGGCTGGGAATCTCTAGGCACGATTCGATTCGATTACGATTCAGAGGGCTGCGATGCGATTATAAAACGATTATCGATGCATCTTTTTTTCTATACAGATTTTCTTTTTTCTCACTTGGTACTTTTAAAGCAAAGTATTTGTAATGACCCATAATAAATTTACTTCCAATATATTTTATTAATGAAACAAATGGAAGTGATTTTACAAGTCAACAGGAAGGTTACATTTAAAGTAATAACCAATCACTAACATAAAGTAATAACCTGTTATGTGCAATATAATCCTTCAGACAATAAAATAAACATTTGGCTGTACCAAAATCACAGCTTTAATATAAAAATAGAGAATTCTGTACCAGCAGCTCTCATACAAAAGTAGTGCTTGTGGACTTCAGCATATTCTGAGTAACTAGTTACATATAGCTGCTGTTATACACAAATAAATAATAGAGTCTAAGAATTATGACTTAAAACTAAATCCTGAGCATAGACACATTTTTGCTGTATACCACAATCGAAAACAGCTTTTATGAAAATATCAAATTTGCGATAGTTTGTTGTCCTCTGGTTGGCAGCAACTAACGTTACCGGTACAACCGAGCGTTGGAAACCTGTAATATGGTTTCTCATGTTTGTCGTGTTTTGAAAATATTTTAGTTTAGTTTGACACAACTTGCATATAGTGTGGCTCTTGTCCAGGTCATTTTCCCCTTCAACTTCATAAAAATGCTTCCAAACGCTAGCTTTTAATACAGAGGGTGCCGGTCGGATTTCTTGCTCAGCTATCACGCGTCTCTGTTATGTGCACGCCACAGACGGTCCGGGCGCTGCACTTCCCGCGCTTCAGAGTTGCGCCTTTTGCGTTCCTTCAACATTACGTTATCAACATTTAGAAAATCTATTTTTTTACATTTGTGAATTGATTTTTTTATTTATTATTATTTTATTTACATTTTATAATTTTTTTTCCAAAATATATTTATTGGCATTTTGTGCAGATACAACATCTTGTATATATAAAAACTATATAAACTGTCACAGTTCGATACAATAGAAAGGAGCGAGGACTCAATAGCAGGAGGAATTACGGTTTTTATTAATAATAATAAAAAATAAAAAAACACCCACGAGGGGGAAAACAGAGCATACCACACATAGGGAACCAGGAACATGAATCATGGACGGTAACAAAGACAGGGAACAGAAGACAACGATCCAGCACAGGACTGCAAACACAAGGAGAATAAATAGGGAACAAGGCAGGTGATGAGGGAAAACAGGTGGGGCAAATTAATCAATAATCAGGTAACAAGAGGGGCGGGGTCAAGAGAATAGCCATGAGAGCACATGGCACAAGGAACACGTGACAAACCATGTGCTCACACAAAACATGACAAACACAAGCACATGTACCAGACAAATACCAGCCATGTGCTCACACAAAAACAAGACCAAATCGGGAGTGTCAGAGTTCTGTCACAAACCCAAGAATACACTACACAGAAGTGACAGAACCCTGACAATAAACTACTGCTCTGCTTTTCTCCCCAACGTGTGGTGAAAGCAACAACCTCTTGTACTGCAGAAGGCAAATTAGGCTTAAAAGGAATTCCAAATAGAGCTGTTAAAGGGTTTGGAGTGGTTGATATATTAAAGCTTTTTTCAAAAGTCTCAAATATTTTCCAAAACTGGACCAGATAGGACCAGAACATGTGAGTGTGATTGGCTGGGGATTGTCTGCACCTATTGCTTCTGTCTGGGTATATTTTGGCTAGTCTGGCATTGGTGTAGTGTACTCTATGAAGAATCTTGCATTGCATCAAGCTGTGCCTGCCGCATATAGAGGAAGAATGTACTAAATCAATTGTATAATCCCACTCTATTTCAAGTATAGTGACCCCCAGCTCTTGTTCCCATGTATTTTTGAATGAAATAGAGGGGTCAGGATTTAAGGAAACTATTACTTTACAAACTACAGAAATTAGCCCTTTTCTGCCTGTGCTAAATGAGAGAAGGGTGTCCATTTTAGAATCAGGAGGAAGATTAGGAAACTGGGGAAACTGATTTTGTACAAAACGTCTAATTTGAAAGAAGCGAAAAAAATGCGTTTCAGGAAGCTCAAACTTTTCTGACAGTTTTGAAAATTATAAAAATATTATTTTATCATAAAGGTCCTTAATGGTACTGAGACCCCTAGAAGAATAGTCATGAAAAACTGGATCAGAACATGATGGTAGAAAAGATAAATGGTTCAATATAGGAGCCCGAGTTTTTCCTCCTTTGTTTAAAAAAAAAAAAATCACGTCCACACAAGCACGGTTTAAAAGAATTTTCTCTGTCCACATGAAAACGCAAAAACACGCTATGAAGCACTGTCAAAATCCATGTTGGCCAATCAGAAGCCTGAAAAAAGGTTATTACTGGTTCAGGTAGGCTAACGATATTGTCATAAGCATTGATTATTATTATTAATGCCATAAACCAGAACAATACAATGAGACATATACATTCAAAGTAAAAAAAAAAAAAAACAATAAACAGTGACCCGCGTAGTATTGCATTCTGTCGCAATATAATGTGAGAACTGTGCATGTACAGTATCTGTATACATGTTATAAGCCCTGTTAGCACAGTTATTAGCAGCAATATTTTGGTTACGTCCGCCATTGCACAGACTCGCCTCATGTAAACAAAGGAGATAGCGGCGCACAATCTGACGTCAAACAATGGCGATAACTGCGCACATTCTGAAGTCACAAGCCAAGATCTCCGGTTTCACCATCTATACGACAGTGTTGCAACCGGAGTTTCTAAAAATCTTCACCCTGGCAGGAATTTTCAAAAAAGTTTGGTTTCAGTGACCGGATACTGCATTTGCGTGTGGACGAACGGCCAAACCGCATAGAAAAAGCTGCAGTATTGAAAATACTCGTGTTCGTGTCGACAGAGCCTGATTAACCCAAAATGCTTCCTAAATTGAGCCCATATTTTAAGAGTATTGGCCACTACTAAACTGTCTGAGACATTTTTTACTATTTATAGGAAGCTGAGAGCAAATCACAGAATGAAGGGAGAATTTTGAAGATGATAGTTCCATTTGGGCCCATACAGGGTGTTCAGAAATTCTGGAGGAGTTGGTCCAATACAAAAGCTTATTGATATTACAGGCCCAGTAATTCTGTTGAAAATTTGGTAAAGCGAGACTTTGGGAGTTCAAGAACCTTTCTCCTTATCCGTGCACACTTGCCGCCCCACAAAAAAGAGTTAGTTGTCTGTAATGATTTGTTAATGAGAATGGGTATATGCTGAAAGAGGTATAAAAAATTGGGCAAAATTGACATTTTAACCAAGTTGATACGGCCAATTAACGATTTCTAAAAATAGTGGTGACTGGTATAGTGATAAATACAGGTATCTGAATCCTTCCTAAGCCCACTTAAAGGGGAAAAGGATGTTGGGGAAGCATCTCAGCTGCTGAGTTGATAGGAAACAATTAGCTCTTTTTATGATTCAATTTGTAACCAGAGAATTTGCCAAATGTTTAAAAAATCTTGAGAATTGGTGGTAACAATGAAATGGGGTTTACTATATATAAAAGAAGGTAGTCTGCATAAAGGGACAGTTTATAAAAGGTTCCAAATCGAGTAATGCCCTCAAACTTTTCCTTACTTCACAACCAACTGGCCAGTGGCTCAATAGCCAAGGCAAATAATAGAGGTGAAAGAGGACAACCATGGCGTGTGCCTTGGTGAAGGGGAAAGACTTTAGAGTTTGTTGGTGAGCACTGATGCTACATGGGAGGAGTATAATAATCGAGTCCATGATATACAATTGGAGCTGAAACCAAATTTATTTAGAATGAAAAACAAATACTTCCATTCAACCCTGTCGAATGTCTTCTCACAGTACAACTTCGGCAGTGTCGGAGCATGGAGAGAGGATGTTATTAAAACATCTTCTGGTATTATAAAAAAGAGTGTCTCCCAATCATCAAACCTGTCTGGTCAGAGGAAATAAAAGCAGGCAACGCTTGCTGAAGGTGAAATCTTTATCTTTCTTAAGCAACAATAAAATGGATGTCTCAGACATGGTTGTTAGGAGCCGGCCTGAAAGAAAGGCCTTATTATATACTCTTTGTAGAATTGGAGCTAGATCAGAGGAGAAAGTCTTATAAAATTCGATTGTAAACCCATCAGGGCCAGGAGATTTGCCATTCTGAAGTGAATTAATTGCCTCTTGCACTTCTGTGATAGACACAGGCCTGCCCAAATCGTTTGTGGAGTCATAGTTAATGCAAGGGAATATTAGTTGATCAAAGGGGGTTAGGCCATTCAAAATTTCTGAGTTACATTCTGAGGAATAAAAATCTTAATTAATTACTTCCGGGTCGGTAACTGTGTCACCCTTAGGCGATTTAATTTTAGGGATCAGTCTAGATGTGCGGACAGTTTCGAGATTGAAATGCAAGTGATTTGCCAGATTTCACCAAATAAAAAAAATGCTGCCTAGCACTCAACAATTGCTTTGTGAAAAAAACTTTAAAAACTTTGTGAGTTAGAAGCAAGTTATACTCTGAATGAAGCTGAAGAAAACTGACATCACTTTTATGATGGATAGATGCACTTTTATGGATTTCAAAACAGAAACAGCAATTCACTGCCATTATAAAGCTTGGAAGAGCAAGGACATTTTTTTAAATGTAACACCGGTTGTATATACCTAGGATGACTTGAGGGTGAGTAAATCAAAAAATCATTTTTGGGTGAACTATCCCTTTAATAGACACAATTTTAGGTAACATTAGCATTAACTATTTCAGTAAGAGTTAGCTGGTTAGCCAGAGACCTACACAATATAAAACACAAAACTATGTATTTTGAACACCCGGTAAAAAATATATACATCAATAATTATTCATACTCACAGGTTGTGATTTTGAGGAGCAAGCTGGTCTAAATAAACTGTGTACTGACCCAAGAGCTAGCATTTCGCGAATCCCGCATTAAAGGGCGGGTCAAGTTGTTTGCAAATGGACAGTTGAAGAATCATTTTCACACATGAATTGGCACCAGTCCAGACCTTAAATTCATTGAAAGTCTTTGGGATGTGCTGGAGTAGACCTTATAGAGTGCTTGACTCTTGCATTGTCAATACAGGATCTTGACCAAAAATGTATGCGCCTCTTGATGGAAATAACATCACAAAAGGTATTTCTATCAAGAGGTGCATCCATTTTTATTTTATTTTATTTATTTATTATTATTTTAATTTTTTTTGTCAGAATTGTGTTCAATTTCTGATTCCCCCCAGCCCTAAATGCAACAGAGGCTCATTAGAAAAATATTCCTCTACCTATATTCTTGCAAAACTTGAAACACAATACATACAAATCACTCCAGTTTCCAGCTGAAATTAACAGTAAGGGCCAGATTTACTAACAGCTTGCGCCAGTGCAAACCCTCGTTTGTTGTTAAAAAACTACTGTCAGGATTTACTAAAGACATGCAGTGATAAATTATCGCTAAAAAAAGGCGTAGACAGTTGCGGTTGACCTTATTGCATATGTATTTGTAGGAGTTTCCCTTTTAGGTTCAAAATTTATGGGAGGAGAGTATTTAAATTAATCATGCAAGGTGATTTACAAAGGTTTGCACTCATAAATTTACTAGTATTTGCGCCATTATTTACTGCCCCAAAAAAGCGCGTCTTAAACCAGATGCTAATGGGTAGATTGCATTGGTCATTACTGCATACATCACTGCATCTTTATGCTCACGCTAATTTGCCCTGTTTAGTAAATCTGGCCCTGAAGGCAGTAAAGCAACAACAACTTTCAATTCGTTTTCACACAAAATTATGAATTCAGGGGCAGATTATTGACTTATTTTTGCACGGCTCCTTGCACAGTAGTACTATGTTATGATGTCAAAACACTTTTACCATAATCCGTCATTTGTAAACTAATACATTTTGACATTTGAATTACATAACCAGCTCCATTTGTGTGGCTTTTCTGACGTAGCAGCCTTGCTCAGTAGATACCTGATACAGCATTGCACTTGCGATGTGGTGTGAAACACAAGTCACGATAAAACAGCTTAAAGGGGTCATGAACTGGCTTTTTTAAAAAATGTTATACTGTTGTCTGAGGTGAACTTATGACGTTTGCGTGGTTTTTGCATTTAAAAACATCATAATGAATAAGTAATAGGCTATTTTCTACCCTGGTTTTGAGGTTCTCTCATGGAACGCTCGTTTTTTATGGTGCCTCACTGAAGACTTGGAAGTAAACGCCCACTGCTATGATTGGATAAGCTTTGCATGTTACAATGAGCTCCGTCTCCCCCATGAGTACACGTGAGAATGCTTCAAATATCAAGTCAAGAGAGTGAACAACGCACATCAAAAAAGGAACGCTATTTCACTATTTAATATAGCCCGTCAGTAGGCCGGTGATACGTTTTGGTAGCCGTCTGGAAAACACATAGCCCCGGACGTTGGGATTTGCGAGCCATGACCGAGTCTGAACACGAATCGCAGCACAATGAACCAACAACACCTCAAATAAAGGATTCTCCAGCCTGTGACAGCGTGCTAAGTTATGTTCAGGTAGACACGTACACATAATCAAGAGATATCAAACGATCTGTAATATTGCAATACTATTTACTCACATAAGTGTGTTGCTTCATTCATTCATTCATGTAATCTTATCCTGTCTGCAAATCCAGTGTCTTGTTTACAAACGAATCCGTGGTGAAATAAAGGAACAAACTCACAATGTCTTACCAACGTGAGCTGGATATTCATTAAAAATAAAGTTCATCCATGCGTTCATAATAGTGGAATGCAAATAAAGCTTATGCAGCATGTTTATTGCTTGGAAGTTTGAGCCGGTTTAGCTCCACGTAGGCCTGTTATTTATCTATAACATGCCATGCACAAATCGGTGGGCGGGGCTACAGAATAAGGTGTTAGTCTTCGGTTAAGACGGTGTTTCACCACACTCTGACGGCACATTCTGAGATTGAGCATTTGCTGGGCCTGGTGTCAATAAAAGCTTTTCTTGACAAACAAGGAAGTTTTCAGCTCCGAAACTTACAGGATATTCTTATATCACAATGAATTTTTATATATCAAAGGCTGTATGAAAAGTTGATTTCTCAATTAATGACCCCTTTAAAGACTTGTAGAAGTGAGCTAATGTCATGGTTGCTTCAGCAAATGTATTTTTACTGGGTATGTTTTGGGTTTAGAGTAGGTGGTATGTTATTTTCAAACTCACAGGGAACATTATAGAAAATTATATATAGAACATTAACCTTTTTAAGGGCCATTCACAGGACCATTTCAAAGTGCTGCGATACATACAACAACCAACATAATAACGCATTGCCAGATTCACATTCATCTGTTTCGGATAAAACTGAACATGCTTTTAGCACCACTCATCAGATGTTTCACTTTGAATGTGTCGTGAAATGTGCAAGACAATGTGATATAAATTTGCAGAAAATGTCACCACAACCATGTTTTACAAATGAGTCTGGGTTGCTTATAAATGTTGTGTAAAAAATTGGTCAATTAACATGCCAGTCACACAGTCTCTTCTTGTCTAAGTGGGTGGTTCTCTGCCAGAATAAACTGCAATATGGGCCAGACATTATCTGACAGTGTTTACTGCACACATACTGACACATTTTAGTAACAATGAAGCCTCACCCTGACTTGGTCTGTGAATTTCTATGGCAACAGGAGTTCAGAGTGTGATCTTGGCTCAAGGTTGTGTTAAAGAAAGCGAGGAACTGTATTGATGTCATTTGGACTGTGAATGTGTCAAAACAAAAGAACTCAATGACATTGGATGAAATTACATGCAAAGATGAATGTGACCTGGGAGAACTGGGCCTCACTGATTGAAAGGGTGTTTGTGTTTGTGCATGCACTGTCAATTTCTTGTGGTTTTGAGCTTTGTAAAAAAAAAAAAAAAGATATTGATTTTCTCCATTGAATAATTTGGCATTCTAAGATGTCTGTGTGTCTGACCCTGTGCAGTATTTTTCTGCAGTATTTTCTTTTTAAAGATCTGGCGTACGCCTATCTCCACACCTCCGTTTTTTCGAATATCAGATCCAAGTTTTTATATTTTGGAGATTTCAAAGAGCTTTCAAATCCAAATCTCTAACTGACCTGTGTTTAAAAACATCATTTGTATTTTATTTTATACAGGTAGAGGTTTTATCAGTGATAGATTATTTGGAGGGCTTTTAAACATGATTTTTTTTTCTTTCAATGAATGATGTCTTTTGGTGTTATGGGTCATTCAATGTATAGACATATATGATTGCGGATTGGTGTTATCAAATCAGCATTGTCATGACAACGGCTCAAGTAATTGGTTAAAAAACAATTGTGTGCTTATATGAGCAATATTACGAGTGAACGTGTTTCAATGCAGAGACATGAAGCTGTTTGTTAAATGTAACTGAGCTCATGTGCAAACACTGAACCGGTGGATTTCAGCTATTCACTTAAAGGATTAGTTCACTTTAAAGTAAAAATTACACCATGAACACAATCAGCGATCGGGGGAGAAGGGCCTTAGTCAGGGAGGTGACCAAGAACCTGATGGTCACTCTGACAGAGCTCCAGCATTTCTCTGTGCAGAGAGGAGAACCTTCCAGAAGAACAACCATCTCTGCTGCACTCCACCAATCAGGCCTGTAAATTTGCAGCGTTTTCAAACAAACTTCTTTCACATTGTCATTATGGGGTATTGTTTGTAGAATTGAGGGGAAAAAATAATTTAATCCACTTTGGAATAAGGCTGTAACATAACAAAATGTGGAAAAAGTGAAGCGCTGAGAATACTTTCCGGATGCACTGTACATGTTTCAATAGAAATTACATGAAGTATATTTTAGTTTACCATAATTGCTTGTCAGTACATTCAGCAGTACACTAGTACAATAATATTTCAAAGACAATAGAAGTAATTATGAAATTACATCAAAAGATTAGTGTATGGATTTTGTTTTTCAACCTGGTTTATCTTCGGCCAGGCAAAAAGGAAAAAAGTCTAAGGTAAATAGTAGCAACCCTCTCCTCAACAAGCTGCATGATTTGAGGTATAATTTAATAATAATAATAATAATAATTTGTTACATTTATATAGCGTTTTTCTGGGTACTCAAAGCGCTTTACATATATAGAAGGGGGGAAATCTTCTCAACCACCACCAATGTGCAGCATCCACCTGGATGATGCGACAGCAGGCATATTGCGCCAGAACGCCCACCACACACCAGCTTATTTATGGAGAGGAGACAGAGTGATGAAGCCAGTCAGTATATGAGGATGATTAGGTGGCCATGATAGACAGAGGCCAATGGGCAAATTTGGCCAGGATGCCAGGGTTACACTCCTACTCTTTTTCCGAAGGACATCCTGGGATTTTTAATGACCACAGCGAGTCAGGACCTCGGTTTAACGTCTCATCCGAAGGACGGTGCTTGTTACAGCATAGTGTCCCCATCACTATACTGGGGTGTGAGGACCCACTCAGACCACAGGGTGAGCATCCCCTGCTGGCCTCACTAACACCTCTACCAGCAGCAACCTAGTTTTCCCAGGAGGTCTCCCATCCAGGTACTGACCAGGCTCAGCCCTGCTTAGCTTCAGTGGGAAATCAGTCTTGGGCTACAGGGTGATATGGCTGCTGGTAGGCTTCCAATTTATGACCGTAGCACAAACTTGAAGTATGATAGCAGGGGGGTATGTTCAGATCCCTAAATCTTAATGCTAACAATAGTATTAGTAGTTCCTTGCCATAGTAATCACCACTAATAATAATATTATAATTGGAAGCCTACTTCTACTTAAATTGCTTTTACTTCATTGGACTTTCATTGATTTTACTTAATTTGACCTGCAGGTGGTGCCGTTGTATAGATAACCAGATTAGTGTGTGTTGCTCCTCTGTTGTCCCACAAACACACATTCATATGTACATTTTTTGACTGACATGAATGTGTATAACAAATAAATAAGCTTATAATGCAGTAATATACATTGTTATGAGCCTGAAAATTTTTCAGTTCTATCATACAATATGCTGTACTCAGAAACACCCTCCTATGTCTTCCCTTACTAAGAAGTATCATGTTACACTGTGGTACCGATTGCAATTTTCATGTACCATGGTATTTAAATGGTACTCCACTTAAAATAATGCCATATACAGTTGTACCTTGATAATTTTAGTGTAGAGAACTTTAAGCTTGTATTTGTGAAAATAAATTTGACTTATTTTTTTGTTGTTGTTGTGATGAAGATTGCTCTCTTTTGATTGGACTGACTTATCCTCTGGCTGTGAGTCTATAAGTGGTGTTATTTAGTAATTGTGTAATTCCATGTAGCTGTGGTTTAGCTGTGATTTCACATTGAGGAGCTGCATTCCAAAATAATGCAGCACACATGACGTCAGTGAATACAATTTTTAATCATCTGAGAATCAAAGGAGGGCTACAAGAATCACAGCATGCAGAGAAAGTGAATTGTTCTGGCTAAAATCTCAGCCCCTTGATGCAGCTTTCTAAAAATATATATAGTTCCTGACAGAGATTCATGAGAGATAACTGGTTGAGTGTTTTAATAGTGACATTACAAGAGTAATATTTTGATAAATGTTTCAACTGTCCATACAGTGAATGTTAATTGGGTCCAGAATTTTCAAGCTCCAAAAAAAAAAGACACTTGTAGGATTATTCCTGGTTCATTACAAATATTCATTTGTGGCGTAACATTGATTAGGTTGACTATGGCTTCAGTATTGGAAGTCAATACAATATTTTTATTACACAGCAGAAAAAAAAACTGTCTCCTTGACAGCAAAATCACTTACCCAATTGTTTTTGGAGAACAGAACAGACTTTGTGGTTTGCAACTTTGCTGATCGTTTACTTGCACAAACAGCTATATTGATAATCAATCCAGATTTTGATAAGCAACACAATGGGCCTTATCATACACCCGGCGCAATGCGTAGCCAGGCATGACGCAAGTATTTTTTGTTCGTTTCAGCCCGACGCAGTTATCATTTTCACGTCCAGCACCACGTTGTTTAAATAGCAAATGCACTCGCGCCCATCTGTTCGCCCATGGGCATACTGGTCTGAAAACGAGGTGTGTTCAGGAGCATTGTTGGCGCATTGCTATTTTGAGGCAACTGAAAACAACTGCGCATTGACCAACGAAAACCTGGTCTTAAGTCAATAGCACAGTATTTTTTGTGTTATTTAAAGGTGCACTGTGTAAACGGCATCTAGCGGTGAGGTTGTGAATTGCAACCACCCACTGCTCACCCCTCCCTTTTGAAGCGCATAGAGAAGCTACGGTGGTCGACACAGGACAAACATTTCGTCATCTGAGAGAGCAGGGAGTAGCTAGAGCTCTGTAGAGCAGTTGTTCATTTAGGGCTACTGTAGAAACATGACCGTGCAAAATGGCGATTTCACTGTAAAGGGGACCCGCGGTGTATGTAGATAGAAGTGGCTCATTCTAAGGTAATAAAAACATAACGGTACATTATGTACTTTATACACCATTATGTCTTTATACACCACTGAAAACATAGTTATGTATATTATTAAACTCTATTGGAGTTAGGCAACACGTATCAGGACCCACTCATCTCCATAATCATACTCTAGACCTAATATTGTCACATGGAATAAATGTTGATACCGTTGAAATTCTGCAGCAGAGCGATGACATCTCAGATCATTACCTAGTATCATGTATACTTAATTTAGCAAAGGCTGCAAAGCCGTCCCCTCGCTTCAAATATGGCAGGACTATCACTGCTGCGACTAAAGATTTCTTTGTAGATAATCTTCCTCATCAGTTTCATCTCCTCAGCATCCCAGATAGCCCAGAGGAACTTGATGTTGCAACAGAAACTATTGACTCTCTCTTTTCCAGCACTTTAGACACAGTTGCTCCTCTGCGCTTAAAGAAGATTAAAGAGAATAGTCCAACGCCGTGGTACAACGAGCACACCCGGGCCCTTAAAACAGCAGCCAGAAAAATGGAGCGCAGCTGGAAGAAAACAAAACTGGAAGTTTTTCGCATTTCGTGGAAAGAGAGCATGATTTCATACAGAAAGGCCGTAAAAACTGCTAGATCTGCTTATTTCTCGACTCTCTTAGAAGAAAACAAACACAACCCTAGGTATTTATTCGATACAGTGGCTAAATTAACCAAAAATAAAGCTTCAACTTCTGATGTCTGCCAACAGCACAGCAGTAATGACTTTATGAACTTCTTTACTTGTAAGATTGATAATATTAGGAAAAAAATTATAACCATGCAGCCGTCTACTACTGTATCACATCAGACAGAGCATTGTAGTGTCACTGAGGAAAAATTACACTCATTCACTGCTATAGGAGAAGAAGAATTGGCTAAACTCGTTAAATCATCTAAATCAACAACATGTATGCTCGACCCTATACCGACTAAACTACTAAAAGAGATGCTTCCAGAGGTCATAGATCCTCTTCTTAATATCATTAATTCATCCTTGACTTTAGGATATGTACCGAAAACTTTTAAGTTGGCTATTATTAAACCACTTATTAAAAAACCGCAACTTGACCCTACAGAATTAGTCAATTACAGGCCAATCTCAAATCTACCCTTTCTGTCAAAAATACTAGAAAAGGCAGTGTCCTCACAATTATGCTCCTTTTTAGAAAAAAATGGTATCTGTGAGGTTTTCCAGTCAGGATTTAGACCACATCATAGTACTGAGACTGCTCTCATTAGAGTTACAAATGATTTACTCTTATCATCCGATCGTGGTTGTATCTCTCTGTTAGTGTTACTCGATCTTAGCGCTGCATTCGATACCATCGACCACAACATTCTTTTGAATAGACTCGAAAATTATGTTGGCATTAGTGGAATTGCATTGGCATGGTTTAAATCATACTTATCTGACCGTTTTCAGTTTGTAGCAGTAAATGAAGAGATCTCACACCGATCACAAGTTCAGTATGGAGTACCGCAGGGCTCAGTGCTAGGACCGTTGCTTTTCACCCTGTACATGCTACCACTGGGAGATATCATTAGGAAGCATGGCGTTAGTTTTCATTGTTATGCTGACGATACTCAGCTCTATATTTCTTCACGCCCTGACGAAACTTACCAATTCACAAGATTAACGGAATGCATAGCTGATATAAAAAATTGGATGACTAGTAATTTCCTGCAACTTAATTCAGAAAAAACTTAATTTTTAATTATTGGACAAAAAAACTCCACATGTAGTAACCTAGAATACTGTCTAACACTTGATGGCTGCTCTGTCAAGTCCTCGTCGTCAGTTAGGAACCTGGGTGTGCTCTTTGATACCAATCTCTCATTTGAAAGCCACGTTTCTAGCATCTGTAAAACTGCATTCTACCATCTTAAAAATATATCTAAATTACGGCATATGCTTTCAATGCAAAATGCTGAACAGTTAGTTCATGCATTCATGACCTCAAGGCTAGATTATTGTAATGCTCTACTGGGTGGTTGCCCTGCTCGCTTAATAAATAAACTGCAGCTGGTCCAAAACGCAGCAGCTCGAGTTCTTACTAGAACCAGGAAGTATGACCATATTAGCCCGGTTCTGTCAACACTGCACTGGCTCCCTATTAAACATCGCATACATTTTAAAATCTTGCTAATTACTTACAAATCACTAAATGGTTTAGCTCCCCAGTACTTGAGCGAGCTCTTAACGCATTATACTCCATCACGTCTATTGCGGTCTCAAAACGGCCAGTTGATAATACCTAGAATATCAAAATCAACTGCAGGCGGTCGATCCTTTTCCTATTTAGCACCCAAACTCTGGAACAGCCTTCCTAGCATTGTTCGGGAAGCAGACACACTCTGTCAGTTTAAATCTAGACTAAAAACGCATCTCTTTACTATGGCATACACATAAAACATTTTAATTTATATTTTATTCAAATTGTTAGGCTGCATTAACTAGGTCAGCCGGAACCGGGAACACTTCCCATAACACCTGATGTACTCGTTACATCATAAGAGGAATGGCATCTACGCTAATGTTAGTCTCTCTGTTTATCCCGAGGTTTACTGCAGTCAGCCGGATCCGGGCCGTATCCAGATCAGATGGTGGACCAGCGCCCAGACATTACCAACGTATCCCTGAAGTGTCTGCAGAGACCGTGTCAATTAGTCTACCCTCTGAAATTGCTCATCGACATGGCATCCTCAATGGATCCATCTCCGGCGTGATGACTCCGATATTTCGAATATTCCTATTTAATAATTGTTTAATTGACACGCCATCCTCAATAAACCCGGTGTGATGCCTCCGATCTTTCGAATAATCCGATCTAATATTACTTCTGACCTATAAGGCTGCCAAAATAATAAACATACACTGTTTGTTAATTGGCCAGAGGAGAACTGGCACCCCGACTGAGCCTGGTTTCTCCCAAGGTTTATTTTTCTCCATTAGGACACCTGATGGAGTTTTGGTTCCTTGCCACTGTCGCCTCTGGCTTGCTCAGTTGGGGACACAAAATTTTCAAATAAATATCCAAATAAATGTAATTACTAAACTAAATTATATCAACTACATTACTTGAATATATATGATAATTGAAATGAGCTGATGACATCACCGTTTTCTCCAGAGCGGCTGTACAGCCGAATCAAATTCTGTTCATTATTTTCCTGTTTAACACTGTGAAGCTGCTTTGAAACAATCTGCATTGTAAAAAGCGCTATATAAATAAAGTTGACTTGACTTGACTTGACTATTATATTGCATTTCGGTCAATAGATCCTCATAAATACAACACACTGCACCTTTAAAGGGCGCGTTAGTAATTTGCGCCTGTAGGTGGGTGCACAACGTATGGCGTATACACTCTGCTTATTACACACACAGGGACGCGCAGCAGCAGACAAACATTTTTAAATATTAAAAATAAAAGAATTGTTCTCTGGAGAAAAATTCTGCTTTCAAATACTGCCATTTAAATAGCGAACCCACCATGGTGCAAGCGCAACTTGCTTTTAAAGGAAATGTGAGATGAGACACTGATTGGTTTATTGCACTTTACGCCCAAAATACACCCATTACTGACTAAGAGAATAGGGACAACCCTTTTAGACCATGCACCTGGCACGCCAAACATTTTTCCCGTCGTTTTCCACGCCCTAAGTGCACCTGCGCCATGCACTTCAGACCATGCGCTCAGATCGTTAAAATAGGGCCCTATGTCACAAATACTGTCGATTAAGCTTAAAGGGATCGTTCACCCAAAAATGACAATTCTGTCATCATTTACTGTTTGGTTACCCATATTCTTCAAAATATCTTCTTTTATGTTCAGCGGAACAAAGAAATTCATACAGGTTTGGAACAACATGAGGGTGAGCGAAGGATTACCTTTAATGGGATAGTTCAACCAAAATGAAAATTCAAACACTTCGAAATATCTTTTTTGTGTTCTGCAGAAGAAAGACAGCCATTAAGGTTTGGAAAGAAATGAGAGTGAATAATAAAGTAAATAATTTGCATTTTTGGGTAAACTATCCCTTTGTATTGATTCACCATTCCCTTGATCTTATGGAAAAGAGCAGTGTGAGCATTCAGCAAAATATATTTGTTTGTGTTCAACTAAAGAAAGACAAACATGAGGGTGAGGGGTGAACTATTGCTTTAAAATTAGGACCAAGTTTTCATAATGTTAAAAGAGTGTCAATGAAGAACTCATTCAGGTCATGGGAGGCTACACAATCTGAAGTGTGTTTTGGCTCAGGGTGCTAAAGTCCTCACTGGGTAATCTTTTCCAGCTCCGCACATAATTTACTGATGAGGAAGCAGCATATGTGTGTAGGTCTCCTTGCAGATGTGTCATTATGTGGCTGAATTTATATTTGAGTCGAGTTTGGCAAGAAAATTCTAGAAAAGAGGGGGAAAATGAGTGAAGCCAAGTGAGCTGTGAGAGAGAGTCCCGCTGAGACATGCTTAAAGCTGCCATGATAAGCCTGACTTGTACTCTCTGCCCTCAGCATGTGCTGCCTGAGATACATTTCTCAGTGTGTGTGACTGTATGTGTGAGACCCACGTTTGATTGTCTTGAATTGTTAATGTGCTCTCTGGCACACTAAGTTTAGTGCTGGGCCTGGGGGTGGAGCGAGTAGATGCATGATTTCAGTAATATATATATATATCTTGCACTAAGAATAAAGAATATCTATATATATCTTAGAATTGTTATGCACTAAGAATAAAGCCTGTTTTTGCATCTTTTCTAATGACATGATTTTGCATTTTTTCTAATGACAATTAAGCACATTTTCCATCTCATTATTCTGATTCTCATTATTCTCAATGTTGATTCTCATTAGATTCTCATTGCTGTAATAGAGTGATGAAAACCATCCTGTCTGGATGCAATTATTTATTTTTACTTTTATTTATGAATTCCAAAAGTTTTGGGTCAGTAGTATTAGTATTAGTTAGTAATACAGTAGTAGGGATTTGGAGGCACATAGTGAAGACAGGTCACAAAAACAAACAGATGAAAACAAGCTGTAGAAAAGAGGAAGGGAAAAAAAGCAAGACTCAAGTGTCTTGTCGGTGTCCTTGCTCCTATACTAATTGCTCCTTTACTAACCAATCCAATTATATACCCACCAGGTTGCAGTCGTAAACTGAGACGTTTGGTACTCAAGAAACATTTCTTATTATTATCAATGTTGAGCTGCTTAATATTTTTTTAGGGATGCTGATATGAAAATTTGAAAGCCGATAACTGATATATGGGCCGATAAATCTAAATACAATTTTTTATAAACTTTGAGAGCCTGATTACAAAAACAAAAGGCTCACCATTAAAAGCCATGTCCCAATCTCTTCAACATAAATCAAATCTATACAGTACAGTAGCCAAGTTTCAACCAGTTTAAGATTCCTTAACTTTTAAAATAATTTTACACTCCTATGGCGAACTTACTTTATTAAAAAAAAAGGTAACACTTTACAATAAGGTTTCATTTTTGTTAGCATTAGTTAACATGAACCAACAATGAATGAACAATACTTCTACAGGATTTATTAATCTTAGTTCATGACAATCTCAACATTTTCAGATCCAAAGTTGTGTCTGTTAACGTTAGGTAATGCACTGTGAATGGACTGTTAATGAACACAAACATTTGATTACTAACATTAACAAAGGTTATGTTCACTGTAAAATGTTACCAAAAATTCTATTGCCAAAAAAAAAAAAAAAAAAAAACGAAATAATGCAAACAAGTCATTGGACAACATTACTTGGACATATAAAGAAACAAACTGTATTTGCCATGCATGAAATAGCCTCCGCATGGACAATAAGGAAATAATTTTAATCAAGAGAAAAATACGAGAACAATAAAGTTATTACTAGTTCCCTTTCAGTTGGTCACGTTTGACGTACGTCGGACGTCACCGACGAATTGGGATCACTTCAGGGAGCCCCTATCAGCTTCGAGATATAGAGAACCGGCCAATGACTATTGGCGTGCGAGATTTGCATCTCGTGCTCCGCCCCGCAGCGCGGGTATAAAGCGGAAGCGAATGCAGCGCACTGTTGTCATTCACTTCGGAGCCGAACGGCTTTGATGAAGCACAGACTGCCTGTATTCAGCGAGAGAGAGAGAGAGAGAGAGAGAGAGAATTGGCTGAGGATCGTTCTTGTGCTGGTCAGACGGCAGCGCGACCGCGGGCTCACCGCTGCTGGAAGCAGAAACCAACTGCTGTTTTCACAGCAACAGTAAAAAAAAAAAAAAAAACTGCTGATTCGTGAAGCGTTTCACTTGAGAGCAGATACAGGCTGCACTATCTCCTGTATTCTGCCGCGGTCTTCCCTGGGTGCTTCAGCACTAAAAGAGCGTTTCCTCACAAAAAGAGCAACATTTCTGGATGCGGTCGTTCCCTGTCGCCCGCTGACAGTCACAATCGCTGTATCACGTGCCTGGGCATTCAGCACGCTGAGGCAGCTTTTGTGGATAGTTCATGTTCCCACTGCGGGAACATGACTATCGCGGCGCTTAGGTCGAGACTCGCCTACCTTCGGGAAGGTGGAGTCCCCCTACCCATACCTTGATCTAGTGCTATTCCTGCCCAGCAGAATAGACCTACTTCGACGGATGGCCGGGGTGACCTGAGGATTACGTTCAGGGCAAACCCGCCGAGCCAGCCTCCGCAGGCCCCTGATCCCTCACAAGCGCCGCAGCCGGTAGGGCTTCCGGAGGAAATTGCTGGCCCCTCCCATGGGCGTCCAGTGGTGACCTTCGGGGCTCCAGTAGACGAACAGATGTTGATCGCTGCATCGGAGGGGGAGTTCTGGTCCTCGGAGGATGAAGATTCGGCTGTACTGCCTCCCTCTGGGAGAGTGGCAACGGCCGAGTCGGACCCCGAGTTGACGGCTATGCTCTCCCGGGCCGCCGAAAAGGTCGGGCTTGAGTGGAACCCAGGGGGTACGTGGGAATCCCGCCAGTGGAGCGGGCCATCGCGATGCAACTGTGTCCGGCGACCGCCTCCAACTGGCGCGGTCAGGCGATGTCCACCTTAGTGGCCCAGGAACGGCATCTCTGCCTCAACCTGGCCGACATGAGGGAGACCGACAAGTATCGGTTCCTGGACTCCCCCGTTTCTTCGGCCGGGTTTTTCGGCGACGCGGTCGAGAGCTTTGCCCAGCAGTTCTCGGCCGCCCAAAAGCAGAGGTGATCAAACACATCCTGCCCCGGCGGCCAGCTGCTGCCTCCACCCAGCCGCCGGTCGCAGCGCCTCCGCCTGCCCGTCGCCGAGGACGTCCACCCGCCACCGCCCCCGCTCCCGCCCCAACCCAGCAGCAGCCTCCACCCGGGCGTAGGCGTGGAGCCGGCCGTGGGAAGGACGTCCAGCCCGCTCAAGCCAGGTGGCAAGCGCCGTCGTAAGAGACCCTGAGACGGGCCACCCAGAGATGGAGGAGACGGCTCTTCAGGAGATGGTTGCAGCACCACTCCTTCCCCCGGAGGAGGGCCGGGGGAGAATCTTTTGTTTGACTTCTGTTCCGCCCAAATTTTCAAAGAAAGAACAGTTTCCAAAATCTCTGGGTGCCAAGAGAGCGCGCTTGGCGGTGTTCGACGCTCAGGCGCCTCTCCAATCGCCAGCAGGGGGTGCCGGCTGTGGGGACGCACACAAGCGGCCTTCTGACTCTCGCACACCCCCTCAGCGGAAGCAGGTAAGTGTTGCGCAGCTCACTCAGACCCCCTCTTCGGGCCGCTCTCATGCCGTCCGTGTCGGGTCCCTGCATGCCGCCTCGCTGCCCCGCTGCGGGTACGTCTGTGGTGCCGATGGTCCCGCTTGTACGGTCGCTGGGAGTCTGGCTAGCGCTCCCCAGCCCGTCTCGCTGGCTCATCCGTACCATCAGACTCGGCTATGCGATTCAGTTCGCCCGGCGTCCCCCCAAGTTCAGGGGCATTCACTTCACCTCTGTGTCGAAGGAGAATGCCCCTGTGCTTCAGGCGGAGATCGCAGTCCTACTGGCGAAGGACGCGATAGAGCCGGTCCCTCCAGCCGATATGAAAACCGGCTTCTACAGCCGTACTTCATTGTACCCAAGAAAGGCGGCGGGTTACGGCCGATCTTGGATCTGCGATTCCTGAACCAGTCCCTTCACAGGCTACCGTTCAGAATGCTAACGCAGAAACGCATCTTCAGGTGCATCCGTCCCCAAGATTGGTTTGCAGCATCGACCTGAAGGATGCGTACTTTCATGTCTCGATTCTCCCTCGACACAGACCGTTTCTACGCTTTGCGTTCGACGGACGACCATATCAGTACAAAGTCCTACCCTTCGGGCTGGCCCTGTCGCCCCGGGTCTTCACGAAAGTCGCGGAGGCGGCCATTGCTCCCATGAGAGAGCGTGGAGTTCGCATCCTCAACTATCTCGATGACTGGCTGATCCTTGCCCAGTCGCGAGAACAGTTGTGCGAACACAGGGACATGGTGCTCAGTCACCTCATCCGGTTGGGTCTTCAGGTCAACTGGGAAAAGAGCAAACTCTGCCCCACGCAGAGGATCTCTTTTCTCGGTATGGAGCTGGATTCGGTCGGCCTGACAGCGCGCCTCACCGAGGAGCGCGTCCAGTCGGCGTTGATCTGCTTGAATTCATCAACATTTTCAGAGGCTCCTGGGGCATATGGCATCCGCAGCCGCTGTAACGCCGCTCGGGTTGCTTCATATGAGACCGCTTCAACGCTGGCTACACGACCGAGTCCCGAGATGGGCGTGGCACAGCGGATCCCTCCGTGTCCCTGTGACTCCGAGGTGCCGCCAAACCTTCAGCCCGTGGTCGGACCCTTCATTTCTACGGGCAGGAGTTCCCCTAGAACAAGTGTCCAGGCATGCTGTTGTCTGGTCCCTGGACGGGACGCGGAGGTTCTAGGTGGCCTACCACAGGCTGTGGTAGACACCATCACTTCCGCTAGAGCTCCCTCTACGAGGCGCCTCTATGCGTTGAAGTGGAACCTGTTCGTCGGCTGGTGTTCTTCTCGCCAAGAAGACCCCCGGAGATGTTTGATCGGTTCCGTGCTTTCCTTCCTACAGGATGGGTTGGAGCGAAGGCTGTCTCCCTCCACCCTCAAAGTCTATGTTGCCGCTATCGCCGCTAATCATGACATGGTAGGTGGTAAGTCTCTAGGAAAGCACGATCTGATCGTCAGGTTCCTGAGGGGGGCGAGGAGACTATAACCGCCTCGCTCTCCCTCTATACCCTCTTGGGACTTAACTCTGGTGCTAACCACACTGCAGAGGGCGCCCTTTGAGCCTTTGCAGTCAGTTGAGTTAAAAATCCTGTCTCTGAAGACAGTACTCCTGACTGCATTGGCCTCTATCAAGAGGGTAGGGGACCTGCAGGCATTTTCGGTCGACGAATTGTGCCTGGAATTTGGGCCCGGTAACTCTCATGTAATCCTGAGACCCCGGCCCGGATATGTGCCCAAGGTTCCCACCACTCCCTTCCGGGACCAGGTGGTGAGCCTGCAAGCGCTGCCTTTGGAGGAGGCAGACCCAGCCCTAGCTTTTCTCTGTCCAGTCCGCGCTCTGCGGACTTACGTGGACAGAACACAAAGCTTCAGGACCTCAGAGCAGCTCTTCGTCTGTTATGGAGGCCAGCAGAAGGGAAAGGCTGTCTCCAAGCAGAGGATGGCCCACTGGATAGTGGATGCCATCGTCTTGGCGTATCTAACCCAAGACGTGCCCTGCCCACTCGGGTTAAGAGCCCACTCCACTAGGGGTGTAGCTTCTTCCTGGGCGTTGGCTTGTGGCGCCTCGCTGACAGATTTTATAGCCTCCGTGTAGAGCCGGTATCTTTCTGTGTGCTCGCTTCCCATAGTCAGTAACACCGAAGTGCCCGTTTTAAGTGTCGGCTTGCTGCGCCACTCCCTTCCCTATGGAACGGATACGTGCGCTTATATGCTCCAGTCGAGTTCCCCAGAACGGCGAACCCTGTTGAGTCCTCCGCAACCTGCGGCAGTCAGATGTGACGGAGCGTCCGACGCCAGGTCTAACACTCGTATGCATTGGTGGAACTTGTGTTAGGCTGGGTTCCATATGTTGTGACCCCCACGGCAGTCCCATATGTGTATTCTCCACATGGTAACTCCCTTCGGGCATGATGTGGCTTCCGCAGCGTCCCTCTAGGCACGCTTTCCCAGCGTTATCCAATAGTCTGCTGAAGTGGGTCTTGCGGAACAGCAGTGTGACTTCCCTGCGTGAATTCCCCGCCCGGAACAGACGGGGTCTGAGGGGCTCTCGCTGGGCGCTGGAAGTGGTAGTAACTGTGGCGTTTTCCAAAGGGATCCCAATTCGTCGGTGACGTCCGACGTACGTTGAACGTGACCGACTGAAAGGGAACGTCTCGGTTACGTATGGTAACCCTCGTTCCCTTAAGGAGGGAACTTTGACGTACGTCCCGTCGCCACAGTTGCTGTACCATCACTGCATGGCCGAGTCACTAGTTCGGCTCCTCAGTGAAAAACAACAGTGCGCTGCATTCGCTTCCGCTTTATACCCGCGCTGCGGGGCGGAGTGCGAGATGCAAATCTCGCACGCCAATAGTCATTGGCCGGTTCTCTATATCTCGAAGCTGATAGGGGCTCCCTGAAGTGATCCCAATTCGTCGGTGACGTCCGACGTACATCTCCGTTCCCTCCTTCAGGGAACGAGGGTTACCATACGTAACCGAGACGTTATTAATAATAATGCTTTAATGTTTTTGAAAAAAAAAACTTTAATATTACAGTATAAACATCTTTAATATATTAAATATATTTAATATATTTCAAATAACGTTGCTGTTTGAGCTGCGCGCGCTGAAGAGAATGAACACCCATAAACTGAAGTGCTTAGAAGGTTAATTAACTCAAATAAACACATCATATATGTGAACAATCAGATATTTATACAAAATAAATATAATATTACAACTTACATTTGCACAAAATCACGGACAGGTGAACTAAGTTATGTAGTCAGAAGGCCTAACTCCTGTGGATGTGCTCTTCCCTTGGTTGAGCTGCGCACGCTGAAACTGAAGATGATCACCGGTACGTTAACTTAATATTAAGACTTATATATGCTTATAATGACGCGAATGCACAAGCGGACTTTGACTGTGCTGGTCAGAATGCATTGTGGACGCGCTCTTCCCACAACAGCAAGCTGAAACACAACAACTAAACCCAGAGAATTCACGTTTTATTACAAAAATGTTCTCATAACAGTGTTATGTATATGACAGTCCCAGTAGTTATTAATGATGTGCATTTCTGTTTGAATATTACAACTTACAATGGCACAAAAGGCTGCGAATGCACAAGCGAACTTGGACGTGCTCTTTCCACAACAAACGCGCTGAAACACAACATTCTTTTACAGTCATGTTCTCGTTATAATTTTATGTAGCCTACATGACAGACTTGCGCTGCACATGACGTCCGACGTACGTTGAACGTGACCGACTGAAAGGGAACGTCTCGGTTACGTATGGTAACCCTCGTTCCCTTAAGGAGGGAACTTTGACGTACGTCCCGTCGCCACAGTTGCTGTACCATCACTGCATGGCCGAGTCACTAGTTCGGCTCCTCAGTGAAAAACAACAGTGCGCTGCATTCGCTTCCGCTTTATACCCGCGCTGCGGGGCGGAGTGCGAGATGCAAATCTCGCACGCCAATAGTCATTGGCCGGTTCTCTATATCTCGAAGCTGATAGGGGCTCCCTGAAGTGATCCCAATTCGTCGGTGACGTCCGACGTACATCTCCGTTCCCTCCTTCAGGGAACGAGGGTTACCATACGTAACCGAGACGTTATTAATAATAATGCTTTAATGTTTTTGAAAAAAAAAACTTTAATATTACAGTATAAACATCTTTAATATATTAAATATATTTAATATATTTCAAATAACGTTGCTGTTTGAGCTGCGCGCGCTGAAGAGAATGAACACCCATAAACTGAAGTGCTTAGAAGGTTAATTAACTCAAATAAACACATCATATATGTGAACAATCAGATATTTATACAAAATAAATATAATATTACAACTTACATTTGCACAAAATCACGGACAGGTGAACTAAGTTATGTAGTCAGAAGGCCTAACTCCTGTGGATGTGCTCTTCCCTTGGTTGAGCTGCGCACGCTGAAACTGAAGATGATCACCGGTACGTTAACTTAATATTAAGACTTATATATGCTTATAATGACGCGAATGCACAAGCGGACTTTGACTGTGCTGGTCAGAATGCATTGTGGACGCGCTCTTCCCACAACAGCAAGCTGAAACACAACAACTAAACCCAGAGAATTCACGTTTTATTACAAAAATGTTCTCATAACAGTGTTATGTATATGACAGTCCCAGTAGTTATTAATGATGTGCATTTCTGTTTGAATATTACAACTTACAATGGCACAAAAGGCTGCGAATGCACAAGCGAACTTGGACGTGCTCTTTCCACAACAAACGCGCTGAAACACAACATTCTTTTACAGTCATGTTCTCGTTATAATTTTATGTAGCCTACATGACAGACTTGCGCTGCACATGTTGCACTTAACTGTATTTTCCTTTTCGAAGTGATTCCAATCATATTTCAAGCAATTCAAAACCATCATGGCAGACAGTGCCCATCTGAATTGTCTCAGCTGAAGGAAATAATACATTATCTATTTTATTATCGAATTTAATAACGATAACATCAAAAATTAGCATTTATCGGCCGATAACGATATGAACATGCATCGACAAGTTCTTGACAGGCATTGTGAGATTCACCAGAACACAATCAGACAAAAGTGGCATGCCCTATATGAGTTTTGAAGAGAAGAGTTTTTTGAAGATACTTACCTAATTTCTACTTTTGTTTTCCATGCAAACATAACAGCATAACAATTTGAAATTACATTGGGGTGAGTAAATAATGTCAGTTGCATTTCTGGGTGAACTGTCTCTTTACATTTAGATGCAAGTTAGTGTGCATATGTGGTTGTTCTATACTATGAATGAATGCGGTATAGACTGCATGATAGAGAATGTGATTAGTATTTTCTGTCGTTTGGCTGATTGCGTGCTGATTGATTGCAGAGCTCAAGTGTTTTTCTCTAACTCCACTTAACAGAAATGCCTAAACCTCATTAATAACTTCAAATTTATACTCTTACTAGTCATCTGATCCTTATCTTTGCATTGCAATATGTTGTACAATTACATTTGTTTTCATTGCCAAGTTTTAATTTAGACAGTCATTTTAGATGTTTAGATGAAGCAGAATTTTAAATATAGAGTGAACTGTAAAACTTAGGGATGCACGATATATTGGCCACCATATCGGTATCGTCCGATATATGTAAAAAATTTTATGTTATTGTTATCGGCCTGATAAAGAAATGTGGCCGATATCTTAAAGCCGATAAATAATAAATTATTACCTTCAACTGAGACATTTCAGATGCGCACTGTTCACCATTATGTTTTTTAATTGCTTGAAATATGATTGGAATCATTTCAAAAAGGAAAAATACAGTTAAGTGCAACATGCAAGTCTGTCATATAGGCTACATAAAATTATAATGAGAACATCATTATAATTGTGTGCCTGGGACATGGATTCTTTTGTTTTTGCAATCAGACTCTCAAAAATTATATGAAAATTTGGATTTAGATTTATCGGTCAATATATCGTTTATTGGCTCAGTTATCGGTATCGGCCGAAATGTTCATATCGGTACATCCCTAGTAAAACTGAACCATAAATTAGAATTAAAACTATCAATGAAGACAAAAAATTGTCATATGGCAGGTACACACAGTAGTTTCCAGAAGTATTTAGGCTATACTTAATGTCTGAATTCAGAATTTCATTGTATTAGATAATTTTATTGTATATTAGGTAAAATATGAAACTATATGGCAATTGTAGTCCGTATACTTTTTGTCTTCACTTTGAATCTTTTGTTTAATCATTTTAAAACCTAATAAACTTATTTTTGTGAACATTTTTGATTGAAATTTGCCTTTTGCTCTATTTCTATAAAAAAAATATCATTTGATTTGATATTTTGTCATATAATGCAAAGGCATTCTTACATTTTTAGTAATTTATTTAATGTAATTATATTTTTCATTTTAATTTTTTTAAGACTTAGCAATTTTGTTATGTGCTGTTGTTATTTATATATTTTTTTATTTCAGTTTTTGTTTTAGTAATTTTAGTACTGTACACACATCTATACACATTCATTTCAATTGACTATAATTGTTTTTTTATGTAGTGACCCAATCCCTAATTTCAGTTAAAATGTTAGATGTTAAATGTTAGACAGTCTCTGAATATTATAAAATTTCTCTTTTTTGTATTTTTGCTGTTTTTACTTAACAATAATGACAATAGATTGACAGAACATAATGATCACATCACAATGCAATGTAAAGTGATAATATAAACTCTAAGCAGTGAAATACCTTGATTAAATGATGTCACTATTCAAACCAGTCATCAAGTGTCAGATATTTCAGCAAATACTCAATCACCAAATGTTTACAACTTTAAGATTTAATTAAAGAAACGGACGTGAGGCCCAGACATCCGTAAATAAGAGGAGAAATCCAACCTTTAATGACATTGTACCAACACTAAATTAGTTGTCTTTCGACGACATGGTATAAAGGTACCTCATGTTTCACTCAAACTGGGACATTTCTTTCTTTCAGCCATCTTTCTTTCCTCTCTCTGCATCCTCTGAATTCCGCCCTACAAATTGTTCAGAGCTGCTCTGATATTTTAAATCAGCTTGTGTTCTTCATACTTTGGGCTTTAATAATTACTGAGGCTCTTGTAAGTGCTGCTGGTGCGGCCCAGAGACTCAGAAAGACCCTCTTTGATCTCCAGACACAATAAATGCTGCCTTCTAAACTAAACACATATTTCCCTCCCCTGCTTTTAGCTCACAGAATTCCATAACTGAGCATAATGGGTCATGCTGAACTGTTTGTGTGCATATGGTTGAGTGGCTTTATTCATATGTTCGCAGATTTAAGCATTAGAAAACTTTAATCTGAAAATATTAGTCTGAAAATCTCTCTATCTAAGCCTTAAAAGCTTGGACCTCTGACAACCCGTTCATTACGAAGTCAACAAGCTTGAAGTTTTATCACTGAGACATAAAGAATGTTTTAGCAGAGAAAGACACACACACACATAGAAAGAAAGAGAATGAAAGACCACTATCTAACCAGATTACTGTTGCATTGCGGTAATCAATAAACATTATGATACACTCTCAAACACAGGCACACGCCCTCACACACTCTGTTTTCAGGCATATATGTGTTTTTTCCATATAGAAATGTCAATCTTATGTGAAAATGTAAATGTATGACTCACTTTGTGATAAAATTGCAGCTGGATTTTCTCAGTCCATTAGGCTGATGCTTTCAGGATCCGCAGAACCAACTGTCTGTCTTTCCCTCACACACATACACACAAAAACATACACACACATGCACGCTCACTCACTCTGGTAAAGCATAAAATGTAATTTTACTGTAAAATACTGTCAAATGTATGTTTTTTTTAAGTAAAAGCTATCAATTACCATTTGATTTATATAGGTTCATGTTACATTGTGGGGATGTCCCCAAATGTCCCCACAAAGATAGCAAAAACCATGTGTGTGTGTATATGTGTGTGTGAATAATGACTCATCCTCGGCATTTCTGCTTCCTGTTTCTCTGGCTGTCTGCCTCTGAGCTCTTAGTCCTGTGCTGTGATTGGCTGCGTCTTTGCTCTGCTCCTTTCACAAGCAGACTGATGAGAGCCCAGATGACCCGTTGAGGCTTGTCATTGTCTGATTCACACTTATGCGTGTAAACAAAACATGTATAAGATACATATATAAGCCTGGTACTGAATCTCCTGTGTGTATCAGTGTCCTTTGGGAGTCATTAAGATGAAACACAGTTTATTTCACTGTGTAGTGGGACTAGAAGAAAGCTGGGAGCATATTAAAGAGCCCTGCTGTTTATTCTTCTGCCATTCTGTGAACATGGCTTGTTGTTTTTCTGAGAGGTTCTCAGGGGAGTGCTCACTGATGCAATTTAAAGCCAGGTCTGTGAGGTTTTCTGTGCAAACAGATGTGTACTGAACTGCTGCTTCTGCAGAAGGTTGCTATTTAAAAATGCCATAATTGTATCATTGATATGGGTGTATTAATAATGGTTGCTCAGCTTCGCTGGGCTGTGTGACATCCCCTGGGGTGATTGTGAACATCTGTGGCTATAAGTATTTTATAGTTTCACTAATATTTTATGTTTTTTTTTAACTTGGTATTCTTTGAAGTATCATGGAATACCATGTAAAAAAACATGGTGCATTAATCTGGTAACCACCAGTGGTGGAAAGATTACTTCGATTACTTTCCAAAAAATGTAGTGTGTAAAAATACTTCCAAAAAACTATTTGAGTAAGAGTAAAAGAGTAGCTCATTTGAAAGTATTTATGAGTAGTGAGTACTAAGGCTGTCACGATTCCTTGATTAAATTAGAGAAATCTATTTGAAAAAATCCTCGATTGCAATTTACCCGTGTCGAGTAACCGGCAAAATACCGGACGGGAATCCATTAACTGCATTATTAGACCATTTTCTAAGGCTGCACAATGTCTTAAAACCATTAAAAAACATATTACAGCATAGATAATGCTATTGAGTGCTTTAATTATTTACATGCATGTTGGTTCCGTGCGTCTCAGAGCGGCTCTGTTCACAGATGCTGCTCCACATGAACCGTTATCATTTACATGCGTTGGGCGTCTCAAACCCTATCTGAGCATATGCTGTGACTTTGGGTTGATTATAACATTCATCTGGGAACGCAATGTGTGCCATTTCATTAGATTTGTAAGGTAAATCATTTATAAACTTACACCAACACAGGAGAATACATCATTGTATGTTTCTAAATGTGCAAACTGCGCGGTTTCAAAATAAAAGTCTAAAACCTTGCTCTGAGTTTGCATGTTTTGATGTTCACGTGTTCTTATTCAAGAAATTACAGTGGCTGTAGCATTTCTATTTTAAAGAATTTGCCAAATATTAAAAATTAAGTTAACATTTTATTTAAATATTGTGTGACCAATATTAAAACATTGGTTAGTGACAACCCTTGTGCGTACTGAGCTGTGGATTCTACCCCCTTATAATAAACATTGTACACTGCAATTTAAAAATTTTGAAAACACTATACATATTGTTATTCACATTCTCGTTTGCTGTTTGCCAAAGAATGAAGAATATCCTCCAACGGTTTTAATTTGACATCTTGGAACTATATCAATAACAGTGCATACGTTAGACGAGCACTGACGTGAATGACTGATGTAACACAAAAATTTGTAAAACAAATCTTGCTCCATCCTTTATCTTTACTCAAAGTAGTAAGAAAGACAGACAATCTACATTAATAGACACAGTTTTAGGTAATAGTGGCCCACAGCTGCTAAGCAGAAGTATTTCAGTAAGGCAGTAATAACGTGAATTAGCCGGTTAGCCGGAAACTTACACAATATAAAACACAAAACTGTGTATTTTAAACACCTGGTAGAAAATATATAGATCAGTTATTCATACTTACAGGTTTGGATTCTGAGGAGCAAGTTGGTCCAGATAAACTGAGTACTTACCCATCTTTCAAGAGCAAGCGTTTTGCAAATCCCATGTTGAACTCCGTGATTTGAGAAGCAGTCGTCAGTAATATGGCGTTTGAGGGCTGGTCAAGTTGTACGCAGGCGGACATCATACAATATAAGTGCACATTATGCAAATGTATTTTCTAGTGATGTAGAACCATCACACAGTTGGATTTGAATTACAAATGACTCGTATAGGTGTTTCAGAGTCGATTCTTTCTTTTGAGAGACAATAATTTTATTTATTGTGCACTTTCGAAAAACCATAATAGGGCCACTTTAATGAACACTGAGCAAGCTTTTGTTGCACATAAAATATCAATGTTTAGAACAGTGCAAAGAATACAAAACAGGCAGGGCGCCTGAGGGAGAGACAGAGGAGTTCAGATTGTGCATCTCTGTCTATATGTTCAAGTAAATAAAAGGGAGTGGGAAATTGGAGTGGCCACTTACAGGAGTTATTAATGTAATAATAATTATTGGTTATATTATAATATTTATTTTGTATTTTCTTTATTTCCCCCTTAATTTCATGTATCTCTTTACCCAACTAAAATACCATATGTTTTGTAAATACCGTAAATGCCCGACTATTATGACAATAAAGTTTTGACTGTATATCTGTAGACCTAGGTTACAACAGCATGTGGTGAGAAGTGGCTACTGTTGGAGCACATCTGATTTCTTCTGGAAGCTGGTTCCAGCTGTACAGGTGGGATAATAGCTAAAGGCGGACTCACCTTGCTTTGGTACGCTTGGTATTTCTAACTGACTTGGTCCTAATGATCTGAGTGATCTGTTTATATTCAGTGAGCATATCTGCATTGTATTGCGGTCCTAGGCCATTGAGTGATTTATAAACAAGTAATAGTACTTTTTAAATAAATTCTAAATGTAACTGGAAGTCACTGTTAAGACCTGAGGATTGGTGTGATATGTTCAGATTTTTTGGTTTTGGTCAGAATCCTGGCAACAGCATTCTGTATGAGCTTATGGTCTTTTTGGGAAGGCCAGTGAGGAGTTCATTACAATAGTCAAACAAAAACATCTAGTTCATTGCAATATTTTTGAGATGATAATATGCTGATTTAGTTATTGCTTTGACATCACTACTGAAAATAAGGTCTGACTCTAAAATAAAACCTAGATTCCTTGATTTTTTTTCTGTTTTTTGACACCTATAGTTAAGGTATGCGTTCACCTTGAGAATTTCATCTTTGTTTTTAAATGCAATGACTTCAGTTTTGTCTTTGTTTAACTGAAAAAAGTTTTGGCTCATCCAACTGTTAATTTGAGGGCGGCAGTGGCTCAGTGGTTCATGTGGGTTGTCTACAAACCGGAAGGTTGGTGGTTCTATCCCGGTTCCACCTGACCAACTGTCGAGGTGTCCATGAGCAAGATATCTAACCCCAGCTGCTCCCGACGAGCTGGATGGCACCTTGTGGTGTATGAATTGGTGAATGTGAGGCAATATGTGAAGCGCTTTGGTGGCCATGGGTCTGTCTGATTTTTGCTCCTGTCTGCCTCTTGTCTGCCGGTCACAGTGTTTGCAGCTCTGTACAGCTTTGCTTTTGAATCTCTATTTGATATCTTTTCTTGTTGTTTATACTGCTAAATATAACTTACTCATCACCATATATTGTTTAATATTTTCTATCACGTTAAAATTGACATTGTTAGCTTTTAATTTAAATCACTATCACAACGTGTTAGCATTTCACAACGCGTTAGCATTTCACTAGCCTGTTAGCCTGCCATTTGTGCATCCGGGTTTCCTGTTTTGTCTCTCGTGCCTTTACTAGTCCATCAAACAACTGTGGTAAGTTGGATTAATCAACAAATACGGTAAGCCATGTCTTCTCCTTTTATTGTTACCTGCACTACATGTTTCATGTTTAGTATATCTGTCTCCGTTGGTGAACAGGGCTTCACATGTGATAAATGTAAGGAGATAGTCAGACTGACGGAGAAGATTTCAGAATTAGAGACACGCATCCAGATTTTATTTGAGAGTAGTGAGAACAAAACAGCTTTAGACACTGCTTTGGATGCGACTAGCTCAGTGAAATCTGTACATTGTTCGGTTCCGGCTGTAGAGCCCGTGCAGCAGGGCAACTGGGTGACGGTGAGACGGCATAGTCGCGGATCAAAAAACCACTCTTCCGTTCCGATTAGAACATCAAACAGGTTCTCCCCACTCAGTGATGCACCCACTGAGAATCCTGTTGAAAGTGCCCTAGTTATTGGCGATTCTATTACACGGAACGTGAAAATAGAGACACCAGCCACCATAGTCACATGTTTACCGGGAGCCAGAGCGCCTGACATCAAAGCAAATTTAAAAGTGCTGGCTAATGCTAATCGTAAATTCTCTAAGATTATTATTCATGTCGGCACAAATGATGTTCGACTTCGCCAGTCGGAGATCACCAAAATTAACATTAAAGAGGTGTGTGAACTCGCAAGTACGATGGCAAACCGGGTTTTTTGCTCTGGTCCCCTCCCCATTAAAAGGAGTGATGAGATACTTAGCAGACTATCATCACTCAATGGCTGGTTGTCTAAGTGGTGTCCGCAAAATAACATAGGGTTCATAGACAATTGGAAAAGCTTTTGGGGCAGACCTGACCTGTTGAAAAGAGATGGTATCCATCCCTCCTGGGGTGGTGCCGCTCTTCTCTCTAGTAATTTGGCACATAGTCTTAAAGCTAAACCTTGACTAACTAGGGCCCAGGTCAGGAAGCAGACAGACTGGCTTACCCGACCGTCTGCTAGCTGTCTCGCGTCACAGAAGTCAGATAAATCCCAGCACATAGAGACTCTTTCACCTAGCTATTATCACATAGAGACTGTGTCTGTTCCACGAATTAGTAAATACAAAAAACCACCAAAACTATTCAACGGTAAAAATTTAATTGATGTCCAACAAATAAACAACAGATATAATACAGATGATCAAATGATAAAGCTCGGGCTGCTGAATATTCGATCCCTTTCCTCTAAAACGCTTATTGTTAATGATATGATTACAGATAATAATCTAGATGTGCTGTGTTTGACAGAAACCTGGCTAAAACCTGACGACTACATTACTTTAAATGAGTCCACCCCACAAGATTATTGTTATAAACACGAGCCGCGTCTGAAAGGTAAAGGGGGAGGTGTTGCTGTAATTTATAATAATATCTTCAGTATTACTCAGAAGTCTAGTTTCAAATATAATTATTTTGAAGTTTTGGTGCTTTACGTAACGTTATGTAGTGAAATTGATAAATCCTGTTTAACATTTGTGTTGGCTACTGTATATAGGCCACCAGGGCACAATACACACTTTATCAGAGAATTTGCTGATTTTTTATCAGAGTTAGTACTGGCTACAGATAAAGTCCTAATTGTTGGTGATTTTAATATCCATGTAGACAATGAAAAAGACGCATTGGGATTGGCATTTAGAGACATTCTAAACTCTATTGGAGTTAGGCAACACGTATCAGGACCCACTCATCTCCATAATCATACTCTAGACCTAATATTGTCACATGGAATAAATGTTGATACCGTTGAAATTCTGCAGCAGAGCGATGACATCTCAGATCATTACCTAGTATCATGTATACTTAATTTAGCAAAGGCTGCAAAGCCGTCCCCTCGCTTCAAATATGGCAGGACTATCACTGCTGCGACTAAAGATTTCTTTGTAAATAATCTTCCTCATCAGTTTCATCTCCTCAGCATCCCAGATAGCCCAGAGGAACTTGATGTTGCAACAGAAACTATTGACTCTCTCTTTTCCAGCACTTTAGACACAGTTGCTCCTCTGCGCTTAAAGAAGATTAAAGAGAATAGTCCAACGCCGTGGTACAACGAGCACACCCGGGCCCTTAAAACAGCAGCCAGAAAAATGGAGCGCAGCTGGAAGAAAACAAAACTGGAAGTTTTTCGCATTTCGTGGAAAGAGAGCATGATTTCATACAGAAAGGCCGTAAAAACTGCTAGATCTGCTTATTTCTCGACTCTCTTAGAAGAAAACAAACACAACCCTAGGTATTTATTCGATACAGTGGCTAAATTAACCAAAAATAAAGCTTCAACTTCTGATGTCTGCCAACAGCACAGCAGTAATGACTTTATGAACTTCTTTACTTGTAAGATTGATAATATTAGGAAAAAAATTATAACCATGCAGCCGTCTACTACTGTATCACATCAGACAGAGCATTGTAGTGTCACTGAGGAAAAATTACACTCATTCACTGCTATAGGAGAAGAAGAATTGGCTAAACTCGTTAAATCATCTAAATCAACAACATGTATGCTCGACCCTATACCGACTAAACTACTAAAAGAGATGCTTCCAGAGGTCATAGATCCTCTTCTTAATATCATTAATTCATCCTTGACTTTAGGATATGTACCGAAAACTTTTAAGTTGGCTATTATTAAACCACTTATTAAAAAACCGCAACTTGACCCTACAGAATTAGTCAATTACAGGCCAATCTCAAATCTACCCTTTCTGTCAAAAATACTAGAAAAGGCAGTGTCCTCACAATTATGCTCCTTTTTAGAAAAAAATGGTATCTGTGAGGTTTTCCAGTCAGGATTTAGACCACATCATAGTACTGAGACTGCTCTCATTACAGTTACAAATGATTTACTCTTATCATCCGATCGTGGTTGTATCTCTCTGTTAGTGTTACTCGATCTTAGCGCTGCATTCGATACCATCGACCACAACATTCTTTTGAATAGACTTGAAAATTATGTTGGCATTAGTGGAATTGCATTGGCATGGTTTAAATCATACTTATCTGACCGTTTTCAGTTTGTAGCAGTAAATGAAGAGATCTCACACCGATCACAAGTTCAGTATGGAGTACCGCAGGGCTCAGTGCTAGGACCGTTGCTTTTCACCCTGTACATGCTACCACTGGGAGATATCATTAGGAAGCATGGCGTTAGTTTTCATTGTTATGCTGACGATACTCAGCTCTATATTTCTTCACGCCCTGACGAAACTTACCAATTCACAAGATTAACGGAATGCATAGCTGATATAAAAAATTGGATGACTAGTAATTTCCTGCAACTTAATTCAGAAAAAACTGAATTTTTAATTATTGGACAAAAAAACTCCACATGTAGTAACCTAGAATACTGTCTAACACTTGATGGCTGCTCTGTCAAGTCCTCGTCGTCAGTTAGGAACCTGGGTGTGCTCTTTGATACCAATCTCTCATTTGAAAGCCACGTTTCTAGCATCTGTAAAACTGCATTCTACCATCTTAAAAATATATCTAAATTACGGCATATGCTTTCAATGCAAAATGCTGAACAGTTAGTTCATGCATTCATGACCTCAAGGCTAGATTATTGTAATGCTCTACTGGGTGGTTGCCCTGCTCGCTTAATAAATAAACTGCAGCTGGTCCAAAACGCAGCAGCTCGAGTTCTTACTAGAACCAGGAAGTATGACCATATTAGCCCGGTTCTGTCAACACTGCACTGGCTCCCTATTAAACATCGCATACATTTTAAAATCTTGCTAATTACTTACAAATCACTAAATGGTTTAGCTCCCCAGTACTTGAGCGAGCTCTTAACGCATTATACTCCATCACGTCTATTGCGGTCTCAAAACTCTGGCCAGTTGATAATACCTAGAATATCAAAATCAACTGCAGGCGGTCGATCCTTTTCCTATTTAGCACCCAAACTCTGGAACAGCCTTCCTAGCATTGTTCGGGAAGCAGACACACTCTGTCAGTTTAAATCTAGACTAAAAACGCATCTCTTTACTATGGCATACACATAAAACATTTTAATTTATATTTTATTCAAATTGTTAGGCTGCATTAACTAGGTCAGCCGGAACCGGGAACACTTCCCATAACACCTGATGTACTCGTTACATCATAAGAGGAATGGCATCTACGCTAATGTTAGTCTCTCTGTTTATCCCGAGGTTTACTGCAGTCAGCCGGATCCGGGCCGTATCCAGATCAGATGGTGGACCAGCGCCCAGACATTACCAACGTATCCCTGAAGTGTCTGCAGAGACCGTGTCAATTAGTCTACCCTCTGAAATTGCTCATCGACATGGCATCCTCAATGGATCCATCTCCGGCGTGATGACTCCGATATTTCGAATATTCCTATTTAATAATTGTTTAATTGACACGCCATCCTCAATAAACCCGGTGTGATGCCTCCGATCTTTCGAATAATCCGATCTAATATTACTTCTGACCTATAAGGCTGCCAAAATAATAAACATACACTGTTTGTTAATTGGCCAGAGGAGAACTGGCACCCCGACTGAGCCTGGTTTCTCCCAAGGTTTATTTTTCTCCATTAGGACACCTGATGGAGTTTTGGTTCCTTGCCACTGTCGCCTCTGGCTTGCTCAGTTGGGGACACAAAATTTTCAAATAAATATCCAAATAAATGTAATTACTAAACTAAATTATATCAACTACATTACTTGAATATATATGATAATTGAAATGAGCTGATGACATCACCGTTTTCTCCAGAGCGGCTGTACAGCCGAATCAAATTCTGTTCATTATTTTCCTGTTTAACACTGTGAAGCTGCTTTGAAACAATCTGCATTGTAAAAAGCGCTATATAAATAAAGTTGACTTGACTTGACTTGTTGAAAGCGCTATATAAATGCAGTCCATTTAATTTCATCAATTCATTGCCACAGGGAATCAATGGGGCTGTAGTCATTAGGCAATATCCCTTTTGGTTCTTTGTTTAGGGGTAAAGCAAAGCTCGAAATATGTGACCAGCGATATACTGTTAGTGAACGTCCGATACCGCACACACTGCTGAGAGCAACAGTTAGATGAACATGTAAATATATGATATGTGCTTTCCTCTCAATAACAAAATAAACACACAACCAAACTGAGAAAACCGCAAGCATTTTTTTAATAAAGCATAAGAAAAGCATCTGATCATAGCAACGTGGATATGTTTGCACAAGCTCTGCAATTCATCACTCTAGCAGCTTTACCATGAAAAACAGCGTCAGTGTCTAATTTCATCCGAAGAACAACTTAATTTTCTACTATAAAGCATCTCTCCAGTGTGTTCATGGTTTCACTCGCATACGTCTCTCTATGGACTGAACAGAAGAAATAAACCAGAAAACCTATTACTGTCACATGTCTGTCTTGTCTTGTGTAGCACATGTTGTGTTTTTGTCATTTCTAGCCATGTGCTCGTGTTTGTCGTGTTTGGTCTGATGTCATGTCTCCGGTCTATTGTCAATCCCACCCTTCTTGTTATCTGATTATTGGTTAATTTGCCCCACCTGTTCTCCTTCATTACCTGCCTTGTTTGTTCCCTTTATAATCTCCTTGTGTCTCCTTGTGTCCTGTGCTGGATCGATGTTTGATGTCTTCTGTTCCCTGTCGTGCTTCACGTTCCTGCTCCTAGTGTTTAGTTTATGTTAAGTTTGGTTTTCCCCCTCGCGGGTGTTTTGTTTATGTTTGTGTTTTTTACAATAAATCTACCCTTCCTGCAAATGAATCCTCGCTCCCTTTTCTACCCGGTTATCCCTGACATAACAATCCAGCCATGATGAGGACTCAGCGGAAGAAGGCCTCACACCAGCCACCAGCCTCCACTGTCTCCTGCCCTCTCTGGCAACGCATACTCCAGCTAAGAACATTGAGTTCCCTTCGCCAACAGGGGACTAACCTGAAGAAATTTGCCCTGAAGTTCAAGAGGGCGGCGGATGGGCTTGGATACAACGATGGGGCTCTCAAGGACCTTTTTAATTATGCCCTTGATGAGCCTTTTGACTGGTGCATAATGAGAGGGAGGTGGAGTTTTGCCACTCGTCATGGAGAGACGACTGCCAAGGATGCCGAAGCCCCTCCAAGGGCGGTTGAAGCTGCCGCAACAACCTAGCTCCGGTGGTCCCGAGTCCGGTGTTCCCAGTTACGGGGGTCCCGAAACGGAGGAGGAGAAAGGCTTCCGTGACAGGTCCGGTGGTCCCGAGTCCGGTGGTCCCGAGTCCGGTGGTCCCGAGTCCGGTGGTCCCAAGCCCAGAGACCGTCCCGGAGGTGGCTGCCGTCCCAGACGCACCACCCAGGCGTCTGGCCTTGCCCGCGCCTCCCAGGCGTCTTGCTCTGCTGTGTTCTGCCCCTGACCAGCGTCCAGAGATGGCTCCAGCCCCTGACCAGCATCCAGAGATGGCTCCAGCCCGCAACCAGAGTCCTGAGAGGGCTCCAGCCCACGATCAGAGTCCAGAGAGGACTCTGGTTCCCGTTTCGAGTCCAGAGAGGACTCCGCTTCCTGAACTGTGTGCGCCGCCCCGGCCTCCTGAACTGTGTGCACCGCCCTGGCCTCCTGAACTGTGCGCGCCGCCCTGGCCCCCTGAACTGTGCACACCACCCTGGCTTCCTGCCAGGGATCCGGAACCGCCTGATCCACCCTGGCTTCCTGCCAGGGATCCGGAACCGCCTGATCCACCCTGGCTTCCAAAGACTCCGGAACCCGCCGGGTCTGTCCCTTCCGTCCCACCCTGGTCTGTCTCTCCCGTCCCGCCCTGGTCTGTCTCTCCCGTCCCGCCCTGGTCTGTCCCTCCCGTCCCGCCCTGGTCAGTCCCTCCCGTCCCACCCTGGTCATCTTCTAGGGGTTTGATTGGCCGGACCAGCCCTGGCACCTCATTCCCTCCCTGGTCCTTTCTAGGACTTTATGCATTATCCCACCTGCTTTGTCTGTTCCCCATCTTCCTCTTCCCTTCCTTGTTTGTGTTTTCTGGTGGAGCGTCTGGTAGCTGCTCCGTAGGGAGGGGGTTATGTCACATGTCTGTCTTGTCTTGTGTAGCACATGTTGTGTTTTTGTAATTTCTAGCTATGTGCTTGTGTTTGTCATGTTTGGTCTGATGTCATGTCTCCGGTCTATTGTCAATCCTGCCCTTCTTGTTATCTGATTATTGGTTAATTTGCCCCACCTGTTCTCCCTCATTACCTGCCTTGTTTCTTCCCTTTATAATCTCCTTGTATCTTCAGTCCTGTGCTGGATCGTTGTTTGATGTCTTCTGTTCCCTGTCGTGCTTCACGTTCCTGCTCTTAGTGTTTAGTTTATGTTAAGTTTGGTTTTCCCCCTCGCGGGTGTTTTGTTTATGTTTGTTTTTATTTTTACTATAAATATACCCTTCCTGCAAATGAGTCCTCGCTCCCTTTTCTACCCGGTTATCCCTGACAATTACGTAATCGCCACGGACCAATGGTAGTACAAAGGTGTATCAGCCGGAGCAAACTTTTCTGTTTCGAACTCCCAAAACAACTCCAACGAACTTTGTTTTGGCCAGATTTTGTTCAAAATGAAGTCACATCAGTTCGTTCTTTGTTTTTGCTTGAAGTATATCCTTAACCCCTCCCTCCTAATTATGACCTGAACCAGAACCAGAAAGCTCTACCCAGTTTTCCAGCCTTTCAAGAAGTATGCTGTGATCAACTGTGTCTGAAAAAAAATGTCCAAGTATCCATTCAAGCTTGTTCAGCTGTCCAACTTTTTCGATAATCTTGCCTGTGAAAGGAAGATTTGAAATTGGTCTAAAGTTGCTCAATATGGTGTTGTCCAGGTAGCTCTTTTTCAGGAGGGGCTTAACAACTGCAGTTTTCAGGGTCTTTGGAAAAGTCCCGGAAACGAGTGAGTCATTTACCACTTCTAGGAGATTTGCTTCTAAACAGCTAAATACAGTTTTGAAAAAATTATGTGGAGAGTCAAGGGAGCAGATTGATGTTTTAAGATGCTGTATAGTTTCTTCTAAGATTTTACCATCAACTGTCAGAAGGGGTCCTGACCAAGTTTCCATCTGTGACGAATTGGGAATGAGAACGTGTTGGTTTTGAATTTAAAATATAGTCTTTCATTTACAAACAAGAAACATTAATGGAGCTGTTTTTGGCAAATTAGGCATACGACTAAGTGTGCATGTGTGCATATATATATATATATATATATATATATATACACTCACCTAAAGGATTATTAGGAACACCATACTAATACTGTATTTGACCCCCTTTCGCCTTTAGAACTGCCTTAATTCTACGTGGCATTGATTCAACAAGGTGCTGAAAGCATTCTTTAGAAATGTTGGCCCATATTGATAGGATAGCATCTTGCAGTTGATGGAGATTTGTGGGATGCACATCCAGGGCACGAAGCTCCCGTTCCACCACATCCCAAAGATGCTCTATTGGGTTGAGATCTGGTGACTGTGGGGGCCATTTTAGTACAGTGAACTCATTGTCATGTTCAAGAAACCAATTTGAAATGATTCGAGCTTTGTGACATGGTGCATTATCTTGCTGGAAGTAGCCATCAGAGGATGGGTACATGGTGGTCATAAAGGGATGGACATGGTCAGAAACAATGCTCAGGTAGGCCGTGGCATTTAAACGATGCCCAATTGGCACTAAGGGGCCTAAAGTGTGCCAAGAAAACATCCCCCACACCATTACACCACCAGCACCAGCCTGCACAGTGGTAACAAGGCATGATGGATCCATGTTCTCATTCTGTTTACGCCAAATTCTGACTCTACCATCTGAATGTCTCAACAGAAATCGAGACTCATCAGACCAGGCAACATTTTTCCAGTCTTCAACTGTCCAATTTTGATGAGCTCGTGCAAATTGTAGCCTCTTTTTCCTATTTGTAGTGGAGATGAGTGGTACCCGGTGGGGTCTTCTGCTGTTGTAGCCCATCCGCCTCAAGGTTGTGCGTGTTGTGGCTTCACAAATGCTTTGCTGCATACCTCGGTTGTAACGAGTGGTTATTTCAGTCAAAGTTGCTCTTCTATCAGCTTGAATCAGTCGGCCCATTCTCCTCTGACCTCTAGCATCAACAAGGCATTTTCACCCACAGGACTGCCGCATACTGGATGTTTTTCCCTTTTCACACCATTCTTTGTAAACTCTAGAAATGGTTGTGCGTGAAAATCCCAGTAACTGAGCAGATTGTGAAATACTCAGACCGGCCCGTCTGGCACCAACAACCATGCCACGCTCAAAATTGCTTAAATCACCTTTCTTTCCCATTCTGACATTCAGTTTGGAGTTCAGGAGATTGTCTTGACCAGGACCACACCCCTAAATGCATTGAAGCAACTGCCATGTGATTGGTTGATTAGATAATTGCATTAATGAGAAATTGAACAGGTGTTCCTAATAATCCTTTAGGTGAGTGTATATATACACTGAGTATTTCACAATCTGCTCAGTTACTGGGATTTTCACGCACAACCATTTCTAGAGTTTACAAAGAATGGTGTGAAAAGGGAAAAACATCCAGTATGCGGCAGTCCTGTGGGCCAAAATGCCTTGTTGATGCTAGAGGTCAGAGGAGAATGGGCCGACTGATTCAAGCTGATAGAAGAGCAACTTTGACTGAAATAACCACTCGTTACAACCGAGGTATGCAGCAAAGCATTTGTGAAGCCACAACACGCACAACCTTGAGGCGGATGGGCTACAACAGCAGAAGACCCCACCAGGTACCACTCATCTCCACTACAAATAGGAAAAAGAGGCTACAATTTGCACGAGCTCACCAAAATTGGACAGTTGAAGACTGGAAAAATGTTGCCTGGTCTGATGAGTCTCGATTTCTGTTCAGACATTCAGATGGTAGAGTCAGAATTTGGCGTAAACAGAATGAGAACATGGATCCATCATGCCTTGTTACCACTGTGCAGGCTGGTGGTGGTGGTGTAATGGTGTGGGGGATGTTTTCTTGGCACACTTTAGGCCTCTTAGTGCCAATTGGGCATCGTTTAAATGCCACGGCCTACCTGAGCATTGTTTCTGACCATGTCCATCCCTTTATGACCACCATGTACCCATCCTCTGATGGCTACTTCCAGCAGGATAATGCACCATGTCACAAAGCTCGAATCATTTCAAATTGGTTTCTTGAACATGACAATGAGTTCACTGTACTAAAATGGCCCCCACAGTCACCAGATCTCAACCCAATAGAGCATCTTTGGGATGTGGTGGAACGGGAGCTTCGTGCCCTGGATGTGCGTCCCACAAATCTCCATCAACTGCAAGATGCTATCCTATCAATATGGGCCAACATTTCTAAAGAATGCTTTCAGCACCTTGTTGAATCAATGCCACGTAGAATTAAGGCAGTTCTGAAGGCGAAAGGGGGTCAAACACAGTATTAGTATGGTGTTCCTAATAATCCTTTAGGTGAGTGTATATATATATATATATATATATATATATTGTGCGTATTGTGCATCATTTTACCCAAAGTGCACACACATAAAGCCGCCTCTCAGTACTAAATTGAGTTCTTTTTCGTTCTAAAGTTTCTGCTACTGTACAAAGAGCATTAATATTTAATAAATACAGAAAGGCATTACATTTTTTACTTTAAAACTTTTTTCTTCTTTTTTAAATATTGTACACTGATAAATGATACACACCAAGACCAGGAATGAGCATTATTGAATAGGTCACATTTTGATTTCATTCAGTCCCATCTGTCTTTGGATTGTATAATCAAAAGCAGCTTAATTGTCACATGCAAATCCCCGAAGTACATCCTTGTGGTATTGTGACATTAAGGCAAATGGTTTATAGACTGCTGTGTGTTATTTCAAGTATGTGCAGGCTGAAATTGTGAGTGTGTTTCTTTGTGTGTCGGCTGTCATTGTATTGTCCCTCAGTATCTACTGATTTGACAGGAGCTTCACTCATGCTGTCCCTTAAAATAAATCTGTGAATGTGTGTGTGAATGTTAGTATTTGTTTTGTTATTTGTGAATGAATTTCAACCGAAGGGTGTATAAACAGCCAATGACCTCACTGCACCTTTCATTTCTCTGTATTAGTTTAGCAAACTAAGGGTGTGTTCACACTTGTAGTTCGGTTATCTTGGTTCTTTTGGCCCGGACCATAAAAGAAAAGGATACATTTAGTCCTGGTTCACACTATCAATTTTAACACCGAACTTAAATATACAAAACAAAGGCATAAGGAAAAGGTCACAACCTGACTGAACAGATTTTATGATATTTTGGTGGTATTTTTACCAGCTAAGGTTAGGGTTTGGTTTAGGGTTAGTTATTTGTAATTATGCATAATTTACTGTTATTACTATATAGTACATGTAGTAACGTGTTACTACGTCACCTTAAAATAAAGTGTTACTAAATTCAAATACAGAAAAAACAAGACCCTAACAAATGGATTGTGTTTGTTTACATGTTTGGCATTGCTAATGTAGCCCCTGGCATGATTGCTGGCATGTGTCAGCTTTTTTCTTCTCAGTAGTACACACTCTCTCTGTCCTTTTTATTTTCCTTCTCTCTCTTCGCAGCGTCTTTGTGCTCATTATAGCTGCTCTAACACACTCTGTCTCGTTCCCTCATATTCATTCCTCCTCATACGTTTCCATTTCCTCCTTCTGGATGCTCATCATAAATTGCTCCCTTTCTCTTCTTGTATTGCTCTTCTTTCTTTCAGTATGTCCTCTTTCATCTCGTAATGTCCCTTCAGCTGTTCAGACATGCTCTGCCACTCAATGACCCATTTTGCTCTTCTCTTTTCTTCTTTGCCTTTCTATTTGTCCTGGTACAGTATAGTGAGTTAAGTTAACGGTCCCCCCATACATGGTCACTCCAGGATTCACACTCATTTTGTCATGAAATGTTCATGAATCATCTACTGTAGACACAAACTGAGATCATTTGGGCACCTCTGCTTATCCAGTACTGTTATACTTGATGTATATTACGTACAACCTAGAGTTTTAAAATATAATAATTATAGTTGAAAGTTCAATAAATTAAAATAAATGTTTTATACAAAAAAATGATAATTTTGGAGCAAAAATATACTACTACTGCTACTACTACTACTACTACTAATACAATGTTTAGAATGTATTTTTTTTTTAACCATTTTTATTATATGAACATTTTTATCATTAGGGCCTGAGCACCAATGGTGTCAGGACCCTATTGTAATTGCTTGGCCTATCATTCTTCTTCTCCGAAATGAATCGCATTTTTGAGGGCCTAAACATGCTCGAAAATTCATGAAACTTTGCACAGGCGTCAGAAGTGGTGAAAATGTACGTCTGATATGGGTTTCAGAATTTGGTGTGGCAAAATGGCTCGATAGCGGCACCAACAAAAATTTCAATTAAGCGCCATTCGAGTTACGTTTCACGTACAAGTATGAAATTCAATACACACATGTAACAGCCCAATACCTACAAAAAAGTCCCTTTGAGCAATATCTGAAAACCCAACAGGAAGTGAGATATTTAGAATTTTCTCTGCAAAACTTTTGCAGTTTTTGCCTTTTCCAGACTTTGTACTTTAAGGAACTCCTCCTAGAGATTTAACTTTTGCAGTTTTTGCCTTTTCCAGACTTTGTACTTTAAGGAACTCCTCCTAGAGATTTGGTCAGTCTAATCTAAAGGCCTTGGTGATGTTAAATTGCTAAGATCTTGAATTCTTCCTGAAGGGTGTGTCCATGGCGGCCTGACAAAGTTCGATGTTTCGCCATTAAACAGGAAGCTGTTTTAAGTCAGGTATACAATGTTCAATCTATAAAACGGCTATAACTCATGAACGGAACAAGATATTTCGCTAAACTCGACACATATGTGTATGAGCTTAATCTGAGGTCACATGAAAAAAATTGAACTAAAAACCATTAGTTCAATAGTCACGGGAGTAACCTCCTTAGACTCCTGAATTCTTGCCGAGTCCAACGGTACCAAACATGCCAGGTTTCGCCTTATGGTTTGTGCAACGGTGTGATTTAACGTTTAAAAAAACTTTTGCGAATATCTTCGAAACTGTTAATCCAATCCAGACGAAACCACAACAGGAAATTCAAAAACATAGGTCGATAGCTAAACAATAATGCCCAAATGTCAAAATTTTGAGAGGAAGTGGCAAAAAAATTGAATCAATGTCAATCTAATCATGGGTAATTTTCATGCTCTCATAAATATAAGTGTCTATAACTTCAAAAATAAAATGAGATATTTACAACAAATGCTCTGAGGGCACCTAAAAAAAGTGGTGGAGATTGGACAAGACATGCTATAACTGTCAAAGAAACTTTAAAAAACATATTTTTCCTTAGTAAATTGTCTGTATTGGGTGTAAATGGTCTTTTCCATCTATGATCTAAGTTTATTTGTCTATTTTTATGTGACTACCTAGGCAGTGGCTACTCTTCCTGGGGTCCCACTCCCAACAAGTAAAAAATACAAAACTACATTAAATCAACAACAATAAAAAGTCAAGTCAATGAAACATACAAACCCAAAATTCATTCCAAATATAAAAATCGACAATTTACTATATATGTCACAGACACGCCAGGTTCCCCCTTCACCCAATCACAATGCACACTTTCACCAGAGTACTAATCACGAACACCTGCACCCCATCAGCACGGCAATCACCCAAAGTATAAAAGACACTCTCACGCATTCAGTCACTGTCCGGTCTCGTTAGCACATAGAAGTTTACCTTCATGTTTACCTCAAGGACTTCCTCCATCGACTTACCTGTCTCCTGTGTTCATCCAAGTCTCCATCGTGTTTCCTCGTCTCATGTGATCCTCCAGAGTCTACCTCGATCCTGTGCTGTCTCCATCCCTCGTCACCTGCAAGTACAACGACTGTATCATTCAGTTATCTCCAACAAGCCCCAGCGAACATCAAGATCACTCACCTGCACTTCTGTCATCATTCTGGTTGTTCAATAAACATCACTAAATTGTACTCCTAGTCTCCGTCCCTTCTGTTATGTAACAATATATTGTGCCATTAAATGTTCCTTTAAAAAAAATTTTACATTTTCTAAAAAACTTACTTTATAAAGTAAAGTAAATCATTCCATATTTTTATTCCTCTATACATTACAGTCTGTTGTTTTGCAGTGATTTTCAAAACAGAAAGTAAAAACATCCCTTTAATGCATGCCTGCTGTTAAAATTATGATTAGTAATACTATACAAAAGTTGACAGTACAGAAATATTTCTTATAAAACAAAACAGACAGACAATCCTTCACCAGTGACCAACCTAAAGTTTTGTGCATTCTTATAATATTAGCCCTTCAATTACAGTTTAAAGTGAGTCGTGCGGCTCTGTTCTGGACTAATTGTAATTTCTCCAAGTATTTACTTGATGCACTCGACCACACCACTGGGCAATGATCTAAATATCTATCTATAGATATATCTATATTTTCTAGTTTTGACCACTTCAGCCTATTGCCTAATATAACTCCAATAGGGTTATCCTGGTCAATAGGCACACTCTTTACAGACAGATTTAACTGTGGCTTGAATTTAAATGTAAAATTTTATCCAAACAAAGCTTTTAGTTTTTGTCAACAAACTTATTACTACCAACACCACATTGCAACTCTTTCACATCTGAATATCTTCCATTATAAAATACACATTGTCTCCTATTAGACAGATAACTTTTAAACCAGTACAGTATGAGAAGTAAATTTGTAACTGTCACAGTTATGTTCTGTTTTGTTCCATGGACTTCCTGTGTGTTTTCTTCCTGTCACATATCTCCTTGTTCAGTTTTCCCGCCATTCGTCTGTCCCCATGGTAACCCTCATTAGTTAAGTGTCCTGTTAATTATCTTGTATTCCCTATTTAGTTCTCCCCTTTCTCCCAGTCTGTGCCTGATCTCCGTTATAGTAAATGTGTGTTGCTACCTGCCTGTATTGCTCACCTGAGTACCTTTGTCATTAAAATCTCCTTTGATATAGTATCTGCCTGTCTTCGTCTTCCTGCCTGCAACAACACTGTGAAAGTAACATTTCAGTTTATCCAGCAATAATTTATCATCCAGTACATCAAAAGCTGAGCTAGAATCTAACAATACTGCTCCTACTAAGTTATTGTCATCAATCTGTGCTTAGCTATCATCTGTCATCTGTGTTAATGCTGTTCCTGTTGAGTGTCCCTCTCAATATGCATGCTGAAAATTAGAGAGCAAATTATTCTCCTTAAAGAAGACTTGAATTTGCTCACAAACTATCATTTTCAATACTTTGCTAACTGCTAGCAAACTTATTGGTCGATTATTATGACAAATCCCAGTGCTGCATTTTTCTGCAGAGGAATAACCTTTGCATCCTTCCAAAGCTAAAGAGAAAATCCCTTTTTCAATACTGATATTAAAGATTAAACTGGTTCTGCCAAGCAACATTTCTTCTCTTAATTGATCAACTTTATTTATGAACAAATCATTTGCAAATAATTTACAATTTCATGTGGTTTAGTTAAAAATGAGTACCCTGTATCAATAAAAGGAGTTGGACTTGATTTCCTACACATTATTTCATTGAGTGTACTTGATCATATTTACATTCACTTATTTTAACTTGGTAAAACATAATTTTTTTTTTCCTATTAATATTACTTACTTGATCTCTTAATTTGCAATAGACTTCCCAATCCTCCTTGTTCCCAGTTCTGTGTGCTGTACCCTTTGCCACATCTCCCTCAACCATAATGTTTTTCAACTCATTGTCAATCCATGGTGCCCTAATATTCCCAAAGCATAAAATAATCTTACAAATGCTGACAATGTATTAAGGATGATCTTCCTTATAAACATCAATCCAACATACATTATTTACATTTATACAAAATGATTCTTGCCTGAATCTCTTATATGATCTTTTATAAATTATTTTTGTTTTTCTAAGTGGTTACATGCTTGCTAAATAAAACATAATATCTTTTAACGCATATATGCTTAAAAGCCTTTAGTCGCTTGAACCCCGATATTTATTATTATTATTATTATTAATATTAATAATAATAATAATGCATTTTACCCAAAATAATTAATTAATGAATAATAATAATCATTAATAGTAATTAGTATATATTTTTAAAATGTATTTTAAAAAATATATATTATTTTTGTTGTTGTTACATTTAAACATTATAAAAACCATTTAGCATGTACATAAGGTTATAGAGGTAAAGTGACTTTAGGGAATGAAGTAAACTGTTATGCAAACACATATTTTAATGCTGCGTTCCATTCAAAGTTTGCATGTGGGATGTTTCCTCTTAATTTTAATCGCTGAGTCTATAGCTCTCTGTTATACAATGCTTTCTAAGGAATAAAAAGGTACTGCCATGTTCTCTGGGCGCCATACACCCACTTCTCAGTAAAATCTATGTTTTAGTCATAGAAGTCATGGCATCAAATGGTATTCAGTTGAATTTTGCTAAGAAATTGGAAATGGATTTCCAATTCAATGGAACAAGTGGCCATTCTTCATTCTTTTTTATATTGCATTAGTGTTCAGAACTGTAAGCAAGCAGATGATTTCATCTGGTAATTCTTACTGTGATATTCACTTGGTGATAGATAAAAAGCATGTAATGAGAAACACAGGTGTGAAGACATCTGTAGTTCTAGCAATTTCAGCTCATGTTTTATCAGTTGTAGACAGGGTTCTGACTCGACTGACCACTTGTGATCAAATCACCCAGAGAACATAATAACACCAGGTGTAAACAGGGCCATTGTGTTGTGTTTTGTCTTAACAGTACATTTTCAAAGCACAAAATGTTAGTAAGTTATTAATTAGTTAGTTAATTAGTTAAGTAATTAATTATTAAGTAGTAACAATAATAATGTATTATTAATAAAAAATTAATTTCAGTCTCAAAAACATAGATCTTTCGGTTTATTCCCTGGTTTAAATGGGATTTTAAAAAACGTGTTTTCAATGTGACTCTTGGATGCCACAACTGGCATTTTAGCATCCACATCAATCTTGAAAACTATTTCTGTGCACCCTGAGAAATATGAATATAAATCATGCCTAGAATTTTCATCAAGGAATCAATATTACCTTAAAAAACAATCAGTGAATTGTGTGTGTGTGTTTTAAAAGCAGATGTGTGTGTGTGTGTGTATATGCTATGCAGTCGCTGCTAATGCACAGCTGTTAAAAATCATACTAGTAAATCACAAAGCACCATTTAAAAATGCATTATGCTTTTTCAATATCTAAAAAAGTGAAACAAAATAACACTTTTGCACTATGAATGAATGAATGAGGCATTTATATAGCGCTTTCATATTTACTACTGTACACCCAAAGCACTTTACACTCATGTCAGGGGTCTCTCCTCAACCACCACCAGTGTGCAGCATGCACTTGGATGATGCGACGGCAGCCACAGTACAACGGCGCCAGTGCACTCACCACACACCAGCGATAGATGGAGAGGAGAGAGGGTGATAGAGCCAATTCAGTGGATGGGGATTATTAGGAGGCCAATGGAGGGAATTTGGCCAGGACACCGGGGTTACACCCCTACTCTTTACGAGAAGTGCCATGGGATTTTTAATGACCACAGAGAGTCAGGACCTTGGTTTAACGTCTCATCCGAAGGGCGGGAATGTTATAGCATAACTACAGTATTCCATGTGTCTGTACAAAACACTGAAATCCCAAATCTATGCTTTAACACTTTTAACCAAAGAGCAGGAAGCTGAAAAAGAGATAAATAAAATATTAGGCAGGATGTTAACACTGTGTCTCGGAGACAAGCAGGTCAGGGTGAGCCTGGCATTATGGTGCAGAGTGGCACCCTGCTGTGCAAGACCATCACATCATCTCCTCCAGAGAGCTCATCTGCTCTTCATACACTTCAAAAAATGACAGGTGCTTTAGCAACAATTCTATCTGTTCCCCAGAGCTCTGTTTCTCTCTCTGTCTCTGTCTTTGTTCCTTTCACATCTCTCCTCAACATTTCGTTTTCAGATTTTCTCATGACATATTGTCATGTTCTCTTATTACATTGGCGAATCCTTCCGCAAATGTTATTCAAATTCTCTAGTTAGGAAATAGGAAAATAGGAAATACCTCACAAGGTTTGTGTTTATGCAAATTAGTTTTATTTATGCAAACATCTTCCTTCCATATACTCACTGGCCACTTTATTAGGTGTTCACCTGTCCAACTGCATGTTAACACAAATATCTAATTATCTAATCACATGGTAGCAACTCAATGCATGTAGGCATGTAGGCATGCAAGATGAGCTGCTGAAGTTCAAACTGAGCATCAGAATGGGGGAGAAAGGTGATTTAAATGACTTTGAATATGGCATGGTTGTTGGTGCCAGGCGGGCTGGTCTCCATCTACAGGGATTTTCATGCACAACCATGTCTAGGGTTTACATAGCATGGTCCTAAAAAGAACAAAAAATATCCAGTAAGCAGCAGTTCTTTGGGTAAAAATACCTTTTTGATTCCAGAGGTCAGAGGAGAATGGCCAGACTGGTTTGAGCTGATAGAAAGGCAACAGTAACTCAAATAACCACTTGTTACAACTGAGGTCTGCAGAAGATATCACACCGGGTAGCAGCATCCTGTCAGCTAAGAACAGGAAACTGAGGCTACAAGCTTACCAAACTGTCACACACGCCACAAAACTCAAATCATCTCAAACTGGTTCATACTCAAACAGCCTCCACAGTCACCAGATCTCATTCCAAAAGAGCACCTTTGGGATGTGGTGGAACAGGAGATTCACATCATGGATTGCAGCTAACAAATCTGTAGCAACTGCGTGATGCTATCATGTCAATATGGACAAAATCTCTGAGGAATGTTTCTAGCACCTTGTTGAATCTATGCCACGAAGAATTAAGGCAGTTCTGAAGGCAAATTTGGGTTCAACCCGGACTAGCAAGGTGTACCTTTAAAGTGGCTGGTGAGTGTATGGGCCCTATCATACACCAGGCACAATGCGACACCAGGTGCAAGTTTTTGCTAGTTTAGTTTTTGCTAGTTTCAGCCCAACGGGGTTATCATTTTCACGCCCATTGCCACTTTGTTTAAATAGCAAATGCACTCACGCCCATCTATTCGCCCATGGGTGTGCTGGTCTGAAAACAAGGTTTGTTCAGGCGCATTGTTGGCAACTGAAAACGACTGCGCCATTGACCAACAAAAACCTAAAGTCAATAGCGCAGTATTTTTTGTGTTATTTAAAGGGCGCGTTAGTAATATGCGCCTATAGGCGGGTGCACATTGGCTTTTCTACAATGGAAGAGAGTGAAGGTGCATTGTCCATCTTTTTTTTACAGTCTATCTATGGTCAGAATAAAAACATAAATTTATAAAAAAAATTATAATAATAACACTAAACTTTTGAATTGTAGTTGCCACTCAGTTGCCATAGCCTGATTGTGCTAATTACTTGAAGTTACTCTCAAAACGTATTGCCTCTCAAAATGGCAAAGCATGAGCATGTGTTAATTTATTCACAATATTATTTGTCGGAATTTATAGAACATATTAATAAAATTTCCCTGTTTCCTCATTACTGAAACACTCTATCCCAGTGAAACACTAATTATCCCTGTTTTATCTCTGTTTTTATTTAGTCTGTTGAATATTATTGAGTACATCTGTAATAAAGAGATACGCAGAGCCAGAGCACAGACATTTGAAGGGAAAAGAGAGGACAGGACTGTGGGACAAGTAAGTGGTGCAGATGGAGGAAAAAAATGCACTTGCTAGAAAAAATATCTAAATATTCAGCTCACCTGGGAGAAAGCTTTTATAAAAAGAGAAAGAGAAATGTGCAGAAAACCAAATTAATGGATAGAGGACAAAAGGCAAATGGAAGAAAACACAAAATCAGGTCAAGGAGAGGACTCTGTGTTCTCTTGGTCACATTGGTCCTACAAGACATATATAGATGGAGCTGGAACATATTTATATATTCCCAGTATTTGTCCCAGATTTTGGACAGACCAATTCAAAATCATAAAGTTTAAAATTCAAATGGCATAAAAGATTCCCCTCAGACATCCTTCTACACCAAGTTTCTTTAACAGGATTCTTCAAACCATATGGCCCACCTGAAAAACCTCTGCAGTTTGCAAGGTAACAATATTTTAATTTGAAAGTCTTATCAGCCCCATTCACCCAGCAGAAGTTAAATTACTTTAGCTGGGAGTAAATTTAGAGCTGAATTACGTAAGGCACAGAAAGTCTAGCAGAGAAGTTTGTTTCAGTCTGAAACAAAATAGATTTGTCATTTTACTTATTTTATTGACATTTTTATTTATTTGTTTATGAGTGATGAGTATGCATTTTTTTGCTAACATTCCTAAAGTATTTTGTCATTAAATATTGAAAACCTTGTTCCTAGGGCTGGGCGATATGACCAAAATGTCATATCATGATATAACCCTTCTCATATCCCGATAACAATATATATCACGATATAGTACTTTTTCCGTAAATTCAGTCAATTAATAGTTTATATATTTTGACCACATGGAAAGGACTATTTTTTTTTTTACATTTTAAAGTATATACTCTAAAATGTACTCATTCATATGTGTTACAAACAGGCTTGACACGGTAAGTGATCAGAGTCTTTATTTGAACAACCAGGAATGAGCGGGGCAGGTAAGTGAAAGGAAGATGTTAGCAGATGAATGTAGCAGAATAACTGGATGATACTGTACTCTTGTTTGCAGATGCCGCTGGAACTCAACCGGAGGAGACACAGAGGTAACAGCAGACACAGGAGACACGAAGACTTGGAGACAGGACACGGAGAACACTGGAGACTTGGAGGAACGAGGAGAATGCAGGTAGGTATCACAGGGGAGTCCTTGAGGTAAGCATAAGCTGTGCTATGTGCGAACGAGACCGGACAGTGACTGAGTGAATGCATGGGGCTTAAGTGCTTGTGGTGATTACTGGTGATGATGACCTGCAGGTGTGTGTGATCAGTATTCTGGTGATGCAGTGCGCTGTGGTTGGGAGAGGGTGGAGCCTGGCGTGCTTGTAACATTACCCCCCCTCTACAGCCCGCTCCTGAGGTCGTGGTGGGCGTCCTCTTCCTCGTGGTGCTGGTCTGTCAGGATAAGAGGCATGGAAAGTGTCAAGCAGGTTCGGATCTAGAATGTCGTTTCTGGGTACCCATGAGCGTTCTTCGGGACCATAGCCCTCCCAGTCCACCAGATATTCTAGTAGACCACCACGACGCCAGGAATCCAGGATCTCCTTAACTTCGTAGGCTGCACCGTCCTCCAGGATGATTGGAAGGGGGGGTTCCGAGGTATCGCCAGGCTCTGTGGAGACATGAACAGAAGGATGGTGAGGTTTTAAGGAGTGACACATGGAATGTGGGATGAATACGATACTGAGAGGGGAGCTGGAGCTTGTATGTGACTGGGTTGATTTGTTGAATGATGGGGAAGGGGCCAATGAAACTTCCGGCATGGCAGACGCAGTCTGATGTCTCTTGTTGACAGCCAGACCTTCTGCCCAGGTTGGTAAGCGGAAGTTTTGGAGCGGCGAAGGTCTGCTTTCATTCTGTGTCTGCGCAGAGCCCGTTGGAGTTGATGGTGGGCTGAGTCCCAGACCCTCTCACTCTCCCGGAACCAGTAGTCTACTGCATTGACGTAGTGAATTCTGGGCGTACTCGGCCCAACCCAGGAACTGGTTCCAGGAGTTCTGGTGGCCGTGACAGAAGGTATGGAGGAAGCGGCCGATCTCCTGGATCTTTCCATACTCTTGAGATGAACTGAGGACCTCTGTCAGAGACGATGTCTTCGGGAATGCCGTAATAATGGAATATATGGTTAAACATAATTTCAGCTGTTTCCATCGCAGTGGGTAAACCTTTCAGAGGAAGCAGACGGCAGGACTTGGAGAATCGGTCTACTACCACTAGGACGCAGGTACAATTGTCGTAGACAGGGAGGTCGGAGATGAAATCCACTCCTAGGTGTGACCAGGGACGGTTAGGAACGGGCAGAGGATGGAGCTTGCCGGCAGGAAGATGACGAGGGCTCTTGGAAATGGCCCATTCCTGGCATCCCTGCACGTACCTTCTTACGTCAGATGCCATGTTGGGCCACCAGAAGCGCTGTTTAAGCAGCGAGAGGGTTTCATTGACCCCGGGGTGGCCATGCCCAGAGAGGTGTGGGAGGAGTGGATGAGTGGAGTGCGCTGGGTCCGAGTGATGTTTTGCAAGCCCGGTGGACAGCCCGGCGGAGCGTTGGTGGAGGCATTGGAGGAGGGCAGAGTCTCTTCGGACCAGACGATTGGGCTAATGAACAGTTTACCAGGCAAGATGGGCTCGGATTCTTCTATCTTTTCCTCGGGCATCCGCCTTGACGTTCTTGGGACCTGGTCGATAGGAAATCGTGAAGTTGAACCTAGTGAAGAATAATGCCCATCGAGCCTGGCGGGGAATCAATCTTTTAGCATCTCGAAGATATTCTAGGTTCTTGTGGTCCATTAGAACGAGGAAGGGATGTTAAGCGCCCTCTAACCAATGCCTCCACTCTTCTAGGGCTAGCTTGATAGCCAGGAGCTCCCTGTTCCCGATGTCGTAGTTGACTTCCGCCGGGCTGAGCTTGCGGGAGAAGGCACATGGGTGGAGTCTACTGGGGTTCCCCTGCTGTTGGGACAAGACCGCTCCCACCTACATGACGAAGGGCAGATCCGGATTGGGATGGACAAGGAGGAGAGCGGTGGTGAAGGCGGTCTTGAGGGCCTCAAAAGCTTCCGTGGCAGCTGGTGACCAGGACAGAGACTTGGGCTTGTGGCGTAGGAGAGTTGTGAGTGGGCTGGAGAGGGAACTGTAACCTCAGATGAACCGGCGATAGAAGTTTGCGAAGCCTAAAAACCTTTGGAGCTCTTTAAAGTAAGTGGGAATGGGCCAGGACCGGATGGCGTCCACCTTCCCCTCATCCATCCGGAAGCCACCGCAGTCGATGTTGTATCCAAGGAACTGTACTGAGGACTGATGTAAGGAACATTTCTCAGCTTTCAGGAACAGATGGAACTTCCTCAGGCATTTCAGGACCTCCGCAACGTGGTGGCGATGTTCGGCCAGGCTCCGGGAGTAGATCAGGATGTCATCTATGTAGACTAGCACGAATCTGTGAAGACACTCGCCGAGCACCTCGTGGATGAAGTCCTGAAATACGGAGGGGGCGTTGGCCAATCCATATGGCATTACGAGATACTCATAGTGGCCAGTAGGGGTCACAAAGGCGTTCTTCCATTCGTCCCCCTCACATATCCGGATGAGGTTATATACGCTGCGGAGGTCCAACTTGGTGAACACAGTGGCACCACGGAGATGTTCCAGTGCAGCGGGGACGAAAGGAAGGGGATATCTAAACTTGACAGTGATTTTATTTAGAGAACGTAATCGATGCAGGGCCTCAAGCCTCCGACCTTTTTGACCACGAAGAAGAAGCTTGAGGCAGCAGGGGAAGTAGATGGGCGAATATAACCTTGCTCCAGGGCCTCCTTGATGTAATCCTCCATGGCCTTCTCCTCCGGAAGTGACAGAGGGTAGATCTTACCGTGGGGCACTGGCTCACCCGGAAGGAGGTCAATGGCACAGTCCCATGGCCGGTGTGGAGGCAGCTTAGAGGCTCGTTTGGGGCAGAATACGTCGCTGAAGGGGGCGTAGCACGGAGGAACCTCCACGGAGCGTTTCTCTACAGGACTATCGATGGAGGTGGTACAGACAGACTTGGGAACACTGTGGAACAGGAAGAGCAGAGAAACAATGCGGAAAACAGCTATCACCCTACTTCAGGACCTCGCCCGTCTTCCAAAAGATGACAGGATTGTGCTGCTCCAACCATGGGCGCCCTAAGATGATGTCAGCAGTGGATTCCTCCAAAACCAGCAGATGTTGATGTTCCACATGCAGGAGACCCACTTGAATCTGGACAGGACCCACCGAGGAGCAGACTTGACGACGACTTAGAGGTTTCCCGGTTATGGAGTGGATTTGGTAGATCGACAGAATGGGTGACGTCCGGAGCTTGAGCTGGCGGCAGAGGGTACCCGAGATGAAATTACCGGCTGACCCAGAGTCGAGGAGAACATTGACTGGAAGAGAAACACCGGCAGCAGTAAGGTTTATTATTGTGGTGAGTGGTTGCATTTTCTTCAGAGAAGGGATGATGGCACTCACATAGGACAAGGTGGACGAATGGGGCATTCAGTAATGAAATGCCCTGCAGATCCACAATATAAACATAAATTCAGGGTCAGCCACCTCTGCCGCTCAGCCAACGTCAACCGAGAATTCTCCACTTGCATTGGTTCGCGGGCTGGTTCTGGAGGGCTGACAGGCTCTGGTTGGAGGAGGACAGGAGAAGGTATCAGCTGGCCCTTGTGTTCATCGAGACACGACTGCATATAAGTGGCAAAACCGATTGGACAGCTGGATAAAGCATTCAGGTTGGCTTTCCGAAAACCTCCTTGAAGTGGTTAGTGAAACTGGAGAGAGACTGAGTGATCGGGTGATCACTCCGCAGAGCCAGAGAAGGGCACCAGTTTGGCCATAGGACTGGCATACACCGGTGGCGAGGAAGCGGTGTTGTTTCCGGAAGTGCTCGCTGGTGAAGGTGAGGGTGCAGGTGCAGGATTGTTGGTCCGGTCTTCTGTTACAAACAGGCTTGACACGGAGAACAGGTTGTAAGTGATCAGAGTCTTTATTTGAACAACCTGGAATGAGCGGGGCAGATAAGTGAAAGGAAGATGTTCGCAGATGAATGTAGCAGAATAACTGGATGATACTGTACTCTTGTTTGCAGATGGCGCTGGAACTCAACCGGAGGAGACACAGAGGTAACAGCAGACACAGGAGACACGAAGACTTGGAGACAGGACACAGAGAACACTGGAGACTTGGAGGAACGAGGAGAATGCAGGTAGGTATCACAGGGGAGTCCTTGAGGTAAGCATAAGCTGTGCTATGTGCGAACGAGACCGGACAGTGACTGAGTGAATGCATGGGGCTTAAGTGCTGGTGGTGATTATTGGTGATGATGACGTGCAGGTGTGTGTGATCAGTATTCTGGTGATGCAGTGCGCTGTGGTTGGGAGAGGGTGGAGCCTGGCGTGCTTGTAACAATATGTGATTATTTTCCTCCCTTTATTTAGAAGTGTTTATCATTGAATCATTCATTTAAAAGATTTATTCACAAACGCTGATTCATGTAATAACAAAACAAAAAAGTCGTGATGAATGAGACATTGACTCCATTCAAATTATTCCATCTTCGTGAGTCTCTGTTATATAGAGTGCCGTGGGCAAAAGCCTGCTCTAACGTTTTACTCTGAATTTAATTTTAGCACCTGGCTGGACAATTAATCGAAAAGTAATCGAAAGCAAAATTCAGAACCTCTAACCGACGTAATTTTCCCTTGTTGGTTTTTAATCCTGTTAATTCGTTCCCTTTAAAAACATACCGCGCGTGTAGTCACGTGACTGTTTTAAGGCTTACCAGTTTGGACATTCAAGCGATTTGCGCTGATGCATTGTGACACACGAACACAGACTCCTGCTTGGAGCCACACGGTTCTGTCTCCCCTTCACTCACCATGCTGTTATTTAGTCACGTTTCTGCCTGCATCCTCGTGGTGGTGTGAAAGATTGCTGTCATCCAAATGATGAAAAAGTATTGCCGTGACCCCCTGGAGTCGGCCGTCACGCCGGCGTGATCAACTCGCTTTTTTTCTTATCAGTGCCAAAGAGACTCAAATAACTCTGTCGATTTTTATAATTCAGGCAAGTGTTATACATCATTATAATCTGTTAAGTTTCTATTTTTTTGTGTACAGTCACAATAAAAACAAGATTGTTGTGCTTTTTGCAAAATAAAGAAAACAAACATGTTGTGCAATCTGCAGCCTCTCTCTCAATGATGTTCATTCAGAAAGTCTTCAGAAAAGGAACTCGTTACGACTTCAAACCACGACTCACGACTTTGTAGCGTTCCAGACAAAGTCAAGCCAAACTGCCTGAGCGGTAGCTAGATGTAAACAAAGCATGGTGGACCGGTGTTTATGCTCATTTACAATAATTGATATCGCCAAAAGTGTTTACTCCTTGGTTATTTGAGGGAAACGGAGGAGAAAAAACGGCGCATAAGGCAAGAGAAGCTGTTATACCTTTTATTTTACGTTATTTGTATATTTGGAAATTTATTTGGTATTATTTATTCTTGCACTCAATGGACTGAAAACTAGCTAACCCCAAAAAAGCTGCTGATAATGCATAGCATTTGCGGATAAATAACGTTAGAGCAATACCTTATTTTAATAAATGATTTGGTTTTTAATGTACGACTTTCATAAACACCGCATCCATAGCGGGCTGTCATTGTTGTTTCGCGGGCTATGTGACGTCAGAGCTCGTAACTGGGAGTACGTCGATCTAGTAGGAGTTCATGGGTGGGAAGTCACGGGTTTGACTGCCGTTCCAGTGCACTTTCACGGGTAGAAGGTTGGAAAAACACAGGTTACGGGTTGCCTGGAACGCGGCATTAGTGAACGCTTATCACACAAACATGAGACATATGTCTAAAGAAACGTTGAAATGTCAGGTTTTAAATAATGTGAATAAAATCGAAAACAAATATTCTGTGTTTATGTAATCTGTTTGAAAAGAGAGAGATGTCAGTCGTTCGCGAGTGTCTCATTATCGTCTCATTATCCGCTAATGTGCCACGCCCACGGAGCGCGCGTTCTTTTGAGATTCAAATAGCTACTGACCGATCCATGCAGAGCAGAGTCGACGCCCACATCAACTCAAATAAACACATCAAGTGTAGTGCTATACTTTAGCTACATCGTTTTGAGACGCGTTGAGGAATAATCCTGCAATTATTTAATTCTGTAATTCTGTATAAATTGTATCTTAATTTTAATCAATGTTTTTAATATATTTGCTTCTTATTTAATAAGAATCAAATATAGCAGACAATAGCCTTTGCTGGCGTGATCATACATTGCACGCGCGTCTCATAAATGAACCGAAACTCGAAATGATATTTGAGTATTGTGTGTATCGGATAGTTTACAAAATCACAAGATTCAGAAAAATGTTGCCATTGAAATGACTGGGAAAAAAGTTTCCCAATCAACCTGAATTCACCCTATACTCTCTGAAATAATAATTGCATTGCATTATGTTGTTTTAAATCCCAAATATTCTACTTATAACATTCATCATTACCAATTATTCAGTTATTTGTATTTACTAAATACTGAATTGTTATCAGTGTCACAATATTACTTATTATTTTTTTAGCATGACTTCTTTCAAAAAAATTTAAAATAGTACACTGCAAAAAAATGCTCTTCTTAGTATTTTTGTCTTGTTTCTAGTCTAAATATCAAGATGCATTTACTAAGTCAAATTACATAAGATATTTTTTCTTGTTTTGTTTAAAATAAAATCAAAATGAAGTGAGTTTTTGCTTAAAACAAGCTAAATTATCTGCCAATGGGTAAGAAAAATAATCTTGTTTCTGATTGAAATCTTGTTTCTTGTGTCTGTCCCAAACAGAAATAAGATAATTTTTTTTACCCCATAGAAAATTTTACTTATCTAGTAAATTAATCTTGATTTAAGATTTTTTTTTATATTTGGACTGGAAACAAGAAAAAATACTAAATAAGAAGAGCATTTTTTGAAGTGTAGTCAAATCTTTTGATCATTTAAAATATAATAGGCCTTTGTAATGTGCCTTTGTTGTCTACATTCTAAATAAACTACAACAAAAAAACAACCTGTTGCTTAGCTCTCAGTCACATACCTGAAGCTCATTCATTATGCAGCTCATTATGCAGGTCATTATCCGGGTCTTTTGTTCTCTCAGGTGTGATTCCCAGCATTATTCATGAACATTACCACCCCTTCGCATTTGGCCTTTGTAAAGAAAAAGTGTCTTACAAAATGTAAATCAATATATTGTGTTACGGGAATAAGTAGGCACAATGATTCTCACATCAGTTTGAAGCAAAAACTCTAGGCAACAACACCCATTAGTCAAAAGTCTTGTGGACACATATCTATTGTGTGTTTTGAGGCCTTAGTTTTAAAACAAAAATTGTAGTTTTTTCAAAAACCATGCATAAACATTATTCTCTCAAAAATACAAGCATGTACATACATGTTGCTCACATATTATGGTAGCCCAGTTTGTGCTGAATACAGTGTAATTACACTTTTACCATTAATGTGTTTATAAGCAACTGAAAAAAGCACAAATGTCAGAGCATGTCAAAACTTCTCAAGGGCCCCAAAACAGCTCAGACTCCAATGTATTTTGCTACACCACGATATAAACGATAGAGCATAATATGAAACGATAGACTTTTTATTTCGTCCATTCGATATATGTCGTCATATCGCACAGCCCTACTCCTATTCAAGTATTTATGCATGCAATCAGATCTTGCACCTTAATTAAAGAGAGTTAATATCTATAAGCCATAGTAGATCAAGTGCACATATCCCATAATCCCGCTTGGTAAAATGTTAACTCTGGAACATTCCCTCCCACTCAGCTCTTGCCATGTAGCCTTCAATTATTACGCACCCTGGGCAGAGCGCTCAGACTCTTTAAACAAACATGGAAATTAATATTAAAATATTATGCTCCTGAATATTTTAGTGAACTTCAGTGCATTCCCAAGTTAGAGGATGATAGATTTAGCAGTAGACACAGAATCACAAGAGACACTTAAAATAGAAAGGGAAAATCCCACTAAAGAGGTCTATGAATGTCTAAAAGCTCAGTTGTGATAGACTTTTATCTTTATTTGACTATCATGAGCTTATTTAGCTTCCAACTAAGGTCTGTTTCTGGACATATTGCGTTCATATACTGTACAATCACTACCATTCACATGTCATGGAGCTCTACTAACAATCTCTGTGAAGTCCTGAGGGCAAGGCAGCTAGCCAACAACAGAAAGGAAGATTTATGATTGCGCTACGTAGAGGAGATTCAGCCTGGGATTCAGTGCTCGGCTTGTCATGCCTGTCAAAACCAATCCAGTCGGCCCAAGAGAGTAAAAGCAGGTTCTGAAGGAGATGAAACTAACAACATGAGTAGTGTGTTGCAAATGTCTTTCCAGGAAGTCTTCATTGGCTGCAGCATCTTTATCATATTCTCCATTAGCAGAACTATTGGATTGTTGCTGTTCCAGTACTATGGCATCCTAGGAGAACCCACAAAAATTGAATATACTTCATTTCATATTCATAGCTGTGAAATGTCTTAGAAGAGCAATTACCAATCGATAGATTATTACATGCAACACTTACCGGCAAATGTTTAATCAATGGCTGAATTAAAATAGTAAAAAAATGAAAATCGTAAACCAAAGGTGTCCAGATTATATGCTTTTTATAAGTGTGAATCCATACATGCATATTTATTAATATTATCTACAATCTTTCAATTATCTTTTTTTCTTCCTCGAAAGGAAACTGAAAAAATCTTAATGTCAGTATTAAATATATTATATACAGGGCTTGACATTAACTTTTTTGCTCACCAGCCACTCTGGCTAGTGGTTTTCCAAAGTTACTAGCCACTCAACATTTTCACTGGCCACAATTTTGACATTGAAACCATGGGGGAAAATGGCCATATAGATATTTTTAATATTATCTCATAATTTGGCAGCAGTATATTAGGCTGCTGTCACTTTAAGACCTGATGCACAGATCCATTATACAGTCACTCCAGGATTTCGCGGGACTATTTTCTGATTTTTGCGGCCAAGAATTACTGAATTTGTGGCTGCTTTTCTCAAAATTTGCGGCAATGTTTGCAACATTTCTTGTGTAGTTGTTCAGTGAAAATACACCACAGTCAACATTCTTCTAACATTTTATTACTTTTCTGACCTCAAGAACCATTTGGCTCTGTTTGATGAAAACGATGTCACTCAGAGCGTGCATGCTTGTGTGTGTGTGTGTGTGTGAGAGAGCATGCACGCTTACAGCGGGAGCAGGGTTGCGGTGGTTGACTGACTGATAGTGACAGATGCATTGCCAAAGCAGCGGCACAAACAAAAGCTTAGCGATCAAGTTCAACGCACATAGCCTACTGAATGTGCTTTGTGATGATGTTACAATGCGTCTAGCCCCAAAATTTGTGGGAAGTCAAATTTTGCTGAGTTTGCTTGAATTAGCGTTAAATTTTGCGATCGCAAAATTGCAAAATCCTGGAGGGACTAATTATACTGTTACACATGCATTTCCTTTCTCAACATGTTTACATTCACTTAAAACATACTGTGACTGTGTTTACTTGAATACTCGCCAAGACCAGCATTTTGACATTATTTTGTGTGTATTTGACTGTTTAAGTGCAATAAGCAGCGAAAAATAACTCAATTTAGTACTGAGAGGCGGCTTTATATGCACACACTTAGGGTGTGAGCACGAAATCTACGGGAATTAGTAAAATTATGCGCAATACGCGAGATTCCACGCGAAATTCAAGCCCTGTAACACCAACAATATTCATCCGGAGCAAATGAAACGAGTGAGTATGGGGAGGTGGGTTTGTGTGTCAACTTGCTGTCGGAGAGATGAGAGAGCGAGAAAGCGCAGCTGGTATCGTGCTATTCTGCAGAAAATGATTATTAAAAAGCGCTTTAGTATCGATATGTATCGAAAAATGTATATGTTTGACAACATTACATTGCACTCAGTTTATTATTTCAGATGCCTTTTTAAAAGACTACAATTGAAAAACTACAGAATCCATCCACACCGGTGTTAAAGGGATAGTTCACCCAAAAATGAAAATTATCCCATAATTTACGCACCCTCAAGCCATCCTAGGTGTATATGACATTCTTCTTGCAGACGAATAAAATCTGAAAAAAATGTCCTGGCTCTTCCAAGCTTTATAATGGCAGTGAATGGCAGCCCAAAAATTGAAGACCAAAAAAGTGTATCCATCCATTATAAAAGTAATCCACACGGCTCCAGGGGGTTCAAAATGCTTACGCTACATCCAACGTCACCGTCGCGCAAGTTGCGCTCTATTCGTAAGTTTAATATGGAAGGCAGTCTTTGACTTACCACTGGTTGAAAATCACTGCAGTACGCAACATGGGTCTGTGGTGTAAAAGCAAATGTCTCATTACTTGCATACTATATTTAGTTTCTCTTTCATGTGGATAAAGAGATATTATTTGCGAAATTCTCTTATTATAGTCTTTTTTAAAGGGAACTGGATGTTTGCAGTATGTTTGAAAATGGCAAACTAGTTCTAATACACTCAAGTTTATTATTAAAACACAGTCCTCTGTAATTAAGGTCTTGTGGGTGAGGAGTTGCGTCCTTGCTAAAGACATCAAACATTCCCACTGCCTGTGGTCTCTGATTTTGTTGTATTGCCATTTTTCAAAAATAACAAACCAGAAACATGCGGTTCCTGTCAGCACCATGTCAAGTCTTTTGAACTCAGTGTCAGGAGTGTTTGAGCTACTTATCCTGATGTTCTATTCTTGTTCTGATGTGGCTGTCGTGAAAAACTAGAAACCCATTTGAGGATACTTTATACTGACATATTCTACTTGTATAGCAGTTAATGGCTGAAATTCTAGTCTTTTAAACACGTTCACACTCACACATACTGTATACACACAAGGTAAACATCCTGGCATTTACTCTATAATTATATTAATGAATTGATGAATTAATTATTTATAGCATTCCAAAGGACAGCCTAATGAGATCACTGGGAGACCACTCTCTCATTTACACACACACACACACACAGAGAGAGAAAGCTGCAAGCAAGGGCTTGTCAGATCGTAAATGCATTATTGATAATGTCATATTCACATTTCTGCTCCTATGTGTTGTGCTCTCGAAGCTACACATTTACACAGACTGTATCCTATAGACTGACAGCTGAAGATGAAACTATTATTCACACACAAATGGTTAAAAAAAACATGCTATACTACATTACTAACAATGATATATGGTACTAAATGATTACAATGTCTATATACAGTACTATGGTATTTATAGAGTATGCTGCTTCAAGGTATTTCAAAGTACACTATGGTATTTGCATGCATGTCCATAAAACAAATGCATTACCATGGTAGCCTGTTACCATGATACTTGGTGCAAAACACCATGATGCACCCTGGTAAATGTCCAAAAACATAGTGTTACAGTGGCATATGTAAAAAAAAAAAAAAAAAAGGTTCTATATCCAAAAACATGGTGCCATATCCAACACCATCATACCTTTCCAAAAAACATAATACAAATGGGAAATGTCTAAAAAAAACATGGAATTACCATAGTACCTGTCTAAAAACATATTATTGCCATGGTATGTGTCCAAAAACATGATGACATTGAGCAACATGGTATTTACCATGGTGCATGTTAAAAAATACTATATACCTTAACTGTGCACAAAAAAACAGGGTTACTAAGGTGCATGCCCCAAAAAAATGTCAATATACCATAAAACATGGCATGACCATGGGACCATATACAAAAACTATTTGTCAAAAAACATGGCAGTGCCTGGTATCACTTTTTTGTGCAATATTTAAAACTTCAAAAAGACAGGAAAAATAAAGAAACGACATAAATGTGTGTGTATGCTTATATGATTTATGACAACAAAAATGTGTATAATAACATGGGTATTACACTGGTATTACAACATAAACGTGGTTTATGAGGACTTTTTTGGAGTTTTCGTAATTAAAACATTGAACATTGTTTTATTAAAAATTTAAAAATGCAGAAAATCATTATGAGGAGTCTCATTGTCCTCATAATGATAGGTGCACCAACATTGGTGTGTGTGTTTAGCAGGGATGTTGTGTGAAACATTTTATGACCATGCCGTGCTCTTCTGTTCATGTACAGCACACAGGTCATACAGCCCCTCTGAACTACTGCTGTGTTTCCAGCCTTATTTGCTTCCTCTGCTAATGAAAGTAGAGATGGGTCGAGATCAAGCTCTGGGGGTCGATATCAGTGTGTGTGCACTGTGGGTTTGCAGGAATTTTGCGAGACAGTAAGGACAGCTGCAGTAAATTTTGCACCTCTTAGCTTCGATATACAGCCTCTGGTATTTTCCTGCTGTCACCAGAATTGATGGTGTGTAGGTGTGTGTGTGTGTGTGTGCAGATGTGAGTTCACATGCTGTGCATTAGTCTGTCTTCCATCCGTAAAGACTTGAGACCAGCCTGATTATGTTTAATTAATTAGCTTTTTAGTTGTGTTGTATATTTTCTGACATTTTCAGCAGGGGCATCTAGGCATACTCTCCATAATTCAATATGTCAGGCCTTGGACTACATGCTAAATTAATATTTTGTAACTCTGAAATAATTAACAGGTTCATTTTACTCTCTTTGCGTATGTAGACCACACCGCACAGCCAAGCAGCTGCTTTTTCATTAGTATAAATTAGTTGAACTGCCTTCACATTCTCTGCACGACCCTGGTCCCAAAAGGGCTGTGAAGACCAGAATTATGAGTCCTGTGACTCATCGTTTCAGAAGAGAGGCGTACAGAGATAAATTTATGGACATGGTGTAACCCAGTAGAGCAGGATGAATTTCACGAAACCTGCCAAGAACTTGTCCCCGTCATATTTCACCCTGAAATTAAAATTATATATATATATATATATATATATATAATATATACACTTATCAGGCACCTTCCTAATTTTGTGTTGGTGACCCGTGAGCCCTGACCCGTCGAGGCATGGACTCCACTAGACCCCTGAAGGTGTGCTGTGGTATCTGGCACCAAGATGTTAGCAGCAGATCCTTTAAGTTCTGTAAGATGCGAGGTGTGGCCTCCTTGTTTGTTCAGCACATCCCACAGATGCTAGATTGGATTGAGATCTGGGGAACTTGTTATTGTGCTCTTCAAACCATTCCTGAACCATTTTTGCTTTGTGGCATGAAGCATTATCCTGCTAAAAGAGGCCACAGCCAGCAGGGAATACCGTTTTCATGAAAGGGTGTACATGTTCTGCAACAATACTTAGGTAGGTGGTACGTGTCAAAGTACCATCCACATGGATGGCAGGACCCAAGGCTTCCCAGCAGAACATTGCACAAAGCATCACACTGCCTCCACCGGCTTGCCTTCTTCCCATAGTGCATCCTGGTGCCATGTGTTCCCCAGGTAAGCGATGCACAAGGTGACCCTGTCGCCAGTTCACCACGTGATGTAAAAGAAAACGTGATTCATCAGACCAGGCCACCTTCTTCCATTGCTCTGTGGTCCAGTTCTGATGCTCATGTGCCCACTGTTGGTGCTTTCAGCGGTGGGCTGGGGTCAGCATGGGCACCATGACTGGTCTGCGGCTATGCAGCCCCATACGCAACAAACTGTGATGCATTGTGTACACCTTTCTATCAGAACCAGCATTAACTTCTTGAGAAATTTGAGCTACAGTAGCTCGTCTGTTTGATCAGACCACGCGGGCCAGCCTTCGCTCCCCATGTGCATCAATGAGCCATAACCCTGTCGCCAGTTCACCACTGTTCCTTCCTTGGACCACTTTTGATAGATACCAACCACTGCAGACCAGGAACACCCCACAAGAGCTGCAGTTTTGGAGATGCTCTGACCCATTCGTCTAGCCATCACAATTTGGCCCTTGTCAAACTCCGTACACTTGCCCATTTTTCCTGCTTCTAACACATCAACTTTGAGGACAAAATGTTCACTTGCTGCCTAATATATCTCACCCACTAACAGGTGCCGTAATGAAGAGATAATCAGTGTTATTCACTTCACAATGTTCATAATGTTATGTGTGATCGGTGTGTGTGTATATATATATATATATATATATATTAAAAAGGACCAATTCTCATTACAGTTATGGGATAAAATTATGCATTATTTAATTAATTGTATATGATTTAGTTTAATAAATTGGGTTTTATAATATTATTTATATTTAAATAATACTCAAATTAATTCATAAAACTATATATAAAATTTATTAAATTTATGCTAATTTAATAAAAATACAATGTTTTTAGGATGATTTTCTTTAGTGTTTTACACAATGGTCAGATAACAAGGAAATGAATCAATACTCCTCTTGGTTCATGGGATGTACATGTCATTTTAACTGCATATGGCGCTCTTTTATGTTCTGATTGATTGAATGTCGGCTTGCTATATAGAGAAGAATAGAGAGGCTGAGAGAGAAGATCTGTGTCTTTTGTGAGTGTGCTGGGTGGGTGAAGTGATCAATCTCTGCAGTACAATCAGGGGAATGTAATGTTAATAGGTCCATTATTATCACCAGTTAAGGAGGAAGTGAATTATAAGAGGGGAAGTGATGCATGGTGTAGTGCCTTGTCCATTACAATCAATGTTTAATATAACCTGGCATAAAGCAGACCACAAAATAAGCACACACTCCTTTTCTCTTGCACACTTTTGTCCTTATATGAAAACATTTATCATATAAATCTTATTTATTTATTTATTTTATTTTATTTAATATATTTTTTATCGAATATATTAGATTTTATTTAGATTTTAGACTATTATCTTTAATTCTAATTAATATAAAATAGTATTTTGTTTTATTTTATTTGTAAAAATTTTGAAATATTTGAATTATTCACACATTAGTGTTTATAATGTTGTATTACAAATATGTTTGCCAGTTATGTTCCTTATCAATAGAATGCATCCACTATTCAATTTAATTCACAATGTACTCACTGTGTACAGTAAATAACATATTCACTTGTTTATTCTAATCCAGTTGAAATGGATTCAGCGAAAAAGGTTGTGTGTTATACCCCAGTGCCCTAGTAAAAGCAGATCAATATCTCTAACCACTCTCTAATCTCAAATGTAGATCTTGCTTTGAAGAGTCTAGTGAATTCCAATACAGAAACTTTGCTGAATAGCAACAGCAATAAAATATGTTGCCAAAGTTTTTTTCCTTACAGCAAGTCTCAGATCACATTTGACTGTTTATTGCAGTTACAATTAGTTTTGGTTTTCGGTACAGCAAGCTGATCTTAGATCAGAAGAAGGGTCAAAGTAAAATGCCCTTATGTAGCATTTTGGACGCTTATAATAGTCACAACCTAAAAAATGTGTATATTAGATTACACACATATTGGAAAACAAATATTATACTTTTAACTACAGGGCTGTTGAATGCTTGAATCTGATTGGCTGACGGACGTTTTAAAATGAAAATTACCCTATGATTTACTCACCCTCAAGCCATCCTAGGTGTATATGACTTCTTTCAGGCGTACACAATCAGAGTTATATTAATAAATATCTTGGCTCTTCCAAGCTTTATAATGTCAGTGAACGGGGCCCATGAGTTTGAAGCTCACAAAAGTGATAAATCATAAACCATCATAAACTTACTCCACACGGACCTGGGGGGTTAAAAAAGGCCCTCTGAAGCGAATCGATGGGTTTTTGTAAAATATCCATATAAAAGAAAAATATCCATATTTAAAACTTTATAAAGTAAAATATCTAGCTTCCGGGCAGATCGCTTCCGTATTCAACTTGCAAAGAAAGTGTAATGCCTCTTGCACATCAAAACGTCCAATCACTTACATCCGACGTCAGTGCTGAACACTGTTGAGAGAGACACAGACACAGGTAATTCACTCACATTTAATCTCTCTCTCTCTCTCTAACAGCTGCATTAACTACAATAGTCTGCTATCAATAGCTCAAGCCTCTGTTACTAGCTCTAAAATGACGTTTTAGAATTTGCAAAGCATGAGATGAGTAAGAAATTAGTCCTACACACAAGAGCATTTTAAGGACAAAAACCTGACAAATGTCTTGAAATACAAAATCTGAACGATGTTTTGAGGTGTAGTAATTATAGTATAAGTGGAATAATTGACTTTCCATTAATTGACGCTTTGCGCCATGGCTGCATTACCACCTCGGGTGTGCATTATTTTCTAATAATTTAACTGCCATCGTCAATTATGCCTTATGTAAAGAACTGTATCTGTAGATCTTAATATTATGATTTGGCCTGCATGACCCGAATTATTTTTCCATTTAGCCCCTTTGGATAGGTTGAATATTCTGCTCTGTTCATAATTTGTCTTGACAGCGGCTGATTTTGATTAAATGCTTGTCTGCTTTGGCTCACAAGTCTTAGGATACACTAAATTATATTTGCTCATTTATTGTTTACTTCCTCTTCCCCATTTATCTAATTTATGTATCATTCCCCCCCTAAGCCATTTTATATTACCTGATTTAGTTATTGCTGAGGAATAACCTTCCTTAAACGGAACTGGCAGTTTTTCATTATTAATAAAGACACTGCTCTGAGTCTGGTATGTGTGAGTGTGTTTGGAAGAGTGATAGAAAAAGCAATAAAAAAGATAGATATGATTAATTCCAGAGTTTTGTAAGCAGTTCAACATCAGAGTCAATTTCAAGTTTATTTCGGGAATACATGGCCTCTAGTTCCATCGTTACACAGAATCACAATAGCATGGCAGATGCTCTTTTCTTCATACCATGGTACAGTATAGGCAATCTCCATGCATACTCTGAAAACAAACACGTGAATAAATTAATATTTAATTTAATAATAGTAAAATAATATCCTAATTATTATTTAATTATTTAAATCTGTTTAAAAAATAGGAAGATAGGATGTCAGCGGAAATAAGTTAATACAGCCTTTTATTTACATGAGGTAAACATAATGCTGCTTGGTTAATTTAACGTGTATATAACATTAATTACTGCCATAATAACGCCCCATTTCAAATGTTTACGTGTTTTTCTTCTCTTTTGAGCGGTGATGAAATATTGTTCTTGTAAATACTTTCCAACATTTCAGTAATAAAATTGTAGGCTAGGTCTTTAAAATGCTTCCAAATTACAGTGAAATGCAACTGTACGGTGCACCGCAGTGGTCAAAAAGGATATAAACAGTGAATTTTGAAGTGATCTCTTTTTGAAAACTCAGAGATGTGGATTCGGACGGCAATTAAATTACCACACATGCCACACACAACCATGGTGTTTGTCTAAAAACAGCAGGTAATTCAGCTTGGGATTTTTACGTGGGTGGTGGGAGAAAAAACACTGACATTCTGGATTCGGACGGCAATGAAATCACAGACTGTCCCCTGTAAATTATGAAAATACCTCACGACCCCACAAGAAACAATTACTGCTTTACAATAGTTACAAATTCTCTCTGACACCTGTGTATTACTCCATCTAGATAAATGACCTGAGCATCTGAACAGGAGCAATGATCGTACCAGCTGTATGTTATATACAGACGCAATGTTACTCTCTTGTACCATCAAAGATTTGCATTGTGAATATACTGTATATTTAACTTGTGTTTTCTAAAACTGATGTGTACCATGCATCATGTGCTTTTTCTCTCAGTCACTGATTCAGAATAGATGTGAACGTTCTTATATCACCTACACTTTCACCTGGGAGAGCGCGACCGGTGGTGGTCCGTTTCACCACGTGGAAGGACAAGGAAAGATTTTACAGAAGGCACGGCAGAAAACCTGAGAATGGAGTGAACAAAGCAACAGTGAAGATGAAGGATCAAATTGTCTAATTCAGGTGTCAGAGCTCGGGTGTGTAAGATACTGAGAAAGCCGGTTAATTACATGCAAAATTAATCAAATACACGGATGTCACTTCGTTTTGACGAACTATTTGTGAACGGTAAGAGTTTTTATGACACTCAGTCCTATGATACTGAGTCTGTGGTTGAAATTGGACTAAATAATGAAGGAACATTTGCCACTCGTGTAATTTAGGATGATGGCCTCGGCCCAGATGAATTTACTATAATCTCATGGAATGTTCAAGGGTTAAAGATGAAAGTCAATAACAGTGAGTTAATGGATACCTTGCAGGGCAAATCTATCATTTGTTTGAGTGAAGTTTGGTCACAAGATGAGTCTGAGCTCTGTCACTTATTGGCTGATTATACATGTTTTTGTCTCGTGCATAAGCCTGTGGCAGAATTTGGATGTAATATGGTATCTGTATTTGTACATGATTCTATTGTGAAATATTTTTCTCTAATTTGTAAACAAGCAACAGACTGTATACTTATATTCTTTGACAAAGAGAGTGCTTAATTTTGGTGATAACATTGTTTTTGCCTTTACTTATATTTTCCCTGAGGGATCTAGTTCATATAGAAACAGAGAAGAGAAAAATGGCATAAATTCTTTGGAAACATCAGTCTCACATATTTGTTTGTTATTATTTTAAATAAATATCACATATTAACAGACTTAAATATCAGTAGAAATGGCCACATGTTCACCTTGGCGATATGACATTGCAGAATGGTATTAATTATATAATGACACGTCTATATATACTCATGTGGCAAAATCATAGAAATTACAGATTGTAGTATGGCTTTGTACATTCTCCTTTAGCCTTGATAACCACTAGACTACATGAAGAGGCAAGAAATTTTGAAAGTACAGGGAGTGCAGAATTATTAGGCAAGTTGTATTTTTGAGGATTAATTTTATTATTGAACAACAACCATGTTCTCAATGAACACAAAAAACTCATTAATATCAAAGCTGAATATTTTTGTATCAATATTTTAAGTAGTTTTTAGTTTTAGCTATTTTAGGGGGATATCTGTGTGTGCAGGTGACTATTACTGTGCATAATTATTAGGCAACTTAACAAAAAACAAATTTATACCCATTTCAATTATTTATTTTTACCAGTGAAACCAATATAACATCTCAACATTCACAAATATACATTTCTGACATTCAAAAACCAAACAAAAACAAATCAGTGACCAATATAGCCACCTTTCTTTGCAAGGACACTCAAAAGCCTGCCATCCATGGATTCTGTCAGTGTTTTGATCTGTTCACCATCAACATTGCGTGCAGCAGCAACCACAGCCTCCCAGACACTGTTCAGAGAGGTGTACTGTTTTCCCTCCTTGTAAATCGCACATTTGATGATGGACCACAGGTTCTCAATGGGGTTCAGATCAGGTGAACAAGGAGGCCATATCATTAGATTTTCTTCTTTTATACCCTTTCTTGCCAGCCACGCTGTGGAGTACTTGGACGCGTGTGATGGAGCATTGTCCTGCATGAAAATCATGTTTTTCTTGAAGGATGCAGACTTCTTCCTGTACCACTGCCTGAAGAAGGTGTCTTCCAGAAACTGGCAGTAGGACTGGGAGTTGAGCTTGACTCCATCCTCAACCCGAAAAGGCCCCACAAGCTCATCTTTGATGATACCAGCCCAAACCAGTACTCCACCTCCACCTTGCTGGCGTCTGAGTCGGACTGGAGCTCTCTGCCCTTTACCAATCCAGCCACGGGCCCATCCATCTGGCCCATCAAGACTCACTCTCATTTCATCAGTCCATAAAACCTTAGAAAAATCAGTCTTGAGATATTTCTTGGCCCAGTCTTGACGTTTCAGCTTGTGTGTCTTGTTCAGTGGTGGTCGACTTTCTGCCTTTCTTACCTTGGCCATGTCTCTGAGTATTGCACACCTTGTGCTTTTGGGCACTCCAGTGATGTTGCAGCTCTGAAATATGGCCAAACTGGTGGCAAGTGGCATCTTGGCAGCTGCACGCTTGACTTTTCTCAGTTCACGGGCAGTTATTTTGCGCCTTGGTTTTTCCACACGCTTCTTGCGACCCTGTTGACTATTTTGAATGAAACGCTTGATTGTTCGATGATCACGCTTCAGAAGCTTGGCTATTTTAAGACTGCTGCATCCCTCTGCAATATATCTCACTATTTTTGACTTTTCTGAGCCTGTCAAGTCCTTCTTTTGACCCATTTTGCCAAAGGAAAGGAAGTTGCCTAATAATTATGCACACCTGATATAGGGTGTTGATGTCATTAGACCACACCCCTTCTCATTACAGAGATGCACATCACCTAATATGCTTAATTGGTAGTAGGCTTTCCAGCCTATACAGCTTGGAGTAAGACAACATGCATAACGAGGATGATGTGGTCAAAATACTCATTTGCCTAATAATTCTGCACTCCCTGTATGCTGGTTTTTGTTCTAGCTACTTGAATAGTTTTTTCAGGACCATGGACAGCACTGGTGCATTCACAGTGGTATTTCATAGATCTGCTCTTGTACTACTGCTGGATCCATAGTTCAATATGACCAAATGCCCAACAGTATCCCATAAATCCTGCACACAGTTGAATATGAGGAATGCTGGCACTATTTTGACTTCTGAACTCATAACTTCTGACTTCTAAACACTGTCCTACAGCCCATTGCCACCTGGATGAATGATGGACTTGTGAGCAGATAGTGAGCAAGAATGCAGTTGTAGCCATGGAGCTAAAATGAGTCATTGACAATGTCAGATGTACCAGTGTCCCAACCAGGTGAATCGGGAGAATTCCAGGCAGGCCGCATATAAATTTGACTGCTGTTGTACCAGTTCAGGTTTAAATATGTTATTTCTGTTTCGCAAATGTTTTTAAAAACTCAGTAAATGACTGAACATTTTTTATTTAACGCAGCCTCTGCTCAATTCCCCCAAACAAACAAAAAAACAGTGGTGTAATGTGACATTTCATAGAAGAGCATAATCCATACTGCTGTCTGATTTAAATTTTTATTTATTTGACGTTTTAATTTGTATGTGCAGTATGTTAAAAAAATAAAATAAATAAACACTTAAAACTAATCATTTTAAATGCTTGTAAATTATGAAAAAGTTAATTTAGGCATCACAACAAGATAATGTACAATTAATAAAATAAAATAATTTGCTTATTAGATATTTATTTTGATCTTTTCTAAAGATTACATTTAACAGTATTATTAACTTATTTGTGTTTTTAAAAATTTATTTTAAGTGAGCATTAGATGATGCCAGCAAAGGTAATCTAAATATAAAAATAGGGGATATGAGCCTGCACGTTCAATTAGACATCTCTAAGCATTAAAGTCTGAATTTATGCTTTTGAAGTTCTGGAATATTGTGCACATTAAGTGTGTGCATTCAAATGCATCCATGTGTTTCCTAAACCCTCAAAATCTTTTCTCATCCACACGGCTTTACAGTGTTTGCTTCATAAGCTTTCCACAATTAATTAGGATAAATTAAACCCCACTGTGGTAAATATAATTTCTAACCCCTCCTCTGAAACAAAAGGCTTGATACTGGTCTGGCATGTTTCTCTGGAACGTAACAGCTTGCTTTGTGTGTAGGCGTCCTGTTGTCTGGTTATCAAAGCAATACATCTAGTTTAAAATATTGAATATCTGAAAATGAAAGCAAAGATTTGGAGGGCAGGTAAAGTGGAAGAATTTAATAGAATGATCATTTGTTCTTGCTGATACACACACTCTTCCGTGTTACGTTGGGTTGACTAAATATATTGCTCATTTGCCTAGCGGAACATATAGCATGTGAGTCAGGGCATCAGAACTTTTCCAGATGAGCTGGTTGACCTGTGAGCTGCTTACGGAGGCAGCATTTCAATGGGATCATAGACTTTATATCATAGTCAAAGGCTGTGCCAAAAGGTAGGCAATTGAATTATGCAGCCTCCTACCTAGTTTTAGTCAGATTCTTAGGGTCGATTCACCCAAAACGCATCTTATGTTTCATTGCTTTTTAATTGTGTTAGATGGGCATCTTTGGCAGTCGCACCATGTCTCGCTGCTTTTACAGTGTCATGTGCAACATTTTTAAGATGCAGTGCCAAGTTTAAACAAGATCAGCTTTAAAAGAAAGTCATGCTATAATGTCCATTCCTCTGTGCTGCGTTTCAAACGTTTTTCTTTGTAAATATGTGGTACACTGACGTGTTTGACCAATGCAGTGGAACGCAAGTTAAAATTTGTTCTTCTTGACACTGCATTTTAAGAATGAAAAGCTATTGCCAAATGGGGTCATTCACACAGACTCCGTTTTTGGCATTTGAAAACACAATGCGAGGCAATGGGTTGGAAACAAGAGCACGGTCTAGAGACACATTTTTAAAAGTTTAACTATTTAGAGTGTTAAGTATTGTCATGCATGAGACACTGTTAAAGAAAAAAAGAAAAACTAGGTTATTTTACCCAATATTTGTTCTTTGTTAACCAATACATGTTCTTTGTTTTAATGCTTATTAGAATTTTGTGCTGTAGGCTTAGCAACATGTTAATGTCAAACTAAACTGAAATCAATTGCGAGTCAAATCTTTGTGTTGTACAAGTATTAAGTATGTAGTATGCAAAATTAAACATATGACATATATCACGTATGACACTCCATGATGGTTAGGATGTTGACTTAGGGGCCATTCACACACAACTTGTTTTTGCAAAACCCAGGCCAGTGGAATAGAAAAAAATGCAAGGTCTAGAGATGAGTTGTTTAGAACACCGTGCCATCTGCGAGAAGCTGCAAAAGACACAATAACGCTCAAACGCATCCATCTAGCCCATGTTTGCATATAAAAACAATGGAAAAGCAGTGCAGTGGAATGCAAAAATGTGATATGTGTGAACAGTCCCAAAAATTATGTCTGCCTAGCACAGCGAAAATTTGCAGAATGTGAGAAATGTTGTGTGGCGGGAGGAGCAAACGACAGACACAGTGGGGGTGGCGTCAGGCCTCGAAGAGGTGTTTATTAACATAAATAAACATGACATATCCAAAACGGAGAATAAAGTGTAAAACAAACAGGGGATCTGGTGTCCTCGGCATGCCAGGGAATAGGAAGGGTAGTGATCAGATAGGATGGGTCCAGGCAAGGGGCGGGGTCCGACGGCCGCACACGCTTCCCTCTTCGGTCCGAGGCATGAGGGGCGGCGACACGTGCATCTCCATTCCGGACCGCAGGTCCAGCGTCTCACATATACAGCGGCGTGGAAGTCCCTCCGCGCCCCCTTCCTGGACCCACGAGGACACCAGCGTGCATGCACGGGGAGAGAGAGACTAGCCTCCTGAGGAGAGGCGTGCTCGGCAGTTAACAGCGGCGGTGATGAGGCTTCATGATATTCAGGTTTGCCTCATCACTTGCCGCTATTTTACGTAATTTCAGCGCCCCTCCTCTCTCTCACTCACACCAGTCGGGAACCTGGTGAAGGGTGATGACTTCAGGGACAGGGTGTTGCTGATAATAAGGGAGAGGCAGCCGTTCCGTCACATTCCCCTCCCTTAAGCGTCATCCCCGTCATCCGGCCACCATCCACACGGGAGTGCTACTTCCTCAGCCAAGCCCCAAGCAGTCAGAGTGGGCGGGTCCAGAATACCTCTCCGGGGCACTCCCCTCTCACGCCGCGCCACAACGGACAGAAAGGCACGATTTTAGTTGACAGCCTCAACCAACCAGGGTAAATGATAATAAAAGAAACATCACTTACCCCTATGGTGGTTGGGAGGCTGTATCCGTTACGTGTGCATCTCCATTCTGGACACAATGACACAAGCGTGCATGCACAGGGAGAAAGAAATTATTGCAGCTTTAGGATTTCCAATGTGGTTGGATGCATTGATACGCATATTCCCATTATCGCACCTTCCGAAAATGAAACAGACTACTGTATGGAATGAAAGAATACCAGATGAAAGGGTAGTCTGAAATATATGCCATACACCACAGGTGTTAAAGGTGCACTATGTAACATTTTTGCAGTAAAATATCCGAAAAATATACTGTGGCATAATAAAAGTCCCGCTGTTCGCGAGGCGTGTGTTGCACAATCGCTCCAGCGGTCTTGCTCAGCTCCCACAACACTCGGTCTTGCTCTGCTTCTTACTACAGTAACGGTAATAATCGCATCCATGAACATGATTTCTGCCTGAGTCCTATCCCGATTCTTTTCCACCGGCTGTGAGGTGAAGACCACATGTCCCAAGATTCTGCGTTCAAACTCATCAAGCTACACCTTTGTTTTGAATAGGCGACCTCTAGCGGACGGAAAAGTTACATAGTGCACCTTTAAATAAACACAAATTATTCACAATTTATTTGATCATCTTTATTTGCTAAATACAAAAGCAACAGTTATTTTTTTTCCTGTTGGATTTTAATATTCTTCATCCATCTCCTCTTTGTCATGGACGGATGGGAGAAAAGGGAACGAGGACTCATTCGCAGGAAGAAGATTTATTAAATGAAACAAATAAAACAAACACAAACAATACACCCACGAGGGGAAAATCAAACTCTAATACTTAAACACAAGGAACAGGTAGCACGACAGGGAACAGACGACATTAGACAACGATCCAGCACAGGACTGCAAACACAAGGAGATTATAAAGGGTACAAACAAGGCAGGTAATGAGGGAGAACAGGTGGGGCCACTTAAACAATAATGAGATAACAAGAGGGGTGGGGTCAAGACAGAAGACAGGAATGCACATGACAGAGAAATTAACCAAAACACCACATGTGCTACACGAGACAGGACAGGCATGTGACACTCTTCTTCTGTCAGTGGTAGTGGTGCAGGTCCTCCCATCATTTTGCGAGCCCATGCCTTCTTGCTGTTGGCCTGAGTAGAAGTCAAATGTTAATTTCATTACCCTAATTCAGAAATGTAACAGGTTGGATTAGAGAACATTATGTGAAAAGAGCATTAGACTATGTGGAAAAAGCTGCTCACATTGAAAAAGACACTGAATGATATTTATTTAATATGTCAAATGTTTGTAAAGTCATGAAACCTACACCCATGAACCTTGCTCAAAGCTTTACCTGATTGAATTATATTTTTATACTTCATTTTTAGCCGCTATCATATAATTTTTTCTTCTTTTTTTGCCCGTGGGATATAATGAAAATGAATATTAGTTCAATAACTTACCGTTCTGCCAGTTTTCACCTCTGATATTATAACAATGATTAAGAATTAAACTTACATTTGACCCGGAAGTATGCAGACATCTTTTTGTTGGGTGCTGTTGCCATGGTGAATCATAATTTCGGAGCTCCATTGATCATGGCTTTTCATAGTCGTGGTGCACGCACTTAACTCAGTCAGTCTACTCAGAGTTGATTGAACTACCTCAATTCAGCTGTTTTGAAACCCAAAACTCAGAGTTTCCCATCTCAGGGTATGTCAACTCAAAGCTCAAGTTTGAACTCAGAGTTGGTTGAAACGGGCCCCTGGACAGAGAAATTTCAGTTTATTTTTCAATGTATTAATTTAACAGCAATACTTGTTAAATTTAACTTTGGACAGCTCTAGGGCTTTCGTGAAAACTATAGATGCTACTTCCGCATTTCTGTATCCCCACCCACAACAGTTGGATTGACATAGGGTTATTATTTACTAAACAATTATTGTTTAGAGTAGGTTTATAATTGAAAATTGTATCGTACTTTGTCAAGTCAAGTCACCCTTATTTATATAGCGCTTTTTACAATGCCGATTGTTTCAAAGCAGCTTCACAGTGTTAACAGATAAATAATGCAACAGAATTTGATTCAGCTATACAGCCGTTCTTGTGAAAATGGTGATGTCATCCAGCTCATTTGAATTATCATATAGTGTCAATGCGGGCAGATCAGTAATATAGTTGATTCTGGCAACATTACAGGTCAGAAGTCATATTAGATATTCGAAAGATTATTTGAAAGATCCGCTGCAATTCATTTATTAAGCGAGCAGGGCAACCACCCAGTAGAGCATTACAATAATCTAGCCTTGAGGTCATGAACGCATGAACTAAATGTTCAGCATTTTGCATTGAAAGCATGTGCTGTAATTTAGATATATTTTTAAGATGGTAGAATGGAACATAGCAACAGCCTCCTTACCTGTACTTAACACCATTTTTAAATTGAAAAGCAATGCCTTTATCCACTTTTTGTACGTTTTTAGTTTTTATGCTTCTTAGAATATTGTGCTTTTAGCTTAGCAACATGCTAATGTCAAACTCATCTGAAATAATTTTCCAGGCAAGTCTCTGTAGTGCTTAGAAGAGCTGTTGTCAAAATCAGTAACATATGACATTCCATGATGCTGACTTAGGAGCCGTAAATTTATAGTGTATTTAATTTTATCTTTTTTGCATTTAAAAACGTGAGATGCAGGGCAGTGAAATGGGAAAAATACACAAGCTCTAGAGACACAAGTTTGAGCGCCGATCGTGAGATGCTGCATAAGATGCGGAACGTGAGCGCAGCTGTCAAACACGTCAGTCTAGCGCATGTTTATGTAGAAAACAATGGAAGAGCAGTGCAGTGGAATGCAAAAATTAAATAAATGTGTTCTGTGTGAACAGCATCTTAGAAGGCAGCTCACTAGGTTTCAGAACATAGCTATATAGTGGAAATCTGCTGTGTGGTCTTTTTTCAATCCTAGTCCAGCCCTTATCCTCACTGTATTTGTGTGTGTGTGTGTGTGTGTGTGTGTGTGTGTGTGTGTGTGTAAATAGAGACAGTAAGAGAAAAGGAATAGAATAATTGTCCTCCAGAATTATTCTTCCTTTAATTTTCCATTCCTCAAAGCATCTCCAATTATTCTGCATGACTGTGCGCCTTCAAACTCTCCTTCAGATGCACTTGCTCACCTTTCTCCTTCTTTCTCTCTCTCTTTCACCATTCGCTCGTTCACATCCCCCTCCTCTCTCTTTATCCCCTCCCACTCCCTCTCTCATTCGCTTTCCACCAACCCCTCCCCTCCAATTCCCCCTGTCGCTCTCTGTAGTGAAATGAAGCAGGAGCTGGAGGAGGAGGGCAGTCGTTGTTTGCTTCTGTCCAAGCAGCACAAGTTCAACGAGCATTGCTGCATCCGCTGCTGCTCTCCCTTCACCTTCCTGCTCAACCCCAAGCGCCCATGTCTGGACTGCCACTACAACGTCTGCAAATCCTGCTGCACCTACAGCCAGAGCGAGAGGGGCTACATCTGTGCCGCCTGCCAAAAGAGCAGGTAAGTGTCCTCAGTCGCACACTTACACATACATGTGCATACATGTGTACACTGAAGGATAGAGGGGCCACATCTGTACTAAAAAATGCTCAGTGTTATGTAATTACATCTGGACAGGGAGACACCACACCTGCTGGTAAGCGGTAACACGCACATCGTTCAAGCAGGTTGTAAGGGGCACATGGAAATAAGGAAATAAAACAGAAAATGTATGTAATGTGATTCTGTTTTACGCATATAGTATTGCTTGATTATTTTAAGTGAATCATCATTTTAAAATGTTATACCAAATGGTTTTGTGAGTTTTTTAGCACATCTGATTTGGTGTTTATGAATGGATACTTGAGCATTTTTGATAGAGCTGTGGGGGTACTTAGAAAAAATAGGTTGGGAAGCACTGGGGAACATTACCCTTTTCTTCATCGACTTAAACATCTTGAGGAGTTCCCTCTATTCTCAACATTTTAAATGTCTGGTGCTTTTCATCACTTCCTTTAGCATTTTTGCTTAGAGCCCTATACTTAATGTCTCCAGATATTATGTTTCATGTTTGAGCAGTACTAACTCATGTTCAGCCCTGTTTGATTTTCTAAATGCTGGCTTTATGACTGCTGAATATGTGCCCAGCCCACTGGAGTTTTGACAGTGTGTGAGCGTTTTTCAGAAAACGAGATTGGAAAGATAGGAAAGAGCGGGATAAATAAGGAGAGGCTGCTGTAGTGAGAGAGATGGTAAGAATATCTGCAGCATATATTGATAACTTGTGTGGGTCAAATGATCTGATAGAGTTTGTGTTAAAGGTATTATTCACCCCCAAAATGATCCCCTCATGTCATTCCCTCATGTCATTCCAAACCTGTATTCTATTAAATAAGGGTAACACAAAAAAAGAGAATCTTAACATTCTACATTCTACATACACACATATGTGTAAGCTTAACGGTTGTGATGACTATGAACTGTATGGAAAAGCAGCCTGAAGATTCTTAAAGTTTCTCCTTTTTAATGTAGTAAATATGACAGCACAAAGGTTTAGGTGAGTAGATAATAATAATTACTATTATTTTGGGTAACTGTCCCTTTAAAAGTGTACAGGGTTGTAAATCAGTGGTGTGCAACACGATATGAATCAATCAGGTAAATACTTCCCATCATTCTTAGCTGTTTCTTGCTCATGCTGTCTCTTACTGTCGTATTTGCTTTCATCATCTCTCTTCATATCTTTCTTTCTCTCACGTACACTCACTCCATGCCCGAGGCGTGGATTCTCCACCAGGATTAATTCTCTGTGAGTTTCCTTTCATGTTCCCTCCATGAAATGTTCACTGTATGAAAAATCGGACTCACAGATTTCATATTACCAGATATCAACATTCATTTCACGGTATCAGCAAATAATGGTTCCCCTTGTCTCTTGCTTAGAAATATTTCAAGAGATGTAGCTCTGGCTTTCCACTCACAAAACTGATTACGCCAACATGGAATGAAATTACGCCTTACTCAAAATTAATGTGGTTATGTAGTCAGATGGCCTTTTGAGAGAGATGAATATCACCATCTAAATTAAGTTTTTTTTTTAATTTGCTGGAATGATCATCTACGCGTGATAATGAAAGCATTTTAATTGCTTTTGTAAAGAGCCTATGATAGCATTTTTATTGGGTTTGTAATTAAAGAAATGTTCCGGGTTCAAGAATTTCTGTCAGCAGCATCCAATCGGTGACATGACATTTCCACAGATAATATTCTCTCTTTCTTGTTTAAAAACAAGCAAATTTATATTTACACTTACACAACTAAATTGATGTAAATGAGGCAAGATATTACACAGGGTTGAAACACAGAAATTTGTGTGTGTGTGTTGTGTGCGCGAGTGGGGTTGTCTTTTGTAGTGATTATATTATTTTTTCTATGTAAAAATTTTTTTTTAGATCTATAAAGCTACATTTGTTTAATTTCGTTGGGACTACTTTTTTAGGCGGACAAATGTCCCATTTTATGTTACAGATGTAATTACAGTAGATGGAATGTTCTCCATGTAAACTGTGCTTTGCAAATAGTTTCTGGTGTCCTTCCTCGGTTAATGCGAATGTTACCAGGTTATACCAGGAGTTTAAAGGGTAAATAACACACACAGTTTCTGCCAATCTCATTTTAATCTTGAGTACCTATAGAGTAGTATTGCATCCTTCATATCTCCAAAAAGTCTTTAGCTTTATCATATTTATAAAAGACAGATCTGCTGTACTGATTGTTTCCGAAAACAAATTCGTGGAGGAGTGCATTGGGCGGAGCTAAAGAGTCACAAACACACACACACAGACATTTGATGCAGTTCCACTCACCGCCTGCGGTTTCGACTCATGACCATGAAAAAACAAACACACTTGCAGAACTCCATTGCTGCTCTGGAAAAACAAACTGTTTCCAAACATTCACTGTTTCCTTAACGTTGGGTTATTTGGGAAGCTGAACAAGGTTATCTTTCCCTCACAACCAGAAACACACTTCTTTAGTGACATTGTTGATTTTGTGGTCTAAAAACAAAATTACAGCGCTGCCGACGGCTTCCGTAACCCGAACGAAGCACATTGATGGCCTCTTTTGCTCTCGCTCTGGTTGATGTGCGCACTCGCTTATCCGGGAGAAGTGCCCATACAAGGAATTCCGCCCTTTATGACCAGGGCCATACTCGGAAAAAACTTTACGTCATACGTCCAACTCGTTTTTTGAAATTTTGGCCATGTTTAGCATGAGAATCCAACAGTGTAAATAAGTCAGAATGCATGAAATAGCATTAGACCCGCCCTTTAAAATATTTTTGAATAGTATTTTAACATTTATTGCCAGTGGCAATTCCATAGACACACAATTTTGTTTTGTGTGGTAAAACTGAGTGGTAAAAGTCAAAATGAATGTCTGTGGTAATGTTACAGATGCTGTTGTTAGTCAAATTTTAATAATCCAGAACATTCCTTTAAGTTGATGTATAGCGTGTGTGTGTGAGAGAGATGCTGACTCAGATGTTACAGTCATGCATCTCCACTCAACTCACACTTACACGTAGTGCATTAACACGTTCAGTAACACATCATAACAGTGCATGTTCCCTTTTAACCGTAAAAAATGTGTTTTCGTGTTTGTGTATGTTTGTGCCATTTTGAAGTTGAAGTGAGATTAGTCTCTTTGCACTGTCACTAAGTATTACTGCATCTTGTAAGCTTTAGACAGCAACACAGACGTGAGCGTTTGGATGGTGCAACACACAGATGGTGAAATAATGTTGTGTGCTTGTGCAGATGGGGCCTGACAGGCGTAATAGGTTGAGGTCGGCTCCAATCATCCACTCTGTGGGTGTGTGTATAAGAAAGATACAAGAATGCTGTATAAAGCCAGAGCCGAAGAAGAAACATCTAGAAAACTTCATGTAATGAAAAGTCTGTCTCAGCATAACCTTCATCCATCTGTGAAATTAAACCACCAGATTTCCCATTTGAATTCAATGTCATATTGAACCTTTGAAATGTTTGTGTGTGTGTTTGTGTGTGTGTGCGACATTTCTAGCAGCTTTTATACAATATACACCAAAACTACTGTTCAAAAGTTTGGGGTCGGTATGTTTTTTTTTTTTATTATTGCATTTATTTGATAAAAAATACAGCGAAACCATTAATATTATTGCAATTTAAAATATATATTTTTAATTTTAATATATTTTAAAATTCTAATATTAATCTAATATAATTAATATTCTTGTGTAATAGCTGAATTTTCAGCAGCTTTTACTTCAGTCTTCAGTTTTACATGATCTTTCAGAAATTACAGTTGCTTTTAACAGTTCCTGCTTTTTTCTTTCTTTCTTTTCTTTCTTTTTTTTTTGGATACATTTTTTCTGGATCCTTTGATGAATAGAAAGTCATTAGAAAGTCAAAGAACAGCATTTATCTGAAATATAGGCCTAAGTTCAATTAGGACATTTAAGTAGCTTTTATAAACTTGCCTTAGAAAAAGGCATTACTGGTGTGCATTTTGAGACAAAAAGTAGCACTGTCATATTTTAAGATATGTCACTGCAAGTTGCTTTCAGTTAAAACACCTCAAACATAAGCCTTGTCTGTGAAACCGGGGGATTTTTGTAACATTATTAATGTCTTTACTTTTTTTACCTCTGATTAATTTAATGCATCCTTGCTGATTAAAAATAAAAATAAAAATTAAATATTTTTTCCTAAATATATTTATTGAAATTTGTTTGAACATTAGAACAATAAAATAAACAATTGAATGAATAATAAAAAGAAGAAAAAAATATTCTTAATAAAAAAATTATAAACCCATTACAGGACATTTAGAACAAAACTAAACTGACTTGGGCCAGTAAGAATCCAGAACACACTAATATTGTGGAGGCACCACTCACTCACATCATATTTAGAATATGTCAAAGTATAATTATTTAAAGTATAATTATCAGAATAGTTAATCTTCAGAACATTACCTGAACACTATTACTGGAATACATATTTTCAGATGCTTTTAGTGTGCATTCATGCACTCAGGGAGATGGCGCAGTCATAAAGCATCCCATGGATGAGAATGACAGTAATTGAAGAGAGAAGAGCAGCTTTTAAATGTTCCGTAATCTGAGTTGACAGAGAGGAAGCTGTCTGGAGAGATGGCTCTGTCTCCTTACTTGACCCCGTCCTGAAGGCTTTTACCTCACATAAACTCCAAACGTTGTTGTGTGGAAATAAATAGAAATATGTGTAAAATGTATTATTTAAAACTACTTTTATTTAGCAAGGATGCATTTAATTATTCAAAAGTGACAGTCAAGACATTAATATTATTACAAAATATTTATATTTCAAATAAATGCTATTCATTAAAAGGGGGGGTCTAATGCTATTTCATGCATTCTGACTTATTTACACCCTTAAAGAGTTGGATGCTCATGCTAAACATGGCCAAAATTTCAAAAAATAAGTTGGACGTATGACGGAGTATTTCTGTGCCAAATACACTCCTTCCGGATTCGAGAAGTTTCATAAAAAGTTTTTTTTTCGAGTATGGCCATGTATTACGTCAAAATGGGTGGAATTCCTTGTATGGGCACTTCTCCAGGAAGAGTGTGTGCGGGAGCGAGATCAGCAGCCATCAACGTGCTTCGTTTGGACCATAACATCAACAATGTCACTAAAGAAGTGTGTTTCTGGTTGTGAGGGAAAGATAACCTTGTTCAGCTTCCCAAATAACCCAATGTTAAGGAAACATTAAATGCAATTTTCCAGTTCTGCAAGTGTGTTTGTTTGTTCCTGGTCACGAGTCGAAACTGCATCAAATGTCTGTGTTTTGTTAGCAATCGGCGTGTCATCCACTGTAATTACATCTGTAACATAAAATGGGACATTCGTCCGCCTAAAAAAGTAGTTCCAACGAAATGAAACAAATTTGGCTTTATAGATCTAAAAACATTTTTTTTACATAGAAAAATTAATATAATCACTACAAAAGACAACCCCACCCACACACACGCACACAACACAGACACACAAATTTCTGTGTTTTAACCCTGTGTAATATCTTGTCCCATTTACATAAATTTAATTGTGTAAGTGTAAATATAATTTTGCTTGTTTTTAAACAAGAAAGAGAGAATATTATCTTCTGGAAATGTCATGTCACGGCTTGGATGCTGCTGACAGAAATTCTTGAACCCGGAACATTTCTTTAATTACAAACCCAATAAATATTTTAAAGAATCCCCCTTTAAAGTCCTAAAAAATCCCAAAAAAAATGTGTCAGGTTCCATATTAAGCAGTATAACTGTTTTCATCATCAGTAATAATAAGAAATGTTTCTTGAGCAGCAAATCAACATATTAAAATGATTTCTGATAGATCATATGACACTGAAGAACACAGGAATAAATCACATTTTAAATATATTATAATAGAAAAAAGTCAAATAAATACAGTCTTGGTGAGCATACACTACCATTGAAATGTTTGGGGTTAGTAAGATTTTTTATGCTTTTTTAAGAAGTCTCTTGTGTATACAGTGGTTCAGGGCTTGACATTAACACCCGCCAACTCACTCATTTCATTTGCTTTGGATGAATATTGTTGTTGGTGTTACAGGGCTTGGATTTCTGCGTGGCATAATAATAATAATTTTACTTATTCCTACATATTTTGTGCTCACACCCAAAGTGCACACACATAAAGCTGCCTCTCAGTACTAAATTGTACGGTGGCCGAGAGAACTCAACGTGCTGCAACTGAAGAAAACACATGCAAATAGAAAAAACACCAGCAAATAAAGAAAACATCTTCATTAGTTTGACAACACATGCGCTGCAAAAGTTCACAACGCATGCATATACAGAAACGCGCTGCAAATACGCACAACACATGCAAATACAAAAACGCTCTGTGTAACAAAGTTCGATTGTGGAGGAAAGGAAGAAGGCAGGGTCGGCTGTAAACTGGGACTCGTGGGTACTTTATTCAAAACTCAAATAATACCAACTGGTGCCACGTGCTCTCTCTTTCACATAGACACACTCTGTATCTCTCAACTCGGTTTCTCCGAACAGTATCTCCTCCCGGAACACTCTCCCACTCTTCCCACGAGTCCTCAGTCCGTCTCTCTCCACTCCTCCAACGGGGCATCGGTCTGGGTGGCGGGCCCCGGCGGGACCTAGGAACAGGGATAGGTCTCGCGGAAGAGAGCGCGAGAGAGGGGGAAACAGAAGAAACAAAAGAGGAGGGGAGAGAGACAGCTGGAAGGGGTTCGCCGACCCCCTGGCACGCCACCATCTGGTCCTCCGCCAATTGGATGGTCGAGTCCAGCGACGTGGGGCGGTGACACTGGACCCACTGTGCCATCTTTCGGGGCAGACGCGCTACGAATTGCTCCAGCACCACCTGGTCGATGATATGGTCCACGTCGAACTCGAGCTGCTGCGTTTTGGACCAGCTGCAGTTTATTTAACCAGTAGAGCATTACAATAATCTAGCCTTGAGGTCATGAACGCATTAACTAACTGTTCAGCATTTTGCATTGAAAGCATATGCCGTAATTTAGATATATTTTTAAGATGGTAGAATGCAGTTTTACAGATGCTAGAAACATGGCTTTCAAATGAGAGATTGGTATCAAAGAGCACACCTAGGTTCCTAACTGACGACGAGGACTTGACAGAGCAGCCTTAAAGTGTTAGACAGTATTCTAGGTTACTACATGTGGAGTTTTTTTGTCCAATAATTAAAAATTCAGTTTTTTCTGAATTAAGTTGCAGGAAATTACTAGTCATCCAATTTTTTATATCAGCTATGCATTCCGTTAATCTTGTGAATTGGTAAGTTTCGTCAGGGCGTGAAGAAATATATAGCTGAGTATCGTCAGCATAACAATGAAAACTAACGCCATGCTTCCTAATGATATCTCCCAGTGGTAGCATGTACAGGGTGAAAAGCAACGGTCCTAGCACTGAGCCCTGCGGTACTCCATACTGAACTTGTGATCGGTGTGACATCTCCTCATTTACTGCTATAAACTGATAACGGTCAGATAAGTATGATTTAAACCATGCCAATGCAATTCCACTAATGCCAACATAATTTTCGAGTCTATTCAAAAGAATGTTGTGATCGATAGTATCGAATGCAGCGCTAAGATCGAGTAACACTAACAGAGAGATACAACCACGATCGGATGATAAGAGTAAATCATTTGTAACTCTAATGAGAGCAGTCTCAGTACTATGATACGGTCTAAATCCTGACTGGAAATCCTCACAGATACCATTTCTTTCTAAAAAGGAGCATAATTGTGAGGACACTGCCTTTTCTAGTATTTTTGACAGAAAGGGTAGATTTGAGATTGGCCTGTAATTGACTAATTCTGTAGGATCAAGTTGCGTTTTTTTAATAATGGTTTAATAATAGCCAGCTTAAAAGTTTTCGGTACATATCCTAATGTCAAGGATGAATTAATGATATTAAGAAGAGGATCTATGACCTCTGGAAGCATCTCTTTTAGTAGTTTAGTCGGTATAGGGTCGACCATACATGTTGTTGATTTAGATGATTTAACGAGTTTAGCCAATTCTTCTTCTCCTATAGCAGTGAATGAATGTAATTTTTTCTCAGTGACACTACAATGCACTGTCTGATCTGATACAGTAGTAGACGGCTGCATGGTTATAATTTTTTTCCTAATATTATCAATCTTACAAGTAAAGAAGTTCATAAAGTCATTACTGCTGTGCTGTTGGCAGACATCAGAAGTTGAAGCTTTATTTTTGGTTAATTTAGCCACTGTATCGAATAAATACCTAGGGTTGTGTTTGTTTTCTTCTAAGAGAGTCGAGAAATAAGCAGATCTAGCAGTTTTTACGGCCTTTCTGTATGAAATCATGCTCTCTTTCCACGAAATGCGAAAAACCTCTAGTTTTGTTTTCTTCCAGCTGCGCTCCATTTTTCTGGCTGCATGTCTCTAATTCTGAAATCTTCTCCGTCAGCCTAACTATCTCCCTGCATTTATCACATGTGAAGCCCTGTTCGCCGACAGAGAAGGTAATGCTAAACATGTAACAGGCAGTGCAAGTGACAATAACAGGAGAAGATGACATGGCTTACCGTGTTTGTTGACTAATTCAACTCACCACAGTTGTTTGATGGACTCAGAAAACAGGAGACAGGAGACCCGGATGCATGCTAACAGGCTAGCGAAATGCTAACACGTGATAGTGATTTAGATTAAAAGCTAGCGATGTCAGATTTAATGTGATAGGCAATATTAGACAATATATGGTGATGGGTAAGTTATATTTAAACAACAGGAAATTTTATCAAATAGAGATTCAAAAGCAAGCAAAGCAGACGCAAGCACAGCAGCAGGGCAGACAGGAGGCAGACAGGAGCAATCGATCAGGAGTACTAGGACATGCAGTTGCCTCTCCCCCCTTGTGGCTGAGGAATGTATAGTATGTTTACAATGATCAGTTGGCTTGGTCTTGGGTATCGAATCTGTATGAGTCCTTGTTAGTTTCTATGGTTACTGATTAGTTAATCTTTGTCCAGCTGTTCCTGTTTAGTTCCCTCATTTATTGTGTGTATATATATATATATACTTCCTGTTCTGTTCTGTTCAGTCCTTTGTCAGTTATTGTCTCGTATAATGTGTTGTACTACTTCTCTCGTCTATTTTAAAGTGTCTTCCGTTGTTTGTATTACTTAAACCTCGACAAATCGTGACAGATTAACTGACCACTGAAAAACGAGTAAAAAGAAAATCAAGTATGGACTTACCAGACTCCTCGAACACCAAAATTTGCTGGGGTATTTGGGCTGGATGCGTCGACACGACAGCCTCTCCCTCACAGCCTGCAAGCCTGAGGCAGCCACCGAGGGTGTCCCGGAAATCAGAGCCAGAAACCATCAAAGCTTCAGTGGGCTGATCAATCCACTTCAGAGCCAGGAGCCGACATAAACCTGATAGATCTGTGGTCCGTGGATCCAGTTCTCACCCAAGTCCACACCCTTGAATCGTCACTTTCTCCACTGGTCCTGGCCAGGTATTCGGATGCTCCAGTCCCGTCCGGAGATCTTCTTCCGCCGATGTTCCTGCCTGATTTCCTGGTCCCATCTCCTCCGCTGATTACGACCAGTCCCTTGGATCCGTCTGCACCACTTGTGTCATTTAGCTCCTCGGCTCTGCCCCGCCGCTAGCTCTGTGTGGCTCTTCAGCTCTGCCTTGGGATTCCCCTCCACCAGCTCGGCGTGGGGCAGAGTCCCTGGCTGCACCTCGGCCTGTCAGCCCATTGGCTCTGCGCTCCCTTGACTCCACCATGGTCTGCCAGCCCTGGAATCCTCTGGGCTTCCTCGTCCCTCCAGATTAGCATCAGTCAGTCGTCGCTCAGCTTCTGCCACGGACTTTCAGGTCTACAGCTGCGCCTCGACCCTCCATCCCTTTGGCTCCACCGTGCTTCTCCTTCCCTCTGGCTTCTCCGTTGTCCTCACTCCCTCTGTTGTCGCCCCCGGTCCCGCAAACCAGCAGCTCTACCTTGGGCTTCCGGGCTGTGGATGGCGCCCTGGTTCCCCCTCCGTCAGTCAGTCCCCGGGTTCCACCAAGCCCTTCATACAAAGCTCCATCCTGGCTCCTCCCACCGTTGACTCCACCATGGTGTTTGTCTCTTCCTCCCTCTTATATATACTCCCTATTCTGTTCAGTCCTTTGTCTCGGTTATTGTCTCATATAATGTGTTGTTCTATGCCTGCGTTTCCAGTTAAGTCTATTTTGAAGTGTTATCCGTTGTTTTTATTACTTAAACCTCAACAAAACATGACATGAACCACATCCAACAGGAGTAACTGTCGACGCAATAGGAAGCTATCTGAAAGGGATGTCTAGGTACAATGTTGTACAGCTGCCCAATTCACTGCATAATTAAATACCAAAACTATTGTCTGGAGCTCCACAGTGCTCCACTGCTATAGCCAAACCTTTGGTCACTTGGTTTGCAACATTGCCAATCTTGGTCTGTGAACAATGTGAAGCATGAATTGTTCTCCGATGAGTCCACCTTCAGTGTCTTTCCCACATATGTGTGAGTTACGGTGTGGGGAAGCCCCAAAGAGGCTTAACCCCTAGACTTTTGTGTGCCCAGAGTGAAGCACAGGGGTGGATCAGTGATTATTTGGGCTGCAATATCATGGCATTCCTTACTGTGCTTGGTATGCATGTCACTGCCAAGGACTACCGAACCAATCTGGAGGACCATGTGTACCTAATGATTCAAACATTGTACCCTGAAGGGGGTGCTGTGTATCAGCATGATAATGCGCCAATACACACAGCAAGACTTGTGACAGAATGGTTTGATGAACATGAAAGTGAAGTTAAACATCTTCCATGGCCTGCACAGTCACCAGAAATAATAATATTGCATAAATATAATATTTGCATGAAATTTTTTTTTTGAGGATCATCTTTATAGTTTTAAAAGGGACTTGAATATCATGTGTGATTGTCATATTGTGTTAACAGGCTGTAGCTGTATGCTTTATAGCTCATTGTTATTTGTCAGTGTGCATTTCAGTGCCAACCATGAAGTAATGTGCTATCGTGAGCATGTAGGGTGTATATCATCTCTGTGTTTGTGTCTGATTGATGTGAATGAGTTAAAGTGTATGTTGTGTGTGTGTGTTCCTCTTTTAGATACCACATAAGACAATCTCTCAAGTAAATTCTCTCATGAAACACTAACAATGGCATTTCCTTCATTATCATTAGCATTAATGGCACATTTGTGGTAATGCTTTAATGTGTACATTAATGGTTTGAGGTAATGGATACATTAGTGTACATCTGACATCCCTTGTGCTATTAAAAGACATAAGAAATACCTGATAATGAATCATTCATCTCTAGTAATTACTTTTTTCTTTCATCACTCTCTGGCTTTTGCAGTGTGTGCATGTGTATTAGTAATGAACACCCTTCCTAGCTCTTTTTGTTATTGTAGCTTTAAAGATTTTTTCCCACAAACTGATAAAATGTATGTATCTTGAATGCTAAGTTGCTTTGGATAGAAGCATCTGCCAAATGCATAAATCTGATGTGTCAGTGCATATGAATCCAGAAGTTCATTATTCTGCTGTCCATAATCATATTACAGTCATCCAGCAGACATGGTTATATAATCAACAGAACACACATTAGATATGATCCGCTCTGCCGAGTATATCCGGTGCTTATGCATGGCTGAGTCCTTTACCCAAGGGCACAGTTTTAGCAGAGGCGCTACTATATGATCTAATGGCCTTCTCTGATCTAGATTAGACACACTTCCAGCAATTGTTTTATTTGAAGATCTAAGGCACTGGTGTTCCATCTGCCTGATTGGTTTTGGTTTTTTAGTTGCGCATGTGTGTATTTCTGTGATTGTTGAGTTATAGCTTGAAGCAGCCCGTAAATTAAAGTGTCACCAACAGCTTGCCTGTTTAGTCTCTCTTTTCTCTGGTCTTAGTTAAAAGGATGGGAGGGAATAGCCCAGGAGGGATGAAACGAATGGGTCCCTCTCTTTTCCTTTTGTTAATTTTCAGTGGAGGGGTATTTTTAGTTGTGGGTCAGCCACTGAAGCAGAAAGAAAGAAGGTTGAGTGAATTCTATACCCAATGTCTCTAAAAGCTTGTTGGCATATGAAAGTGCCCTTCAACTTACAGAAACTCTTGTTAAAGGTCTTTTTTTAAAATCTTTTTATTGATGTCCACTTATAGTGTCAGGTTTCTGGCACCAAAAACATTTGTAATTAGTTTTACACCTTTTTCACCTTCTCTCTGTCCCTTGTTTATGTCAGCAATTATTGGCTTCTTTACCATGAAGATTGCTATATAAATACCCTCTGTTGTAACGGGCTTAACATTCAAATGAAATGCATGGCAATGCTAACTCATCTGACTAATCTAATTTAGTTTTTGCTTCCCTGTCTTTCAATAACAGCCTCTTTGTATACATTGTAGGTAACACTTTATAATAATGTTCAGTTATAAGTCATAAGTTATTAGTTAATGATAAGCTAATCATTTAAAAAACGTGACTATACATTCTTAAATAATTAATAATTTATGTTAACGATTTACAAATGTGTTGTAAGGTAATTTAAAAAATAGTAAATCATGAAATAAATCAAACAGATCATTAGCAGATGGTAAATAAGTTATTGGTTGATATATTATTAATCAATTATAAATCACTGACATCTTTGTCAAAATTGTTTTAGTATCGTTATCTCAATAAACAATGGTTGATCATGAACAAATGATGAACAAACCATTAATAAATGGGCAGTAAATAATTGATTGATGTTGAAGTTGTAAGCTGGTATGTGCTCAAAAGCACAAACATGCAGGTATGCTAGTAGTAGAGTAATTTAATTATTTTCAAGTGGATAAACATTTATAAACCCAGTGGGTGCTAAATCCTTTAACTCATCAGCACAGACTGTGGGATCTAGCAATAATGTGAACCTCCAAACCAGTTTTACCTTCCACTTAAGCACACATGCAGGTGCACAGCATTTTAAAAAAAAGTTACTCCATGTGTGTCAGAAAAGACACATATACCCTCTATATGTCTAGTCTATACCCTCCATTTATAAAGCATTCTGCATCCCCTAATCTAGTTTAAGCTACTCATCACTTGTAAATGTGTTACATATTATTTGTAGATCTTGTTACAAATGATGTGAATATGTATACAAGTCATTTATAACACTTTCTGCACCCCCTAATCCTAAATGTAAACTATTCATCAAACGTAAATGTGTTTCATGTCATTTACAGATTACAGATAAAACAGTAATATTGCAAAATATTCTTACAAATGAAAATAACTGTTTTCTATTTAAATATATTTTAAAATTGTTTATTGAGATGATGATACTAAAACAATTTTGACATCAATATTTAAGTGATTTATAAGTGATTAATAATATATCATCTAATAACTTAACCATCTACTAATGATCTGTTTATTTCATGGTTTACTAATGTTTACAAATCGTTAGCATATCACTTATTAATAATTTATGAATGTGTATTCCTGTTTTGTAAATTGGTTCATCATTAACTAATAACTTATAAATTACTTTATATATATTATTATAAAGCATTACCACATTTCTTATTTTTATCAATGTTAATATTTTTATGGAAATGATCAAAATAACAACATTTATTTTTACACAGTACATCAAACTCATTGTTACAAACTTGGTGTAGATGAACTCAAAGGAGAACTTGGAACAGGAACTTTTAATAAACAAATGATTCAGGGAACACTCAAAACACCAGTATACAGGAACGTCGACGGACAAACACTGAGAACTAAATACACAGAGGCAAATGAGGTAATTGACAAGACACAGGTGCTAGACATTACTAATTAACTGGACACAGGTGATGGAATGAACTCATTATGACAAAGGCGGGAAAACTGAACAAAGGAACAAACTCAAAGACAAGCAAAACAGACTAGACATGTAACATTACGCCCCCTCCGAGTAGGCGCGTCCTCGCGCCGTACAAGGAACAACTGAGGAGGGAGGCTTTTTTTTTTATTATATAACCCCATTAAATCTAAAAAATAAAATAAAAAAAGCCTTTTGGTACACCACCAGATACACTAAATCCATTACCTCAAACCATTAATGTACACATTAATACTTATTTCTTGGAAATTTGGACTGGGTTAAAGCTGAGAATTTTTTTTTCCCTCAGACTGCTCCAAATGAGTTTAAGCTGTCAGTCTGGGTTAGCTGCAAGGCTGCTGTATTTAATTTTGTCAGGCACAGAGGAGCATTCCACATATATTTAATGAATATTAACCTGATTCTCTTCCACTGGCATTAACATTTACCTCAACATAAATTAATGATGTTGGCCACGATCAACAGCTTTGTTATGAATCTGACCAAAATGGATTTTGCCAAAATATGGTAAGCCAAAACATTTTTTTATAAATGGTTAGAAGTGGGGTTTGGGTTAGACTTTAGACTTTTAAATACTTGAGGTTAATTCTACAAGAGTCTCAAGGATGGCATAGTCAGCACCTGATTTCTGTGCTTTTAGTCCCATGAGGTCTCACAGGAAGTCAGTGCAACAGAGGTGTGCGGCAGGTGGGCCAACAAGCGAACAGTGAATCTGTTTAACAGAGCAGTAAATCCAATTTAGCACTGCTTATCCTCACTCACAAAGGAAATGATCATGAACACCTGTTCTACGACTGTTAACATCCTAACAGGTACCCCAAGTAGATGCAGTGCTATCTATAGTTACTGTTCCTAAATGAACTAAGTGTGTATTTGTGTTTAACTGTTAATTTGGCCTTATAAACATTCACAGCTGCACTGAGAAGTTAAAATGTATGCTATGAAAAATTTATTAGTTTTTCTCATCTTTCTTTCCGTCTCCCTCTCCTTCTGTTCAGATCAATTCTAGATGGGGTTATACTGGCTTGAAAGCCAAAGCAGTGTTAATTATTATTCTGGTAGATTTCCTGTCAGCGCAAAACCAAAAATACTTCTTTGCACATTCTGGTAATCTCAATTGCTCAATGTGCCATACTAAATCCCAGTTGCAGTGCTGCTTGAGAAACATACCTGCAATCCCTGCGGTTCCATCCTAGTACATCAGGAAACAGTTTTTTTGAGCACCTGCTGTTGTGTCATAATGCCTTACTCTGTTACATTGATTCAGTTCACTAACCTCATTCTATCAGAGCCCAATTCTGTGTCTCTGTTGCATTGTTTGACCTTTTTGGGTCCAACCAAAGTAGAAACATGGTCTGCAGTTGTGTGAATGTGTATGTTTGACTAATGATCAAAGAGCTCAGGTTGTAAAGGTTTTCCATTGTCCTTGCTATTGAATGCAGTATTCAGCCTGAAAAGAGCCACACAGTGGCAAAAATGTATGTAAACTTGCACACTGTATTGTACAGGTGTACACCCTTGTGGGGTGGCGAGCGCCACCTGTATGTCAGTTTACACAGACATTGTAACAAATTAACTTATAGTTGAATCCCAATCATAAAAAACCTCTTTCTGAGTAAAAACAAGGTAATTGTAAGATATAAAGTCACAATTACAATAAACAATGTATCAATTGCAAGATATAAATTCACATTGTGAGATTCTGGGCCCTATTTTAATCGATCTAAGTGCATGGCACAGGTGCACTTAGGGCATGTCTGAATCCACTTTGCTAGTTTAACGATGAAAAAAAACAGTCATCGCCAGGCGCATGGTCCAAAAGGGTTCTACCGAGTCTCTTAATGAGCCATGGGTGTGTTTTGGGCGTAACCATCCGAGTCTCATTTCCTATTCCCTTTAAAAGCCAGTTGCGTTTGCACCATGCCGGATTCACTATTTACATGGCGGAATATAGACATCCTCAACCTGATGAGTCAGTTTAAATACGTGTGTCTTGCCACGATTGGTTAAATAAGTAGCCAATTTAATTTGTCATTACTGCAAATAGGTAATTCTGATACATGCAACTACTATCCATTATGACATGTAGGCATTTTTTTTCTTTATGTACACAATAATAATCTTTTACATTTTAATCCTTTTATTTTTAAAAGCATGTTTTGCATTTTTTGGCATGTTTGTGTGCTGCTGCGCGTCCTGTGTGTGTAATAAGCAGAGTGTACACGCGTTGTGCACCCACCTATAGGCGCATTACTAACACGCCCTTTAAATAACACAAAAAATACTGTGCTATTGACTTTAGATCAGGTTTTGTTGGTCAATGGCGCAGTCGTTTTCAGTTGCTTCAAAATAGCAACGTGCCAACACACCTCGTTTTCAGACCAGCATTTGCTTTTGTTGTACAGTGTTTGTACAATACAGTGTTTGTTGTACAATTGTACAGTGGCCGAGAGAGCTCAACATGCTGCAAATTAAGAAAACACATGCAAATAGAAAAAACACCAGTAAATTAAGAAAACGTCTTTATCGGTTTGACAACACATGTGCTGCAAATACTCCCAACACAACCAAATACAGTAACGCACTGCAAATGCACATCAGGATGTTAAACTCACCATTCTGGTTATCGATAACACAGAGTAGACATTGAACAATAAGCATGTCCCATCCTGAGTATTTGCAGCGCGTTTCTGTGTTTGGATTTATTTGCAGCACGTGTTGTCAAATTGATGAAGATATTTTTTTGTATTTGCATGTGATTTCTTCAGTTGCTGCGCTTTGAGTTCTCTCGGCCACTATACAATTTATCTAAAACAAGGGAATGAATTAAGTTGTGGTATCAAATTCTTAATTTGTTAGCACAATATCTTAATAAAGGCTTAAACAGGAAGCAGTCATTTGTAAGCACACAAAAGTTGAATGTTGATTTTCATGTACAGTCGGTAGAAAACAAATTGTAAATTTTTTAACAACATGTAGAGTTAAATTTAAAATGCCCGAAATTCAGAAAGATGTGAAGATAACAGCTTAAAAAAAAAGACAAAATAAAGCATTGTTTTTGCACAGCAGCCACACGCTGTTTGTTTTGGAGGAGCTAGGGGGTTAAGATTTGCAGTACGTAGTTTAGAGAGAACAGTGAGTTGGAAAAGGTTCCGACAGCAGGGTTCTATGCACTTGGTAATAATTTGATAGATTTATAGCGATCCACAGAGAGAGCCAGGGAATCTGCTCATGCAAGTGCAGCTCTTGTCTGCATAATCTCAAAAACTGTTTGCTGATCATATATTTTAGTTGCATATGTCAAAGTTAATCAATTAATAAAGTGCTTCACCAATTTCTTGCAAGTGTTGCATAACAAGTAGAATTATGTTCAGCAAAAGCAGAAATTCTCTTCAAACTGTTGCTCTACCAGTTACTGACATGAAAATTAACCATAGAAGACAGTTTATGCTAATGCAGTAGCGCCTTTTGCATTATGAATTGCGGTCTGACAGTGTGCAAAATCAAGTTTGTATAGCTTGAAGCATTTTGTGTTAAATATTTGCATGAAATATGTTTATGTCCGTAACTAAAGATTTAATGAACTGGAAGTTTAAACATCCTTTATCATATATGTAGCAATCTCTCACCTTCATTTACTGTACATGTGGCTTGTCTCTGGAGTGCATGGTTTAGAGAGCAACATAAGATGGAAAAGAGTGTTTATAATAGCAGAGTTCTATATAGGGGCCACAATTATGTATTTTGTTATTACACTTTCATTCACACTTTTCCTTTACGATCTCGGTCTCCTTCTTTCTCTCCCCTGCTGTTTCTGACTGTAAATTGAAGTGAATTCAGATATTGATATCTCAGCAGTTTCATATTCACAATGCAAACTCCATGCCTCAAAAGTAGCGTTTGAAGATGAGAGGACCGAGAGAGAGAGAGAGAGAGAGAGAGAGAGTGGTACTGAGGGCAAGCAACAGATGAGAATGGCCTGTGGTAGAGAAAGAGGGGAACCAAGCTTCTGTGTAAACATTTTCATAATTGCTGAAATCCTTCATCGTCACAGTGCCACAAGTGTCTCGTTGTCCTTTTTTCCTCTCTTTGTTTACTGATTTGAAACATTGTACATAGGCAGCAATTCCGTGCATCACACAAATAGCAATAATCACAACATAGACTCTGTGCCTCTATCAACCCTCTACGCATCACCGTTGACTAGTACATTTTTTAGTTTACTCGTCAGACTGATATACTATTTTATTTGTATTAGTGCTGTCAATCGATTAACCGCATCCAAAATAAAAGTTTGTGTTTACATAATATATGTTTGTGTACTGTGTTATATACTATACTGTGAAATAATTATTATGTGTATATAAATACGCACACATGCATGTATATATTTAAGAAATGTTTTTTATGTTTATATATAAAATATTGATATTTATATATAATATAAATTATATAAATATATATGTACAGTATATACATGCAAATATTTATTAAATATATACATGTGTGTGTATTTAACTATACATAATAATTATACACAGTACACACACATATATTATGTAAACAAACTTTTATATATCGCAATTAATCGTTTGACAGCCCTAATATGTATATATATATATATATATATATATATATATATATATATATATATATATATATATATATATATACACTCACCTAAAGGATTATTAGGAACACCTGTTCAATTTCTCGTTAATGCAATTATCTAATCAACCAATCACATGGCAGTTGCTTCAATGCATTTAGGGGTGTGGTCCTGGTCAAGACAATCTCCTGAACTCCAAACTGAATGTCAGAATGGGAAAGATATACACTAAAAGATATATCACCTAAAGGATTATTAGGAACACCATACTAATATTGTGTTTGACCCCCTTTCGCCTTCAGAACTGCCTTAATTCTACGTGGCATTGATTTAACAAGGTGCTGAAAGCATTCTTTAGAAATGTTGGCCCATATTGATAGGATAGCATCTTGCAGTTGATGGAGATTTGTGGGATGCACATCCAGGGCACGAAGCTCCCGTTCCACCACATCCCAAAGATGCTCTATTGGGTTGAGATCTGGTGACTGTGGGGGCCATTTTAGTACAGTGAACTCATTGTCATGTTCAAGAAACCAATTTGAAATGATTCGAGCTTTGTGACATGGTGCATTATCCTGCTGGAAGTAGCCATCAGAGGATGGGTACATGGTGGTCATAAAGGGATGGACATGGTCAGAAACGATGCTCAGGTAGGCCGTGGCATTTAAACGATGCCCAATTGGCACTAAGGGGCCTAAAGTGTGCCAAGAAAACATCCCCCACACCATTACACCACCACCACCAGCCTGCACAGTGGTAACAAGGCATGATGGATCCATGTTCTCATTCTGTTTACGCCAAATTCTGACTCTACCAGTCTTCAACTGTCCAATTTTGGTGAGCTCGTGCAAATTGTAGCCTCTTTTTCCTATTTGTAGTGGAGATGAGTGGTACCCGGTGGGGTCTTCTGCTGTTGTAGCCCATCCGCCTCAAGGTTGTGCGTGTTGTGGCTTCACAAATGCTTTGCTGCATACCTCGGTTGTAACGAGTGGTTATTTCAGTCAAAGTTGCTCTTCTATCAGCTTGAATCAGTCGGCCCATTCTCCTCTGACCTCTAGCATCAACAAGGCATTTTCGCCCACAGGACTGCCGCATACTAGATGTTTTTCCCTTTTCACACCATTCTTTGTAAACTCTAGAAATGGTTTCGCGTGAAAATCCCAGTAACTGAGCAGATTGTGAAATACTCAGACCGGCCTGTCTGGCACCAACAACCATGCCACGCTCAAAATTGCTTAAATCACCTTTCTTTCCCATTCTGACATTCAGTTTGGAGTTCAGGAGATTGTCTTGACCAGGACCACACCCCTAAATGCATTGAAGCAACTGCCATGTGATTGGTTGATTAGATAATTGCATTAATGAGAAATTGAACAGGTGTTCCTAATAATCCTTTAGGTGAGTGTATAATGTTGAATATAATGTATAATGATGCAATGGGGGAGTATTTGTGGGTCCTGATAATGATACAATAATAATAATATTATTTTAATAATAATAAAAAAAGTATATATATTTTTTAAAACCCTCTTTATTTTGCCTTAAAATATTGTGATACATATCGTATCGTGAGTTTAGTATTGCAATTCATAAATACCCCTACTTAAAATGCTAAATTGATCATTAATAATGTATTTACTTAACTTATTAAACACATTATAGATATGCTTATAAATCAAGAATAAAGCTTTTATAGCTGTATTTATAAACTGCTCGTTAATGTCTATTAATAATTATGAATTAACTATTTACTAATGCTTAACTAATGATTCATAGCATGCAGTTATTATAAAGTGTTACCAACACGATTCATGATGCCCGATAAACAGAGTTCAAAGACTTGTAGCGAACTTAAATGGCACTGCAGTGTTTTTATCTCACATTTGCTTTTGTTAACACTATCAGTTAGATTTATGGTAAGGTTTAGTTTAGGTGGTACATTTTCAAGCAGTATTAACCTTTTAGCACCACTCACTGGACATTTAATTTCCGAACTGCCACAAACAAACAACGTAATAAAACATTGCCAGAATCATATTTATATGTTTCAGACAAAACCGAACAGGTTTTAAGCATCACTCACTGGACATTTGAAAGTAGTCACAAAACGTCCTAGAAGCAACTTAATATCATTTTGCAGAAATCTCCAATCTGCCTGGGTTGTATAATCATGCTGAGTGCACATTCATTTCAATAGCTTTTGCTGTTAGCATTTTGCTATGCTAACAGTGCGATACTCTAACAAGCATAAAAGCACAGCACACATAAATACCGGATAAACTAGTCCTACATTTATTATAATAATTTCTCTGTTTGTCTGCCATCTTGGACAATCGTCACAATGTATTATATGATTGCTTTGATTAGGATACATGTGAATAATTCTGGTAGTAGCGTAAACTGCCTTTTTGCCTTCCTCTCTCTCTTTCTTTGCAGTTCTCTTGCAGAAAAAAAGACAAATGAATATGTTGTATGCGCACATATTTAGCGCAGCACATTGTTCGCTTCCTTGAAGGAGACTGAGTGCATGCATAACAATTAAAGGATATGCTAATGTGCATTTTTTCTTTGTCCCTACTGCGCACTTGTTCAAAGGCACTTCTAACTGATGTTTCTGTTCTTTCATTCTCACTCGAACACGTACACACTTTCTGCATATCAATGATTGCGCAGTGGAAAGGCCCCCTGGTGCTTTAACAGAGGTGTGCATTTTTTATTTTTCCTGTGGGGAAAAAATACTGTACATGGCTCTCTTTTCATCTTCAGGTAAAATTTTGAAAGAGAAGAAAATCTTAAGAGATGTTTTCATTGATATAATTCGCTGTACTTCATTGATGTTTTAAGCGAGTTTTCCTGTGCTGTGGTTACCCTTTGATTCAGTTTGTTGAGTCACACACTCTCTCACAGACTCAATTTTGTCTGGTAACACTGTTTCAAATCCTTTTTCAGTATTCCCAGCCAGCTCGAACTGGATCTGTTTTCAAGGCTGAGGTCCCTATGTTTGATTTAAGCTCATACTAAAGGGCTGAGCAGAAGCCCTGGGAAAACACAAAGGTTTTATTTTCTAATCCAGTGGTTTTTAATGTTTTAGATGCAACAGACTCCTAAATATGATTGATCATCCTTGAGTGAGGGACCCCATCCTAAAATTTAAATGGCAGCTGTACAACGTTCAGGCATAACATTATGACCACCTTCCTAATATTGTGTTGGTCCCCGTTTTGCTGCCAAAACAGCCCTGGATTGTCGAGGCATGGACTCCACTAGACCCCTGAAGGTGTGCTGTGGTATCTGGCACCAAGATGTTAGCAGCAGATCCTTTAAGTCTTGTAAGTTGCGAGGTGGGGCCTCCATGGATCAGACTTGTTTGTTCAGCATGTCCCACAGATGCTCGATTGGATTGGGATCTGGGGAATTTGGAGGCCAAGTCAACACCTCAAACTCGGTGTTGTGCTCCTCAAACCATTCCTGAACCATTTTTGCTTTGTGGCAGGGCGCATTATCCTGCTGAAAGAGGCCACAGCCACCAGGGAATACCGTTTCCATGGTGTACATGGTCTGCAACAATGCTTAGGTAGGTGGTTCATTGTCAACGTAACATCCACATGGATGGCAGGACCCAAGGTTTCCCAGCAGAACACTGCCCAAAGCATCACACTGCCTCCGCCAGCTTGCCTTCTTCTCATAGTGCATCCTGGTGCCATGTAATTCCCAGGTAAGCGATGCACACACATCCACGTGATGTAAAAGAAAAACGTGATTCATCAGACCAGGCCATATTCTTCCATTGCTCCGTGGTCCAGTTCTAATGCTCATGTGCCCACTGTTGCTGCTCTTTTGACTGGTCTGCGGCTATGCAGCCCCATACGTAACAAACTGTGATGCACTGTGTATTCTGACACCTTTCTATCAGAACCAGCATTAACTTCTTGAGCAATTTGAGCTACAGTAGCTTGTCTGTTTGATCGGACCACACGGGCCAACCTACACTCCATACGTGCATCAATGAGCCTTGGCAACCCATGACCCTGTCGCTGGTTCATCACTGTTCCATCCTTGGACCACTTTTGATAGATACTGACCACTGCAGACTGGGAACACCCCACAAGAGCTGCAGTTTTGTAGATGCTCTGACCCAGTCGTCTAGCTATCACAATTTGGCCCATGTCAAACTCGCTAAAATCCTGGAATGGGCAGATGAATAAACAAATGGATGGATGGACAGATGGATGGGCAGACAGAAATGGAGGAATGAAATTGAATGTAAAAACAAGCACTAACACTATAAGACTTGCATACATTACAATGAATGCATGTTTGTTGGAGACTGCAATGAAAAAGGGAAGCGAGCACAAAACTTGAGAATAACAATTTTGTTTGTATTCAATAGACAATGCCCAGATGCAAATGTGACCTGGGGTAATGTGCATATGCAGGTGCGTTTTGTGTGCACTTGGAGCCTCATCAAAGCCGCTGCTGTGTGTATGCCTGCAGTGTGGGACTGAGTCTTTGTGTGTGTGGCTCCAGGGGAAACAGGCATTGAATTTGTGTCTCTGCAGTAGCTCTCTCATTATTCTCAAATCGCAGTATGGCACTGGTGTCATGCACATCTATCTCAAGCACAGCTGCAGATGTGTTCCATATGAGCCTGTAACAGTTAAATGGCATCTTAACGAACAAGCCATGTCTCCATTAAAAGCATAAGCAGTTTTGAACAAAATATCTGACTCGTATCACTGTCTTGAAATATCACACCATTGATAACACTGGCATGTTAATTACAATTAATTAGAAATTACATCTTTGTATTACCCCCAACAGATCATTGAAAGTCATTATTGTGTTAAATAAAAACATTTTTGGGTGAACTATTTTTATTAATATGGATATGGATTTTAAATTTTTTTGAAAATGAAATGATACTCTAAGTAAGAAACCAAAACTGCCAGTAGGTGGCGGTAAATGTCTGAATGATCAGTAATTGGCTCTTTATGAATGTGCCATTTAATCATTTGGTTCACCCGATTGATTTGCTCAAAATGCGGATTGAGACCCACAACATTACTGCTCTGGCTTTATAGGTAATATTTTTTGTTGGCAAAATTAAGCAAAAGTAGACAATATTGTGTCTAAAAAATAACACAAATAACTTCTTATTTATTGAACTGATGTATAAAAAAATCTATATCACATTTGAACTTGTGCTATTTGGAACAAAAACAGCACTCTGAGAATATCACACTGTGATATTGCACTTGTGTTATTACTTGTGTTATGCTTAACTATATCATGATATATATACAGTGCATCCAGATAGTATTCACAGTGCTTCACTATTTCCACATTTTGTTATGTTACAGCCTTATTCCAAAATGGTGATTAAATAAATTGTTAATAAATATTTTTTTTCCTCAACTCTACAAACAATACCCTATAATGACAACGTGAAAAGTTTGTGTGAAATCTTTGCAAATTTATAAAAAAAACAAAAAAAAACACAGGTACATAAGTATTCACAGCCTTTGCCATGACACTCAAAATTGAGCTCAGGTGTTTCCTGTTTCCACTGATCATCATTGAGATGTTTCTACAACTTCATTGGAGTCCACCTGTGGTAAATTCAGTTGATTGGACATGATTTGGAAAGGCACACACCTGTCTATGTAAGGTCCCACAGTTAACAGTGCATGTCAGAGCCGAAGCCGAAGTCCAAGGAATTGTCTGTAGACCTCCGAGAAGGATTTTATCGAGGAACAGATCTGGGGAAGGGTACAGAAACATTTCTGCAGCATTGAAGGTCCCAATGAGCACAGCCTCCATCACCCGTAAATGGAAGAAGTTTGGAACCACCAGGACTCTTCCTAGAGCTGAAAGAGTGTGGAGTGGTCTGCAAACTGAGCGATTGGGGGAGAAGGGCCTTAGTCAGGGAGGTGACCAAGAACCAGATGGTCCCTCTGACAGAGCTCCAGCGTTTCTCTGTGGAGAGAGGAGAACCTTCCAGAAGAACAACCATCTCTGCAGCACTCCACCAATCAGGCCTGTATGGTAGAGTGGCCAGACGGCACATGACAGCCTGCCTGGAGTTTGCCAAAAGGCACCTGAAGGACTCTCAGACCACGAGAAACAAAATTCTTTGAAGATTGAACTCTTTGGCCTGAATGGCAAGCGTCATGTCTGGAGGAAACCAGGCACCACTCATCACCTGGCCAATATCATCCCTACAGTTAAGCATGGTGGTGGCAGCATCATGCTGTGGGGATGTTTTTCAGCGGCAGAAACTGGGAGACTAGTCAGGATCGAGGCAAAGATGAATGCAGCAATGTACAGAGATATCCTTGATGAAAACCTGCTCCAGAGCGCTCTGGACCTCAGACTGGGGCAAAGGTTCATCTTCCAACAGGACAATGACCCTAAGCACACAGCCAAGATAACAAAGGAGTGGCTGCAGGACAACACTGTGAATGTCCTTGAGTGGCCCAGACTTGAACCCATTTGAACATCTCTGGAGAGATCTGAAAATGGCTGTGCACCCACGCTCTCCATCCAACCTGATGGACCTTGAGAGGTCCTGCAAGAAGAATGGGAGAAACTGCCCAAAAATAGGTATGCCAAGCTTGTAGCATCATACTCAAAAAGACTTGAGGCTGTAATTGGTGCCAAAGGTGTTTCTACTTATTACTTTTATTTTTAATAAATTTGCAAAGATTTCAAACAAACTTCTTTCACGTTGTCATTATGGGGTATTGTTTGTAGAATTGAGGAAAAAAATAATGAATTTAATCAATTTTGGAATAAGGCTGTAACATAACAAAATTTGGAAAAAGTGCTTTCCGGATGCACTGTATGAGACAAAAACTCATTCTAACTGCCTTTTATAGATTCCATCACGCAGTGAGTTTTTGCCCTGCTTCATGTTCATCACCAATCAACTTTATGAAATGTAAGATATAACTACGTAGGTCTGGGGCGAGGCAGGTGTGTTAAATGCGTTAATAATTTTAATGCGCTATTTTTTCCCATAACCAATTAATTAAATAAACGTGATAATTCGACATCCCTAGTTTTCAATTATATCAAATAAACATTTGAAATTTAATGTATAAGACATTTGTTCATTCATATTCATAAAGGACAATGACATGTAAATGTTCAGAGATTATCTTGTGTGTTCAAGGACTACTTGATGAATAACCCCACAGCAGAAACAAACACTCATGTATAATGATATAGAAATGAAAGCTGAGTCACTGAAGTGACATATCTGATAGAAGCCTCTGGATCTATATGACAAAACACTCTGACTAATCACTGCTCTTATTATCTGTCACTGGAAAAATTACTCGGCAGAGAGGAGACTTGAGACGACTGATTACAAACAGTAAATTGTTAAAAGTTGGCTGAGTGGGTACAATTTGTCTGTATGTCTGTCTGGGGCAGTATTAAATATTCTAAATGCAAAGTTTACATGTTGCTGATCTCACAAAACAGTTTCAGGGTCTTAAAGCAACAGTTCTCCTGAAAATGAAAATTCCCTCATGTTGCTCCAAACCCATTTAAGCACTATAAAAGTGGTTCATACAACCTGTGCACTATAATCCAAAATTATCTGAAGCCAGACTATAGCTTTGAATAAGGAGCAGAGCACATTTGTTATTTACTGATCATCTTGACATCTGCCTTTGCTGTCTTTTGTGTGTTCTTGAGAGTTTATGAGCAAAGTAGTAGTGTCTGATATATGATTCATGAACAAATTATTCTGTTGAGTCAGATCTTTTCAATGATTCAGTTGTTCCAATTTTCAACACCTATATAAACGGTTTAATCACAAATCACAGTGATTAAGTTCGATTTACTGAATTGCAGTCTGGTCACAACTGGTGACAACTCACTGGAATGGAAGACTATTAGTAAATAATTACAATTTTAATCTGTTCGTCACACAAAGCTAACAAATTACTTTTGTGTATTTTCTTAGAGATGTTAGTTTATAAATTTTACTGCATGCCCAGCTTTCAAAACCATATGGTCTGAATGTATTAACAGCACCTAAAACATAAACATTATTACTTTACAGCTATAGAAATCTAAGGGTTTAAATACAAAGACAGAGTAATCAACAGAACTAAGAGCAGGTGAGGAACTAATGAGTAACTATGGAAAATAATAATGACCAGGAACACCAAATGAAATGAAACCAAAATAAATATGGTGGTACAGTTATTTTTTAACCATTTTATAGATATATTTTAGGTCCCTTAACCCCTTAACGGCCAAAAAAAACCTTACCTTAAAAAAATATTTTTGGTGCGCTAATCCTACTCCTACCTCTAAAACTAACCATAAACATTTCTTAAAAATATATACAATATAAAAAAAAAATCAAACACAATAATGAATGTATTTATTATATATGATTTGTTGATGAGTGACAGTAACGTTTGTTAACGATTTTAAGAACAAATCACAATTCACCAAAGATTTCGTAATAATTTTTTTGTCTAAATTTACAAAAAAATATAGGAACAACTGAAACCATACGTACACAAAAAGAACTTACTCTGTGTGGCTTTATAATCGTGTTAAGAAGTTATATTTCATCCTAACATGACTATAATTACATTGAAGTATATTTCATTAGTTGTAGCCTATATATAATCCATATATAAAATTATATAACGAAATTATTAAATAATAAAATTTAATTTGATCTTAAATACATTCCATTATATACAGTTAAAGAGTAAGAAAAGCTGCATTATAGCTTCAGCTGCGAGGTTTCTCTGAATAACGCAGATATACGTGTATGTACAGCTGGCTAATGAGAGCTCTGTAATCTGGGTCTTTATAAAAGATGTTTATTGTGAGAACTGGTGAGAATGGCACACTTGGCATTGCTCGAGGATCCGGGGCGAGAGCGCGTCTGCGAACAGCAGCAAGTTTGACGAGAGTGACGAAAGGCTGTAAGGAAAGAGTGTGCAGAAAGCCCTTATATGGAGATGGTTTGGGTGTGTTTTATGCAAATGACTAACCTTGTGCACGCGGCCGCTCATTTAGAATACTCCAAATAGAGGGTATGCATCAGTGTCACTTTCCCGCCAGAAACATGACTCCTCAGCCGGGACTGAGTGGCAGAAGAGCCATTGTGTGACTGGAGTTAATAGGGGAAAACGCGAGTAAAACAAACTATTATCAGTTTGAACTAAAGGTTGGGATCGATATAGTGTTCCTTACAATTTACCAAAGATCCAGTGATCCATGGATAATGACATGCAGCCAGGAATAATTTCCTGACATTTATATGAGCCTGATTTCGATACATAAATATTTATCAAATATTTGTCAGTCATCACATTTTCGAGAGTGAATCCCACGGATAGGTCTGTGTATTGAAGCGTGTATGTGGTCACTTGTCAAGAATGGAAAACAAAAGTTTTATTCAAATTCTGAATATATTATAGACCTATTCATATTTTTTTTTTATATCGCCTAGACAGCGCGCAAAGAGCGCTCCCTTTATAATCACTAAAAGCTGTCACTCATTCAATGAACGCGATCTCACAAAATTCTGTTATAATAATCAGTGAAGCTGAAGACACAATTAATCTCTTATTTACATAACGTCTACACCTACAGTCTATGGTCTACACTAGAGGATTAGCGCACGTGCAGAACTCAACACTGGACAAAAACTCCAGCGGTGAGTGGATTCTAACTTTACCACCTGTGATTGGCGAATTGCGTTGTAGAAATCAACAAACATGTCTGTGATTGGCTACATTACTCACCGAAGCGAAAAGATGTTTTGCCAACTCCTTTTCACTAATAATATGCTATTATTACGAATTCTTACAGAGGATTACGAGGATTACAGATCCTAGACCAGCAGTGTTGGGCAGCTTTTCCCTCTAAAAGCAATCAGTAGCAGAAGCAGCAGACGGCAGTGGTCTGAGTGAGAAAATTACACAATATTATCAAGTCCGTATCCCTTGGTCCGGAGGGGGGCACAGGGATGTCCAAGCCTTAAAGCGTCATTGAGTAGTTCACACGTAAAGATTGGCGAGTGCTGATCACCCGCTGATTTGCCCCCGATCACAGCCCGAACTGTCAGGAGGGGCGCATTAACGCACGGGCTTCCATGGGCTGAAGCCCAGGGGCCTACACTGGGGAGGGGCCTACTGGCTGCACGAAAATTATATTTTTCAATTAATTATTTGTATATATAAGTGTTTGCAGCAGTGACAACAGTATTAAACCAACTCACACACCCATACATTTTCAGGACTCTCCACTGAATTTTCAGCAAAGCCCTGCTGTGTGAACGGAACCGGACTGGACAACTAGTTTTCTGTAATTTCATTAAGTACGAGAGAGCCGCCCTGCAGGTTCTGTAACTTGCGCGTGCATATAATCTGCGTGTCATCTGAAGGATCCAGTCGGTGCTGCTTTAAAGTCTCAATTTTAATTTCAAGAGGTTTTAAATCTGGGGATGGAAAAACAGGAATCACATTATTGCTTAAATGTGATAATTCGTTTTAAAGGGCTATGATTCAATTAATTAAACGCCAGCACTGCATGTTTCAAATTAAAGACGCAGTGTTGTTGTGCGTTCGTGCTCATGCTTTTAGAGCAGTTTACAATCACCAAATAGTCCACATTTATGCCAAGTGATTATTTTGATCTACTGCTGATGAATAATACATATATTGTATAATTTGTTATTTATATAATGGAGCTGTAAACTCGCATTTTGGCCAGAAAATTTATCATTTGGTATAAAGGCCAAGGGTATACATAACTTTCTACGTTTTGCTCCGTCTCACACACAGTCATGTCCACACCGCAGATGAGCATGGATGGACGAGTTTGACAAATGCGCAGTATAATTGCTTTTCTATACTCTACAAGACGTCAGAGGCCAATAACCAACATAAAAAATATTGAGAATTGTTGCTTTGTTTACTTGGCAAACTCTTCTTGGAATACTACATCCCAACTGCATATTGTTACCTAGTGGACTCTTCTGTCTCAACATTCTCCTTTTGCCTGCGCTGTTGTGCGAGGATATCTGAAAATCACTTTTGGGCTTTTTTTTCTGTTTTGTGAAAGCAGAGCATGGCATTACATTTTCAAAGACCCAAGGCTGTAGGCCCAAGCCCTTGACAGCCCAGAAATTATTAATAGAGTTTCTCAAAGATCAGGGTTCAAACCATGGAGGAACAGAGCATCATGACATGTCCTTTATCAATGCATGGTAAAAATGATTGTTCAGCGTAATGGTTTTCATTTGTCAACATTTTTTTAGAGGATAGAAAAGATGAAAATATAGTGTATATATAGCTATAAAGCCAATGTAGAAGTTTAAGTTCATATTGAAATAGGCCTATTTAAAATTTAATTTCAAACAATCTGAACAGGTTGAGACTCTTGATTCTTGAGATCTCTTATGAAACTCTTGATGGACACAGGAAAAACTTGAAAAACAGAATAATCTGAGTGTATGAGTTTTTTTATGGATTCTCATGAGCATTAGTAGGCGTTTCATATCCTGAAAGTTCAAGGAGAGGCATGAGCTGTTTGTTGGACAGAGGGAGAAAAAAAAGAGTGTGCTGTGATGGAAACTGTGGCTGCTGAGCGAGAGACAGAAGGGATTGTTCATGAAATGTTTGTGAGATCTCACCCTGCCTGAGAGCCAGAACACAGTTTACAATTTAGAACACAGATGCTTTTCAAATGTTCTTCAGTTTGAGTGTTACAACACCTCCAAAGGACAAGTCTCACCAGGCTGTTAATACTCTCTTCTTTGTGGGTGCAGCGGCCACGTCAAGTGTGTTAGGTCATCTAATGTCAGTGGTGAAACAGACGTGATGCTGCTCATTCTGGGCAATAGTCTACGCTGGGATCAGTGTGACAAAATGAATACATTTATCGAGCTCATTAGATGCACTGACAGATGTTGGAAATGAAAGGATTTTTGTGGAGGTTTTCATGAATTATAATGACGTAGTCAAGCAGAGCACAGCAGTATAGAGAACATTTAAGCTGTTGACGGAAAGACAGAAAAAAGGATGAGAGGCCAAGAGAGAGCAATAAAAAAGACAATAAAAGATCATGTTTGAGCATAATGTTATTTTATCAATGGTAAGCATATAATTTATGTGTGTTTTCCCAGGTTGTGCTGTTGTTATCCCCTTATTTGACAATTTTACTGATTTCATTCTAGGACTAAAGGGTAACCGTTTATTATGTAGCAGCGCTGAAGTGAACCACACATGTGTGGGTCTATCACAGGGTTCAGCAGATTTTATTCTGGTTTGTGTGATTCCTTTCGTTAACCTCCAAACAGATTAGTCCTAACAAACGTGAAACATTCAGTTAAATATGAAGCCCGTTTTTCAATTCATGATCATCTTAAAACTAGTACCTTAACTACAATTTTTAAAAAGTGATATCATAAAGAACTTGAAAAAAACAACAACTTGGTATTAACATTGATCAAAAGTTAAAAAACTATTTTCTTACATGCAGGGAAAGGTGGAGCACAGTAATGCTGGGTTCAGACTACACGATATCAGCCCTATTTTTGCACAATCTGTTTGACGTAGGGTGTCGTGGTGATTCGTAAATGACAATGGCCATTGGGATGCAAGAATCAATCGTTTAATCTCGTACAGTGTGTGATAGTGGATGACAACTGACTTTTTTCCGGTTCTCCACGACGGGTTCCGTCACATCTGTGAAGGGGCACGAGCACAGAAGCTATGGAATAGCTTTCAAACATGGCAAAACAAGGGTGAGATGATGGTATTAATGCTTCTAGGAGGAATTATGCAATGGAGGAAAGGTTTATGGAGCTATGGCAACAATACTCCTGCCTTTATGTTTCCTCAAGGGACTACCATGACAGAATGAGAAAAGATAAATGCTAGCGAAGCGAACAATAGTGGAGGCACTTCAGCAACCCGGTGAGTACTGAAATTAGCGTTAAGCTAGCGCTGCTTCGGTAGCCATTGTTTGTTTACAATCTTGTTTCCAGAAGTCAGACGCTAGTTACGCCTTCTCTATGACATCACACATGTCGTTAAAGACGGCAAGCAATGATTGGTCAGGAACCAACATGTAGTCTAACATGCTTCTTGTCCACGACACGTCAAAATTGCATAATCTGACACAGTGGCTATTGTAACATACATAATATTGTGTAGACTGAACCCAGCATGACCCACCACCTTTATTTTTTCTTTTGACCACCAATCTGAGCATCATCTGAATTTGTGAGACTTTTGTTTGTTTGTAATTGGATAATAGTGATCTGTTAATTTATTGTAATGTTTGATATATTAAATGTTGTGGCAAGCAGGGCGTTGCCAAGAGCCGTGGGAACGGAGTGAGGCCGGTGGCATGATTGCTAATGAGCGTCACCTACACGCCACACAGAGTCTCACGAAAGGACATCCGGAAGGCAAACTGACGAATGTTTAACATAAACTTAAAATAAAATAAATAAGCATAAAATAAACAAACAATAAAACATAAATAAAGTGGCAGCCCCTCACAGACAACCAGAGGTGGAAAGTAACGAATTACATTTACTCGGAAACTACTGCATTGAATCGAAGGGCGGGAGAACAAACGCGCAAAATCACAAAAAGATGGAGACAGACAAGACAGACGTCAGTGACACAGACCCAACTGAAAGCGAAACGCCGTCGTGAACCCCTGGCTAGTATGGAAATACTTTGGATATCGAAAAATAATAACGTGGTGTTGTCCTGGATAATATTCAATTTGCAAAAAATGTGGATGCAAATGAGGAAACACATAGAACATGTTCGGGAACACCATCCCTCTGTGCAGATAAAGGTATGTTTATAACTTATGGCCGAATGATTTCTGTGGTGCAGAGGGAATCCCGGAATCCAGACATGAAAATGTAATTTACAGTAGGCTATAACGCAGATTGTCATGTAAAACACGCAAACTGATGGATGATGAATAAATCGAAAGTAGAGTTGTACAATAAATCAAATCACGACATGGTCTGTGAATATTAAAGCGCAAAACACTGCTATATAAATATATGATCTGCTTGTTCTGTCTCTGTGTGAATGAGCAGTGCCGTTTCGTCTACTACATACTCATGATGCTCGTGGTGTTTTTAACATCTCACAAACCATATTTGGAAATGAACACATGAACATTTCCAGAGCTGATCTGGGAGAACCCCTAATTAGCATTTTCATCATTTTATTTAAATAATAAACCATTTTATTTAAACCATTGTCAAATACACTCTGAAACAGGTCTTCACTAAAACCCGTCAAAATAAACGTTTGGTTTAACTAGAAGAAATTATGACAGAAATATATTACTATTGTAGGCCTACAATAGAATGTACTTGTCAAAATAATAATAATATAATAATAATAATAATAACAATAATAATACATCATTTAAACATTATTTAAGAATATATTTTTTTTATACATTTTGCCAAAAAGTAAAAGGATAAAAGTTTGTTACATTTTATTTGATTACCACCGTTTTTGATAATATATTTGTATTAAATCATAAAAAGAAAAATTTCATAGGACTCTATTATTCTTAAACATTTTAATAAATTAATGATAAAAATAAGTTGTTAATCTAATTCATAACAATTTATTGAATTTAGTTGATTAGACATGTTTTATTGAAATTTGAATAAACAAAACAAACAAATGGTTTAAAGTTTGTTAAAATTAAGCATTTGTTCAACCAAAAAAACTTGTTTTCATTTATTTAACGGCCATTTTAACTGGTGATAATAACCATAATTGAATAATACAGTTTATTTATTAAATAATTGTTTGATACCATGATGCTGTGAAACTCTGATGTTTTGTGAGATGGTTATCATATTGTGGATATCTCATTCTATTACAACCCTACGCGGGAGAGTTCCCCACCCCGTTGTTAAAAAAAAGTAACTCAGTAACTTTTACTCTGAGTACATTTTTAATGAACTACTTTTTACTTTTACTTCAGTAGATTTTTAGTTGTACTTAAGTAAAATTTCATTGAAGTAATAGTACTTTTACTTTTAGAATATTTTGTTACTCTTTCCACCTCTGCAGACCACTGCCGCACAAAAGCACAAACATAAAAAAACACAATGTAAAGTCCGGGTCTGGTCCTCTCTCATCCTTCACTGTCGTCATTCCTCCTTTTTATCCTTCCAGACCTCCTCTGTGAGACTCGAGACTAGTCACTCAGTAGGCATTTTCAGTTGGACTTAAAGTCACAAAATGCCCATTTTGGTTTTGAAATGTAATCTCTGGTTGTTGAGACATTTTGATCTTTTTCCACAGCCCTATGAGATCAGATATTTAAGTGAGGGATATTTGAAGCTTTTAGACATCCCATTGCATTTTGTGCATCCCATAATGCATTGCTGCTATGTTTATATAGGAAAGCTGTTATATCTCAGTCTCTGATGAGAAAAATATCAGCGCTTTATTCCACAGGTGCTGCATTTTTTCATTTGGCAGATGTCATGTTTAAAGATGGCTGGACACACATCTGTCAAGAGAGATTGCAGGGTCATGCTTCATGCTTTGAAAATAGAAAAAGAGAGAGAGCGTACAATTTTACCTGCATATATGTGTGTGTGTTGTCAGCATGTAGACAGGTTTCTCATCAATTTCAGGGCCCTAAGGGTGAATCAAAGAATGCTGTTCTTTCAGTTGTGGAGTGAGGCTTTTGGTGTGTGAATATATATTTGTGTGTCTGGGGAGAGCTGTATGCAATTCCAGTAGTTTTGCACTCCTGAGGAGACCCAATAACACACTAAAATAGACAATTATCTCCCTTTCTCAATCCTTATCTGTTATAAAAAAAACTATTATATTAATATATTAAAAATATTTATGTTATTAAGATGCTGATCACATCTCAAGGGCAGCGAAAGATGCTGTCCATTTAACTTTGTGATTTTTCATTTTTCACCTAACCATCTTCTGTGTGGACAGATCAGTATGTGCAAAGAGTGTGCCATCATAAATGTAATTTAAATATTAACACGGTCTGTTTCACCAGGTCTATTTGTGAACTTCATTTTGATGCTGGATTGAGTTCAGAGGGAAGAACATAAAAGAGTTTATCAGTGTGAGACAGCTCCTTTATAACATAAATGAACATCTATCTGAACAGAAAAGCATTGTGAGAATGCTCTCTGCTGTAGGCCACGGCTTCATTACATTATGTCAGATATTATAATGTAATTTACTGCAAAAATCATTGCCATTGTGGTTAATGAATCTCACGTCTGCATCCTCTTTCTCAAAGTGGGTCATGAAGATGCGTAACACTCACTGATCTATATAAATGACTGGATTGCTCATTGCATTCTAAACTGCCAGTATGCAGGGAAGCCACCGGAAGTGTTTGAGTAGCCATTTAACACTTCCCTAACGACAGAGGGCATCAATGACTTACAGCCAAAACATTGACCTAAAATCACCTGATTTGCAGCGTCTCAGTCACACCTGAATAGTTTAATTTGGTGGAAATTCACCTATAAGATTAAAGTCAGGCCACTCAATAGTAAAGTAAAAAAAATCAAATCTCAGGGTAGTCTCTCTTACCAGAAACATACCTCAGAGAGCCACCAAATGATCTCCAAGCAAAACAGAGTATTTATTCAGTCAAATCATACATATAAATGTTTCAGCAAACAAAGACTTTCAAAATTGATTGGATAAACACTTCTACTCCTACTTCCCTTTATTATATAATTACACTTTCTGGTTCATCTACATCCCATAATAATCGTCAACATCCCATAATAATCACTAACATCCCATAATAGTTGTGCCCACCTGACATGCGTAAATATTTTTAATTGAAAACATCTTATCTGTCTCCCTAAGCTTCTTCCCAGCCTAACTGACCTTGACTGCAGAAAGAGTCATTGTTCCCAAGTTGCTTTCTCACAGAAATTGTAGCTCAACTTTGAAACATCAGAGAGAGAGAATAAAAGATAACAAACAATACATTTAAGATTTTTACCAAGTGTATGACAGACAAAGTGACCCAATGCTTAGTAATAAAAATAAAAGGTAATATATCTCCTCGCTCGTCAATCAAAATCTAGCCCTTACTTGTACGGCATAACCTCCGTTGAGCAGTGACCTGCTTGAAATCTTAGGTTCGTCCCCTTATATCCTTAGACACTCTTTTTGAAACATTCTCTTCTGTCCTCTTTCACTACTCCCTCTATCAGAAACAACATATCTTAAAAACAATAAAGGTACAAATCTGTTTTCAATACATGCAAATGGTTACACACATATATCTATATGTCAAGAAAAACAAATGACCTTTTATCATGATTAAAGTTTATGTAAGGATTATATAATAGAATCTATGTCACTCATGTAAGATTAACAAAATTGATCATGTAGACAACAGCATTGATTGAATACACATAAGAAAGAGACATTTATCTTGCATCAAACTTTAATTTATACTTATATCTAATGTTTATGGTCTTTTTGGGCAGGATAAGCAATGTATAGAAATTGTTAAGATGGATATGTCTACTGCGCACATGCCGACACGGGTAACTGAACTAACACAAAATAGATTTCTTTATGTATGGAATTATACAGGAAATATAAAGCATGAACATATATCTGGGATTATTAGCAGAAATTGATTAGTATATACATTAAATACTACAATACATAAAATCTCATATTACTAAATTGCACTAAATTATATATTAAAAAACGTTTACCATGCATCATCTTGCTCAGAGCGACAGTATAGTCATGTCTTTAAATCGATACTCAGTCAGCGTCATTTCTCTGAATAAGTTGTGAAGCGTGTATGATATTTCCTGATATCTTTTTGTTGACCAACATCCACTTCAGACTTTTGGAGATCTTGGAAACCGTTAAAAAGCCACAGGTCAGCTCAAATTCTATGGATTTTTACTAGCATGACAGTTTACATATGAATTAAGTGTTATTTGTATATGTTGTTAAGCTAATTATTCATTTAACCAACATTTAAGTTATCTTTACTGCTTAGAAATGCATGCTGTTAACGAAAACACTGTTGAATCATTTACAGTTACTGTACGAATAAAAACAGTATTATTACATAACACAACATAATTACATAACCACCATGAATAACTATACATTTATGAATACAAATTAAGATGTATGCGCAAGCCTTACAAAGTGTAAATCTGTATTCACATTTCAGAAGAATATTGTCTCGTCCGTCAGCTGATCTGATATTCGCTACTGTAATGAAGATAAACAACTTTTATTAAACGGGAAATTCCCAACTTTAAACAAATAAACATTTAAATGTTTAGGACGTTTGTGTTGTAAGAATGTACAGGGACACTTCAGATTGTCAGGACACAGACGGAGGCAGAGAAGTAAGTGATCACAGATGATTTATTTCACAGAGACACAAACACAGGTAGACGGTGGATGCAGGTGAGTTAAAGAACAAGCACTTTTCGAACAGTCACTTAGCTAAAGGATAACAGATGATTCTATAGCAGGTGAAGGGATCAACAAGGAACGAAGAACAGTCTGGATGAAGCGGGTAAGCGGGTAAGGAGCGGGTAAGGAGTCCAGGTACGTGAGATGAGACCAGACAATGATGTGAAGGGAGTGAGTGTCCTTATAGTGTCCTTGATGATGAAGTGCAGGTGCAGGTGATTAGTACTCAGGAGACTGGGTGGAGCGTGGAGATCTGGTGACGATGCGTTGGTGCTGGTGGGTGTTGGCTGTGACTCTGTGACAGTACCCCCTCCTCCACAGATGGCTCCTGATGACTGTGGAGCTCGACGACGGGGTCTAACTCGACCCCGAGGAGCAGGGCGGTCCGGATGTTCGGCATGGAATTGAGTGATGAGCAAGGGGTCGAGGATGTTGTGACGGTTGACCCAGAAATGTTCTTCTGGGCCATAGTTCTCCCAGTCGACGAGGTATTCAATCTGGGGACCCCGTCGTCGGGAGTCGAGGATCGTCCTCACCCGGTAGATGGCCTCTTCTTCAGCGACATCGGGAGGAGGAGGTACCGCATCGTCACCAGGATCTGTGGAAGGAGAAGACATGGGTTCAGTGTGGGGCTTCAACAAGGAAACATGGAATGAAGGTTAGATACGATACTGTGCAGGGAGGTTGAGATGGTAGGTGACCTCATTGAGCTGCCTCTGTATGGTGAATGGACCTATGTACCAGGGACTCGGAGTGGTGAGGAAAGCTTCTTGGAGCTGGTGGAAGGCATCTCGGGCAGATGGAGTCCAGGACAGAGACTTGGGCTGGCCCCTGAGGAGCGAGGTGAGGGGCGAACTGAGAAGACTATAGTTGTGGATGAAGCGACGATAGAAATGTGCAAACCCCAGGAAACGTTGTAACTCCTTCATGGTAGCGGGTAATGGTCAGTTGCGGATAGTTTCCACCTTCCTCTGGTCCATTTGGATGCCGTGTTGGTCAATGACGTAGCCCAGGAACTGCACAGAGGTGCTATGGAACGCGGACTTCTCCAACTTGAGGTATAGATGGTGTTGACGTAGCTTCTCGAGGACCTGGGAGACGTGTTGGCGATGTTCAGCCAAGTTCCGGGAGAAAATGAGGATGTCATCTATGTAGACCACGACAAACCGGTGGAGGAACTCCCAGAACACTTCATTTATATAATTCTGAAACACGGAGGGAGAGTTGGACAGGCCATACGGCATGACCCGGTACTCATAGTGTCCAGACGGTGTAATGAACGCAGTTTTCCACTCATCCCCGCGGCGTATATGAATGAGGTTATACACACTCCGCAGGTCCAGCTTGGAGAGGATGCAAGCTCCCCGTAGCTGCTCCAGAGCTGCCGAGACCAGAGGAAGGGGATAGCTGAATTTCACCATCTGGGAGTTCAGGTGACGGTAGTCGATGCACAGCCTCAAGCCTCCGTTCTTCTTGGCCACGAAGAAGAAGCTTGAAGCGGCAGGGGATGTCGATGGTCAGATAAAACTTTGTTTTAATGTCTCCTGAACGTACTCCTCCATGGCCTTCTGTTCCGGGATGGACAATGGGTAAACCCTACCCTTGGGTAGAGTAGCCCCAGGCAGCAGGTCAATAGCACAGTCCCATGGCCGGTGAGGTGGTAGTTTCGTTGCCAACTGCTTGCTGAACACATCCTGGAACGCCCGGTACTCAGGAAGAATTTCCACGTTGAGGCTAGTTTCAGGACTTTCAATGGAGGTTGAGAGGAGAGGAAGGACTTTGGAGTCAGAAGAAGAAGATTTTCTGATTGGAGATAAACAATTCTTGAAACATTTGTCACTCCACTTGAGGATCTCACCAGTGTTCCACTCGATATCCGGCTGGTGTTGTGAGCCAGGAAGTGGTTGAAGAAGGCAGTGATGGTGGCTGTTACGGGGGCATTGGATTCCCAGAGGGGCTGGGCCCATTGCAGCGCTCGTCCAGAGAGCAGGGAGATTACAAATGCCACTCCGGCGTGCTCGGATGAGAAGATAGAGCGAACACTGAAGGAGAAACCCACTGCAATCCTCCGCCAGTCGCTGGTCTGGCCATGGGACTGACAGAGGCAGCTGGAGAAGAAGCAGCGGGTGCTAGGTACAGGAGTGCTTGGCAAACGGCGTGCAGAAGATATGCTGGGACTGTAGGCAAAGTGCTTGTGGATGGCTGTTGTAGGATGGCAAACAGGTCCGGAGTACGATCCCCGCCTGTGTCCGAGGTGCTCTGCATTAGGTCTGGTCTTCTGTCAGGACACAGACCGATGCAGAGGGGTAAGTGAACACAGATGATTTATTTCACAGAGACACGAACACAGGTAGACGGTGGATGCAGGGGAGTTAAAGAACAAGCACTTTTCGAACAGTAACTTAGCTGAAGGATAACAGATGATTCTATAGCAGGTGAAGGGATCAACAAGGAACAAAGACCAGGAGACGAAGACGACTGGATGAAGACACGGGTAACTCAGGTGAGTAGCAGGTAAGGAGTCCAGGTACGTGAGACAAGACCAGACAATGATGTGAAGGGAGTGAGTGTCCTTATAGTGTCCTTGATGATGAAGTGCAGGTGCAGGTGATTAGTACTCAGGAGACTGTGAACGAGTGGGTGGAGCGTGGAGATCTGGTGACAATGCGTTGGTGTTGGTGAGTGTTGGCTGTGACTCCGTGACACAGATATAAAAATGCTGACTTGTAATGTTTTCTCAGTTAATTTCCTATTAATTCAATAGAATGTGAGGGAATGGAATACCAATATCAAGATGCAGTGGCTTCACTTGTTATGACGTCATGAACAATCCAGGCATTTATATAGATCAGTGGTAACACTCAACACTATTGTATATATATATACACCGATCAGGCATAACATTATGACCTAATATTGTGTTGGTCCCCCTTTTGCTGCCAAAACAGCCCTTATCCTTCGAGGCATGGCATCCACTAGACCCCTGAAGTTGTGCTGTGGTATCTGGCACCAAGATGTTAGCAGCAGATCCTTTAAAGTTGCGAGATGGGGCCTCCATGGATCGGAGTTGTTTGTTCAGCACATCCCACAGATGCTCGATTGGATTGAGATCTGGGAATTTGGAGGCCAAGTCAACACCTCAAACTCGTTGTTGTGCTCCTCAAACCATTCCTGAACCATTTTTGTTTTGTGGCAGGGTGCATTGTCCTGCTGAAAGAGGCCACAGCCACCAGGGAATACCATTTCCATGAAAAGGTATACATGGCCTGCAATGCTGAGGTAGGTGGTACGTGTCAAAGTAACATCCACATGGATGGCAGGACCCAAACTCACTCAAATCCTTACTCTTGCCCATTTGTCCTGCTTCTAATACATCAACTTTGATGACAAAATGTTCACATGCTGCCTAATATATCCCACCCACTAACACATGCTGTGATGAAAAGATAATCAGTGTTATTCCCTTCACCTGTCAGTGGCCATAATGTTATGCCTGATCTGTGTATATACTGTAAGGCCCGCCCAATCGCCCCAACAACGGCTTCCAATAAGCGCGTAAATGTTACTGTGTGCTCTGTCTTTTCAGCGTAGCAAAGTAGTTTAATTCCAGTTAAACTTTTATCTGACTCGGACAATTTTTCACGACCTTGTGTTTAGGTTAGAAAGCCAATTCATTATTGACCATTTATATGATAATTTATCTTGACATCTGATTATTCTATTTAACTCTTTAATCTTATTGAAATCGTTCATTCGGTTCTTAGAGTCGCACAGGGTCCTTGCACCGGCTGTTATGCAGGCCCATGATCACAAACTCGCCAGTCCGATCATTAACTCTTTTAGGTCTGCACAGTTTTGGGGCCCTTTAGAAGTTTTGACATGATCTGACATTTGTGCTTTTTTCAGTTGCTTATAAACACATTAATGGCAAAAATGTCATTACACTGTATTCCGCACAAACTGGGCTACCATGTAACATGTAACATGCTTGTATTTTTGAGAGAATAACGTTTATGCGTGAAAAAACTAAAAATGTTTTTGTTGTTGAAAAAACTAAACATGTAAGACACTGAATTAAGGCCACAAAACACACAATAGATATGTGTCCACAAGACTTTTGACTAATGGGTGTTGTTGCCTAGAGTTTTTGCTTCAAACTGATGTGAGAATCATTGTGCCTGCTCATTCACATAAAACAATATATTGATTTAAATTTTGCCAAAGGCACAGTGTCCTATGTGGGCCAGTATCAGGTCACTATGATTCTCAAATCTGTGAGATAAAAGAAAAAAAACGGATAATCTGTGAGGATACTAATAACAGGATCAACTATTGTATTAACCTTAATATAATGTCCACTCTTTACAGAAAACATGATTGCTGATATTGCACAGCATGTGAACAAAATGTTGTATAGGCCTATTATATTTAAATTATATACAGTACCGGTCAAACGATTGGACACATTACTATTTTTAATGTTTTTTAAAAGAAGTCTCATGGTCATCAAGCCTGCATTTATTTGATCAAAAGTACAGAAAAAAACATTAATATTGTGAAATATTATTACAATTTAAAATACTGGTTTTCTATTTTAATATACTTTAAAATCTAATTTATTTTGGTGATGTAAAACTGAATTTTCATCAGCCATTACTCCAGTCTTCAGTGTCACATGATCCTTCAGAAATCATTCCTATATGCTGATTTATTATCAATGTTGGAAACTGCTGTGCTTCTTAATATTTTTTATAACATGTGATACTTTTTTTCCCGTGATACTCAGTGTGATTTCGTCTCAGATGGGGATGCTACTTTTGTAAGAGAGAGTTCAAATGTTAATTTCCTTTGTTTTCTCAGAGAGTCGCCATCTCTTACAGTTCTTACAGTTTCTCCAGTCTTACAATATATAGTACATTTATTTGCCTTAAAGGCACAGTATGCAAGTTTAGTAGCTAGAGGTCGCTTATTCAAAACAATAATAAAGGCGTAGTTTGATGACGCCGTGAATGAGCTAATGTATTAAAGTTTTATTATTTTACTGTAGTATAAATCAGGGTGGGGCCAAGAGCCTGGGACATTTTACATTGCTGTTTTTTAATTCTTATATGCAACTTTGTTGTTCAAGTGCTGAATTACTATTCATACAGGTCACTTTATTTGATGAATTAAAGGGGTCATCACGGTTCTCAAAAGAACATTATTTTGTGTATTTGGTTTAATGCAATGTGTTTACGCGGTTTTAGGCTCAAAAAAGTAATTATTTTACATATACCGTACATTGTTGTTGCTCCTCTATGCCCCACCTTTCTGAAATGCATTGATTTTTTACAAAGCTCATCGTTCTGAAAAGCGCGGTGTGCTCTGATTGGCCAGCCATCCAGTGCATTGTGATTGGCCTGAATACCTTAAGCGTGTGACCGAAATGCCACGCCCCTTACCATATTTGGAACATCAGCTCCCAAAGCAATATTGACCGGTGATAATGTCGGTACTACCTTATCATTCGGAGCCCGAATCTGATCCGGAAAATGCAGATGAGCTGATCGATCAACTTTGCCAGCACGACTGGACCAGAACATATCAGATAGTAAGTTGTGATCGTAGAAACGACAAACAAGCGCTACTCTATACTGCTCAATACTTGCTTTGGAATAGTCTGTAGAAAATTCTTAAAAAATTAAGCACTAGACTGTAACAAGGCAGAATTGCCTCACTTTTTAGAATCAGCCTTTGTGCACAGCCGGCCTTGTACTCTCCCAGGTTCTGGAAACAGCAAAATGCGCAGCACACAGTCAAATATTTGGGTTGTACTGTTCTGGAACAGTGTTGTAAATAAAGCTTAACCACTGTTTTCTAATTGTGTCCTCTTTTGGAGGGCCAAACAAAGTAGTTTGGCTTTCGCAATGAAAAACACAGTGTCTCCACAACATGGCGGCACCGGTGGCAACAATACTACATCGAGAATAAAGTTACGCCTTCTTTCTTTGCGTATACATTTGGGTGACGTGTTATGAAACTGCCCCCACAGACTGACATAGATTTGTGTGGGCGTGTTTGAATTAAGCATTTTAGGAAGGTGTGGCTGAGCCTTAACTTTTACAAAGAATATCTCTTTAGGTTTGAGACTTTGAGCTTTGTAACTCTGCAGATCGTATAATGCACAAACAGCTACATAACACACTAAAGGACAAGGAAAACAACAAATTGCATCATATGACCCCTTTAAAATTGTGGGGTAATGCAGCGCTGCTTTACTTGGTATAGTTACTTGTATAGTCTTAACGTTAAAGACAGACAGCAGAAGGTTTATTATGATGCTTCATGCATGCTCTGATCCAATATATTGATGCACATCTGATTTTCTCCCAACAGTTTACGTTTACTCAAGGCATGTGTTTATTTGCATACTCACCCAGATCAGCATTTTTGCCATAATTTTGTTTGCATTTGACTATTCAAGTGCAATAATCCATGAAAAATAACTATTGCATCAGGTTCACATCCGCTGGCTTCAGTACATGACGTGACTAAAAATGAAACATGACTGCCCCCTACTGATCATGTCTTTGCTGTGCTAAAGCATCCCTTGTGTTCCTGCGTGATTTCGCAGGATCCCTTTCACTTCGGCATGCATTCTCAATGGCCACATCTGTATGCTGAAGAGCCGTTTTCTGTGTCAGACCAGGGGTTTTCAAACCTGGAGGACCCCATGCACTGCACATTCTGTATGTCTCCCTCATCTAACATACCTGATTCAACTCATCAGCTCATTAGTAGAGACTGCAAGAACTGAAGTGGGTGTGTCAGATAAGGGAGACAAAGGGTGTGTCTCAAGCTGCTCCCTAGTTCAGTAGTCAGGGCGCTGATCAGGGAGTCACCCATTTTAAGGGAAAAATCATAGCAGTGCACTGAAAGATTGCTCCCTAAATAGTCCCACAATGCTCTGTGAAAACCAGGGTGCATCAATGCTCACTATGTTTCCTGCTGACAATTACATCATTAACTACAAGGCACAAGCTGATTGGTTCCTGTTGCATCTGCAGCCAATGAGCTTGCTGCTCAATGTTTAAATAGTTGGTCAGTGTTGGCTGTAGCAGTTTGCACCACGCTTTCAAAGTTCCTCTGAAACCCTCTACCTTCCTCAGTCCCACCTGTATAGATCTGCAATGGGTAATTTCATATATGCTATTTGTGCAGCAGCAGTATGTCTTACATGCTCACAGCGGCGTGTTTGTGTATTGGCAGTAGCAAGTCTCTATACTTGCTGTGCCGCAGCAGCAGCAGCAATAATCTACAGCAGAAGCATAGCAGATCTATTACGCTATCCATTACCCTGCTAAACTCTTCCAAGTGTTGTCATGATAGAAATGAAAATACACTGTGTGTTTAAAAGAGTGATGATATTGTCCTCTGTTTTTACGGCAGTACATTTAACAAAATTCTCAGCCTGACAAATAAAAATGACAATGAATAAGAACAGAGAACAGAGCAACACTGACACTCACCTGTGATTAGCTGAATGTTAGTTCACTCAATCTAACCAACACCAGAGAAGATGGACAGGAATGGTGGGGGGGTGTTGGAAAAGTGCAGGGGACAGAATCACCTTTAAATAGAAGTGTCCCCCCATCCCCCACAGCTGCTACACCTAATTTGGTTTGTCTAAACAATTAAATGTTTTTTTTTTTTTTATTTCCACTGAATTACTGACTTTTAATAGAGAAAATGTTGATGCAATACTCGTAAAATTAGGCATAATTTCTCAGTACTTTTTTATACCAATCTATATAATACACAGCAGAGAAAAACATTAATTTGCGATTTCATTTACTACAAACCCCAACACCCTGTGCCCAATTCTCTCTTGTCATCCATCTTTGTCCTCCTCTGCTCATGTTGCCCAGTGGACACAAGTTCTATTCATTAAAGCTTCAGAAAGCCAATTATGGTAATGGTCTATTTTGCCATGGGAAGTGTCATGGAGCTTGGCAGACTCACAGATGAGCATTTTAATTCCCATCACAGATTTTAATCAGATCTTATTTAGATTAAAATTTTCTCTCGAATATATATGAGTTTTGGGGAAATTCCTATAGAGAAAATGAATGGGGAAAATAAAAGTGGGCAGTCACTGTGTTCTATTTTTTCATAGGAATAAATTGTACAACACAGTAAAGCATTGATCTACTTATATTGTCATAATGCACATAGTTGTCATAGAGATTACATGACAGTTCTATTAAAGCAGTGTTATACCCTGGACTAGTGACAGCACAATAGTTGTTATAGAACAATAGCTACACAGTTAATGTAATAAAGCAAGTCAAAGGGCAATGATAGATCAGTATTTATAATAATAAAGACATTTTTTTTATTGAACTGCAATAGGTCATTGATCTTAAATAGTTATAATAGAGCAGTGACAGCACAATCATTAAAACAGAGCAATGACTGCACAATGTCTGTAATAAAGCAATGTCAGCCTAATAGTTGTCACTGAGCAATGACTACACACTAATTGCAAAGTATTTTTACTCTATGTAATAGTGCAGAGAAAATACATTCATTCTATTTTGGCAATGCATACACAATTGATTTTAAAAGTAGTGCTCTGTTATAAATGAAATACAACACTTGCTTTATAGTATTTGTAATCAAACAGTGACACTGGTTACACACTACAGAATCTCAGCATTATTGTAATCCTGCAGCCAGAATAAAAATAATCTTTCATCTAGTATTGCTTTGTGTTTATTTGTAAAGTGGAATTAATCTAAGTTGATTATGTTCAATTTAACATCCACCCACTGTCTTTTGTGTGCAGGCTCTTGAGGACACAGTACCTAGAATGGTACTACAATAATGTGAAGAGTCGGTTTAAGAGATTTGGCAGCGCCAAAGTGCTGAAGACCCTCTACAGGAAACACATCATTGAAAGAGGAGCATTATCTGAGTTACCAGGTACCAAATACACACATACATCCAGAATGCAGTGTGCGTATAATTTTAATACTGTAAGCTACATAACTCACTTTATAACATTAATGGGTCTCATACTCTAGCACTCTGCATTGCAAGTGCAGTGTTATACCATGTGAGCTACAGAGCAAGTTTACTCTGTCAGAAAGAAGTACAAGTACAGAAGTAAATATGGCATTGATAATGTGACACAAACGTTACAAATCATGGTAAAAGTGTTTTGAGGTCATAACAGTATTGTACAAAGAGTCACTCAAAGATAAGTCTTTATTAATTGATAATCTGCCCCTGTGATCAATATTTGTGTGAACAAAAACTTGTTGGTGTTTTACTGTATATAGTGTTCATTTCAGCTGGAAACTGCAGTGAATTGTATGAGTTTTGCAAAAAGGTAGGTAGAAGCACATTTTTCAGGGTTTCAGGTACATCTAAAATGAATGATACCACAGTAGACTACAGATTAGCAAGTGATATATGCTAACGCTAATGCTACAGTAGGAGAAATGCTAGGATGTTAGTATCACTATGCTAGCAGTATTATACTAGAATAACTGACTTATACTATAGTTTTGCAATCAGTCCATGTGATAAAAATGTTAACAGTGCAATAATGATAGTAGTAGCTCACCATTAAAACTGTTTCATGTGTAGTATAGTGTAAAATTAAATAATCCCCTTACTATCAGACTAGCTACCCACATATACCTTTCATCTCTCTCTATCTCTCGCTATCAGAAGAAATAGGATTACTGCTGCAAGGCTTTCATTTGAAACGAGAAATACGGATTATCCAACATGAGTCAGTGAGCACATTGAATGTGTTTGTGGACAGTGACGTAATGATTGAGTAACTTCCTCCTCCTCATAAATGATCTGTCACTGCTTTATAGTTTAATTTGTACTCTAGTCCTCATGTTTATTTGTCTGTGTGCTTGTGTGTCATGAGGGTTCACGTCCTTGTACAGGTTAATCTGTGCAAGAGAGCGATTATTTATTTATATGCAGCCGCAGCTTGTGTAGGTCAGCTATAGTTAGCCTGTAAGTGAATGAATGTGTGTTTGTGTGTGTTCAAGCTTGCTTGACTGTTTCTCTCTGTCCTTGAAAAACACACAGATCAAAATAAATAAGAAACATTGAAGTGAAACATTGAAGTGATCTCACAGTAGGTCATGGCTGCAGCTGTTAAATGGTCTGTCTCTATAACACCACACTTTTACTGCACCCAGAGAGAGAGAGAGAGGCAAAGAGCCAGAGCAGAGAAGATAGAGAAGCAATATTTATTTCATAGATTTCATTAAATGATATATCACTTTGACAATTACTTTTTAATACTGCTATAACACTAAATTTGTTAGAGCATGCATATGCTGCTTTGTGATGTAATAATCAAATTCATACAGACATTTTAAAGTTTACTTTTTGTATCCCTGTATATATATATATATATATATATATATATATATATATATATACACTCACCTAAAGGATTATTAGGAACACCTGTTCAATTTCTCATTAATGCAATTATCTAATCAACCAATCACATGGCAGTTGCTTCAATGCATTTAGGGGTGTGGTCCTGGTCAAGACAATCTCCTGAACTCCAAAATGAATGTCAGAATGGGAAAGAAAGGTGATTTAAGCAATTTTGAGCATGGCATGGTTGTTGGTGCCAGACGGGCCGGTCTGAGTATTTCACAATCTGCTCAGTTACTGGGATTTTCACGCACAACCATTTCTAGAGTTTACAAAGAATGGTGTGAAAAGGGAAAAACATCCATTATGCGGCAGTCCTGTGGGTGAAAATGCCTTGTTGATGCTAGAGGTCAGAGGAGAATGGTCGGACTGATTCAAGCTGATAGAAGAGCAACTTTGACTGAAATAACCACTCGTTACAACCGAGGTATGCAGCAAAGCATTTGTGAAGCCACAACACGCACAACCTTGAGGCGGATGGGCTACAACAGCAGAAGACCCCACCGGGTACCACTCATCTCCACTACAAATAGGAAAAAGAGGCTACAATTTGCACGAGCTCACCAAAATTGGACAGTTGAAGACTGGAAAAATGTTGCCTGGTCTGATGAGTCTCGATTTCTGTTGAGACATTCAGATGGTAGAGTCAGAATTTGGCGTAAACAGAATGAGAACATGGATCCATCATGCCTTGTTACCACTGTGCAGGCTGGTGGTGTAATGGTGTGGGGGATGTTTTCTTGGCACACTTTAGGCCCCTTAGTGCCAATCGGGCATCGTTTAAATGCCATGGCCTACCTGAGCATTGTTTCTGACCATGTCCATCCCTTTATGACCACCATGTACCCATCCTCTGATGGCTACTTCCAGCAGGATAATGCACCATGTCACAAAGCTCGAATCATTTCAAATTGGTTTCTTGAACATGACAATGAGTTCACTGTACTAAAATGGCCCCCACAGTCACCAGATCTCAACCCAATAGAGCATCTTTGGGATGTGGTGGAACGGGAGCTTCGTGCCCTGGATGTGCATCCCACAAATCTCCATCAACTGCAAGATGCTATCCTATCAATATGGGCCAACATTTCTAAAGAATGCTTTCTGCACCTTGTTGAATCAATGCCACGTAGAATTAAGGCAGTTCTGAAGGCGAAAGGGGGTCAAACACAGTATTAGTATGGTGTTCCTAATAATCTTTTAGGTGAGTATATATATATATATATATATATATATATATATATATACTGTATATATACACATTCAAATGTTTGGGGTTAGTAAAATTTTATTTTATTTTTGAAAGAAAATAATACTTTTATTCTGCAAAGATGCATTAAATTGATCAAAAGTGACTATAAAGACACTTTAAAACTTTTTTCAAATAAATTTCAAATAAATGCCATTCTTTTGAACTTTACTCATTAAAGAATACTGAAGAAAAAAAAATTCCACAGGTTCTACAAAAATATTAAGCAGCACAATTGCTTTCAACATAATAATAAGGAATGTTTCTTGAGCACCAAATCAGCATATTAGAATGATTTCCGAAGGGTCACGTGACACTGAAGACAAAGCTGAATATTCAGCTTTGCCATCATAGAAATAAATAACATTTTAAAATAAGAGAATTTTGTAAAATATTAAAATATAAGGACTGTTGCTGTTGAATTTTGAAACAGCTTGAGTTTGTGTAATAAATCTGCAGGTCAACCACCCAGTAGTGCATTTCAATAATCTACCCTTGAGGTAATGAATGCATGAATTAACTTTTCAGCATTTGACATTTAAGAGCTTTTAATTGTCTTAACCACAAATTATTGGTCAGGAAATTAGCTAAATTTAAGCAAATGCACTACTTAAAAAGCCATTGCTGTCTCAGAAAAGCATCAAAGACAGATTTAAGTTTTTGCAGAATTGTGTGTGAAGTGATGAATCACAATGAAACACAAGTTGCATGGCAATGCTCCAGCGCAAAATCTGCTAAATCTGGCGAGAAATATAATAATGCATCTCTACCACAGTGAAGCATGGAAGAAGAGGTGTCATTGTGTGGGGAGCCTTTTTAGCTGCTGGTATTGGTGAGCTACTTCACTGTAATGAGTCAGTTAATACTTTGTACAGGAGAATATTGCAGAATGGCTTGCTTCCCACAAATGAGTTTTTATCTAAAAATGAATGATCAGATGTTATTTTTCAACAAGACAATGCTCCTGTCCAAATTGCAAAGACAACCAAGAAGTGGCTTGAGAACAAGTCCATCAAGCTCATGTTTTGGCCTTGATCAGAGTCCAGATTTGAACCCTATAGTGGTCTCACATTAAACTAATTTAATAAACATTAATAAAAAAATTTAAACTACTCATGAACTGTTTGAAGCCATTAACAATAAGTGTAACAACACAGACTCTTCTTCCTGTAAAAAGCTGTCTGCAAGTTGGCGAAGGCTATTCTGTGCTAATATATATATACTGTATACACCGATCAGACATAACTTTATGACTACCTTCCTAATATTGTGTTGATCTCCCTTTTACTGCCAAAACAGCCCTGACCCGTCGAGGCATGGACTCCAATAGACCCCTGAAGGTGTGCTGTGATATCTGGCACCAAGATGTTAGCAGAAGATCCTTTAAGTCCTGTAAGTTGTGAGGTGGGACCTCCATGGATAAGACTTGTTTGTTTAACACATCCCACAGATGCTCGATTGGATTGAGATCTGGGCAATTTGGAGGCCAAGTCAACACCTCAAACTCATTGTTGTGCTCCTCAAACCATTTTTGCTTTGTGGCATGGAGCATTATCCTGCTGAAAGAGGCCACAGCCACCAGGGAATACGGTTTCCATGAAAGGGTGTACATGGTCTGCAACAATGCTTAGGTAGGTGGTACGTGTCAAAGTAACATCCACATGGACGGCAGGACCCAAGGTTTCCCAGCAGAACATTGCCCAAAGCATCACACTGCCTCCGCCGGCTTGCCTTCTTCCCATAGTGTATCCTGGTGCCATGTGTTCCCCAGGTAAGCGACGCACCCGGCCATCCACGTGATGTAAAAGAAAACATGATTCATCAGACCAGGCCACCTTCTTCCATTGCTCTGTGGTCCAGTTCTGATGCTCACATGCCCACTGTTGGCGCTTTCGTTGGTGGACAGGGATTAGCATGGGCACCCTGACTGGTCTGCGGCTATGCAGCCCCATACGCAACAAACTGTGATGCACTGTGTATTCTGACACCTTTCTATCAGAACCAGCATTAACTTATTGAGCAATCTGAGCTACAGTAGCCCGTCTGTTTAATCGGACCACACTACAAGTGCACATTCAATACAATTAAGCAGCTTAATTAGCTCATATTTAAAGAGTTAGATAATGTTTTTATGCTTTGTTCACAACTTATTGACCGTAAATGGTTCTCACTTTAGGTCATGGAAAAAAAGGAGAAAATGTAATTAATTAAGGCTTTAAACCATCCTTTATTGGACATTAATTGCATTCATATTAAATTATTTTAGAACAATTTACAATCAACTACATTAACAACTATAGTGAACATAATGTAATGGAAAATAGCTGTACATGGGGATTTATTTATAATTGTAATATTTATAAACATATTTTCACAAATCATATTCACAATTTCAACCTTATCTGTGTCAGCTAGATAATTTCACCTTCATGTCATTGAACCATCATTACTGTTAAGCCCTGGTCAGGCAAATATGGAGCTGAACCTTTCAGCTGAGTTTGTGTATGTGTATGGGTATGTGTGTCTAAGTTGACCTTGATGTGTCTTTGAGCTATAGGGAATGTGACTCATCCATACTCTAAAAATCTTATAATTAAGAGAGAGTAATACAGAAATGTGTTTTGTGCCTTGCATGGCTACCACGTTTATTTTTATGGTTTATGTGTTTGGGTGTCACAAAGATCACATATTATACTGTGGTCATAGTGTACAACTGTGCCATTATCAGTTTGTCAGACGCACATACTGTTTCTAGATTTTCTGTTTGTTTTCAGCCAAATGAAGGGCTATTCTTAGAATTGATAGTCTGTCAGTGAGTGAGTATGCTGGTCTATATCAGTTTGTGTGTACACACAAATGAACTGACATTTCCTAAATTAACTCATTTGAATTCTCAGCGTTTCTAAATTGAAAGCTATTTCATAGGCGTGCTTGTGTGTCTGATCCCTAAGCTATGAACCTGACTCAGTTTAAATGAATCTGTAAAGGTGGGACTGTACTGAACTCACAAGGTGATATGATTTCCCACAATGTATGTAGACGCATTTCCTGTTTAATTTTTTTTACTAAAAACTCAAAAACAGCCACTTCTTCATAATGTTGATAATATTTTATTTTATATTAAAATTGTATTATTATTAGTAGTAGTAGTAGTAGTAGTAGAAGTAATAGTTATATTATTATTTAATTTTACAAAACATCTGTTTCTGGTGTTGATTTATATATATATTAAATATTTATTATATTATATTATATTATATTATATTATATTATATTATATTTCTTTATTTATTTATACTCAACTCAAAAACAGTCATTTCTATTATCTGTTTTTATTTAAATTATTATAAAGTATAATGATATCATTTATCATTTGTTTTATTTTATTTTATTTTTAGGATGATTTTACACAATTTAATCAAAATATTATCAACATCACAAGTGTCTGTTTTGGAGTTTTATTTTATTATTTTAATATTTTAGTAATAGTAGTAGTAGTCGTTTTATTTTGCACAGTATTTATTTAAAACAGCTATTTATGGTGTTGATTATTTTTATTATTTACTATATATTTTATCATTAAATAGTATTTTATTATGATTTATTTAATCTTACACAATATTTACTCAAAACTCAAAAACAGCTATTGCTGATGTTTCTAATTATAATGGCTCTTCAGTCATGTAGCATGACCATCTATACATGGCTGCATTCGGTCTGTAATAGTGATACTGGCTCTGCGTGTTGTGGTTACAGACCAGGCAGGATGTGTGGTGGTCTTTTTCTCTGTGCTGTTGTCATGGTGATATTGAGCTAGCGCTCTCTTTGGGTCAGCTGAAAAAAAAAAAAGTGAAAAGGTAACCGCCTGGTCAGGTAGACGCAATGACACAAAGTATATATCTATTTCACGGTAATGTCTTTCACTTGTTTCACAAGCTAACATTTTAGTTTCGCCCTCCAACTAGTCTGTGCCACAATGTTTTTAATCACACAGACCGGAGAGTTTCTACACAACATGAATTGGAAGAGTGTATATATATGTGCAAACCTGGTATCAGAGTGTTTTTTGAGTGTGTGCATGTATATAAGACCACACACATTATGCAGTGACACCAGTTTGGAAATTTTACTTTGTAAAATTTTATTTTATTTTAAAATTATTTGAAAAATTATTATTTAATTGAATCTGACTGTTAAACACACAAACACACTGCTGCAATTTTATTCCTGCCATATAGTTTCTCTGTAAATTTCTGAGCATTTTTTATTAACAAATGTCTTTTGTTTTTACATTTACAAGCTTGCAGATATAAAAGGTCATTACATTGCATAATTGTTTTGCTCTAAATCTCTATGACAGCTTTACCGGATAAAATAGAGCATCAAACACAGACAAAAAGAGAAGTCTATGACATTTGAAGAGGAGGTGGAAGGAGGACCATTTCAAACCCTGAGGGGTGAATTTGCCAAACAGTGATAGTACTTTTGCGACACAGTCTAGTTTAACCAGGTGCTGTCTGCATTTAAATAGTTACCTATTATTCTTCAAAAACCTATTTGGCAAACAAAGGTAAAGACGGGAACTTTACTGAAAAGAGATGTCTGTGTACATTGTCTATAGATCATGTCTGTGTAATGTGATGCTTTGTAATGTTTTGTTTTCCTTTGATTTATGTCTCTCTTTGTCTCTTGTTTTGTTAGAGGTCAGCGCTCATGAGGGCAGTAATGATAATGGCAGTATTTGTGACGGCAGTGATTCCACGCTCTACAGGCAGAGTGAAGGTAACATGAAAAATCAATATACTTCAGCTCACTACACATATGTTTTCAAATTTCAGACCCATAAAGATACTTTAAATCTGCCAAGTTCTCAAACCCACATCAGTGTCAAACCTTTATTACCTTTTAATCCTTAATCTCAGTCCTGTGCTGTCATTAGTTATTATTTTTAATAACTTTTAAAAATATATATATATTTAAATGTATTCTATTTTAATATATGCAATTTATTTCTGTGATGGCAAAGCTGAATTTTCAACAGCCCAGTCTTAATTTAGTGTTCAAGAAACATTTCTTATTGTCATCAATGTTGCAAACAGTTGTGCTGCTTAATATTCTTGTGGAAATCGTGATACATTTCAGGATTCTTTGATCAATAGAAAGTTCAAAAGATCAGCATTTATTTGAAATAGCAAACCTTTGTAATATTACAAATGTAAATTATTAATTTATTTGTAATTTACTGTATATGGAACCCAAAGCCTAATCTGTAACTATAAACTGCTTAAAACATCTGGATTCAGTCAGATATTGTGTTTTCATAATGATTTTTATACTGTACAAACTGTATATTCTATCTCCTTAAACTACCCCTAAACCTACCCATCACAGAAAATGTTCTGTATTTTTGCATTTTCAAAAAACATTACTTATGTATGATTTATAAGCTGTTTTCCTCATGGAGACCAAAAAATGTCTCCACAAGTACAAGGATTTCAGATATTGCCATCTTTTTTTTCCCCCTTTTAATGTAGGGTTTACCAGGCCACATGCACACACATATACTGGTTTCCATGTTTTATGGGGACTTCCCATATACATAATTTATACTTTACTGACCCTACCCCGACAAACCTACCCATCACAGAAAACTTTCTGCAATTTTAGATTTTCAAAACACTTAAAGATCAGCCAAAAATGAAAATAAAAAAATGTCCTGGCTAATCCAAGCATTATAATGGCAGTAAATGGCAGCCCAAAATTTGAAGCCCAAAAACAGTACATCCACTCATTACAAAAGTAATCCACACGGCTGTGGAGGGGTTAATAAAGGCCTTCTGAAGTGAATCAATTATCTTTTTTTTTTTTTATAAAAAAACGTAACTGGCGGGGCATATGACATCAGATCTAGCGTAAGCGTTTTGAACTGCGAGAGGCGTTACACTTTCTTCGTAAGTTGAATACGGAAGGCGGTCTGCCGGAAGTTAGATATTTCACTTTATAAAGTTTACACTTACACAAACCCATCAATTCACTTTAAAAGGCCTTTATTAAGCCATATGGATTGTTTTTATAATGGATGGATGCACTTTTTTTGGGCTTCAAATTTTGGGCTGCCATTCACTAATAATGCTTGGATTAGCCAGGACATTTTTTAATATAACTCCAATTGTACTCATCTGAAAGAAGAATGTCATATACACCTAGGATGGCTTGAGGGTGAGTAAATTATGGGATCATTTTTGGGTGAACTATCCCTTTAATTTAGTATGATTTATAAGCTGTTTTGCTCATGGGGACCAAATAAATGACATTTGGTCCTCACAATATATGGTTTACCAGGTACACACAAACAGAAATTTATTGGGAATAAATCGTGTGTTATTATTGTGTTACCCATTGGCATGAGGAACAAGGGCTCTTGACTATGAGTGCTGGTCAATTGCTGTAATCACTGCAGCACTCGAATGGTCTATGAATTTCTATGAAGATTAACACTCGACATAAACAAACACAAAAACACACAAATGCACAGAGAAAACAATCATATCATTATAGACATTAAACAGATAATAAGATGTGTGTATATGTGGATACAGGTCACAGCATGGCAGACACGCTTACTGTCGCTCTACGTGTGGCAGAGGAGGCGATAGAGGAAGCCATCGCTAAAGCAGAGAGCTACAAAGACAGCCTGGTTAGACTCCTGTTTATATATCATCTATCCTTCATCCAGCCATCCAAATATTCACTCATCAATCAGACATTCATGCGTGCATCCATCTGCTCTTCTACACACCCATATAAGAATCCTGTATACAAATTTTTTTTTATTTTGTAGTGTTCAAATGTTGTTGACTCATCCATCTCTCATTTTTGACCATTACTTGTTTCCTGAATATCTAACTGCAGTTAGAAAAATACTGCACTTTTCTCTCTCATGGTTGCCTCTCTTTCTCTCTTATATGACAGGAGAAACAGAATGAGGCTCGCTATTTGCGTGACCACAAGGAAGAGCTCATAGAGGAACTTGCCACAACAATTGTTCAAAAGGTAAGAGCTGTTCTATGATTGAAAGAATACATTGTAGTTTAAAGTAGTTTTAATTAACTGTAACTGTATACCAAATCACATAATTCTGCTAGATATTCAAATTAAACATGTTCAGGTCAAAATCTGCCCAAAAATAATAATAATAGAAGAACATGTACTTGAACTTGTACTATTGTTTAGAAGTTTGGGATGGAAAAACGGAAAGTTTATTGTACGGATGCAAACTGGTATGCAACTTTTATAGTTGTCTGTTTTTTTTATATATAGCAAAGTGGTATGATAAAGATTTTACTGCTGTTTAGATGTCAAGGCTGAAAGCACAAATAAGCATAACAAACGGTTCTAGACCATGGTAACTGGGGGGGCCAGGCAAGGGCCACTTGTGCTTTTAGGGGGCACACGTTAACATTTATCTTAAAGGTAGTTAAATAGGTAGTTCACCTAAAAATGAAAATTCTATCGCCAATATTCATAATTTATGTTTGGCTGCATTATAATGACTTCCTATAAGTTTGGGGTCAGTAATCACTGCCGCTTATGGGTGAAGTTGCACACAACACAACATGTATAAAGAGAGCTTATTTGATCTATAATCGCTAACGAATCATTCATAAACGGCCATCACTACTTGTGTGCCACAGCGCGTAGCCTCTTCGTGTGGTTTTGCTTCTCTGCCTTGGTTATTGGTTATGACACAATAAACGATTCTTTTCATCACATACTGCCACAGTAAAAACTGCACATTGCAACCAGTTTCAGAAAATTGTTTGGTGCGATTCCAAATTTAGGGGGGCAAGCGCCCAGAACCACCCCTGATACCAAATACATTGATTTTCCAGGTGTGCAGAAACTAACTAGCAATGGATACCTCATTTTAATAAACTTTTCACCAAAAAGTGAATGGAGTGAAACCCTAGCCATGAAAGTGAACCTATTTTGGTTCCTATGATCTCACTTTCCTTCCAGACTGTTTTTTTTAACCCCACTCACTTGATTAGGATACCATTGTATTTTATTTAACCTTGATTCTTATCTTATTATTATTATTATTATATTAATAATGTACAATAATATATTAATGTTATCATATTAATATATTATCAACTCAAATATTAGAATAACATGTATAGTATATTTCAGTTGTAATGTGTTTTTTCAAGGCATTACTGTTACATTCTTGAGATTTCCTTGAAAAAAACTTTTAATACTCTTCTCTTTCCATCTGGATAAATGCTGTCATCTCCTCCTTTGTTCATAAAAAAATAATTTTAAAAATTGCATTACATTTACATTAAGTATCTCATACAGAGGAAGTCTCCAGTCATTTTGAGCATTCACATATAATGTAAGCCAAAATTATTTTATTTTATTTTTTGGAAAGGCTGTATTGCAATTTTTATTTGATTAATTTATCAAATAATTGTTTTCTTGTTTCTGTTTTTCCTCTTTTTCCATGTCTCTCTCTGTAGATCATTCAGAGGGGGAAACGGTCTGAGATTCAGGCTGAGTATGAGTTTGTTTGGCCTCAGAATCAGAATAGTGAGCTACTGTCCCCTTCCTCAACACAACACACACCCGCCACACAGCATTCACACACCACCTCTCAGCACGGCGCAGTAGCCCAGGCCGACGACATCAGTTCCTATCCGCTGTGGGTAAGAGCATGTTAAAGCTACCTTTACAAGCACCTATCATACAGTATTTATATGTTTTACAGTGCTTATTCATTATTCCTGTCCTCATCTGTAACACATACACACAATATCTTCTGCTGCAGCATGCAAAAACAACAGTGTTAAAAAATAATGATGGAATGTTGGAATCTAGGTTAAGAAATGCAAAAAAAGCTGAAAAATCCCTTAAAAATGCTTATTCATCAGTAATCATACAGTTATTCAATATTTCTGTAGTACAGAAATTTCTAATGGGCAATAACAGTAAGTTACACATAATGCAAGTCTCTAGCACCCCCAACTGGTGAAGCTCATTTATGCAACCTGCTTGGTTTTAAAGCCACAAACTTATAACATTTTCTTTTAACTATAACCAAATGCAAATTATGCATAAAGGCAAAACACTTTGTGCAGAAAACCGTCAGACATTTATACAGTATAATAAAATGATTACCATTCTTATAGAGGTAATTACTATTTTTGAGTAACTCAGTATGTACACCACTGTAAAGTAATTAACTGCTTACACACAGATATTTGGCTGATGTATTTCTAATTGCAAAATGAAAGGAACTATTTAATTGGAAATTATATATCTCAGCAGATATATTTTCATATAGATAGATATATAGAAATCTTTTGTAACATTATACATTTCTTTATTGTTATACTTTTGTTCTATTTAAATGCATCCTTGCTGAATAAAGTATTGATTTCTTAAAAAAAAAAAAATATATGTATATAATGATATAATGGTTCACACTTTTTGCAGTTTCCATCATTTCAAATGACAGTTGTTGTGCATGTGGGTTGGTGGGCGTGTTTAGAAGTCAAGATCAGCGTTCTCTGTGACAAGTGACGATTCTCCAGAGAAGGATCCTGAGGTGGGAATGGCACCAGGGGTCCCGGAGAGCGCAGAGGTAGAGACAGACATCCAGAACTACTCTTCACTTAGGAGGGAATCCAGAGCATCATCACTTCCTGGTTGGAAGAGTGTTGACCGCCTGGACAACACTAGTAAGAATATATACAAAACGCACACTGTTCATCATTGGTCTATTGCACCAGAACAAAACTTCAGACATCTACACAATTTAATTGTTGATTCATTGCAAGATTTAAAGGTATATTTCATACAAAAAAGAGAATTCTTTCAATATTGACTCACCCTGGCCTGATCATTCTGTTCCAAATCAGATTTTCTTCATTATTTGTAACACAAAGATGTTTTGAAGAATTTTTCAAATGTTTTTGTCCATGTAATAAAAGTCAATAGGGTTCAAAAGCACCAATATTAGACTCCAATGATATTTATTATATGGACAAAAAAGACATTTCTTGTGGAATCTTGTGGAGTCATTTTGCAAAATGTCTTTTGTGTTCCACAGAAGAAAGTCATTCAGGTGAGTAAAGTAAAGAATTTTCATTTTTGTATGAACTATCCTTTTTAGACTCTTTAAAGTTGAATGCATTTTGACTGGATCAAAATAGGTATACAAAGGCAGTGTTTAATTCTGTCGAGTGTCAACCAAACCATAATTGCAAAAATAATTTCACTTCTGGTTGATATTGAAAAAATTACACTGACATAAAAAAAATGACCACCTTTTTATAATTTTGACGTTTTCTCATTTTCTGTTTGTGTATGTGGTGCACACACACACACACATCCTCTATATTTGTCTGTCCAGGTGTTTGTGTCTCTTTCCACAGGTGCATCTTCAGTTCTGCAGTCCCCTGATGGTAACTGGATTGCCCTGCAGAGCTCCCAGCATTCCCGGCCCAGTCTGCTGACCAAGCGCAAGAGCCTTGTTTTCAGCGTGCTGGAGAAAGAATCAGGTGTTGTGTCCGCATATGACGGAATGGGCTCTGATTCGGACCCCGAGGACCAGGGGGGCTGGGGGGCTGCACTGTTACAGTTTCGCAGACGTCTTTCTGACGAAACTTATTACACTGACTCTCAGCATGACCCAGAATGGACGTACACCCAACACCCACCTATCACCTCACCCTCCTCGGGTCAGTACACCAATACTGAGACCCTCAATTCAGACTCGGAGACGTCTCCTGCCCTGTCCACTCAAGCAAGCAGACCAGCCCACAGTACGCACCAGAGGAAAAAAGGGCTGCCTGAAGCACACCTGTATCCTTCCTACAGACATCCCACAAGCAGTGTAGCTTCACCTCTACTGAGGCCAGAGGTTCTTGATGTGAACTTTAACCCCCGTCTGGAAGGGGACAGTAGTGACGGGGAGGAGCGGAACGAGCAGATCAAAAGGTCAAGGAGGCGCAGAAAGAGCAAACGCGAGACATCAGAGCACAGTCGAGCACATAATGCACTGTACAGCTCTGCCACAGTGGTAAGAGAAGCAGCAGCCTTCTGGTTTATTATTAGGATTGATAAAAATCATAATAAGACTACAGTGCCCTCCACTAATATTGGCACCCTTGGTAAATATGAGCAAAGGTGGCTGTGAAAATAAATCTGCATTGTTTATCCTTTTGATCTTTCATTCAAAAATTCACAAAATTCTAACCTTTCATTGAAGTAAAACAATTAAAAGTGGGGGGAAAATCTCATTATGACATAAATGTTCTTCTCTGGTTCACGTTGGCCACAACTATTGGCACCCCTAGAAATTCTTATGAGTAAAATATCTCTTAAGTATATTCCCATTCATATTTACTTTTTAGCACACCAGGGTGTGTTACAGCATGAAATTGTCCAGCCATGACTTCCTGTTCCACAGTATATGAGGAAACACCAAAGAATATAGCAAAGTGGTATGATAAAGATTTTACTGCTGTTTAGATATCAAGGCTGAAAGCACAAATAAGTGGCGGTTCTAGACCATGGTAACTGGGGGGGCCAGACAAGGGCCACTTGTGCTTTTAGGGGGCACACGTTAACATTTATCTTAAAGGTAGTTAAATAGGTAGTTTACCTAAAAATGAAAATTCTATCACCATTATTCACAATTTATGTTTGGCTGCATTATAATGACTTCCTATAAGTTTGGGGTCAGTAATCAATGCTGCTTATGGGTGAAGTTGCACACAACACAACATGTATAAAGAGAGCTTATTTGATCTATAATCGATAACGAATCATTCATAAACGGCCATCACTACTTGCGCGCCACAGCGCGTAGCCTCTTCGTGTGGTTTTGCTTCTCTGCCTTGGTTATTGGTTATGACACAATAAATGATTCTTTTCATCACATACTGCCACAGTAAAAACTGCACATTGCAACCAGTTTCAGAAAATTGTTTGGTGCGATTCCAAATTTAGGGGGGCAAGCCCCCAGAACCACCCCTGATACCAAATACATTGATTTTCCAGGTGTGCAGAAACTAACTAGCAATGGATACCTCATTTTAATAAACTTTTCACCAAAAAGTGAATCGAGTGACACCCTAGCCATGAAAGTGAACCTATTTTGGTTCCTATGATCTCACTTTCCTTCCAGACTGTTTTTTTTAACCCCACTCACTTGATTAGGATACCATTGTATTTTATTTAACCTTGATTCTTATATTATTATTATTATTATTATTATTATATTAATAATGTACAATAATATATTAATGTTATCATATTAATATATTATCAACTCAAATATTAGAATAACATGTATATTTCAGTTGTAATGTGTTTTTTCAAGGCATTACTGTTACATTCTTGAGATTTCCTTGAAAAAAAACTTTTAATACTCTTCTTTTTCCATCTGGATATATGCTGTCATCTCCTCCTCTGTTCATAAAAAAATTATTTAAAAATTGCATTACATTTACATTAAGTATCTCATACTGAGGAAGTCTGCAGTCATTTGGAGCATTCACATATAATGTAAGCCAAAATTATTTTATTTTATTTTTTTGGAAAGGCTGTATTGCAATTTTTATTTGATTAATTTATCAAATAATTGTTTTCTCTTTTTCAGAGAAAATATTTAATCGTTCTTAAAACAAGACAGATTTACCTGAGAAACACATTTTTATTATATTAAATTAAAGATATTAAAATTGTGTTTTTTTTAGATAGTATTTTGCTGGTTATAAGTATATATTTACATACATTTAATACATTTCATTCCAGTTATACTCTAAAAACAACAAAATACTTCATTTATAGTATATGACTGAAAGGTGAAGGTATGTTACTTATTATTTGTCATCATTTTAGATGCTAAATGAGAGTGGCAGTTTTAGCAAGAGTTGCAGCAAAAGAGACAGAATGTATCAAATTATTAAAAGCAAAAAGGAAGAAATCTAGAAATCTTTTTTGGAAATGTGAATTTGAAAGTGGTTTGATTTGACTCCAGTAGGTGGCACTGCAGGGCAGGGTTTGTGCTTTTATTGGCATAAATGGTTTGAACATCCTTCAACTTTTTTTAGCTCAATCATGAATCTTTCTTTTATATTTTCGTATTGTTTTCTCTTTTATAATTTTTATCAATCTCTCTCTCTGCTCCTCAACTCTCCCTCTCTTTTATACATCTCAGGAGAACAGTGCTGTCCTCCTCAACGCTATGATGATTCGCCGCCAACAGAGCCAGGAGAACCCAGTTCCTCTGAATTACCAGACTCCAGACACTGTGAACCCTTCTGACCTTTTGACCTCTGACGCCATGACCCCTGAACCTGACTATCAGAACACTGTGGCTCACAACTCCAGTGCCGCCAGCCCGCTGATGCGAAGCCTATCAGGGGCCAGCAAACCAGGGTTCAACCTTCATGGCCCTTTTCTTAAGGGTTCTTCTGTAAATGAAACCCTGGAACAGGAACTGAGATCCAAACTCGGTGAGCTGGTTGACCAAGTCAGCGAGAGGGATGTAATGTCATCTAATTTTGAACCAATCAGGGAAGTGGGTGACAAGCAAGAGGACAGGGTACGGGAAAAAGGAAGTGAGAAACCGAGACCGAAGGAGAGGCATGAAAGCAAACGAGACAAGAGGAAAGGGAAATTGAGGGAAATCGAGAAGCTAAATGAAAGACAAACAGTTAGAGAGTTGGACACAAGTGATGTAGTGAGACAGGTAAATATAAAGAGAGAATTGAAGAGAGAGAGTGAGCGACAGAAAGAAATCGAAAGACAGGTAGAAAGAGAGCGAGAAAGACAAAGAGAGCTGGAGAAACAAATCGAGTTGGACAGAGAAAGACAGCGAGAGATCGAGGTGCAGGTTTTGAGGAAACAGGAAAGACAGAGAGAAATGGAGAAACAACTGAAACAAGAGCAAGAGAGACAATCAGAGATTGAGCGAGAGATAGAAATGAAAAGGAAAAGCATACGCATACGCATGGAAAAAGAGAAATTAGAGCCTAAAGTAAGTGTGAAATCCGAAGAAGATAAACAGGAAGTGGCCTGTGAAACTGTGGGAGCATCAGGTAGAGTAATGAAGCAAAATAACAGTTTAGAGGAAGACAATGAAACAGAGAAGGAAAAAGTGAAGAGAATATCACCACAGAGAAGCAAATCAGAAACAGGGTCAGAAAAACAAGAACAACTTGAGACAAAGACAACAAGGTCTTCAACTACATCTCCAGACAGCGTCCCCTGTGGTCTGGAGGAGCCACTGTCTCCATCAGAGGTAAGCACTGGTTCCAGCCTGTTCCACTAAAAGTTCCTCTCCTTCATACTTCACCCAGGCGTTTTTCTAAACCGCAGTGAGCTGCCTAACTGGACTCCAAAATCTTTTGACTTATTGACAGTTTAACCAACTTTAACTACCTTGATCAACACAACTCTCTTCAAACTGTTGCTCGACCATAAAATTAGCTGACCTGAAAAAGAAAATCAACTGTAGAGAAAAGTAAATGTTAATGCTCACTTTAGTGTCTTTTGCAGCACTGGTAAGAATGTAATGCAATACATTTTAGACGCAACAATGCATAATGTAGTAGCATAAAGTATGTTTCAGGCCTAAATAAAGCTCACATTGCATTGCAACTTGATTATTTAAAGTTTGCAGTTGTGGAAAATATCCATAGACATAAAAATACATAGATGCCTTATTGGCTACTTTGGCCCATTGCTGCATTATGTCAACAAATTCACCATACTGGACCGGGCAAGACTACCCTAAATGATACAAGTAAATGGAAGAGCTGTGGTTTTTCTGGATAAAAATCACAATACATTTACATTTCTCAAACAATTTTGAGTTTATGATTTAGATAGAGTACCAAAAAGATTTGTCTCCAATTACTTAGAATCTTGATAGTTAGACTTTCGCTCAAAATGCATGCTTGTCAAACATTTGGCTTATTTTTCCTGGTCATTAAAGGGATAGTACACCTAAGAATGTAAATTCTCTCATCATTTACTCACCCTTAAGATGAACACAAAAGAAGATATTTGATCTAACAGGTAGGAAATATACAGAATTGAATACAGTAATCAAACACTTCACAGTCTTCACTGCATACATTATAATATTAAATATAAATTAATCTTTATTAAAGCTACAAAAGTACAAAAGGTTTATTAGGCTTCTGTCACTTTAAGATCTGAAGCACATGACGTGGATCTGGATCTGTCATGCATCCTATGTCCTCACAACGTTTGCGTTCATTTAACACTTTTTAACTCATTGGCATTCTGTGAGATTCACTGATGTGCACCAGTACAGATTTAAGTTCTTATTTTTGCATCTTAATGCGCTTGAATGGTTTAATAGCACTTGAATGAATGATAGTGTGATCATATACTGTAGCACAGCCAAAGGACGACAGAAAAAAACTGATGCTGAGTTAATTGTGTTAAATATTTTTGAAATGAACAAATTAATTGCATGTGTTAACATGCTAATTTTGTCTATATATATATATATATATATATATATATATATATATATATATATATATATATATACACATGCATAAATGAGTAAATTCAATTAATTTGAAAATTAAATTCTTAATTTGATAAATTCTTATCAAAGTGATAAAATGCTGTTGCAAAAATGAGTACAACTTCTTCAAAATAAAACAAACAAAATACCATTAAAAGTGTTATATAGGCCACTGAATCATTCTCAGACTTAATGCTGAAAACAATGGAACCACTTGAGAGAGAATTGTCAGAAGACTTGTTTCATTACACAAAATAGGACAATGGTACAAGAGCATCTCCAATACAATGTTTTAAGTGTGAAAATATAGCAAAAGTAATACAGAAACTTGAATTAAAACAATCAGGTCTTCGCTTTTAGCTTTAATTTTGTGATGAATGATTTTTTGCTAAGAAAAGAACAGGTGAACTTCTGGTAATCCTCTGGTCTCATTAGACCAAATCAATAATTTTGGCTCTAACAGCATCTAAAATATATGCCGTTGCAAGTGGGATGAGTAAAGTGAGAAGCGCCTGGTCCCCACAGTACTGTGGTAAAGAGGTTGTTATATAGGAAAGTGCTGAAGGAGTGGAGGAGTTGTGCTTAATGTTGTCATGAATTTATACACCATTGTGTGATGTAATACAAAATCAGGAAACAGAAGATGTTATTTTCTCCGTATTCTCAGTGTTATTGAGCTCTTTTTCAACATGAAATGACTTCAGTTGACAAGTATTTCACATGACCTTAACACTATTGGGCACCTGTGGGGGATTTTGTAGAGACAAGTTGAGCAACACTCCCCATAAAACATCAGGGCATTCAAGGAGGTCATCATCCAGGTGTTAAACAGAATATATATGAAAAGTTGTTGTGAACTTCAACCAAAGCCAAGAAGGGTCAGAGCAGTATTCTTAAAGTTATGGAGGACATATACGTACTAGAATATTACATGTTTCTTGAATTTAATCAAGGGTGTACTCATTTTTGCAATCCTTCTTTTAAACATAATTGGCTACTCTATTTATTTTACAGATATTGATGACATGTTTTTCTCTGTTTTTAAGTATGTATGTTTAATATATTTCAATTTTGTCACCTTTCCATGAATTGTAACCGTGATCATTAAGGAACAAAAAAATATCTATATGTTCAGAGGGGGTGTGCTCATTTATGCTGAGTATATATAAAGTATATATCAACTGGTGTATTGTGGTACAACCACAGTATTTTTGTAAGAGCATGTAGGTGGTTCACTTTGGTTTGGAATTGAGGACCAATTACCTCTTTGATGTGAATGGGTAAATATAAAGGGATTTTCTGCACCCAACTTTCCTTTATCCTGATAAAGAAACAGCACAAAGATGTTAAGTGATTACAAAAGTGGGATGAGTTTGTGAATCAACATTCTTTGTTGATACTAAATCAACATTCCTGTCAACCAATCATAGCCCTACCTAAAACCAGAGGCTTCCAGATCTCTCTCAAACCCTCAAACATATGTTACTGATTGAACTTAGAATTAAGGTCTTCGCTCTCATTGGTGATGAGAAGAAGCCATGATCAAGCGCACACAGAAAAGCATGTCTGATGAAAGCCCAATTCTGTGTTGCTACTTCAGACTTGCATCAGTGCATGAGGCATGAACCAGCCTGCAAAATTAATATAGAACCTTTTTAGATGTTGTGAGGGGAATGCACACAATAAGGGAGGTACTGTCTTCCTTTATGGATCCTCTTCGCCTTGCATCTTGTCCTGTCCTTTCATTTTCAGCCTGCTTCTTGTCCATTATGTTAAAGGAATAGTTAAAACAAAACTGACAATTATTTCATCATTTACTCTACCTCAGGTTGTTCCAACCCAGTTTGACTTTCTTTGTTATGCAGAACACACACACACAAATAAATGTCCAAGACTGTTTTCCATGCTCTTTTCCACACTCTTAAAAGTAAAAGTTCTTTATCGGCATCTGTGGTTCCATGTAGAACTTTTAATATCTATAGAACCGTTCTATTTCACAAAAGGTTCTTTAGGGTGGAAAAAGATTCTTCAAATTATTAAAATGATCTTCACACTCAGAAAAAAAAAAGGTTCTTTTAAGAACAGTTTGCTGAAAGATTCTTTCGGGAACCCAAAATGGTTCTTCTATGGCAACGCTGCAAAAAAAAAAAAAAAAAAACTTTTGGAACCTTATTTTTACAAGCTCATACAACTACAGTGAATGGAGACTGAAGCTTTCTTGCTTCATAAATTAAACTAAAGCACCCCAGATTCACTGAAAATCTTGAAATTGTCTTCTTTGTCTTACGTTTTTTACCCGGTTCCTTGAGAGGGGAATGAAATGCTGCGTCATGGCTTGACGCTATGGGAACACTTCACGTGGACCGATGTCTGAAGCACGTGTTTACACATGCAAAGCCACGTTTAGCTGAGCGTGAGGACGTAGCAGAGTACGTCACCGAAACCATAAACACACAATACCAGCGTGTCGCCAGATTCTAATTGTCTGAAGAAGATGCACAGGTGTGGCGGAGGGCTTGGCACCCCAATGTGGCGTCTCGTTCCCCTCTCAGGGAACCAGGTTACATACGTAACCTGAGACATTCACTTTTGAAACTCAAAGCCGCACATCATGTGTTGACACTATGGGAACTTTAATGCCAACATCGCCACACCATGAGACTGCCCACAACCAGATATTGTCTCCCAACAGAAGCCCCATCCAAAGGTACGTAGCTAACTGAAATGGCGGCCACATAAACATAGTGTAGATGGGTCAGCCCCGCTGACAAGCGATCTTGAAGGAACTCCAGCACTGAACCAACCACCAATTCACTGGGTTCAGGTTGTGCTGCTCGCACCATGATACAAAGAGTCGCCATTTCAGGGCATACAGCTTCCTAGTGGAAAGGGGCTCTAGAACTCTAGAACGGAGCGAACATCAAGATCCAGAATGGGGTCCTCCGAGTCATTGGAGAGGGCGATTGCCAGTGATGTAAGTCCGCCAACTCTAACTGCAAGCCCCATGACCGAAGTCGCTGAGCCGCTTCGGTGGCCGCGGGACCCCAGCCAAGGCTGCAGGAGTTTGGCTCTCATCGAATAGGATCGGAGCATGTGGAGATTAAACTTGTCGCAGTGAGCACAGTCAGCCCCATCAAGGACTGACCTTGCATGACCCATGCAGATCACATAACATGCGTCCCACATCTCCTGTACTTACTTCCTGACATGGTGGAATCTAACACACACACAAAGCAGCAATGACACGCTCACATGTGCAGCTTCTGAAGGCAAAGATTTATTGTTGGCATCTATTTATTGTTTCTGTGACATACTGTTACGTCACTATGTCATCATGCTCAGCCAATTGCGGATTGGCATGTGTAAACGCTTCTGACACTGGCTCACGTGAAGTGTTCCCATAGCATCTAGCCATGATGCGGCATTGAGTTCCACTTGAAAGACATTACATCAGTTACTGATGGAATGGGGGTTTCGCTTAGAAGCCAGTTGCCTTCGAGTTCTACAAAAAGAGCCAATGGCATGACAATGCCACGGGTCTGCGGAATTTGCATAGCGCAACTCCGCCCCAACTCGTGGGTATATAAGGAGCTGCGCGTGCAATCTCGCATTATGTTTACTTGCTGAGAAGCCAAGGCTGAGTGTCCTGGCCGTACCAGCAGTACAGCGGCATGGGGACGTAACGTCTCTGTTCCCTTCTTTCAGGGAACGAGGGTTACATACTTAACCGAGATGTTCCCTTTCAGTAAGTGCACTACGAGTTGGGGGGTTCCCAATCTAATCTCGCCACAATGGCTGTCTTCCAGCGTCCTGCGCTGACCTGAGCGCCCTGCCATGAGCTTAGCATGAACGAAGAGCTAGGCTCAACACCAATACCAAGGTACACTGGGAAGCATATCCCACGTGGAGAAATGCAACACAATGCCTGCCCGCAGGGAGGACTTAGAATACACATATGACCAAGTATGGGCTGCATATGGAGCACACTGGGGTATCCAGCCGCAGGTGGAATGTTTCAACCCCAGGGGTGGCAAGGTGTCTTGCCAAGGGAAGACACGTTCTAGGAGAGACTTACCATGGATTTATCCTCCTCGCTCCTCTAAGGAACCTGCTGACCAGGTCCTGCTGTCCTATCGTTTTTGAGTCCACAAGGTTGTGGTGTGCAGATATTGGGGCCACGAAAACCTTAAGGGTGGAGGGAGAAAGCCTTCGCTCCAACCCTTCTTGGAAGAAGGAGAGCATGGACACAATCGGGCATTTCCTGGGGTCTTCTCGGCGAGAAAAGCACCAGGTGACGAAGAGGTTCCACTTCAATGCATAGGCCGTCTCCCATAAACTGAAGCAGCGGGGTCATGCGAATGACAGGCGTACCCATAATGGGCCAGCGAAGCGGAATGACCCGCCCAGATATGGGAGGCATCGGAGCGTCCCGAGGTGCGGGCGGGGTTGTGTTCTGCGCCCTGACAGAGGAGGCCAGGGAAGGACCAGCGTTTCACTGCTGCCTGCTCTGACAGGGGTCTGGCGACAGAGGGGGATGAGAGCGGCAAGCCTGTGCGTCGCACACTGTCATCCATGCCCTCTTGGGGCTCGGAGGTGAACATGTCAGATCTTTCTTTAACCATGAATAGGGTGCCGCCGACCGTTCGGTAGGCTTCGGGGTGGAGACGGGCTAGGCTGCCTTCCTGCGACCTCCACCACGCCCTGGCCCGGATAAAGGCTGCTGCTGGAGCCAGGCGGGAGGGGCGGGAGCCGCAGGAGGGACACCCTCGGCAGGGAGCAGGCTGAGGCATCTGTGCCGGCGGCTGGTTGGAGGCAGTAGCTGGGCACCGGGGCAGAATATGCTTTATAGCCTCAGTCTGCTTCTGTGCGGCCGAGAACTGTTGGACAAAGTCCTAGACCGCCCCACCGAATAGCCCAGCATGGGAGTTAGGAGAGTTGAGGAACCGTGTTCGCTCAGCCTCTCGCATATCTGCCAGGTTGAGCCATAGATGACATTGCTGGACCACACAAGTGGACATCACCTGACTGAGAGAGCATGTGGTAACCTTCGTCGCCCGTAGGGTGAGGTCGGTTGCCGCATGCAACTCCTGCATGAGAGCAGGGTCAGCATTGCCCTTGTGCATTTTTCTGTGTACCTTAGCCTGATGGACTTGAAGGATAGCCATGGCATGCAAAGCGGACGTGGCCTGGCCCACAGCTCTATGAGTCTTTGCCACCAAAGTAGACAAAAACCAACAGTCTTTGGACAGGTGCTTTGGGTCACCATGCCATGTCAAAGCGCTCTGAGGACACAGTTGCATCGCAACAGAACGCTCAACAGGGGGAACCCCAGTGTACCCTTTCACCGCGGCGCCATCGAGAGCAGTGAAGGCCTGGTTTCTCTGGGCCTGGTTTCTCCCAAGGTTTTTTTCTCCATTCTGGCCACTAAAGGAGTTTTGGTTCCTTGCCACCGTCACCTTTGGCTTTTGGCTTGCTTAGTTTCTGGACACTAAATATTCAACTATATTACTGATCTGCCCGCATTGACACTATATGATAATTGAAATGAGCTGGATGACATCACCATTTTCTCCAGAGCGGCTGTACAGCCGAATCAAATTCTGTCATGCCATTGGCTCGTTTTGTAGAACTCGAAGGCGATTGGCTTCTAAGCGAAACCCCCATTCCGTCAGTAACTGACGTAACTCGTAGTGTACTGACTGAAAGGGAACTGCTCTTCCTCTCCTTGGCAAGTTCATAAGAGAAGTAACAATAGTGGTTCATTGTGGTTCACAAATATAACTAATATGGTTCTTGAGTTCAAGTCACTGATTGTATGATCCAGCTTACCAAAGGGGAAGATTATCCATGAATATCAACTTTAATTTAAAACAACATATGACCATGTTAATGACATTTTTATGGTGCATTTGCACCCTTTTGAACGCACAGAACCAGTACAATCCTCAGGGCCTCTTTAATGTATTCCTCAAAAAAAGAAACAGGTTTGGAATGGCATGAGGTTGAATAAATAATGACAGAATTTTCATTTTGGGGTGAACTATCCCTTTTTTACTGTCTTGTGTCTTTCATCTCTTTTACCTTTCTTTCCACTCCCATTTATTTCTGTCTCTGTCTTTTTCTCTCATTTGTCTTTCTCTGTCCCATCTCTCTCTCTCTCTCTCTCTCTCTCTCTCTCTCTCTCTCTCTCTCTCTCTCTCTCTCTCTCTCTCTCTCTCTCTCTCTCTCTCTCTCTCTCTCTCTCTCTCTCTCTCACTCGCTCTTTGTGTGTGTGTGTCTCTGTGTCTCTCTCTTTCCACCCCTTCTTGTTGGTTCAGGAGGGTCTGAGTGATCGTGCCCTACAGCAGAGGCTTCAGTTACTCTCCTCTCTCTTACAGCAGGTGAGATACATCATGATGAGAAGATGCAGTAGAGCTGGAGAGATTCCTCTTGAATCAAATGAGTAGTCTATTATTCTCTAACTCAGAGCCTGCTTATGACACTACAGAGTATGTTAGAGCCAGATACACAGTGGGGTAAATCGTTAGCTTTCTCTTTTATCTACAGTACTGGTGGTGATACTGAGAGCAGCACATGATGGTGTGTAATAGCCCAGCTCAGTTCTCTTCAGTCTGTTGAAAATGTTTAATGGCACTATCCTTGGTTCACAACTAGGACTTAAAAAACATTTTTTTATTAGCATACACTGTTCAAAAGTGAGGGGCCAGCTAGGCTCACCAAGGCTGCATTTATTTGATAAAAAAATACAGTAAAACAGTGATGTTCAGTCCCTCCATTATTTTTCAATACTGCAATCGCAGAATTTAACGCAAAATTTAATCAAACTCCACAATATTCTGAGTTGACACTTGCAATTTTTCGAAATTTGCAGATTTTGGGCCTATAGACGTGCCATGTAACATCATCACAATGCACATTCAGCCAAAGCCCACTTAGAAGTAGGCTACATGAGTTGAACTTAAATTGATCGCTAAACTTCTGTTTGCGCCATTGCTTCGGCAATGCATCTGTCACTACCAGTCAGTCAACCACTGCAATCCCGCTCCTGATGTAAGCATGCATGCTCTCTCTCTTAGGTTGAACAAAAACCTGAACAGAAATTAGATTTTCATATCATGGCTCATTTTCATACTGTAAATTTTGTGTTAAAAATAGTTCATGCCTATATGTTTTCTAACAACATGATATTTGTGCATTTATTGCTATAAAAATGTGCACTTTTCCCTATTAATAGACAGTGCCTGCAAACATTTAATTATCTTTTGGGCAAGCATAAGCATATTAGAAATGTACTCTTTTTATTTTTATTTTAATATTTATGTTAATATTTTAATATACTGTGAATGTGGTTCTTGATTACTTCTTAACTTAGATTTATTCAGTGCTGCACGCCTACCTGTTTTCTACATATTCCCTCACTATAGATGTCCGTTATTACACACACACACACACAGCCCCTTTCAGAGCCACACAAGCTCTGAGGACTAAGGACTTTGGATCAATTATTTCTGTGATCAAAGCATACACCAACCCAACCATTAATTGATTCCTGAAGTATTCATTACTGAGCCACACTGCTCCTCTCTTTCTTCCCATCTCTTTTATTCTCACTTTCTCATCTTGAAAAGTCATTTTATCTCTTCATATTACCCTCTCATGTGTGCTTACTGTCTTACAAACACATGCACGCACATCAACATGTACATCTCATATTGATGGCTTAGTACTCTCGATGATGCACTTTGAAAAACGTATTGATAAGAACTAATGTACTTCTCATCCCTATTCTTTCCTCGTCATGCAATGACGTGCATTCTGATGTTAGTATGAGAGTTTATAAATGTTCAAATATTTCTCATCACATTCTCAGGCACATTGTGTTTTGACCCAGTATCTCTTACAGAAATAGTTCACTCAAAATTTAATATTCTGTCTTTATTTTCTCACCCACATGTCCTTACAAACCTGGATGCTATTATTTTTGTGGGGGGATTTAATGAATGAATGAATAATTCCTTTAATATTCAAGTGTGTATGTTGTTACTCACTTTTGAAACACCCTCAATGATGACTTTTCACCACTGACGTGTTAGAGCATCTCTCCTCCACATACGTTCATGTCACACTCTTCTCCCATAATCCCCTTATCCTGTTCATTGATCGAACAGCTTGTGCATGACAAGCAATACATCCATGCTTAATTGGAAGCGAGATCTTGGTTAGCTATGTGGCAGTTTTAATCCACCCAACAGTTTAATTTTTCAATGTTTTTTTATATATGTTATTAATAAATGGTTTTATGGCTTTTATGGAAATTCCAAGAGCACCTGATGCATTTGAATTTCTTCTGTTTTGCATATCCGTTTATTAGTGGTTTTCTTCTCTGTTTTATGTGCACTCTCATGTATATGGAGCAGAAGTACTCTGCCGCATCTTTATGCAGCATCACCACAGAGGTTCTAAAGGTCCTAAATGCTACAGAGGATTTGCTTGGAGAGGCAGAAGGCAAAGTTCATGACACTTCTCCTGCTGGCACACCCATGTCCTCAGGTCTGGGATCCAGGAAGCTAGACCAGCACCTCACTAAGATGGAGGAAAATGTAAGATTTATTACTAGAAAATGTTCTAATGTTTTTATGAAAAGGAGAAATCCAAGATCAGTTTTTTTTTTTTTTAACAAACCATAATTGTGACCAGTAAAACCACACAACTGAATGTAACTAAAAAATAATACCAAAGATAAATTAAAATCAAATCATTGGATACAATAAATGTATAACATGTATGTTCATTGTGTTTTTAGTTTTGCTATCTATGCCATGCTGTAGTTTTCCCTTGTCTGTCTTATTCATTTCACCTGTCGTCAATTATTTAGCTCATTAGTCCTCGTTTGGTTTAGTATTTATAGTCCCATGTTTCCTGAGTTAATTTGTCCTGTCTTGATGTTGTTTTGTGAAGTGTGAAGCCTGTCTCCCTGTATTTTCCTGAATTTTCCTAAGTTAAATTAAAGACGGTTTTCCTAGTTTATTCATCTTTGTGAGCTCTCTACACTCACTTAATTTTGGCTCGCACTTCTATAACTGAAGCTGAATTTCTTTTCTCCTGTAACATGTCTCCGCCTACTACAAGTAGCCATGCCCCAAACTCTTGATATACAGTACTGTGCAAAAGTCTTGGGCATATTAGTATTTTCACCAAAAACAAAATGGTTTTAGGCCATTCATTATATTTTTTATATAAATAACTGGCTTAAAACTTTTTTTGTTTTGGAGAAATAACATGCCTAAGATTTTTGCACAGTACTGTAGGTTGAGCTGGAAAGAGGTTTACGGATCTGAGCAGGCCAAAAACCTAAACAGAAATTAGATTTTTAAACTAGCTGATTTTTATGCTGTTAATAACCCATTTTATTGTTCATTTACTACTGTTAGTATGCTATTCGTGGGTTTATCTCCCCCCAAAGTGTAAAAATGTAGCCTCCCAGGCACCATCAAAACATTGAGAAGTCTGCCAAATAAAAAAAATCTCAAATTTTTTACAAAACACCAGCACACCCACACCCCTGGACCCCACGTTGAAAAACCATTGATTTAGTGTTGCCTCATCGTTCAGCTCTCACATTCAACTGTGAAATTCTGATGGTTTCTGTGATCTTAGTTTTTGATCCTGTGATCTGTGTGCAGGTGTATTTGGCTGCAGGTGCTGTGTACAGCCTGGAGGGGGCGCTGAGTGACTTAGAAGATTGTGCACGCAGCATCAGCAGCTCCACCACAGAGACGGAACTGGCCTTCCTGGAAGACCAGGTGGCTACCGCTGCCGCCCAGGTGCAGCAGTCCGAACTTCAGGTGTGTGCTTGCTATGTGCTATTGATACAGTATCAGACACTTTAAGTGTAAATTTAGAAGAATTTATCTGTTATCCGCAGATCTCAGATATTGAGGCGAGAATATCAGCCCTCAAAACTGCAGGTCTGAATGTATCTGCATGCACACGGTTTTCCAAGTACAAATCTAATCCCATGGTGAGTTTCCTTTGCAAGTTAATATTACACTTAAGATTGAACTTTAAAAACAAGCAGTATACATGTACAATTGTTATAACTGTAATGGTTGTGCTGCATGATTTTAGACTTAAAGCCTATTAGTGATGTAATATTTTTCCTGCATCAGTCCCAGACGCTGGACTCTTCTCGTCATCGAAGGAGAAAGCTGCCTGCTCCTCCTCTCAGAAGTCTATCATCAGGTATGAACACACATATACTACACGTTGAAAGGATTAATTGACTCACCTTCATGTTTTAAGTCATATTAAGATTATGAATAACTAGTGCAGAATATCCAATGGGGACTCCAAATAGGGAAAAAGTACCATAAAAGTGTGCCATACTACTTGTGCAATAGAATTCATGCCTTATAATAGCTTTGTGTAAGAAACAAACCACAGATTTCTTCAGTTATAATATGACACAAACCATGTTGTGCCAGGTTTCTCGTTAATGATGTGATCCATCAGTGGTTCTCACATGTGCAACACATTTTGACTTGCGATGTTTGAATTTAGTGAGATTTCAGAGCTAATGGCAGAAGGGACACCATTTCTTTAACCTTCATTTATCTCTTTCTATTTATGGATTTTTTTTTTCCCTCACATTTCCTCACTGATTTTGAAGGAAATTCTTTGGAACGTTCTTAATAAATGTGTTGACTGGAAACATAATCAATATATATTTATAAAAACAAGATTCCACATTTATGAACAATGCAGGGAATTTTAAAATATGTTATAAATAACATTTTAAATTAACTAAATTAATTCATTTAATAGTGATTGAATAAATAAAATATTTCTAAAAAAATTAATTATAACTAGCAGAGTTTAAAAAAGATTTCTATAGTTAATATATGTCTTTCTAGTTATGTTTTGCTTTAAATTTGCTTTAATATTTAATCAGGTCGATATTGCACATAGTCAAGTTTGTCTACAGCAAAATCTGCTTTCAAGCCATAATGACATTCGATTTGTCAGTGAATTGTTCTGTGCAGTTCTTGTCAATGAATGGGTCAAACCAGGAGCGGTTCTAGGATGTCACCCTTAGGGGGGCTTAGCTCTCACTGCTGGTAACACTACTGAGTGTTATAGCTGTGTATTGCAGTATGCCGACAGCACAAATATAAAGGATAGCACAAATGTGCTCATAGCGGAATTACATTTTACAGTCTTTGTTTTATTGCTTATGAAGTGTTACTTTTAATCTTTTCACTCATTTACTTTTTCTTTAAACAATGCTATTATTTTTTATCATTAATTCATGAATAATTTTTTTTTGTAGTACCAAAATTGGTTTTGAGAAGCATGACATTTCATTAGCATTGGTATGACGTATTGAATTGTAGTATTGTGAGAACACAGTGTATATAGTCTATACTATATTAAACCAACACAACCACACTCTACATTAATGTCAACTTCATTAATGAAACATGCAATATCTAATCATGAAAATGCTCACACAACACTATGAAAAGTTAACATGCAAAGATTTTACTGCAAGGTGTTAATTTTGTATTACCTCCAACAACTGTTTACTTGAGGGACAAACATAAAATACATCCTCAAAACACAAACTTGCAAACAATTATAAGCAGTTAAAAAAAAAAAGTTTTTTAAATTTATTTACCACTTGTAGTACACTTGAACCTGTGTATGAAAATAAAGTGTTTAAAAGATGGGTTCAAGTGTATTTACAGTTGAGTACACTTAGATGTTCTTAAAGGAGAAGTTCACTTTCAAATTAAAACCAGCCCATGACTTGCTCACCCTTAAGCCATCCTAGATGAAGGAAGTCATATACACCTAAGATGGCTTGAGGGTAAGTCATGGGCTGGTTTTAATTTGAAAGTCAACTTCTCCTGTAAGATTATCTTAAGACGTACTAAAGAATAATTGTAGCATATAAAATAGCCTACAAAAATAGTGCTCGAAAATAGAGCACTTTAAGTACATTATTGAAGTGCTGTGTACTTTTTTTCACCTGAGATCTCATTATCATACTGTTGTTAGCTAGGTAAATGAAAAAAAAATTGTCAACAAAAAACTTGATTGCTTTGGTTTGAATAGCGTGACCAAGCAATGCTGAAATAAACTGGATGATGATGATGATTAACTACAGTACGAACTGAGAATTCATTCTCACCATTTATTACCTCGTTTCAGTAAATCACAGCCACGATTTAACTAAATGAAAACAATACGAATTCTTAACTAGTGGCTAGTTTGCCATAGCAAATTAAATGCTAATTTGGGATGGCACATTACCATAGACATTATATACATTTAATGCATTAATGCAGGGTAATCAATTTAAAAAAAAATCACAGAAAATACCTTCTATAACATCCTATGTGCTGCAAGACGTCATGAAAGTCTTATTTTACATCGTCTCCCGCCTCCGGCTGACATGCAGCACAAGCATTGCACTTCTGACGAAGAGCTATCACGACACGCATGCACAGAAAAGCAACGAGAATAAAAAAAATTAAATAAAAAAAACTTGAATGAAAGTCTTTATTTAATCGACATGCCCTGCATTTCTTATTGTCATTTTTAGTTTAAAAAGTAAAAATTACACTTTCAATAAATTTTGATAACATGATAGTTGATAGTTTTAGGGGGGCTGGCATGACAGACGGGGGGTTAAAGCCTAAAAGGGGTCTAGAACCGCCCCTGGGTCAAACCAGTTCACAAAAAGTATGAATCAGCAATTAATAAACAAACATACAAAAGTTAATAAGGGACTTGTGAATTTTATGAATGACAGACATTATATTCTGTTTGGGGTCATGTCTTGCCATCCCTTTTCAAGCACTATAGCCAAGTCACCTTTTTTTATAGTGCTAACAATTGAAATTGTTTCAAAGCTTCACAATATTAAACAGGAAAGTAACATAACTAATGACTATATCAAATATGAAACTATGTATGGAAACCTTTGCTAATCTTTTCTTTTTCAGTAGTAACTGACAATTGAGCTTGTTCAATTCTACATGTATGCTTTTCAGTACATACTGTATAAGAAATTATCTGCCAAATGTGATTTACGGTACAGTTTTTACTGTATATAAAGCATTAGTCTCAAACTCTGATGAATCATGGTCTTAAAGAATCAAAATTATTCTTCTCACAGTTTTTTTTTTTTCATGTGAAATAAATTGTATCTCTAAAAGAGGCTGTAATAACCTCCATAGAATCAGTTAAATTTTCAGAAACAATGATGCATAAATGTCTTATGTCTTACACATGTCTTATAGGTGCAGTACTCAGTGTACTGTATGTGTGATCACATCGTATGAACCTGCTAAAACCCCATAGGCAACAATTTCATGTGGTTCAGAAAAAAAGAGCAGCTTTTTCTTCCACTGATGTTGAGGAAGGGAAAAAATCTATTTTCACACCTAGTGACATTACACATTTTGATTTGAAAAGAAAGGTGGAATGAGCAACCAGTAAAAAGGTGCAAGACTTAATGCACCATGTAGATACACTGGGAGAAGAAAAGAGGGTCCATTAGAGAAGAAACAGAGAGTCGGCCAGCATTATTATTTTTTCTTCTGCCTAATCTTCCTACTAATTAACAGGGTTTCTGTTTAGAGCTGGCCATTGATATGACCATGATTCATCTTGATTTATTTATTTCACATTAGCTGCAGCTTCAAAGGACAAGCTTACTTATTCCAGTTCATCTCACACAAACCTACCAGTAGAAGGATACGGTAACGGCTTGTACAAAGCCTGAAGTGGTTCTTTAGTGTTGCATGCTGTAGCACTGCAGAATCCATGTCAATACATCAGAAAGCTGGACAGTGTGTTGTATGTTGACATTAAAGATCACCAAAAAAGAACATTCTGTTGTTGTTAATCCACGTCATTTAAAACCAGTATGACTTTCTTATGTGGACCACAAAAGATGATGTTTTACGGACTGTTCATGCTGCCCTTTCCATGCAGTGAGCAGATGCTATGTACAATTCTTTTTAAAAAAAATAAAATAAAAAAATAAAGGTACAAAAGTATCTTGCCTTGTGATAAAAATGTCAAATTATTTGATATTTTACAAGACTTTTGACCTTGACACACAGTCATGAGGGTCTGCAGGGGTCCTCACTATGATATAATTGGCTGTTTAATGTTTAATTAGTAAGCAGTTTTGTTAAATAATAATAATAGTAATAATAATAATAATAATAGATTATGCTAAACTAAGGTTTTCTTAACCTCATTACAAAATGTAATTATTGTATTTTTCTTCATTATGGCCCATAAAAAATATCTGAATAAGTGAATTTTACTTCTGAAATTTAAAGTGCTCATCACATTAAGGTCTACTTAAGGTGTATATATATTTATATATAAATGTCAGGCATAACATTATGACCACTGACAGGTAAAGTGAATGACACTGATTATCACGACACCTGTTAGTGGGATATATTAGGCAGCAAGTGAACATTTTGTCCTCAAAAGTTGATGTGTTACAAGCAGGAAAAATGGGCAGTGGTCTACAGTGGTCAGTATCTATCAAAAGTGGTCCAAGGAAGGAATAGTGGTGAACCGGCGACACGGTTATGGGTGGCCAAGGCTCATTGATGCACATGGGGTGCGAAGGCTGGCCTGTGTGGTCCGGTCAAACATACGAGATACTATAGATCAAACTGCTTTAGAAGTTAATGCTAGTTCTGATAGAAATGTTTCAGAGTACACAGTGCATCGCAGTTTGTTGCGTAAGGGGCTGCAACAACAATATTAGGAAGGTGGTCATAATGTTATGCCTGATGGGTGTGCACACACACACACACATACACTCACCTAAAGGATTATTAGGAACACCATACTAATACTGTGTTTGACCCCCTTTCGCCTTCAGAACTGCCTTAATTCTACGTAGCATTGATTCAACAAGGTGCTGAAAGCATTCTTTAGAAATGTTGGCCCATATTGATAGGATAGCATCTTGCAGTTGATGGAGATTTGTGGGATGCACATCCAGGGCACGAAGCTCCCGTTCCACCACATCCCAAAGATGCTCTATTGGGTTGAGATCTGGTGACTGTGGGGGCCATTTTAGTACAGTGAACTCATTGTCATGTTCAAGAAACCAATTTGAAATGGTTCGAGCTTTGTGACATGGTGCATTATCCTGCTGGAAGTAGCCATCAGAGGATGGGTACATGGTGGTCATAAAGGGATGGACATGGTCAGAAACAATGCTCAGGTAGGCCGTGGCATTTAAACGATGCCCAATTGGCACTAAGGGGCCTAAAGTGTGCCAAGAAAACATCCCCCACACCATTACACCACCACCACCAGCCTGCACAGTGGTAACAAGGCAGGATGGATCCATGTTCTCATTCTGTTTACGCCAAATTCTGACTCTACCATCTGAATGTCTCAACAGAAATCGAGACTCATCAGACCAGGCAACATTTTTCCAGTCTTCAACTGTCCAATTTTGGTGAGCTCGTGCAAATTGGAGCCTCTTTTTCCTATTTGTAGTGGAGATGAGTGGTACCCGGTGGGGTCTTCTGCTGTTGTAGCCCATCCGCCTCAAGGTTGTGCGTGTTGTGGCTTCACAAATGCTTTGCTGCATACCTCGGTTGTAACGAGTGGTTATTTCAGTCAAAGTTGCTCTTCTATCAGCTTGAATCAGTCGGCCCATTCTCCTCTGACCTCTAGCATCAACAAGGCATTTTCGCCCACAGGACTGCCGCATACTGGATGTTTTTCCCTTTTCACACCATTCTTAGTAAACTCTAGAAATGGTTGTGCGTGAAAATCCCAGTAACTGAGCAGATTGTGAAATACTCAGACCGGCCCGTCTGGCACCAACAACCATGCCACGCTCAAAATTGCTTAAATCACCTTTCTTTCCCATTCTGACATTCAGTTTGGAGTTCAGGAGATTGTCTTGACCAGGACCACACCCCTAAATGCATTGAAGCAACTGCCATGTGATTGGTTGATTAGATAATTGCATTAATGAGAAATTGAACAGGTGTTCCTAATAATCCTTTAGGTGAGTGTATGTGTATGTGCGCATGGTTGCCATACTGAGAAGATTAAGGGAAATACTAGGCAGAAAATCCACACTGAAACAAGCTCTACAGCAGACTTCTACCTGACAGTCAAACGCAAAAGTGCGGTAGAAAGACCGCAAGTGTTTAGGGTGCCTTTTGGAACAGGGCCAAACTGAAGTCTGCAGGAAGGTAGCTCTACAGGAACAGGGTTGAAGAATCCAGCTGTAAAGTGTTACCAATGATGTAAGGATTTTCCTTTTTGCGTGAACTATGCCTTTAAATTTACTGCTACTGGCTATGACATTAACAGGAACAGCTTATTCAAGATTCATGTAATTAGATTCATGCGGAAGTACATTTTTGTTCAGGGCTAAGAGAGCTAAATGTTAAACACATCTGCACATTAAGCCAATATATCATTATAAAAATATATTTCCATAAAAATTTGTTTTTTAAGAGGGTCTTTTGAATTCCTTCTACACAGAAAAAGAAGTCAAATCTGAGCCGCAGGTGAGATCTGTGAGGCCATGACAAGAGGACGTGACCTTTGTGATTCTCAGATAAGCTATATGGCTCAATATTACACCGCTTGTGACTGCTAGGACCATCAGGCTGTTCCACACCAGTGCCTTGATCCAACTTCTGGTCCTCCAAAATTTGATCAGTACTAATGCTACTTGTCGACCCCAGGCCTGATCACAACCCTTTGTAGGGTTGATATCACTTCTGACCCCAAGAACTCTACCAAGCCCTGGAGCTCAACACCTCTGCTTTCCAGGGGACCTGATTTTCTCTATCTATCTATCTATCTATCTATCTATCTATCTATCTATCTTATCTCTCTATCTCTCTATCTCGCTATCTCTCTCTCTGCCTTAATGGAGACCAAACTCCTACAATGAACCATCACAGAGGGTTGTAATTGTAGATTTAAATTAATGTAATTACTATATGTGTAACAATGAACAATGGTAAATGTTAACAATCTGGGACGTCACCTCTTTTTCTAACGTTTGCTGAGTGTTGTACATGTTTGAAATCTGTATGTCGGCAATGTGACTGGAAAAAAAACCTCTCGGGATGACCAATGTGACCTTTATTTTATTTTATTATTTTGTTTTGCAAAGAAGCTGGAGCACATTTGGTAAAAGTTTTAAATGTGTGAAATGTCTATGTGAGAGTAAATACAAAATAACTGCAGGACCTGTTTGATTTTTATTGTCATGTTTCTATTCTTCTCGCGGTGCAAATATCTCAGGTTTCTTTTTCCGACAGTCACTTTTGGAGTTGTTTCTTCAAGGTGCTGTATAAAAACTATTCTACCACCTTGCCATATATTGAGTTTTTGAGTGTGTTTGCATGAATAATAAACCCCCTGTGTATTCTCATACTTGTGTTTGACTCAACCTCAGATATTGATCTCTTGAGGATGAACATCAAATCAATGCCATCTCCGTAAAAAGCACTCTGGTAATTTGTCCACAAGGGTTGCGGACTTGTTGACCTCTTATTCTTTTGTTAATCTGAAAAACCCCAGTTGTTATTCTCAGAGCACTGCTTTAGTATTAAAATCACCTAGAAAAGCATGTACATATTTTGGACATTCTAAAACCATCTGTAATGTTTCTGTGGTGCAAATTAGTTTGCAATTGATAATCTATAGGAATAGTAAATATAACCATTAGCAAATTGCTACAGTAGCACAGTGTTACAACTGCACGCTTATTATAAGCCAAACCACCAGTGTGTTTGATCACAGCATTATGTTCCCACGGAGATAATATTTATGTTTGTTATAATGCTATTTAGCCTGGACAGTTGTACCACAATACAAATCACATGAGCTTAAATTTGTCATTTGGCAATGTTATTCTTTTTTTTGAGCATATTATAAAGCAGGGATGTCCACCTCTTTATGCAGAATTACAGCTGTCATCAAATTCTGCATCATATTGTCTTAGTAAGTGACTAAGATGATGTCTGTGATGTGTTCAGTCACACATATTGGCCCTTTTAGCTCTGAGAAATGCAGCATAAAAGATTGATCTTATCTTGAGATATTCCACATAACTTTCCTTTTTATTTTTAAGCCAATGGAGAATAAACTAGCATGCAATATACAATTTGCACCATCATCCCAAACTTTGTCTTATCAATTCCATTCTCTCTACAGAGGAGCTATTCAGCATTCATGCTCTTAAACGGGTCCTGCTCCTTGTTGTTGTCTATGGCAATGTTAGTGTATAAAAGCATGTATCACGTTTCTAATAGATGTAAAATATCCCATGAAAGCACAGTCAAGAAATTGAAAATGTTCTACAGTGTCATGTATTTTTCTATTCGAAAAATCGAATGCATATTTAAATTTGAATGAGGTATAAAAAGACGAGATATGAAAGATATGAACTATTGTAGGCTTTTCAAGTGTATTTTGGGTTTGTCGTGATTAAAAGGGCATTAGCCTGTCTCTTATCAGATTGTCCTCAGTGTAATTTAACCATAAAGTGTTAATGGGGGGAAAAGAAATTCTGTAGCGAAAAGAAAAAAGCCAATGAATTCTCATGTGCCAAATTTGTTATGACACAAGCAGTGTTCAAATAAATATGAATAAAGTTTGCATTCCTGAAGAGATTCGCAGATGTTTGTTTTCTTTGGTAGATTATATTTTAATTTAACTGGAACAGTAGTTTGCATAATCTATTACAGTAAACAACTAATAAGAGGAAAACGTATACATACATTTGTTCATTTATTTATTAATATAGATTGCATTTGTAATATGTACAGATATTTTCACCTGCCAGTCAGGTAATTTGAAATGAATATTGAGAGGCACACAGCCATGGAGAGAATGATAAAACTGTGATTAGGTATACACACTAAAACACATTCAAATATTACAGGCAACAGGTCGCTGTAGGTAGTAGGTCTCACGGTAACCAGTCTGACTCCTCTTGTGCCAGCACATTCCGCAAGCTCTCTTTATTCCTAAGAGTGTTCAACAGGAGCTCCAGAGATTTGACCACCGGCTGCAGATCACTTCTGCTCTGTCTCTTCCCAAACCGCCCGATGGGTCTCACACCACGACCCACATACCAGAACGGGTCGATCTCTGGACCTGATTGGGACAGGTTAAGACAAATGTTACTATTAAAGTGCATATTTGGCATATTTGTTGAGTATACTTCCAGTTTCACTATTACATTCATATGGTTAACAACCAGAAATATCTTAGTAATACATTATTTAAATACATTCAGTAGGTCTTATGATAAATTTTAAGTTCTCATAATGCACAGTTAAATGCATAAAATATGCATTAAAAAAGCATTAAAACAGATATGTTAGAATGCAAAGAATATTCTAACTACATACATTTTTTTTTCTTTGGCAACCTAAACAATGTGCTGTGTGGTTACATCTAAATTAACTGGTCAAAAACATCATTTAATATGACAACCAACTTGAATGCATGAGGTTAAACCAATTTTAAAATAATTTTAAGAGTTAAATCATCTTTAAATTGTTTCTTAAGATAGCCCAGTGATTTGACTAAAGAAAAGGGTAAAAATGCTGCAGTAAAAACTGTTAATTGACAACTGTAAGTTATCAGCCATATACAGTGAAAATACAGTGTAAATTTACTGTAAAACACTGTACATATATAAATGATTATAAACTGTATTTCCACATCGTTTACAGTCAAAATGTATATTTTAAAGTAAAATATTTTGTTAGCAAAAATAAGTCTCCTGATTATGTTTGTTAGCTATGCTTCTTGGAAATAATTTTTTGAGGAAGCGTTGCACATTTATTTTACCATTTGCATTTTTAATCATTATTTGTATCAGTATATTTTAAGCAGATTGAAGCAATTCAAGCAGGTTGGCATATTACCTTTATATCAGTTAATGAAATATAATGTCATGAATATAACAAAAAAGCTACATGTCTACAGTCACTGATATTTTTTCATCCATTTTATTTACTGGTAATCTTGACAAGATTTTCTTTTAGGCTACATTGTATAAAAGTTACATGTTAATGTAGTATGTAAAGTTATAACTGATTACACAGTACATTTTAATGCATTACGAATACTTTTAAAGAATATTATTATTATGAATATTTTTAAAATGCATGAATGCCTGAAAGCTGCTCAACTGACTGACATTGCGTGCTGCTCTATCTGCCATCCAATGTTAAGTCAAGTCTGTTGAAGCTGTTATGTGAATACTATGAATAATAAATTATTATGTAATACATTACAGTAAAAAAAATTAATGAGGAGGAAAAAAAACTTACTTCTGTTATCGACGTTGTGGACGATGTGGAGGTCGTGCTCGACTGTGGTGCCGTGTGCAGAGGTCTCGGTGGCGGACAGAATGAGCAGCAGCAGGAACGCGACCGTCCCCAAGCGCGAGCCAATCAGGCACTTAGTCACGGGCCGAGTGAAGGCGGCGGGCAGCATGCTGTGTCTGATACAGGGCACTGCACAATACAAAGCAGCTGCATGACAGTAAGCACAATACTTGTATTTTATTCAAAGATCTGTACAGTATATGTATATAACGATTAATTCAAGTAAAAAAAAAATGTGACTGATAAACTATTTCAACATTGAAAGTAATTTTAAGGGTCAGATCAGACATTTTGTGCACTAGTAACTGTAATCAAAACATTCCTCACAAAATGTATAAAACAAATTATTTTCACCTATATAAATATCTTTACTTTAATAAATGACCAATTTCTGCTGAGGAATTAACTTTAGAAATCACAAAAACATTTTTATTCAATATCTACCTCTATTGATTAAATCAGAAAGAGTTGTTGAACTTACATGTGTCTTTGGACGTTTGCTCTTCAGTAACACCTGTGTTCTGGGGTCAGAGTCCAAGTAATTCAGGAATGTGAAGATGTCCTGCTTATATATCGCAAGGAGTCTGTCACAAAATGGATTAGATCACGTCAATCTTGCAGGACATCCCTCTTTACACATGCACACCTCCCACTTCCTCCCTTCCTCCTCTCCTCCTCCTCTCATCCCCCATCAGCATATCCACTGCTTTGATCCCTTGACTTGGACCCATCACAGTGAAAGAGCAATGAGAGAACTCATCCATTTGTGAATCAGACACGTTCTGACGCACTACATCAGCAGATCTCTGACACACACAACATTAACTTCTTTAAAAAAAAACAGCACATCAAATGCCACAGTGAGATTTTGAATTTGAGAGCTACAGCAGAAGCCAAGGATTTTAATTTATTAGCGAACTATATTAAAGTTTTATTTACGTATTTTTATATACACTACATAGTGTGCATACGCTAAAATCCAAGCCTAAGTTCATATTTATAAAAACGGTCTTTGACGTGGAAAAGTGCTTAGCGCCACGCTAGGGTCTAAGCAGGCGTACACACTTTTCCTTGTGGCAGAGACTGCTGCAGGTATTTGAAAATCCAAACAATTCTTGCAGCTCGCCATTCTCAAGTAAAGGATTTGGACGATCACTGGTGGTCTTTTATACACTATTGCCAAAAGTTTTGGGACACCTGCCTTTACATGCACATGAACTTAAATGACATCCCATTCTTAATCCTTAGGGTTTAATATGGAGTTGGCCCACCCGTTGCAGCTATAACAGCTTCAACTCTTCTGGGAAGGCTTTCCACAAGGTTTAGGACTGTTTATGGGAATTTTTACCCATTCTTCTAGAAGTGCATTTGTGAGGTCAGGCACTGATGTTGGACAAGAAGGCCTGGCTTGCAGTCTCTGCTCCAATTCATCCCAAAGGTGTTCTATCAGGTTGAGGTCAGGGCTCTGTGCATGCCAGTCAAGTTCCTCCACACCAAACTCAGTCATCCATGTCTTTATGGACCGGTGCACAGTCATGTGGGAACAGTTTGGGGATGGCAATGAATGGACTTATTGCACAGGTGGCAACCAATCACGGCGACCCATTCTTTCACAAATGTTTGTAGAAGCAGTCTGCATGCCTAGGTGCTTGATTTTATACACATGTAGCCATGGAAGTGATTGGAACACCTAAATTCAGTGATTTTGATGGGTGTCCCAATACTTTTGGCAATATAGTGTGCAGGTGCTGGTCATATAATTAGAATATCATCAAAAAGTTGATTTATTTCACTAATTCCATTCAAAAAGTGAAACTTGTATATTATATTCATTCATTACACACAGACTGATATATTTCAAATGTTTATTTTTTTTATTTTGATGATTATAACTGACAACTAAGGAAAATCCCAAATTCAGTATCTCAGAAAATTAGAATATTACTTAAGACCAATACAAAGAAAGGATTTTTAGAAATCTTGGCCAACTGAAAAGTATGAACATGAAAAGTATGAGCATGTACAGCACTCAATACTTAGTTGGGGCTCCTTTTGCCTGAATTACTGCAGCAATGCGGCGTGGCATAGAGTCGATTAGTCTGTGGCACTGCTCAGGTGTTATGAGAGCCCAGGTTGCTCTGATAGTGGCCTTCAGCTCTTCTGCATTGTTGGGTCTGGCATCTCACATCCTCTTCACAATACCCCATAGATTTTCTATGGGGTTAAGGTCAGGCGAGTTTGCTGGCCAATTAAGAACAGGGATACCATGGTCCTTAAACCAGGTACTGGTTGCTTTGGCACTGTGTGCAGGTGCCAAGTCCTGTTGGAAAATGAAATCTACATCTCCATAAAGTTGGTCAGCAGCAGGAAGCATGAAGTGCTCTAAAACTTCCTGGTATACGGCTGCGTTGACCTTGGACCTCAGAAAACACAGTGGACCAACACCAGCAGATGACATGGCACCCCAAACCATCACTGACTCTGGAAACTTTACACTGGACCACAAGCAACGTGGATTGTGTGCCTCTCATCTCTTCCTCCGGACTCTGGGACCCTGATGTCCAAAGGAAATGCTAAATTTACTTTCATCAGAGAACATAACTTTGGACCACTCAGCAGCAGTCCAGTCCTTTTTGTCTTTAGCCCAGGCGAGACGCTTCTGACGCTGTCTGTTGTTCAAGAGTGGCTTGACACAAGGAATGCGACAGCTGAAACCCATGTCTTGCATACGTCTGTACGTAGTGGTTCTTGAAGCACTGACTCCAGCTGCAGTCAACTCTTTGTGAATCTCCCCCACATTTTTGAATGGGTTTTGTTTCACAATCCTCTCCAGGGTGCGGTTATCCCTATTGCTTGTACACTTTTTTCTACCACATCTTTTCCTTCCCTTCGCCTCTCTATTAATGTGCTTGGACACAGAGCTCTGTGAACAACCCTTTTTTTGCAATGAACTTTTGTGTCTTGCCCTCCTTGTGCAAGGTGTCAATGGTCATCTTTTGGACAACTGTCAAGTCAGCAGTCTTCCCCATGATTGTGTAGCCTACAGAACTAGACTGAGAGACCATTTAAAGGCCTTTGCAGGTGTTTTGAGTTAATTAGCTGATTAGAGTGTGGCACCAGGTGTCTTCAATATGGAACCTTTTCACAATATTCTAATTTTCTGAGATACTGAATTTGGGATTTTCCTTAGTTGTCAGTTATAATCATCAAAATTAAAAGAAATAAATATTTGAAATATATCAGTCTGTGTGTAATGAATGAATATAATATATACAAGTTTCACTTTTTGAATGGAATTAGTGAAATAAATCAACTTTTTGATGATATTCTAATTATATGACCAGCACCTGTATATTCATGCGTTTACAAGGCAGAGATCTGAAACCATTCAGCTGCACACAATTTTAAGATCATTTGCAATTTATAGATTTCACATCTGGAATCACACGTACACACATTTGAGAAATGATCGTAAGATCAAATGTAGGACTGTTTCTACGCAACATTTTCTAAATGAGGCCCCAGGGCTCTTGTAGAGTCCATGCCTCAGCGGGTTGGCGCTGTTTTGGCACTAACAGCATATTAGACAGGTGGTCATAATGTTTTGTCTCATCGTATTTTTATTTTTAATTTTAATTTTAATTTTAATTTTTGTATATTCATTTTTGAAGTACATAATGTTTGATCTTTGTGCATGTTTATGTATTTGTGACTGGGTTATTGTTACAACCATTTGTCAAGTCAAGTCAAGTCAACTTTCTTTATATAGCGCTTTTTTTTTCAAAGCAGCTTCACAGTGTTAAACAGGAAAATAATTAACAGAATTTGATTCGGCTGTACAGCCGCTCTGGAGAAAACGGTGATGTCATCAGCTCATTTCAATTATCATATATATTCAAGTAATGTAGTTGATATAATTTAGTTTAGTATTTTTTTATTTGGATATTTGTAAATAAAATTAAAAAATAAAATAGTTGTCGATTTTGAGTGTCTAGTTCTGCTCTGTGTTTCAGGAGCAGCCTCCAGTGAGCATCAGGTGCAGGTCTAATGATGAGGAGGAGAGAATAGCCCCACCACCGCATATGCAGCAAATAAGGCCTAAATCCATCAGCATTTGTTACCATAATGATATTACAAATATGAGATGTCCCCAATCCAAACAGATGCACCACAAAAAAATCCTCTCTTCTAGAATATGCATCCAATGAGATGCTAGAGATGAGCTGCTGTTCCAATAATCTGTCATTATGTTTTTTCTGATTTTATTTAGCATTGTGGCACTACTTGTTACCCAGCATGCTTTGCAGCTGTAGTCAAATCAGAGTACATTTTATCTGATTAAGCTATAGTACTATAAAAGTGTGAAAAGCGTTTAGGAGGATTTTCATAGTTGATTGTAGTTGCAGATTTTGCTGCAACATTGCAAGTTGCATGTTACCATTGTTGAGATTTACAGTTGCCAGCCATGTTCAATATTATGAATAATGTGTAATGTTGTAAACAATTTTGAGGACACAACTAATTTTGTCAAATTCGAGCTACATGGTGTGGTATCTTAAATATATCCTCTGCTCCCATTTGTGTGCTTTTTCTTTTGTGCTAACAGATCCTAAAACAGCCACTTAAGTTTGAGTAGCCAATACTTTCATGAATAGCTGATTATTGTTGATTTCAAGAACCACATAGGCTAGTATTAATATAATTATATTAACACCTGCAATCTTCTAATTATTTGCCATGTCACACCATTGTCTAAAAATGACTGACAAATAGTTGTTCATGAGATCGTTTGGCTGAAACAAGCTAATTAAATGTATGGGCATGCCCCTTGTTAACATATTTAATTACTGTAAACTTAGTATATGTGGACAACAATCTGAGATTATAGCTAGGAAAGCATTGTTATTCCACTACACCAGAATTGTTTTTTAAGTAAATCTATTACCATTGACTACCACAATAACATTTATTGGATTCTATTTGGATGGAATTCACTGGAATCCACACGGGCCCAGTGATTGACATATATGGTAACTTTAACATATATGTAATGTTTTTAATTACATTTGGATACACCTTTATTTGTTCATTTATTTATTTTGTTTCTTCAAATGCTATATATAACACATGCTATGAAAATATATTTCTAATTGCTTCATGTTAGATAATGCATGTTAGATAATGCATTACTAATGTTAACATCCGAGAGCTTATTGTAAAGTGTTACTGGAATCATCTATCAGTTTCATAATTTCATGCTTGTATATGAATATCTCGTTTTAAATGTAACAATCACAAGTGAAAGTTTTATAGTTAAATATCCAGAACAAGGAAAGATTTGTTTTCATACAATTCGCATTTTTAGTCACTGAAACATGACAATCCCTAAACAAACCCTCCCTATTAGATCATCTACACCTAATCTTATTACTAAACTAAACTAAGCTAAATTAATCACATGAATGGACTTTTCTAATGTAGCTGTGTGGATTTCATTGAGACTGTGTGTTTGACAGATTTATTAAGATGTTTCACCCCAAAGAGACAGCAACTTCAATCATTCCCATTCACCCCGTGCTGTTTTGGGGACATTTGGGGTGTAAATCTTAGCCTACACAGAGAGTGGGTTGAAACAAGCATTGATCAACTGTAGTTTTCTCTGTGGTAACGTCCAGACTCACAAACTGTTCAATGAGCAATTACGTGCGTCTAACCAGTGTGGGTGTGTATGTGTGTGTGAGCAGGCATGATTTTCAGAGACAATTATTGCGAAGGTCAGCATCATTATGCAGTTTAGTGGTGCATTTTAAACACACAGACCTGATTCATTTATTTATTTATTTATTTATTTTGTTGATAACTTTTATAACTTATACACAAACTTTGAGAAGGCAGCTATTTTTATTCTGACTCATTCTTCTGTCTTGATTAATGTGGACACAGCAGCAGGATAGGTGCTATATTAATAGTCACTGCACAAGTAAATGTTCAGCATATTAAGTAACTTGAATGTCAATTGCTTAAATGCATAGTTTCTACTGTAAATACAGGCTTGTAACTTCAGGACAAGCATTCTTTTCAAATTAATTGATATTAATAATTGACTTGCCTTTTTGCAGAATTGTTAGACCTTGCACTAATGCTGAAAATAATGCTAAATAAATAACTCTAATTCAATGATGACAACTGTCTGAGTGAATTATTTAACCATCATTTATTGGCATGGGGCATGGAACGATTTTGGTGGACAAGATCTGCTACGCTGCTGCTGCTGCTGCTGAGCAAATACAAGAATTTGTTCGGCTTAGTTAAAATAACAAAGGACATGCTGCTGCAAGAATATATTAAAACCCTCATAACAGATCTCTACAGGTGGTGCTGGGGAGGAGGAAGGGTAAACAGAAGGTTTTTTTATAGGCAAAACAAAATATAAACTATAAACTAATAGTCAAACTATTTTATATTATTTATTAAACTCTTGTTATAAAAATTATACTTTTTATATGGTGTTTCTTGACTACTTGACTACTTCATCACTGAGAAGTCAAGGGACAGGTTTGTCACCATATTTTGATAATGACCCCAAAAATTCACTCTGTAATGTGCTTTCAGTTTAATGCTGTTGACAAGCCTTCCACAAGAGACATACTTTTGCATAATAATAGCCATATTGTAAAAGCCTCTCTTAAACCAACTGTAAAGAATTAGTGTTTTTTTTCCTAAGCAACAGCCATGTTCATCATCTTTGTTGCTGTTGATACAGACTATTTATTGTTTTGTCACGACTCACGAGTCAGACATTTTCCATTGAATGTTGTATTAAACACAGATTTTTATTTCTGTCTTGCAATAGCAGGTCAGAGATTTTAATGGCTTGTTTAGTTGCTGTCACTGCCCTTCATCTTGATCTTGAACAAATATCCAACAAACAATATTAGATGTCTCTGACCTCACAGTCTTCTTTTATTAATATTAATGACCAGATTCACTGCAGGTTATAGGTTAGCTTTTTTATATGTATTTTAATTTGTGGTTACGTTTTATTTCGATGGTCCACTTTAGACAATTACCTAGTTTTGGCATGAAACTCTAGATAGCGCAGGTTTATAGGTCCTTAACTCTTTAGTAGTGATTACATCATTACCTACATAGCACAGCTGATTGGTCGCTGTGGCATCAGCAGCCAATGAGCTGGGGCTCAACATTTAATTACTGATAGTGCTGCTGTTAGCAATCTGCAGCGAGCCTCCGGATGCCCTCCACCTTCCCCAGCCTCCACCTGTATAGATCTGCTATGGGGGTTAATTCATGTATGTTACATAAGCAGCAGCAGCATGTCTTACATGCTCACAGAATGTCTCTGAATGAATTGACAGAAGCAAGTCTCTGTACTTGCTCTGCAGCAGCGTAGCAGATCTATTGCACCAAGATCCATTACCATTACCATACCAATCTCTCAGAGAGTTGTCATGACAGAAATATAACTATAAGTAACTTGGGTTAGTAGAATAAGCTGACATGTAATTTACTTATAGTCCGAATGTCTGTTGGGGGAGCACCAAAATAAAGTGTTAGAAGATATTAAGCAGACAGTCCACTAATAGTCTAATGACTGGTACTTGACATGTAGTTGCAAAGTTACTTATAGTATACACCGATCAGGCATAACATTATGACCACTGACAGGTGAAGTGAATAACACTGATTATCTCTTCATCACAGCACCTGTTAGTGGGTGGGATATATTAGGCAGCAAGTGAACATTTTGTCCTCAAAGTTAATGTGTTAGAAGCAGGAAAAATGGGCAAGCGTAAGGATTTGAGTGAGTTTGACAAGGGCCAAATTGTGATGGCTAGACGACCAGGTCAGAGCAGAACTGCAGCTCTTGTGGGGTGTTCCCAGTCTGCAGTGGTCAGTATTTATCAAAAGTGGTCCAAGGAAGGAACAGTGTTGAACCGGCGACAGGGTCATGGGCGGCCAAGGCTTATTAATGCAAGTGGGGAGCAAAGGCTGGCCCGTGTGGTCTGATCAAACAGACCAGCTCAAATTGCTCAAGAAGCTAATGCTGGTTCTGATAGAAAGGTGTCAGAATACACAGTGCATCGCAGTTTGTTGCATATGTGGCTGCATAGAACTAGACCACGGAGCAATGGAAGAAGGTGGCCTGGTCTGATTAATCATGTTTTCTTTCACATCACGTGAATGGCCGCTTACCTGGGGAACACATGGCACCAGGATGCACTATGGGAAGAAGCCAAGCCGGCGGAGGCAGTGTGATGCTTTGGGCAATGTTCTGCTGGGAAGCCTTGGGTCCTGCCATCCATGTGGATATTACTTTGACACGTAGCACCTACCTAAGCACTGTTGCAGACCATGTACACTTGGTGTTACAACCCTATGGTTTGTATTTTGTGACATCTCTGTTGTTTTGTGAGTCTCTGTGTGTGTCTGTCCAGGAAGTTCATCTGACTGGTTCCTGCAGGCTGACTGATGCTATGTCCTGATTGGTCCACAATATTTTAAAAAGCATGTAATCACTTCCTCTACCCAGAGAGACCGAGAGATCTTGTGTTTTGCGAGAGAGTTTTGTGACCTGTATGTTGCAGAGTTTGTTTGTGTGTTAGGAGAGTTTGACTGTGTTAAGAATATTAGAGACTCTGAGTATTGCTTGTTTGTTTAAATTGAACACTGTTTGTATCAGAGGAACTTTGTTGGTATATTTGACCCTTTGCCTGTTTTCTGACACTGATTTGGACTGCCCTTTTCAGTTTGTTTGCCTGGTTGTAAATATATTGTAAATACTGATTATTTGGGAAATTAGGGAGTTTTTTTGTTTATTGAAAGTAGGGAGTTTTTTTGTTTATTTTTGTTTATTGTAAACTGTTTTGATCTCTGTTTTTGGTTAGGGAGTTAGGAAGTATATTGTATTTTCCTTTTCTTTTCTTTTTGGGTTAGGGTTTAAGTAAGAGGTTTTAAAAACAAGGAAGTTTTGTTGGCCCAGTCAACTCCTGAATCTAAGGCCCCAAATTAAATCAATAAAATCATCTTTATTCAAATACACTGCTTTTTCAGAGTTTTCATGTTGCCCCCTTTCCCCTAGATGGGGCGTAACATGAAATTGGGGGCTCGTCTGTTGGCTAGATATTTGAATAGCCAAAATTGTTTTGCTAGTTTATTTTTGTTCGTGTTTGCCTGGGGTTTTTCTTTTTGTGTGGGAGGAAATATAGAAATTGGTATGACGTCGAAATTCAAACTAGATAAATTTACGATTGCACCCATGGAGGAGAAATAAAAAAAATGACGATTTGTTGTTAATTGCAGATTTCTTTGACATGGTCGTACCTCGAAATGCGCTTAAAAGGGAGATTAAAGAGGCACTGCACAAGGAGCTTGTAAAACAAAAGATCTTGCCTGGTGATCCAGCACTATCTGAGGATTTGGAGTCTGTGGAAGCAGAGTTCAAATCTGAAGATGAGACTCGCATGGATCCTGTTAATTAAGACAACAATACCAGAGTCAGCTGTTACATGTCCCAGCTGTTACATGTCCGAGCTGTTGAGCTTGAGACGAAGCGAGACATCTGGCTGAAAGAGCTGGAGCTTGAACTGAAGTCCGAGCATGCTCTGTGTCCACCTTCTCCTGTGTTACGGGGAAATACTCCAGTGCAGAGTCCAGTAAGTGCCTTCTCTCCTCTCCCTACAACGTCACAAGCGTTGCAGGTAAGTCCTGGATTTGACATTAGTAGGCAAATTTCGTTAGTTCCTATATTTAGAGAGAGTGAAGTTGACACGTATTTCACTGTTTTTGAGCGTATCGCAGCCACATTACAGTGGCCTAGAAATATTTGGCCTTTATTGTTACAATGCAACTATACAATGTAAAGCGCAAGAAGTGTGTTCTGCATTGATGCTTGAGCAAAGTTTGGACTATCATGCAGTTAAAGCGGCCGTGTTAAGAGCTTATGAACTCGTTCCAGAGCCTTATCAACAGAAGTTTAGGAAACGTGAAAAACCCCAGTCAAACATTTGTTGAATTTGCACGTGAATTTGCACATCCACACTGTTTGAAAAATGGTGTGCTGCTAGCAAAATTACAACTTTTGAGCAACTGAAAGAGCTCATTTTAATGGAAGAGTTCAAAAAAGTTTCGGAAAAGATAGTAGTTTATTTGAATGAACAAAAAGTTTTGTCACTGTCAAAGGCTGCTGTCTTTGCTGATGAGTTTGTGCTCATGCACAAAGTTTCTTTTCCGTCCCCACATTCTTCCCGTCACGCTGTTGTAGATCGAAGACACAGTTCTAAAACAGCAGTGGCTGCTCAAAGAGATGATCAGACTTCTGATTCTTCAATGATGTTGCGGGAATGTTTTTATTGTAATGAGAATGGACATTTGATTGCTGCTTGTCCTGTGCTGCAGCGGAAAAATCAAAATGCATCTAAAAGTGTGGCCTTTGTGCGTACTCACTCTTCCGATTATTTGCTGTCCATTGATCCCTCTTTTGAACCCTTTGTGTGTGAAGGAGCAGTGTCCTTTTCTGAATTGGACTCAGAATCCAAACCTGTACGCATTTTGCGAGATACGGGTGCTGCGCGGTCATTCATTCTTGCAGATGTACTCCCGTTTTCTTCACAGTCCAGCTGTAATTCTGATGTTTTAGTTCAGGGAATCGAACTTGGTGTGGTCAGAGTTCCTTTGCATACTGTATACTTGTGTTCTGATATTGTGACTGGTTTAGTTAAAATGGCCGTATGTACTCAGTTACCACTGAAAGGAATCTCTCTTATCCTTGGGAATGATTTAGCAGGAAGTAAAGTTTCTTGTCTCCCTGAGGTTACTGATGTACCTTGTGTCTCAGAAAATGATGTGTTGACTCAGGAATTCCCAAGTGTATTCCATTCCTGTATTGTGACTCGAGCGCAAGCTTTGAAATATGTTACATGTTAAAATTGTACACTGACTTCTGTGGATGTGGTTCCTTCTAAATATCCTCCCTGCATGGATGGTCTTCATTTAGGAAGTGCTTGTCTTTCTGGTGCTTGTTTGCAGAATTCTGAAGCTCTTGTAAGTCTTAGTTCTAAACTCTCACATTTATCTAGATCATCTCAACATGAACTTGTACAGTTAATTGACAAATATTCTGCACTTTTCCCAGATGTACCTACTGTGACTAATGTTTTGGAACATGACAATGATGTTGGTGATCATCATCCTGTTAAGCAGAGCGCTTATCGTGTTAATCCTGTAGAGCGTGAGATAATGAAACGAGAAACCCAGTATCTCATTGAAAATGGTTTGGCTGTGCCAAGCTCTAGTCCATGGTGTTCCCCATGTTTGTTGGTTCCAAAAGCTGATGGGACATCACGTTTTTGTACTGATTACCGGAAGATCAACCAGTTAACTAAATCAGATTCCTATCCTCTTCCCAGAATGGAGGATTGTATTGATCGCATTGGAAACGCTAAGTTTGTGACTAAATTTGACTTGCTTAAATGATACTGGCAGGTGCCGCTTACAGAGCGTGCTTTGGTGTGACGCGCAGCTAGTGCTCATCATCAAAATTACTCCCCGGCCTCGTGTCGCTCTCTCACAGCTTTCGCTCGCCCAGCTCGTCACATACCCCCATCGCCCTTCGCAGGCCGGGGGGTACCCACGAGACTGCGCTCTACTCCCCCCCCGGGGCCAGTCTCGGCGGCCGCAGCACCTGGGGGTATGGACAGACGAGACGAGACGAGAGAAAAGGAGCCGGAAGCATGAGGAGCGACAGAGACAAGAGAGGGGAGAGAGGAAGAAAGAAAAAAAATTCTGGTCCGGTTCCCGGACACACTGCCGCTTGGTCCTCAGCCAGCTGAGAGGCTCTTCCTCGCGGTGCCATGCGATGGTACTGGACGCTCGGTGGATGGCTTGATCCTCCTCCGCCCCCTGGTGGCCGGCAGTGGCTCCTCCTGTTGAGGGCAGCCGGCAGCGAGTCCCGTGCTTCCAATAAAATCATCTTTATTTAAATACACTGCTTTTTCAGAGTTTTCATGTTGCCCCCTTTCCCCTAGACGGGGCGTAACACATGGTAACAGTATACCCTGGTGGCTGTGGCCTCTTTCAGCAGGATAATGCGCCCTGCGACAAAGCAAAAATCCAATCGAGCATCTGTGGGATGTGCTGAACAAACAAGCCCAATCCATGGAGGCCCCACCTCGCAACGTACAGGACGTAAAGGATCTGCTGCTAACATCTTGGTGCCAGATACCACAGCACACCTTCAGGGGTCTAGTGGAGTCCATGCCTCGACGGGTCAGGGCTGTTTTGGCAGCAAAAGAGGGACCAACACAATATTAGGAATGTAATGTCATAATGTTATGCCGGATTGGTGTATAATGTCTAAAATGGACCATTAAAAATAAAGTGTTACCTAATTAGTTTCTTATGTCACTATGCCCTTTAATTTACAGATCTTTGGTAAAGCTTCAATGAAATGACCTGCAACAACCAATCAACAGCAAGAAAAGGTCTGGAAGCAGGTACTATTCCTAATCTTCCTTATGAGTCAAGTGGATGACCTCAATAGAAAATCTAGAAGTCAATAGGAGTGCCTGTTATTGACATCTAGTTTTATCACGTCAAGTATGAGGGCCTCTATAGAAAAACATATCTGTGTTGCTTTTGGGCATTTATATAGATATTCATTTTGCAAACACTGTTAATAAAGCCACTAACAAAGGAGAATAACAAGCAGTTCTTAACTAAAACAACTTTACAATATAATTCTATTATATATCTAACATAATCTAGAACTTGGAAAGTTAAATTAATGTTATCAAATAATCTGTGAGGTCCAAAAAAAAAAAAACGAAAACATTAAATTATCTGATAAATTTCTGATGTTCTGTTGCACAGTCAAGGGATTTGATTAAAAACAGATCTTTATCGTCATTTTATTTATTCATATATAACTCACACATTAACTTTCAGAATACATTATATAGCAGAATGCAGTCTATAGCATTTCATTGTGTGAACTAAACCTTTGTTTTCCACAAAGAAAAGTAGAGAAGGAAAACATATTTTTCTGGCTGCCTTGAGACATTTGAGGCAATTAGGGGACACATCAATGTGACACATTCTGCTTAATGGCTTTAAATTGTGAGAGAAGGATACATAAGTACATAATTTCTGCCTGACAGCAATGTACCATTTCTCTCATGGCTTAAGTTTGAAAATTATTTTCGAGAACCAAGCACCTTTGCATTTATGCCTTGCATTGAAACCTTGCATGTTCAACTAAATTGGGAGCTTAGTTTAATGTCTAAGATATTTGTTTATAAAATAACTAATTATAATATTTACAAGTCATAATCGTGATCATAAAGCTATTTGGATCAATGACATAAGAGTGCACACAATATACACAGATCAGGCATAACATTATGACCGGTGAAGTGAATAACACAGATTATCTCTTCATCACGGCACCGGTTAGTGGGTGGGATATATTAGGCAGCAAGTGAACATTTCATCCTCAAAGTTTATGTGTTAGAAGCAGGAAAAATGGGCAAGCGTAAGGATTGAGCATGTTTGACAAGGGCCAAATTGTGATGGCTAGACAACTGGGCTGCAGCTGTTGTGGGGTGTTCCTGTTAGTGGTCAGTATCTATCAAAAGTGGTCCAAGGAAGGAATGGGCCGCCAATGCTCATTGATGCATGTGGGGAGCGAAGGCTGGCCCGTGTTGTCTGATCAAACAGACGAGCTACTGTAGCTCAAATTGCTCAATAAGTTAATGCTGGTTCTGATAGAAAGGTGTCAGAATACACAGTGCATCGCAGTTTGTTGCGTATGGGGCTGCATAGCTGCTGACCAGTCAGGGTGCCCATGCTGACCCATGTCCACCATTGAAAGCGCCAACAGTGGGCACGTGAGCATCAGAACTGGACCACAGAGCAATGGAAGAAGGTGGCCTGGTCTGATGAATCACGTTTTCTTTCACATCACGTGGATGGCCGCTTACCTGGGGAACACATGGCACCAGGATGCACTATGGGAAGAAGCCAAGCCGGCGGAGGCAATGTGATGCTTTGGGCAATGTTCTGCTGGGAAACCTTGGATCCTGCCATCCATGTGGATGTTACTACCTAAGCATTGTTGCAGACCATGTGCACCCTTTCATGGAAACGGTATTCCCTGGTGGCTGTGGCCTCTTTCAGCAGGATAATGCGCCTTGCCACAAAGCAAAAATGGTTCAAGGAGCACAAGAAGTTTAAGGTGTTGACTTGGCCTCCAAATTCCCCAGATCTCAATTCAATTGAGCATCTGTGTGATGTGCTGAACAAACAAGTCTGATCCATAGAGGCTCAACCTCGCAACTCACAGGACTTAAATGATCTGCTGCCAACATCTGCACAGCACACCTTCAGGGGTCTAGTGGAGTCCATGCCTCGGCAGGTCAAGGCTGTTTTGGCAGCAAAAGGGTGATCAACACAATATTAGGAAGGTAGTCATAATGTTATGCCTGATCAGTGTATATATACAGAAATTATAACCTTGTAATTATAATACAAATATTGTGTGGTGTAACCATCAAGTAAAATAGATTTTCCTTACACCTTGAATACATGTGACTGTATAATCTGTACTGTATCAAAAAAATGAGAACCGTTAGCAGTCTGATATTTTTTTACCCGTTTTAAATATCAAAATACATTTTAATGTTCATTACAGAAGAGGAGTATTCAAGTCATTTCATACATGAAACGTGTTTTTGAATAAATTAATAAATAGGACAAAAGAATAAGCATCATGTCATTGACCCATTTATTAGAAATAAGCATAAAATCCTGTGTGGAATATATTTACAGTAGACAGACAAGTCAAGGATACAACAATCCTCTGGTTAGCAATCTAACACCCTTTGTTTCCTGCTTTCCTCAAACTATTATAAAACTCTTCTGAATGGTTGTGGGATTTTCTATCAGGAGGATAGAATATAGGCTGTGACATCATCTAGTCCAGAGCTCTCGTTATCCAGATACTCCAGAATGACATTGCCTCCATTGTGCAGGGGACAGTCTGAGTGGGAAAGCAGCGTCTGGAGGCTAGCGTCCATCTTAAAGGCTTCCCCCGTCTCAGGGTGACACAAACGCAGTTTCTGTGCAAAGCATATAGTTATGTTAATGCCAATTGGATTCACCAAATTATGAATTAATAAATCTATGTAAGTTCTAATCCTAGAGAACAAAGTGTAATGTAGTGCTGTGTGGCTGACCTTAGCTGTGAGCACATTGTTGTTGTTCTTCAGACTGGCCTGAGATGCCGCAAAGTCCACTACTTTGCCGACACTCCATTTAGAGCAGAAGAACATGGGCAAACTGGAGTCTTTCGCTTCTTTGGGCAGAAACACCTGGAAATATGTCCGTTCTGTCTTCAGAGGACATTAGAAGAGGAATTTCTGTTGTGATATTTGCTCATAAATTATGGAAGGTACATTATAATATCAGTTTTGCTCTGATACCTGTGGCAGGCCTTTATCTCCGGACGCATGCATTTTAAGCTTCATCAGGGCAACTTTTGCAGCAGTTGCAGTGTTTTTTGCTCCTTTTCTACCTTTACTTGGTGGTGCATTCTTCTTTGACTCTGTTGGAAGTAACGTTAAGATTATTTTTTGGCTTTCTAAGAATTCTTTGGCATCACAAGCTCTTCACAATGAGACTCTACTGCCCTCATGTGGACAAGAAGAGCAGGTACACCATTTGCAATGTAAATGATTTGAAGCCAATATAAAACAGTTTTAGCAGACCTGAATGTAAGTTTGCAGTCTAATGCTAAAAACCGACCCACTATCTTCTGCACCAGCTCCTGTGTTGCAGCCATGCGAGGCTTTGGGGTCTCCAGCTTCTCACACTTATGGTCATCCTGATGCCGATGTCTGAGACCAGAGAAATACAGTCAGGTATGTAGAAGAGCACTGCATATTAGATTAGGACACACTACCTAGAAATTCAGCTGCTTTGATTACATACACAAAACAATAATCTTTATTGTTTTTCTACTATAGTCATTCATGCATAAGGGTGAGACATAATGGTGTCAGTTAGTAAAAAACGTAGGGCTATTAAAATGATGTTTGTAAGAGGTTTTGTACATGAGGCAGAAGTGTTTTTCACAGTGTGGGCAGATGACAGGCAGCAGCTCTTTCCCTTTACAGTCATTAAAGCTGCACGGATACAATGTGCTTCCTTCAGACACTGAGATCTCTTTCTTCTCCGTTACCTGAAAGAATCATCAATAATTATCAAAACAGTCACTCAGTGAAAAAATAAATAAATAAATAAATATATCACTGATTCTTGAGATAAGAGACAAAACATGTTTTAGAATTTTTTACAATTTAATAATACACTATTATAAATTGGTAGATTTGTAGACAAAGGTGTCAGCTAATGAAATTTTTTTCTTCTAAAAATTTACATTTATTCAAAACGCATTAAAAAGCATGCTGTTTTCATTTGATTCATCCAACAACAATGTAAAGTCTTCAATTATGTAATAATGGTGTTTAGTAAATGAGCTAAGTGGAAAAAATACATTCTCAAAAAATGTTACTGGGTTAGGGTTATTATGAACAATCCATTAATTATTATGAACAATTCCTTCATTCTCTACCCTCCTTTTTTAATATTAAACATATATAACCAATGGTAAATCAGGCATAAAATCATGTAGTTCAGTTGATGTTTTAATATTTTAAAACTAACTACTAACAACAAGTAGTTGTAATAACTTACAACTAGCTAATTTGTAAATTAATATTTAATTTAATACAACAATCCCTCCCTTGGCTTGTTTTCCTCTTTTTAGCGGTACAGTACATCTCATTCTGAGTTTCCAGTAGCTCACACTACTTCTGGAGTCCTGGCTTCTGTGTTCCAAACTTCAACAAGAAGCGTATATTAGATGAGTGTAATGGTAAGCATTATGTGCCGCCCTATAGCAGCAACAGAAATGTTCCCAATGTGAAGCCAAAGGATCTGTAGCCTGTCTTTAAACCGCATCAATTGTCATTTTTATTTGTGGCGACCTGCATGACTTAAGCGGTGGGGAAACTGGCATATTCGCTCTCTATTAAGTCCATTACATCAGGGTTTGCTATTGCTGTGATCTCATGTGAGTGACAGGTTGTAAAAAGGAAAAAAAAGATGTCTACAAATTAATTATTTATATTATTTATAATATTCCATAAAAATAAGAATCATCAATTTTTAATTCATGGTGACAGTAGATGTAAAGATGATATGTATAGGTAAATCAGGCCAAATATATATGTAAATAAAATCATACGGCAACATTAGAATAATTCCCCTTATGCAATGTATATTTGATATATTACAGATCCCTGCCTTTCGATTTAAATGTATATTTTTTTAATTTGTAACATTTTTAAACACGTTTGGCAGTTTTACATTGTGACCTCATGCTGAGGACAGGTTAAATTACATGTATTTTCCAAGTATAAAGCATGTATTTAAAATAATACTAAATAAATTATTTAATTACTTAAGTATCCAGCATACCTAAATGTAACTTTTTAAGTATTTTTACTTGGATGAATTTCTTTATTTTTAACATAAAGAGGGCTTTTGTGTGTATGACATGTTTTGTCCCTTATCTCAAGATCAGTGATATTTATATGCTTTTATTTTACTGCCTTTAGTAAAACTGTCAGTAATCAGCACCTGACATTTCTCACTCACTTCTGGACAAGAATGGGAGTCCCGGCTTCTGTGTTCCAAACTTTAACCAGTAGAGGAGATAAAATGTTACATGATTGAAAAAAATATTGTAATTAATTGATTGAAGTGTCTCAAATGCAATGCCTTATTCAATACTAATACTCTTACTGTATTCAGTTCAACACCTGTGTATGTTTTGATAAATACCATGTTAGCAACCAGCAAATGATTACCCTAGTTGTGTACCATGTATGTAAAGGTAGGCAATTTATATTTTTGGTGTATTCCTTGTCGTAATTATTAATCATATGTGCACAAATTAGTACAGATCTGATTAACGTATTATATTGTAATTGTGAGTTTTCAAATCCAACGTCACAAAATCTTACCAAAACACTCCAGAACAACTGCTACAAACGAATGGTAGAAAATCTGCATTAAAACATAAAAACGGTTTATGAGTATTAGAGCAGATGGCTGTTGCTGTGCTGACTCACATCACAGTGACGTTATACACTATGTTTACAGTGGCTATTTGTATAAATAAAGACCGTGGAAACAAAATTATTGATTTACTGGAATTTCAGCGGTTTGGATGACATTAATAAAGAGCATACCTTTTTGTTTGCAAGATTTAATTTCACAATGTTTTCCAACGTCTAGTTCAGCCATGTTTAAATTACGTCACACAATAATTTCAAAATAAAAGTCTATTTGGAAAAAGTCTCAAATAATTGCAAATTGTTGTATTTAATACCACGTCTATTGTATGTGGTTTCTATTTTGTAAATACTATTTAATTAATACTTCATCTAAATAAAAAAAAAATAAAAAAAGTTCATACAGGTAAAATTCTTTTTTTTCTTCTGTAGAACACGAAATGAGAAATTCTGAAGAATGTACAGGCAGCTATTTCAGTATTCATCTCTGAGATGTAGGGAATGAGACATTGTGTCAATGCATAAAAACATAAAAAACAGTCAGAGAATGAAAATAGTCTCAGTACGGTCCGGTGTGTGAGTAGAGCGCTTTGTCTCAGGGCAAGTGCCTGGAGAAGGTGAAAATGCAACATATAGGGTACAATCAGCCACTGTACTGAAGGGGAAAGAGCAATCCAGTTCTGGATTCAATTCTCCTAAATAGAAGAATCTAAGAGGCAAGAAAAGGGACATCCAGGTTGTAAAACATCGCAAATGTGTTCAGCGAGGACCATCCCATGGCCAAACAAATGTCCTATAATGATACGGCATTAACCCACAGCATTGTGAAGCAGATGAAGAGCAGCTCTGATACTCTGAACTGGCTTGTGTGCTTCACATAAATGCGTAATTTATGGAGCATTCTTCCGCGGAGCTGAAGGGTATAACGCTTTCAAAATAATTTTCGCTGGTCGCTGGCTCAACAAGGATTAAGAGTGGACTGGGTGAGTTTTGCTGCTCCCTCTCTTTGGGAAAAAAATATGACATAACTTGAGATCACTTCTGGGCTGCAATGAATCATGTAGCAAAGCCCTCTACATAGCCAAATAAGCTGAATGAGCCAAATAAGCTGGGTGTGTCCAATAAGGGAGACATCCAAAATGTGCAGTGATGGGGAGGCTCTAGGTCAGGAAAGGTTTGAAAACCCCTGCTCTAATTGATGCTTCCTAGTTGCTTTGCTTCTCCCTCATCCAGTCACATGAAAACCGATCAAAGTCCACCATTATGAATGAGTTATTAATTCTTATCTAAATGCATTTCAAGGAGGTGAGAAAGGAGGACAGAGGAAGCTTTCAGAGGATGCTTGAGTGAGGAAGGGACAGATGCATGTCTAGAAGTCTTTTTCATCTAAAAAATCGCCCTTTAGTTCCTAATGTAAATGTTGTGTGCCGAAGGGGGCTGTGGAGCTGTCACATAAACAATTTCATTGCATATACAAGTTTATAAGACCCTAACAGTAGCCTATATTATCGGATTGAATACGTGTACTAGTTGATCTCCATATGGTTTCCAACTCTACTACAAAATATCTTATCTTTCCTGTTGGTCCAAGCTGGTTTATGCTGGTTAGCTGGTATAGTGCTGGTCTAGCCATAGTCATGCACTCCCTCTTCCCACGCTGGTCCCAGCCTGCAAAGCATACCTTATGCTTGTGACCAGCAATGCTGAATTTTCAGCAGGATACAATACTAATATACACTGACCAGGCATAACATTATGACCACTGACAGGTGAAGTGAATAATACTGATTATCTCTTCATCATGGTACCTGTTAGTGGGTGGGATATATTAGGCAGCAAATGAACATTTTGTCCTCAAAGTTGATGTGTTAGAAGCAGAAAAAATGGACAAGCGTAATGATTTGAGCGAGTTTGACAAGGACCAAATTGTAATCGCTAGACGACTTGGTCAGAGCATCTCCAAAACTGTAGCTCTTTTGGGGTGTTCCTGGTCTGCAGTGTTCATTATCTATCTAAAGTGATCCAAGGAAGGAACAGTGGTGAACTGGCGACAGGGTCATGGGTGGCCAAGGCTCATTGATGCACGTGGGGAGCAAAGGCTGGCCCGTGTGGTCCGAGCAGACGAGCTACTGTAGTTCAGTAATGGTTTGAGGGGCACAACAATGAGTTTGAGGTGTTGACTTGGCCTCCAAATTCCCCAGATCTTAATCCAATCGTTCTGTAGGATTAAAATAGTTTTAATCCTACAGAACAAAGTTTAATCTATAATAATGTGGCTGACCTTAGCTGTAAGCACATTGTTCTTTAGATTGGGTGAGTAGTGAGCCCACTACTTTGCCAACACTCAGCATCTGATGTTGGGTAAAGGTTATATATGCCACTATTAGACATCAAATGTATCCACAGCAGCTATTCTGTGATATCTGTTGTCATTTTATCAACTTTGCCAACTTTTTAAACTCTGGTGTTGCTTATATGCAGCTATAATATAAATATATTAATACATTTTGAATCCAACTTTGAATGTCTTGGACCACTTTTTTGTATATGCAGCCATTTATTATCAAGTTGTGCAAGGCTCAGTTATGCTGTGATTTTTACAGCCACAATTATCTTAAACACTGAAAACAGACGCAGTGCCCAGACGCACCTGAATTACACACATCTCTCGAACACAGAAGGAATCTATTTCAACTCTTTCTCTTTTGGGGGAAAACAGCAATTCAGGGCTGTTGAGATTGTGTGTGTGTGTGTGTGTGTCTGTCTATCTCTGTACTTTTGCAAAAATGGCAAAAGCCAGTGTTTCATGGGCTCAGGATCAGTTTTGCTGTCCAATCTGTCTGGATCTACTGAAGGATCCAGTGACCATTTCATATGGACAGAGTTTCTGTATGAGCTGTATTACAGGCTGCTGGAATCAGGAGGATCAGAAGGGAGTTTACAGCTGCCCTCAATGCAGACAGACCTTCACTCCAAGACCTGCTTTAGCTAAGAATGTAATGTTTGCTGAAATGCTGGAAAAGCTGAAGAAGACAAGACTCCAAACTGCTGATTGTTGCGCTGGATCGGGAGATGTGGAGTGTGACGTCTGTACTGGGAGAAAACACAAAGCTGCCAAGTCCTGTCCAGTGTGTCTGAACTTTTACTGTCAAAATCACCTGCAACAACATAAGAAGTTCTTTAAAAATAAGAAACACAAATTGATTGATGCCACTGGATGACTACAAGAGATGATCTGCACAAAACATGATGTACAGTTAAAAATCTACTGTCGAACTGACAAGGAGCGCATTTGTTATCTGTGTACAATGGATGAACACAAAAACCATGAAACTGTAGCAGTTGTAACAGAGAGGAAATAGAAACAGATACAGAGATATAATAAATTAATATTGACAGTGATTGAAAAATGCTTGTTTCATTATTTAGTTACATCAGGTTTATGCTGTATTTTCTAACAGAAGATCCTGAAAGAAACTCAAAGAAGATATGATGAGAGAATCCAGGAGATAGAGAAGGGGCTTCAGGAGCTGAGACAGGGTGTGAACTTTTATGAGGTAAGTTTGAGCAGAACAACAGCCTGCAGACAGAAGAGCAGTTTCAGACCCATGTTCACAAAGAGTACGTTTATATGGACAACAATACTCTGATATTAACCTGATTAAGACAATACTCTGATTAAGAAGCTACCATGTAAACAGAAATGTCTAATTACCTTAATCCGGCTAAAGTCATACTCGAAGTAAACACAAATCGAATTAAAACATGTGGAGTATTCCTATTTTAGTCGCATTATCAAAGTGCATTATCGACATGTAGACACCTTAATCTAACTATTAACGTCGTGTAGGAGTTTTCGCATTTCGCGACAGGACACAGACGCACATGCAGTGGTCAACCATTTGGCGGAAAACAAGAGAGCATGGCTTGGCTTCAAGCAACTTTCTCCCACCAGTCCTTACTTTGTACTGCCATCCAGTACCTCAAAGTTTGTTGCAGTGGCAGAGGAGGCCCGCCGTCATCTATTTGCACATATAGCATGACAAATAATTAACTGCACTTGAAGCTTTCGTAAAATTTTAAAATGAAACACCCAAAACTGTATATGGTATCATAATGAAGACGAATTGTATGTTGATATGTGAAATTCTGGAGGGAACGTCGGACGGCGTGGCATGGAGACGTAATGACGTGTGCCATTAATCGATCTATGTTCTATAACATGTAAAATGGGAACATGAACAGAAAATTCTAAAAGCAACTCATGTAAACACCTTAATCAGAAAATTGGGTAACACTTTACATTAAGGGGGGGACAAGCAGAATAACTTAATGAGATATTAATAATGAATATTTTAATTCCAATATTTTAATTCCAATATTGGTTACTTGTGAACTTTAGTATAAACATGTGAACCATTTATTAATGAGTTACAAACATTAATAAAAAAAAGTGAACCTTAATGTAACACTTTCACAGGTTGTTAATGTTTGTAACTCATTAATAAATGGTTGAGTTAAATAAGTGTGAATAAATACATTTATTAAGCATTTATAACATGTGAGTTAAAAATGGCTCACTATTCATCCTAGTCATCCTTTTTAGTCAACTGCTTATCAACGATCTATAATGCATTTGTAAATTAGTTATTAGTCATTTAAAAACACCTTTATGAACCCTTTACAAAGGGAACCTTAATGTAAAGTGTTACCGAATATTGTCTTATTCAGAATAAGGCCAATAATTAGATTAAGTCAAGTCAAGTCAACTTTATTTATATAGCGCTTTTTACAATGCAGATTGTTTCAAAGCAGCTTCACAGTGTTAAACAGGAAAATAATGCAACCGAATTTGATTCGGCTGTACAGCCGCTTTGGAGAAAACGGTGATGTCATCTAGTTAATTTCAATTGTTATATATATTCAAGTAATGTAGTTGACCTAGTTAATTTAGTTTAGTAATTAAATTTATTTGGATATTTATTTGAAGATTGTGTGTCCCCAACTGAGCAAGCCAAGCCAAAGGCGACAGTGGCAAGGAACCAAAACTGAGAAGATTACTGCTGACCATGTAAACGTAGTCACTGTGAGCAGCAGTATGAGCTGATTGTGTGTGTCCTAACAGCGCTCTGCACAGGCAGCAGTGGAGCACAGTGAGTGGATCTTCACTGAGTTGATCCGCTCCATTGAGAGAAGCCACTCTGAGGTTACACAGCTGATCAGAGATCAGGAAAAGGCTGCAATGAGTCAAGCTGAAGGACTCTTGAAGCAACTGGAGCGGGAGATTGATGATCTGAGAAGGAGAGACACTGAGTTGGAGCAGATTTCACACACACAAGATCACATCCATTTCCTGCAGGTAAGAGATCAGTAGAATGACTCATTGTGCTTTATAAACAGAGAAGAGTATAAAATGTGACTACTGTGCCCGAAAAACTAACTTTTTCTTTCTTTCTTTCTATCTTTCTTTACCATGCATTACCATTCAATAACCAATTACTATTCAGTTACCACCATTGTGTTTGTTACATTACTGACAATTAATTGAACATTAAAATCTGGATTATGCTTAAATTAGGCCTAATGAGAGAATGACTTAGAGTGAAGTACAAACGAGTCACTACCAGTGTTGGGGGTAACACATTACAAGTAACGTGACTCTGTCCCCATGTTGAGAGAAATCAGGAGTTATGCTGCTTTCACGTGCTATCGGAAATGTCCTACTTCCCACTTCTGATTAACGGTGATTACGATCTCATCGCATTCAAATTTTGACTTGAGAGGGCGTTCATGTCTAATTTTTTACTTATAGGAAACTAGTATTTACGATAATTTTGATAGCATGTGAAAGCAGCATAAGTGCAGAGGCATTGTGTGCGCTGTGGGAACTTGTTGGTTATTGTAGTTCTAGACTAAATGTGAGCATACATTTACTCATCTCACTCATCACTCATCTCATCGCACAAAAACAGATTCAGTATTCCTCACAATAAAAACAGTCAAATGCAAATTAAGAATATTACGCAAACCTGCAATGATTAAATAGATTAACACAAATTTGTTATATACTTGTTACTACTCACTTTATTAACCAATGTATTTGTTACTGACCTCCGATTATCCAATTTAACTAAACTGATAAGCAAAAATTACTTTAGATAAAACATCACCTGTGTTTGAGCTGTGCCCTCTACTGTACAGACATGAATTTGCATTTCCTTCAGCCTGAGGCTTATTCATTTCACTTTTGGGGCCCTATCATACACCTGGCACAATGCAACTTCATACAACTTGCGGCGCAAGTGTTTTTTGCTAGTTTCAGCCCGACGTAGTTATAATTTTCACGTCCTGCGCCACGTTGTTTAAATAGCAAATCCACTCGCGGCCATCTGTTCGCCCATGGCCGTGCTGGTCTGAAAACGAGGTGTGTTCAGGTGCATTGTTGGCGCATTGCTATTTTGAGGCAACTGAAATAGACTGCACCATTGACCTAGTGGGTTAAACCACTGAACTAATATGCAGAAGGTTGCTGGTTCAATCCCACCTAGCCACCACCAGTGTGTCCTTGAGCAAGGCACTTTACTCCATGTTGCTCCAGGGGGATTGTCCCTGTAATAATTGCACTGTAAGTCGCTTTGGAAAAAAGCGTCTGCCAAATGCATAAATGTAAATATATTGTTTTTAATTTAAGGGCGCGTTAGTAATGTGCACCTATAGGCGGGTCCACAACACGCGTACACTTATTACACACACAGGGACAAGCAGCAGCACACAATGCCCTTTCAAGTGCGCTTTAGACCATGCGCTTAGTTCGTTAAAATAGGGCCCTTGATGTGAAAAGGCCTTTATATTTCCCAAAAATAGAACTTTTGTTTAAAAAAAAACAAGCAAGACAAAGGTAACGCAAAAGTAATGCAATGCATTACTTTCCATAAAAAGTAACTAATGTAATTAGTTACTTTTTAGGGAGTAATGCAATATTGTATCTCACATTACTTTTAAAAGTTACTTTCCCCAACACTGGTCACTATGAATAAGTCACTTAAGATTTCTCAAGCACATTGAAAATCATGTTGTATTATAATGTCCATTTATGTCTGTATTAGTTAGCTTATGTACTAGCATAGCATACAGATAAGCGATTAGCCTGATAGCTTAGTTTATACACACATTTGCACTTACCCTACATATATTCTTAATCATCTTTAATATAATTGTGTTAAATTGTGTTAAATATCCAAATATTTCAGTTATAAATAAAACAAATTAATGATGTTCAATTATTCACTATTATTATTATTATTATTTATTTATTAATTAACAGTTACATTCAATTGGTTTTGTTATGCACTAATGTGTTTTCGTATGCATTATAAAGCTATGCATATTTTCAAACTAATATAATTTGTACTTAGGATAATCATTAACTGATTAGTTAATATAGTTAAGACCTGATTTCGAAGGAGGACCCAAGTGTCTAAAATGTAAGTCACTCAATATCAACTTGTTTATTGAACGTTTGTATAAAATCAATATCACGTTTGCAGTCATGCTCATATTCGTAAAAACAGCTCTCTTGCTCTTGTGATATTGCTTAATTATATCCTATGTTATTATAATATAAAAACAAGATCTCATACAAGTACTTTTTTGCAGTCATATCTTGAATTTGTGGGCATTTGATTTTTTTTAGACTATCCTTCGAACCCGGCACAACAGTAACAAAAGAAATCCCATTAGAGCAACACTATGTAACTGATCATCACTTATCTGGAACCTATGTTTCCTACATAGCTTGTTTATGTGTCACTGCTGTGTCTTCAAGTGTAAGACAATAAAAAGTTTTTAAAAAAATCTTCTAATCTTTTGCTATTTTCATGAGAGATACAAACTGTAAAACATTTAAGCAATATTTTGAAGAAGGCATGAAATATTATATGGGTCTTTATGTTGGAAAACAACATTTCTGAAATACTTAAATGTTCCTGTCCATTTAATGGTTAATGACTTCACAATGGAAGGTAAATATGAACATGTTAGTTAAAATGTTACATTTTCATAGAAATTATTTTTGTCTAAATAAACGTGACAACCTGAAACCTGTGTTTTTGTTGAATTAAAAAAAAAAAGTTCATTAAATGGCTATGATATTGGTCACTTTGTTTGCTTAATCTAGATACCACCAGAATATTACGTAATGGAGCAAAGAATATTCGAAAACTGACTCATTTCATTTGTTTATTTTGACTAGAATGTCTTCTGTGTAATTCGACTGAATTGAGGAAATACTGAAAATAAAGGAATTATTATTTTTTACCTTACCCATGAAGACACCTTACCCCGCCCATTGTGACTACATTCTGTCGACTAATTCTAATGGGCGTGTCTTCAGAGACATTTGTGGGGAAATTTACGTGCGCACAGGTGTTGAATTTCAGGAAGAGAACGTTGGCTTATGTTGGTGCTTTGAATTGAATCTGAAAAGCAGGCTGTCAAGAATAGCCACTTTCTCTCACGATCCTACTGCGTACAATTTTAAGCTCTGTGGATCTTTAATTACAATTACAAGCAATAACTTCGAATAAAAATGAGTAAAATTTCAAAGATGTTTAAAGTGAGCTCTTCAAGCTCCTCTAGCTCCAGACCCAGTTCTAGTTCTGGATCTAGTTCTAGATCTAAGCACCGGTCCCGGTCTGGTACATCACCACAGGAGGCTATCAACAGATTGAGAGAGACAGAGGCCATGTTAACGAAAAAACAGGAATATCTGGAGAGCAGAATCGAGCAGGAGATTAACATTGCCAAGAAGAATGGAACCAAAAACAAGAGAGGTATGTTTCTGCTTCTACGAGCACTTTTGGCCATTTGGACTTTACATCATACGATAATTCAGATAGATAAGAGAAGTCATTTTTATATTTTTGTATCCGTGAAAGTTCATGGCAGCGATGGAAATGACGTATGTTTATGGAATAAAATAGCCGCTTCGTTTGTCGTGATAAGATTAATATTTTGCGTAGGCCTATCTTGATAAAATTACACACAGCCTAATGATGCACAATAAAAAATATTGTGGTCTCAAGTAGCCTAATATTTTCCTTTTTTATTGTTATTATTTTTTTTTATCTCAGTCGTGCTCTTGTTGTCTCCGTAAACATGTACAAAAACTTTTGAAAAATATGGAAAACTTTTTCTGTTAAGATTGATAAAAAAAATCATTTTCACAAACAAATACACAATGGTTTATTCCACTCTTCATTTAGATATTTAAGTTTTAAACATGCAATTCATATTTTTATGATGGATTTTCAGTTTATTTTAAAAAGATTTCTATACAGTACGTAATGCACTTGAAAATAGCAATAATAATAATGAAAATTAATTTTGTTTTACTCTTTTTAATATAAACTAAGTGATTAAGAGCAAACTGTTATATAATTTGCCTTTGAACGTGTGGCAACACCCTACTGAAACATGTAGGCTAAGTGAAACATGGCTTTTGTTTATGTGGTGTGACGCCCAGCTGTTGTACCAGAAGCATGCAGTTCATCTGGACACACCTAATTTACTGTTGTCCCTTTGTGCATTGAGCATGGAGTTTACACCTATGCGTCAAGAGTTGAGCATTCATTTTAAAGACAAAAAAATATATAAAATTTAAAAGATTGGTTCACCCAAAAATTACATTTCTATCATTAATTACTCACCCTCATGTCGTTCCAAACCCGTAAGACCTTCTTTCATCTTTGGAACACAAATTAAGATATTTTTGATGAAATCTGAGAAGTTTCTGAACCACCCATAAGGCAGCAATGTCATTGCAACTTTCAAGGCCCAGAAAGGTAGTAAAGACATAATGCCCATCTCGTGAAGTCGCATTCATAGCCGTTCATTTACCGGGTTGTTGCTCCAGCATAGTCACCGTATGTAACTTTTACCAAGACCCACTCGTTTAAAACTCCTTAAATTATATTAACGTCTGCTATATAACATTTATATAATAAACATATAAATAATTACAGCTCTGTGGAAATTATCATTATTAATATTACACAATTACAATTATTATTAGTTGGGAATTATCAGGCTCTCCGCGAGAGACGTTCTGTGTATAGATCACGTTGTCATCAGCAGGTATTTCATAATCTAGACAAACTGACAAAAACATTATTAATAATTCTGATAACGTGCCAGATGAGATGGACTAGCCATGATGTATTCGCTCTGACAGTGCGCATTCCAGAGAACACAGCTTGTTCCATTCTCTTCACTCTTTAGTCTATTAAACAACACATAAACCTTTTAAAACTGTAGTTTAAAACGAATGCTTATATTTATGGGAAGTTGATAGACTCACCTGTCTCCATTTGAAAACATTAGACTTTGTACATTTATTTTGCCTGTTGTTAATATGCTGTTGTTATAAATAAAAAGATGCAACAGCAGTAATGTTATAAAGACTTTACTTACACTGTATTTTTTTTTTTTGCACTCTTTCAGACTCTATTTATTGATGTAGAAGTGTGTTTTATGTAAGAAGGGAGTGAAATTGTTTAATAAAACAGTTTGTTCAGTTCAGTGCTGTTGCACATAATCGGTATCGGTTATTAAAAGAAAAGTATCGGTCGATCACTAGTGACGAGAATACTTTTTGTGCACAAAAAACAAACAAAAATAATGACTTGAGAGAATGTCTCCTCCATGTCAGTCTCTTACACTGTTCACATAGAAAACACAGTGCAACACTTCCGGGTTCTACGTCAGAGCGCTGGTATTCTTGTCGCTTCTTCCTGGTCATGTGTAGTTAAACAATAATTTAACTTTCTTCTTCACTTGTCTTAGGTCAACTTCTATGAGCTTATCTGATCTTTAATTTACAAAAGAATTTACAAAAGTAAACCTACCAGTAATTGTGTGTAGTATTTTTATTATTAATGAAAGTATTATATATATATATATATATATTACACACTCACCTAAAGGATTATTAGGAACGCCTGTTCAATTTCTCATTAATGCAATTATCTAATCAACCAATCACATGGCAGTTGCTTCAATGCATTTAGGGGTGTGGTCCTGGTCAAGACAATCTCCTGAACTCCAAACTGAATGTCAGAATGGGAAAGCAAGGTGATTTAAGCAATTTTGAGCGTGGCATGGTTGTTGGTGCCAGACGGGCCGGTCTGAGTATTTCACAATCTGCTCAGTTACTGGGATTTTCACGCACAACCATTTCTAGAGTTTACGAAGAATGGTGTGAAAAGGGAAAAACATCCAGTATGCGGCAGTCCTGCGGGCGAAAATGCCTTGTTGATGCTAGAGGTCAGAGGAGAATGGGCCGACTGATTTAAGCTGATAGAAGAGCAACTTTGACTGAAATAACCACTCGTTACAACCGAGGTATGCAGCAAAGCATTTGTGAAGCCACAACACGCACAACCTTGAGGCGGATGGGCTACAACAGCAGAAGACCCCACCGGGTACCACTCATCTCCACTACAAATAGGAAAAAGAGGCTACAATTTGCACGAGCTCACCAAAATTGGACAGTTGAAGACTGGAAAAATGTTGCCTGGTCTGATGAGTCTCGATTTCTGTTGAGACATTCAGATGGTAGAGTCAGAATTTGGCGTAAACAGAATGAGAACATGGATCCATCATGCCTTGTTACCACTGTGCAGGCTGGTGGTGGTGGTGTAATGGTGTGGGGGATGTTTTCTTGGCACACTTTAGGCCCCTTAGTACCAATTGGGCATCGTTTAAATGCCATGGCCTACCTGAGCATTGTTTCTGACCATGTCCATCCCTTTATGACCACCATGTACCCATCCTCTGATGGCTACTTCTAGCAGGATAATGCACCATGTCACAAAGCTCGAATCATTTCAAATTGGTTTCTTGAACATGACAATGAGTTCACTGTACTAAAATGTATATACACTCACCTAAAGGATTATTAGGAACACCATACTAATACTGTGTTTGACCCCCTTTTGCCTTCAGAACTGCCTTAATTCTACGTGGCATTGATTCAACAAGGTGCTGAAAGCATTCTTTAGAAATGTTGGCCCATATCGATAGGATAGCATCTTGCAGTTGATGGAGATTTGTGGGATGCACATCCAGGGCACGAAGCTCCCGTTCCACCACATCCCAAAGATGCTCTATTGGGTTGAGATCTGGTGACTGTGGGGGCCATTTTAGTACAGTGAACTCATTGTCATGTTCAAGTTGCTCTTCTATCAGCTTGAATCAGTCGGCCCATTCTCCTCTGACCTCTAGCATCAACAAGGCTATTTCACCCACAGGACTGCCGCATACTGGATGTTTTTCCCTTTTCACGCCATTCTTTGTAAACTCTAGAAATGGTTGTGCGTGAAAATCCCAGTAACTGAGCAGATTGTGAAATACTCAGACCGGCCCGTCTGGCACCAACAACCATGCCACGCTCAAAATTGCTTAAATCACCTTTCTTTCCCATTCTGACATTTAGTTTGGAGTTCAGGAGATTGTCTTGACCAGGACCACACCCCTAAATGCATTGAAGCAACTGCCATGTGATTGGTTGATTAGATAATTGCATTAATGAGAAATTGAACAGGTGTTCCTAATAATCCTTTAGGTGAGTGTGTATATATATATATATATATATATCACACACACACACACACACAAAGTATTTAGTCAGCCACCAATTGTGCAAGTTCTCCCACTTAAAAAGATGAGAGAGGCCTGTAATTTTCATCATAGGTACACTTCAACTATGAGAGACAGAATGAGAAAAAAAATCCAGAAAATCACATTGTCTGATTTTTAAAGAATTTATTTGCAAATTATGGTGGAAAATAAGAGGCTCCTCTGTCCTCCACTCGTTACCTGTATTAATGGCACCTGTTTGAACTTGTTATCAGTATAAAAGACACCTGTCCACAACCTCAAACAGTCAGACTCCAAACTCCACTATGGCCAAGACCAAAGAGCTGTCAAAGGACACCAGAAACAAAATTGTAGACCTGCACCAGGCTAGGAAGACTGAATCTGCAATAGGTAAGCAGCTTGGTGTGAAGAAATCAACTGTGGGAGCAATTATTAGAAAATGGAAGACATACAAGACCACTGATAATCTCCCTCGATCTGGGGCTCAATGCAAGATCTCACCCCGTGGGGTCAAAATGATCACAAGAACAGTGAGCAAAAATCCCAGAACCACACGGGGGGACCTAATGAATGACCTGCAGAGAGCTGGGACCAAAGTAACAAAGGCTACCATCTGTAATACACTACGCCGCCAGGGACTCAAATCCTGCAGTGCCAGACGTGTCCCCCTGCTTAAGCCAGTACATGTCCGGGCCCGTCTGAAGTTTGCTAGAGAGCATTTGGATGATCCAGAAGAGGATTGGGAGAATGTCATATGGTCAGATGAAACCAAAATAGAACTTTTTGGTAAAAACTCAACTTGGAGGAAAAAGAATGCTGAGTTGCATCCAAAGAACACCATACCTACTGTGAAGCATGGGGGTGGAAACATCATGCTTTGGGGCTGTTTTTCTGCAAAGGGACCAGGACGACTGATCCGTGTAAAGGAAAGAATGAATGGGGCCATGTATCGTGAGATTTTGAGTAAAAACCTCCTTCCATCAGCAAGGGCATTGAAGATGAAACGTGGCTGGGTCTTTCAGCATGACAATGATCCCAAACACACCTGCCCGGGCAACGAAGGAGTGGCTTCGTAAGAAGCATTTCAAGGTCTTGGAGTGGCCTAGCCAGTCTCCAGATCTCAACCCCATAGAGTTGAAAATCCGTGTTGCCCAGCGACAGCTCCAAAACATCACTGCTCTAGAGGAGATCTGCATGGAGGAATGGGCCAAACTACCAGCAACAGTGTGTAAAAACCTTGTGGAGACTTACAGAAAACGTTTGACCTCTGTCATTGCCAACAAAGGGTATAGTATAACAAAGTATTGAGATGAACTTTTGTTATTGACCAAATACTTATTTTCCACCATAATTTGCAAATAAATTCTTTAAAAATCAGACAATGTGATTTTCTGGATTTTTTTTTTCTCAGTCTGTCTCTCAAGTGTACCTATGATGAGTGTACCTCTTGCACAATTGGTGGCTGACTAAATACTTTTTTGCCCCACTGTATATGTATGTATGTATGTATGTATGTATGTATGTGTGTGTGTGTGTGTGTGTGTGTGTGTGTGTGTGTGTGTGTGTATATTTATTTATTTACTTACTTACTTACTTACTTACTTACTTACTTACTTACTTATTTATTATGTAGTATTAATTCCTGACTTTTTTTTTTCACAAGAAATTCTGTTTCTCTTGTTTCCTTTTGTTGTTTGATTTATGACCACAATATTTTTTTTTTCCCTTAGCTGCACTTCAAGCTCTTAAGAGAAAGAAACGTTTTGAGCAACAGCTGACGCAGATCGACGGGACCCTGTCCACTATTGAGTTCCAGCGAGAGTCCCTTGAGAATGCCACCACAAACACAGAGGTTCTGAAGAACATGGGTTATGCAGCTAAAGCCATCAAAGCAGTTCATCAGAACATGTGTGTGTCATCATTTGCTGCATTCACGCCATGTCGTAATTACCGTAATTTCGATATGACAATATGTGACGTTCTACTCAGAGCTGTTCACATCCTCAGACTGAATACTTCTTATGAATACTTGATTTTGATTGATCATTACTACAATACTACAGAGTTCTGTAGTAAAATATATTGTGTATAATGAAGATAAATGACTGTTGGATAGCCTTATACATGTGAGCAAATCTTATCAAAAAAATCTATCATTTTGTTTCTTTCACTTTCAGAGATCTGGATAATATTGACTCCCTCATGCAGGACATTACAGAGCAACAGGAAGTAGCTCAGGAGATCAGTGATGCCATCTCAAAACCTTTTGGTGATCAGTTTGATGAGGTATATATTCCAAATAGGGGTGTTCAATTCCAGGTTTTTTTAAAGTCGACTCCAACCATAGAAGTCGACGGAATCGACTCCTCGACTCCATTTACTTCATATCAAAACAGGATTGTTTAGATTGCTGTCGTTATTACACACTAAATTATTTTTTTTCCTGATAAAAAGCCTTAATTTCCCTTATTAAAACAACACACTTTTAGCGTGACCGTCCAAATTAATCCAATTTAATGATGTCCTTACCTTGAAATGATGAGTAGTTTATCAACGTCATTACCTAGTTGTTGCCAATGCCTAAAGTCACGAGAAACAGCTTTGGTCAAATATTATGTCAGAATCAAACGAGAAAGAAGGTGTAATGTATTCTTTAATGAATTCGTCTCATTATAACGGTGAAGTGTTGGTGCTAAGCACCCATGATTATCTATTATCTTAGGGGCCATTTACACGACCCCGTTTTCAACTAAAAACTGAAAACGTATGTGTTTTGGCCATTCATTTACACAAAACCGGCGTTTTAGGGGCCTGAAAACACAAGTGCAAGTTTTTGAAATCAATACCACTATTGTCTCCTATTACGTGTTCAGGGACAGTCTATAGGCGCATAGTGTTTCTTTTATAAAGTAACATTGCCAACTACTGACCTGGCATGCAGAATACTGCGTTTTCGTTGTTTTTAAGGATCTGTGTGAATGGGAATCTGTACGTGAAAAACGCAAAGGAAACCCTTTTCCGCTTTTAGTACATTGTTGTCGAGTAAAGGTACCTTTGGGTGCAAAAAGCTGCTTGGATAGGAGAGTTCAAGATGCATACAAAAATACATGCAGTGTATCTGGTATTCATCATGTTTTCACAGCGCTTGACTTTTTCCACATTTTGTTATGTTGAAGCCTTATTCCAAAATGGATTAAATTCATTATTTTCCTGTGAAAGAAGTTTGTTTGAAATCTTTGCAAATTTATTAAAAATAAAAAATGAAAAAATCACATGTACATAAGTATTCACAGCCTTTGCCATGACACTCAAATTTTCCACTGATCATGAGATGTTTCTACAACTTGAATTCTCTGGTCTGATGAAATACAGATTGAACTTTTTGGCCTGAATGGCAAGTGTCCTGTCTGGAGGAAACCAGGCATCGCTCATCACCTGGCCAAACCATCCCTACAGTGTTGGTGGCAGCATTATGCTGTGGGGATGTTTTTCAGCGGCAGGAACTGGGAGACTAGTCAGGATCGAGGGAAAGATGAATGCAGCAATGTACAGAGACATCCTTGATGATAACCTGCTCCAGAGCGCTCTGGACCTCAGACAGCACACAGCCAAGATAACAAAGGAGTGGCTATGAGACAACTCTGTGAATGTTCTTGAGTGGCCCAGCCAGAGCCCAGACTTGAACTCGAGTGAACATTTCTGGAGAGATCTGAAAATGGCTGTGCACTGACGCTCCCCATCCAACGTGATGGTGCTTGAGAGTTCCTGCAAAAAAGAAACTGTCCAAAAATAGGTGTGCCAAGCTTGTAGCATCATACTCAAAAAGACTTGTGGCTGTAATTGGTGGCAAATGTGCTTCAACAAAGTATTGAGCAAAGGCTGTGAATACTTATGTACGTGATTTTATTTTATTTTTATTATTATTATTATTATTATTATTTTTATTTTTTTTAAATACATTTGTAAAGATTTCAAATTGTCATTATGGGGAATTGTTTGTAGAATTTTGAGGAAATTAATAAATTTAATAAATTTTGAAATAAGTCTGTAACAGAACAAAATGTGGAAAAAGTGAAGCACTGTGAATACTTTCCGGATGCACTGTACAATAATGTTCAGATGATGTGTTTATTCTTGATGTGAGTTTTTAATGATTTATGATTAGTTTAATGATATAAACAAATTAGGTTAATCATGGAAAACCAAAATAATATCTATTGCACAAGGGGCAGACAATACCTCATGGTTAGAGAGTCCCCAATTAACCATGATTTTTTCTTCTTTTTTTTTTTAGTTCTTTATAAAAAAATCTTTTTTTTATATTTTAGCAGCAAATGCAGTTTTGTGCTTTTTTTAAAAAAATGTTTCTGGTTATTTATTTTTAGCTGTGTAGTTTGTTTACTTCCGTTTATGAAGTGCTCTGTATTCATTTTTATGTTTTTAAAGGATGAATTGCTGGCAGAGCTAGCAGAGTTGGAACAGGAAGAACTAGAAGAAAGTATGAAGAATATGAGCAGATTACCAAGTGCACCAACCACCAAACTGCCTAGCACAAGACCAAGCCACCGTGCAAGTAAGTATGCAAAGACACCCACACATTCAGTATCTACGAACCCTTTAAAATTCAGCAAAAGACCAGTCAGGTCCATTTATACAGTCTACGCTTCATCTAAATGTCTGTTGTTTCATTCTTTCAGCCTCCAAGAAGAGAGTGGAGGATGATCATGATATGCAGAGGTTGGCTGCCTGGGCTTCATAAGCAGCAGTGCACACAAACACTTTCTTCTTTCTACTTTTCATTCACTTACACTTTTAGCTCTACAACCTGCAAATAATTGCAAGAGCAAAAAAAAAAAAAAAGAGGGGAAAAAAGTAGAGAAATTAAGCTAAACATTTGTATATTGTATTAAAACTAATTATTTTGTTATGTGTTAATGAAGGATTACTTTGCTGGTAACCTGGTGTAAATAGTAGCAATTTATGAGTGAAGGATATTGACCTGTTAATTTTTAATTAAATGTAAAATACTGGGGTTTTGATGAAAATAAACTTTACAGATCAAATTAATTACACATCAAATACATAATTTAAGTGTTTTTTTTAAATGTTTTTATTCAGTATTTTTCAAGTCTTGGTTTTGACACACATTTGCAATTACAGTAGTTACAAGTACCTATATTCCAAAACGGCAATTATGTCAAAAAATATCTGCTTGGCAGTTAAATTTAAAAGTCGTGCTAAGGCGAAAATGTTTCTAGTAATTATATTAACCATGGAAGTACAGTATTTTTGAAAACGAACAGCGCTTATCTGATCCATGGGGTATATATATAGATGCCTCATTAGCGGCTGTTTCTTCATACGTAAGCCTTCCGCCATATTAGAACGGGCAAAGCCGTTCCGTGAACATTCGAGATCAAGTTGACAGTGTCTTCAACCGTAGTTAGACGCATGTATGAATATATATATATCTGCAATGGGCTTAAGCAGATAATTTTGCTAAACTAACACAATACAAGAAGACGAATGTGTCAGCTAACATGACATTAAAAAGTTACCATAGTAAAAGTATAAACACTAGTAAAACCTGTAATATTGAGTTAATACATATAAAACACAAACCAACACATTATCACCTGTGAAAGGTTATCCAATTTCTTCTGGAATATAAATACCGGCGGTTTCACAACCAGAAGCTTGATTGTGGCATGATTTTTGTGACTGACGACACGTAGACCGTTTCAAGATGGCCGGCGCGCCGACGTGTCTGGATCGGTCAAATGTGGTTTCTATGTATACATATCTATGGTCTGAAGTGAACGCTCATGTTCTTTAGTCTAGATGCGCTCACACGCCTCCCGCTAGTGATTGGAAGTCCGGCTTGTTTTGAATCGGTTCTTTTAAATCATTTGTTTCTAAAAAACCTGTTCAATAACTGATTCTGTGGTTCTTTCTTTTACAGTCTATGGGTTCTTGACGTCATCTTATAATGTGGTCGCTTAAACGCTACATTAAATCCATTTTAGTCATACGTTTTTATTAATGTTTATTGTAATGTCGTGTGTGTTCTGGTCAGCCATGATTAAGCTCATAAAACAAACAGTAATTTGCGATTACAAAATACTGTCATTTCCATATCTGTGTTGAATATATGTGCTGATAAACAGTGAAACAACAAGTCATATTTCCGTATTTTATTTGCAACATCTCGGTCAGTCCGTTCTTAAGTTGTTTTCTCAAGAGACCTGTTCAACCGATTCATAGAAAAGATCCGAATCAAAAGACTCGTTTGCGAATTGAACATCTCCCTCCCGCGCCCTTCAAGAAGCAAGCAGGAAATCGCTCTTTTTCTCCCGGATTACTGACACGACTAAAGTTACAAAGACGGCATCGTCATGAGCTCAAACAGACCAACAAAATCAACTGGTAAGTTGTTTTAAAGTATACTGTTTAACACTGTTTATAAGTTATAACGTAACAGTCATACTTTAATTTGACTTTGTGCGCACTACTGTTGCCGGTGAGTGAGTGTGTCGGGTGAATATGACACGTCTTACTGTTTCCGCTGCCCATTCAGAGAGGTATAACGCTGTTCAAAGTTACATACAATCTCTAAATAGCGAGTTTTTATAACAATACGTGTTTTGCTTTAGTATTAATGTTGCTTGGCAGTTTAGGTGAATAATAAAGTCAACTATTTCCTCCTTGCTCAAGCCTGAAGGAGAAACTAGATGTCATAAGATCACTTTTCTGATAAAACACCCTGTGCTGTCAGAGTTTACATCACTGGGAAAATCCATTCTGGGCAATGCTTGTTTGACATATACTGTATGTGTTATTGTGTTGTCCCAATCATCAATATGTATTTAAAAGTCTTTCAATATATTATTATACATAATGACTAAAATATTAAGTAAACCTACGCTGCCTTTCAAAAGTTTAGGGTCAGTATGTTTTTTTTTTTTAACCTTCATTAAAGAATACAAATACATTTAATAAGAAATTATTCTTAAGCACCATATCAGCATATTAGAATGATTTCTGAAGGATTATGTGACATTGAAGACTGGAGTAAAGCTTTGTCATCACAGGAATAAATAACCTTTTAAAATATATTAAAGTGAAAACGGTCATTTTAAATTGCAGTAATATATCACAATATAATTCTCTTTACTGTATTTTTGATCAAGTAAATGCAGCCTTGGTGAGTATTTAAAAAAACAGATTTTTTTCCCCTCACAATTCTAACTTTTTTCTCGCAGTTGCGAGTTTATATCTTGCAATTCTGACTTATTTTCTCAGAATCGCGAGATATAAACTTGGAATTGCGTATTGTAGTCAGAAATTTTATATCTCATAATCCTGACTTTATAACGTCATAATTGTGAGAGAATTACTGTTAAAAAAAAAAAATTGTTCTATGGCAGAAACAAGCTTTAACATAAAATAAAGAAATTTGTATAAAAAAAAAAATCCATTCAGTTATTATCCATTCACATAATAACAAATGCTGGGTGCTGATTAGTCAAAACAGTATTTCAAATGCACAATATAGCAGTAGCAGCTTAAACATTTTCAGGTGGTGGATCATTTTAACAATAAAACCGTTTTAGTAATGTAAAGGTTGTACAAGTTCATATTCTCTGTCTTAAAATAGGGGTCTTACCAACCCCTAATTTCCCAGGCTGCCATTTCTGACCCCCACATGTATTGTATTGGTTCCCTACAGCTGATGACCAACTCGACCCTGAGGAAGAGAAACGTTTGGTGGCAGCTGCCCGTGAGGCCAACCGTCTCCCAGAGCTCCGTCTGATTCTGCTGGGCTGGAGATGGCCTGGAAAAAGCCTAACCGGCAACACCATCCTGGGGCGTGAAGAGTTTCGTCTGGAGCGTGCCGCCGAATTTTCAGTGAAGCGCGAAACCGAGGTGGATCGGCGCAAAGTATCAGTAGTAGACACTCCAGGCTGGTTTTCAGCCCAGACCACACCAGCAGACTACCAGCAGGAGATGGTCCGAAGTGTAAGTATGTGCCCACCTGGACCCCATGCGTTCTTGCTGGTCATACCAGTGGGCATGTTCACCGAAACGGACCGGGCTCGTATAGAGGAGAACTTGGCGCTGTTTGGGGAGGATGTGTGGAAGCACACCTTGGTGGTGTTCACCTGGGCAGAGATTTTGAAGGACAAGTCCATAGAAAGGCATATACGAAGGGAAGGTCGTGACCTTCAGTGGGTGGTGGACAAGTGTAAGAAGAGGTACCACGTCATTAATAACTATATATTTGGCGAGCACCCGCAGCTGCCTCAGCTGATGGAGAAAGTTGAGAAGATTGTAGCTGAAGAAGGTGGTTACTTCATCCTTAAGGAGGATGAAACTAAACCACAAAGTCAAACTCAGAGTCTGAACACCAATTCAGTGAAAGAGAACAGGGAGCTTGGCGCTAGACCTAAGAAGAACGGCTCCTGCAACTCGCTGCGGGCCATGGACGTGGACCCTCCACAGAGTGAGTTCATCTCATAGCATATAATACACAATTCACAGTGCTGTTCTGTTTATTCGGGTGTGTTTGAAGGATAATTTTACTCCTGAACTTTTGTTCTAATTTAAGCTTGAATTAATTTCCTCTTACATCATGTGTCATCATTACATCTTTGATGGTGTCATGCTGTTGTTTGTTACAATGTTGAAAATTGGTTCAGTACTGTAGCATAGTGAATTTTTTTTGTTGTTGCATGATACAGCATTGCATTTGTATGATGTAATGTCTTTGTTTTCCTATCTCTGCAGGTTTGGTTGAAGGAGTGAGTGACTAATGCCGTGTGAACCATTCCAGTACTGCTGTATTCATTACCTCAATTCCACTGCACGTAATAGTGCCTAAATTATTAGTCAAATACCCATATATCAGTCCACCAGTCCAAGCAGCTTCAGGTTGTAGGGTTTACAGTAAGCAAACCTCCCTGTAGCTTATACCAACGGAAAAGACCAAAAATTACTAGTATCAAAAGTCAAATTTGTGTAAGTAAATCAGTAGTACAATACTGATTAAAAGCATAGCACTACTATAGTTAGACACTGACTAAATCACCCATGTCTCCTTAAAAATATTATATCAGATGCAGAGAAAATGTATGTACATTGATGTGTCATTAGTAGAACAGAAACACTCCTCTCTCATAAATTATTTGCACTGAGTTTATAGCTTGCAAAGTGCCTCAACGAATGCACTAGTACAGTTATCAGAGCTAGGAGTCTGACGCAGTCATTATAATATAGCATGGGTTAGTTACATTGGTGATGGTTATTATAGATTTATTAATGGTCAAAAAACAATGTTAAATTTTCCATTTTATTTCACATCATAGTTAGCTGCTGTTTTAGGTGTTTCTGATACAGTATGTCCCCAATCCTTATCAAAAGCACATTTTTGAATGTTTTCTAATGATATTTTCTTATTATTTTATTTTTTGAGCATATATGAAATATTTTCATTACCTTGAAGTTACTGATGGTTTTAGGATTGCTGTGATGTTTTCTTTCTCATGTTTTTTCTTTCTAAATGTATTTTTTTTTCTATTACATTGTCTAGTGAATGGTTTCCTCCTGAAACTGATGCTGCTTAGTCTTGTTATGAGCACTATGAATATCATTACTGTTTTTATTTAGGAATATTTGATTTCTTATGGAACTTAAATTATATCTGTTAATTGATTCACATGAATGCATTCCTTTTTAGATCTATCGACATTTCTGAAAGCCATAAAAATATCCTTCCCATATGTCTGTGTGGCCTTTTCTTATCTTTTCATCAAGTTTTTAAATAACCGATATAATGCTTCCCTTTATGGTTCACTTTTTGACCTCAACAGATAAGTTGCAGTTGCACGGTTTGCACGGTTTTACCAAATTATTCCTTTCTCTTTTTTTTTTTTTACATAATATATATTTTTCATTCATATTAATATTATTATTATTACTATTACTATTGTAGTTGTTTTTTAATAATAATAATAAACATATATTCTCCTATTGCAATTGGGTCCATTTTGACCTGGAAGAGGTACATAAAAAATATTTTTTTAGTATGAAGATGAAACTTTGCAAGTTTATTGATTGATTGATTATTATTATTATTATTTTTTTTTTTTTACAAAAAATTTAAGAGATATAACCATTTAACCTAAATTGTTACACCTTTTGTGACCCGAAGGTGAACTGTGGCTTTACACATGGAATTATGCTTTGTTTTTTAGTCTATTTGTTATATTTGTCTGTCTCAAATTACTTCTATAAAATACATTTAACCTCTTTTTTTCCTTCCTACTGGCTGCGTTTTGTTTAAAAACATGCTCGCACATTCACACACAAAAATGTTTTAACAATTTTTTTTTCATATGAAAGTAAAAGTTTAAGTAAAGTGAATATATTTTGTTTGATAACATTGTAATATACACTCACCTAAAGGATTATTAGGAACACCTGTTCAATTTCTCATTAATGCAATTATCTAATCAACCAATCACATGGCAGTTGCTTCAATTTAGGGGTGTGGTCCTGGTCAAGACAATCTCCTGAACTCCAAACTAAATGTCAGAATGGGAAAGAAAAGTGATTTAAGCAATTTTGAGCGTGGCATGGTTGTTGGTGCCAGACGGGCCGGTCTGAGTATTTCACAATCTGCTCAGTTACTGGGATTTTCACGCACAACCATTTCTAGAGTTTACAAAGAATGGTGTGAAAAGGGAAAAACATCCAGTATGCGGCAGTCCTGTGGGCGAAAATGCCTTGTTGATGCTAGAGGTCAGAGGAGAATGGGCCGACTGATTCAAGCTGATAGAAGAGCAACTTTGACTGAAATAACCACTCGTTACAACCGAGGTATGCAGCAAAGCATTTGTGAAGCCACAACACGCACAACCTTGAGGCGGATGGGCTACAACAGCAGAAGACCCCACCGGGTACCACTCATCTCCACTACAAATAGGAAAAAGAGGCTACAATTTGCACGAGCTCACCAAAATTGGACAGTTGAAGACTGGAAAAATGTTGCCTGGTCTGATGAGTCTCGATTTCTGTTGAGACATTCAGATGGTAGAGTCAGAATTTGGCGTAAACAGAATGAGAACATGGATCCATCATGCCTTGTTACCACTGTGCAGGCTGGTGGTGGTGGTGTAATGGTGTGGGGGATGTTTTCTTGGCACACTTTAGGCCCCTTAGTGCCAATTGGTCATCGTTTAAATGCCACGGCCTACCTGAGCATTGTTTCTAACCATGTCCATCCCTTTATGACCACCATGTACCCATCCTCTGATGGCTACTTCCAGCAGGATAATGCACCATGTCACAAAGCTCGAATCATTTCAAATTGGTTTCTTGAACATGACAATGAGTTCACTGTACTAAAATGGCCCCCACAGTCACCAGATCTCAACCCAATAGAGCATCTTTGGGATGTGGTGGAACGGGAGCTTCGTGCCCTGGATGTGCATCCCACAAATCTCCATCAACTGCAAGATGCTATCCTATCAATATGGGCCAACATTTCTAAAGAATGCTTTCAGCACCTTGTTGAATCAATGCCACGTAGAATTAAGGCAGTTCTGAAGGCGAAAGGGGGTCAAACACAGTATTAGTATGGTGTTCCTAATAATCCTTTGGGTGAGTGTAATATTAATGTTTTGGTGTCTCATAAATATTGATAAAAATATATTTTTTCTTTCATCACACTGGTTTTTGCTATATTTCTTGAAAAATTCGAAATGACAAAGAATTTCTAGTTTTTTTTAATCAATACAAAATGTGCTAAATTAAGTAATTAGCATGGTAAAACATGGTAACATTCAAATATTTAAAACTTTTGTGCATTCACTCATTAATGAGAAGTTACTGATTATGGTTTTAATTAAAAAAGTTATGTGATGACATATATGTTTTATAAGCTTTTGTTCCACCGGGTCAAAACAGACTCTGGAATGCAAAAGGTCTATATCCATTAGGAGGCTTAAAACACTTTTATTATTTTACTTATTTTACTATAATTAATAATTTAGTTTTTATAGTCTAATATATTTATCATCACATAATGCTTCTAAATCTTTGCTGTATATTTTTTAGTACCAAGATTTTTTTTTTAAATCTTCATTCAACATTCTATTTTTGCTGTCAGTGAGACTTCATTTAACAACAGGTTGAACTTGGCTCTTTTATTATCTTCAAAATGACTTGATATATCATATATACTATGATATAATGTATTATATAATTAGTGTTTCCATCATCTTACATCACAGCAATTGTGTCAAGAAGAAAATAAATGTGCGTTGTTGTTGTTGTTGTTTTATGATCTTGCCCTTTACCGCTTATAACCACAAGATGGTGACATAAGGTATCAAAATATTGTCAGGGATTTTTATTGTCATGATCTATAATCACAAACAGGACTTCTGATTATTAATCGTATTTTATTATACATGTATCTGAATATAATTTGCAACATTAAAATGGTTAAACAACAATGTTAAGAAATGCAGAACACAAAATAATATGTCCGTAAAAACAAAGAGGACAAAATATTCAGTCTGTGACAGATTTCGCTTCAGACTTTGTGTATTGTGACAGTTGCCATATGCTGTAAACAAAGATCAGTTATAAACTAGAGGTGTAGAACAGCAGGACAAATCTATAGTCCATTAGGACCTCTAAAATGACAGAAACATTTTCCACTCCACTGTAGATCTCTGGCATATTGAAATCAATGCACGGGCACTCTACCCATAACTCTGCAGTGTATTGATTAGCCACAATCTCAGCATTTTTTGATAATGATAGCAGTGTTTTGTAAATTATTGTGAACATCAGTTAAAAGGAAGTTAAAACAAATGAAAACCAGAGAACTGTAGCATGTTTCTCTGTTTTACATTTTTTGAGTATGTTTACATTATGATTTGTGTGTTGTACATGATATATTTGTTTAACATATCCTTATTTCCAAACTCAGATCAAGTTATTGCCCTTTTGTATGCACCTTAAATATCAAATGTGAATTAGTAGCCTATTGTCTTTCCATAAGATCACATACTGTGGTTCTATGCATAGCACTGGATAAGGATTCCATGATACCTTCAACATTCCACTAGTTTTTTTTTTATAGCCCAGAGATTTGAGGAAACATTCCATATCTGGAAAACTGACGGAAGCTGTTTAGTAGTTGGCAAGAGGAATTCAAGTATTCCCATACTTCCCAGACTGTGTTCGATTAGAATATTTTAATGGTCTATAGGTAGGTATCAACAGAGATCTCCGACAATTAGCCAACGGGGCCCTGGGGGGTTATGGGGATGGAAAAATATGAGATGGGTGGGAAAATTATATTTTGATTAGTGCTGTCAAAATAAAAGTTTATGTTTACATAATATATGAGTGTGTACTGTCACGTGTATAATTATTATGTATGTATAATATGTATGTATGTATATATTATTATGTATAATTATTATACACACACATGCATGTATATATTTAAGAATTTTTTATATATACTGTATATATAATATTTATATATAATATAAATGATATAAATATATAAACAGTATATATGTAAATAGTTTTAAAATATATAGATGTACGTACACCTGCCTTTACATGCACATTTAATGACATCCCATTCTTAATATGTAGTTGGTCCACCCTTTGCAGCTATAACAGCTTCAACTCTTCTGGGAAGGCTTTTCACAAGGTTTAGTGTGTTTATGGGATTTTTTTACCATTTTTCTAAAGCGCATTTGTGAGGTCAAGCACTGACGTTGGACAAGAAGGCCTGGCTCGCAGTCTCCACTCCAATTCATCCTAAAGGTGTTCTATAGGCTTGAGGTCAGGACTCTGTGCAGGCCAGTCAAGTTCCTTCACACCAAACTCGCTCATCCATGTCTTTATGGACCTTGCTTTGTGCACTGGTGCGCAGTCATGTTGGAACAGGAAGGAGCCATCCCCAAACTGTTCCCAAGTTGTGCGCATGAAATTGTCCAAAATGTCTTGGTATGCTGAAGCATTAAGAGTTCCTTTCACTGGAACTAAGGGACCAAGCCCAACCCCTAAAAACAACCCCACACCATAACCCCCCCTCCACCAAACTTTACACTTGGCACAATGCAGTCAGGCAAGTACCGTTCTCCTGGCAACCCTCAAACCCAGACTCGTCCATTGGATTGCCGGACAGAGATGCGTGATTCGTCACTCCAGAGAACACGTCTCCACTGCTCTAGAGTCCAGTGGCGGCGTGCTTTACACCACTGCATCCAACGCTTTGCATTGCACTTGATGAAGGCTTGGATGCAGCTACTCGGCCATAGAAACCCATTCCATGAAGCTCTCTACACACTGTTTTTGAGCTAATCTAAAGGCCACACAAAGTTTGGAGGTCTGTAGCTATTGACTCTGCATAAAGTTGGTGACTTCTGCGCACTGTGCGCCTCAGCATGGGATTCGTGGCTGAGTTGCTGTTGTTCCCAACTGCTTCCACTTTGTTATAATGCCACTAATAGCAACCTATCACGGTACCACGCTTGAATTCACTGACCTCCTGAGAGCAACCCATTCTTTCACAAATGTTTGTAGAAGCAGTCTGCATGACTAGGTGCTTGATTTTATACACCAGTGGCCATGGAAGTAATTGGAACACCTGAATTCAATTATTTGGAGGGGTGTCCCATCCCTTTGATGGCTGTAATTTAGATGCTTTTGAGTTAGCTCGCAAAACGTTTGCATATCTCAGAGAAACTGAATTCGCTTGCAAAACTTTTGCGTTCCCTCAAAAAATTGTGTTCCCCCAAGAAACTTTGCGTTCATTGCCTTTTTTTTTATTTATTTTTTTTAGGTTTTTAATCTTAAAAAATAGCAAAACTGTAAATTTAAACTCAAATCAATATTTTAATGGCCAAGTCTTTATTTATTTTGTGAATAGCCTAGTTACATAACTGCCAAGCTCAGAGAAAATATCCAGAGACAACCTCTCCTCCCCACCCTTGTCCCCTATCCCGTCTGAGTCAGCACAGACAAAACATTTACTTTTAACTATGGTACTTCCCAATAAAACTGTCGGAAAATTACAGGTTCCAGGAACCCCTTAGCCTTAGCAGTTCCTCTTTAGATGACAATGTGTTATCATCTTGGCTTTATAAATAATTCTTTCTGGCTGGAATCACTGTGTTTCCCTTTTAAAGAAATAGTAACCCTCTGAAAAAACAGGAAAATGACAAATAGCCGCTACAGACTGGAAAATAGACAAAATACCAGTGTGTTTGAGTGGCTTCATTTGAGAAAAGAATAAAACAGGTACTAAATGTGATGTGCAATGAATCACAATGGGATTTATCTTCATGATTTTCATGAAAGAACCTATGCAAGGCCTATGCAACTAGTATAAAATAAAACTCTATTGGTACAAATGTATGTGTCAGTTCATAATCTAACCTGAAATGCTGGTTAAAAAATACTGAATTTAATATTGTTTTTCTACATAGAGTCAAGTGTGACCCTTTGCTCCCCATCTAACACAGCCATGTGTGGTATATCACTTTGTCTGAGCATGAGGGTACTTCACTTGAGCAGGCACATGTTTACACAGATCTCACATTTCCTGTCCCAGGTCTCCTGGATTTCCGTAGTTCCTGAGTCATTAGGTTCTGGATCCTGTAGCCATTGTAACAGGCTATTTTTCAGCACACATGGTCGCTTCTCCCTTCCTCTCCGAGCAGGGAAGGGACCCATGGGCAGATAGTATCCGAACACCCACTAAACTCACTGAAGAGAGGATGGCAGCGAGACAATAATCTTGGTGAGTACTATAGCATATTTATTATTTCTGTTGAGGTAAAATATATCATTGCACTTGTCATTCATGTCGTTGCAAATCTCTTTGAGCTATTGCTTGTATGAAAAGTCCTCATAAATGTATTAAGAATAGATCAAGTACAAAAAACTAGAGCATAAAGCAATTTATGAAAAATAGAACTGATTTTCTTTAATTCATTCTGACGAAGAACTTGAGTAGGTTAAGTTCATTTGTTTGTTTTAGAATTAAATTAATATATGCATATAAGGTTAGGAATGTAAAGAAAGATAAATATGTAAAGAAAGAGCTCATCCCACATGATCTGTGTTTTTCTCCATTAAAGCTACACGCTGAAGTCATGAGATCCTCATCCTCTCGTCTTAGTTTTTCCTCTAAGGAACCTATATGGAACCGGTAAGGAGTTCTGCTTTTAGATATATTAGCGATCAAATGTCTTAAAACTAAATATATTAATAAAAGGTATCTCTGAATGTGTGATAACTGTCCATATTTTACATTGATGTGCCAAAAATACAATGCATTGAGTAGACTTTACATGCATTTCACCATTTGACCTGTAGAAGTCGCACTTGTTACATTAACAATACTTACGTAAACGTACACATAAACTCAAGCTCAAATTGACGATTTATTACAAAATGAGTACAACTAATACACATGTATTCCGTTTTAAAATACACACACTGTAAAATGGCAGGATTGCACAGTAATGTATGAGTTATTCGTACAGTAAGATACTGCAGGCCTATACATAGGATAGTTTTACAGCGAAATCTGTCATAATTTTCTGTCATAAAACAAAGAATGACAGTTTCATTGTGGTATAGTGTAAAAACATTTTGTTTTCCTTTGACTGGAAATGTTGAACATTTACTTTAATTTATTATAGTTGCTGTAATAGTGTGATATGTTGCATTTACAGTAGCCTATGCAGAAAATTAGCTTTGACTGAATCTTAAAGGGATAGTTCACCCAAAAATGAAAATTAGCCCATGATTTACTCACCATCTTGTCTTGAGGGGCTAATTTTCTTTTTTGGGTGAACTATCCCTTTAAGTCTGATCATAACCACACCATTTTTTACAGTGTAGTTTTCTAGGATTCCAATCACTTTTTGGTATATTTAACGTACATTTTTATTTAAAACAATCTATACAGACTTCACTGTAGAAACGTTTCAATTTTAGAAGTCAACAAATGCTTTATTTAGTCTCTTTTCTAACAATGTTACTTTTGACGATGTATAAAAATGACTTGTAGTGAAATGTATCCACAATCTGTGTATGTTATCCACAAAAGTCTAGCTAGGGCAGAAGCATACACTTTTATAACATTTTACAGATAGCCTACATGATGCCAACCACTGGACTGCTGCCCACGGAGCCTGTGTGAGTGGGTTTAGTGAGAGTAGAGGCATGCGCAGAGGGGTGGGTGGGTGAATGTAGAGCAGAGCGCGCGAGTGTGTGTGCGCGCGCGCGGATGTCACACACTCTCCGCGTTGCGCATTTCACACGATCTGAGTGCAGGGAGCGATCAGGCGCTTGACAAACAGCGGAGTATGAATGCATTCACTGACACTCATGCACGGCAATTTAATTCGACGCTAATACAATAGCAGTGTTGGTCGTAAACATCACGCGGGGGAACGTTATGTGGGCATCATTTCACGGCGCGTGCTGTTGGAATCGCAACTAAACAACTCAGATCAACTCTGAGCTTCATGTTCGAGGGGTAAGCGGTGAAACGGCGTGCTATCCCAGCTCCCGGGGGAACGACCGAGCCCAAAAATAACAGGTCCTTTAGTTTTCTGGAGGCAGAATCGCTTAGCGCGTGCTAGTAGTTTGTTTTGTGCGTGCTGCTGCAGCAGGCATCTCGCGCACCGTTAGCTCAACATCTCTACGGCCTCGGAAGTTCATTTGTTTTTTTTTGTTTTTCTGCCTTTAATGCTTTCGGTCGTCTGAACACACATTTCTATCTATTCTCTGGACGAACCCACGCTTTAGGATGCCAGATCAAATATCGGTGTCGGAGTTTCTGTCGGAAACAACAGAGGATTACAACTCTCCCACTACATCCAGCTTCACCACCCGCCTGCAGAGCTGCAGGAATACAGTCGGCGTGTTAGAGGAGGTAAGAAACTGCTTGCTTTTCTCATAGCACTGCATCAGTGAATTGCATCTGTTTACACTGGTACTTTGCACTTGGGCATTGCATCTGTATATATTAGCACCTCTTTACATTTATACATTGTTGCATTAGATTTGCATCTGTTTATGTTCATGCATTGCATTTATTTACTAATACATGTTTTTGCATGCATCAGTACATAATCTGTTTACATTTGTCCATTGCATCTGTTTACATTTGTCTTTTACATCTGTTCATTGCATCTTGCATTTGTCAGTTGCATCTTTTTACAGTGAAGGCGCATTTGTGTTTATTTGACATCTGTTTACATTAGTGCATTGATAACTTGAATATCTTTGCATCTGTTTACTGTGTTGCTTTGCATCTATACATTGCACCTCTTTACTTTGGCTCTTTGCATTAGTAGCCTACATTGAAACTGTTTATCAGTTTATTACATCTGTTTACATTGTACATTGCGTACATTTAGTTTTGTTGCATTGCATTTCTTTGGTACTTTGAGTTAGTGCATTTGTGTATATTATTGCATTGCATTAATACATTGCATCTTTTTACTTTAGTACTTATTGCATCTGTTTATATTGGAGCATTGCGTCCGTTTATATTAGTACTTTTTAAATCTGTTTGACTTTGCAATTGTACATGCATCACTTTACATTGGTACATCATATATCTTTACATGGCTATTTTGCTTTAGTACATTGAATCTCTTTTTTAGAGTTCATTAATATGTTGCATCTTTTAAGTGCATGTGAAATTTGAGAGGCAGTGAGCAACAGTCTGCAGTGTGGGCTGCAGTTTTGTTCAGCCAGCTGGTCTGGCTTCTGATTCCACTGATGATTCATTGGGTGTACAACAGTTGAAAGTCTATGCCAGCTTTGAGAGTCATATCTTGGATCGATATGGATGTTTTTGTGATTCATAACAGCTGATGTATAAAATGGTTGAGTTGAATTCATGGTAAAAGGCCCCAGAGAGCATGTATTTGTGCATGCATCACTTTAAAATGCATATTGGGGTTCAGGAGCTACTCCCTTTTCATAAATCACCCATTGTGACATTTAGTCATTTAAAAGCAGGAGAAGTTTACTTGGTTAACTTATCTTTAGTTTACTCCAGCTTGCTTCTCTATAATGTGTGTTTGTTTTGCATAGTCCTTTATTTAAATAATTGGTCAGTCATATCTGTGCTAAGATTCCTTTGAACACCTGCTCCGATAGCAAATGGCATTCTGCCTGTTTAACTAGATATTCTAGACACAATTTGGGTGATGCAAACCATCTAAAATCTTGACCATATATGTGGGTTTTAAGAGAGTGGATAATGTAAACGCATGTCACACTAGAAGCATCTTTATAACATTTAGCAGCATGCAATTGTACCACTTCTGCATGTATGTGGAAGACAGGAAGCTGTTCTTGAAATGATTTGAACAGAGTGATGAAATTTAACTTCCCTTTTAAAGTAAGTAGAGATGGCCATCTTCAACAACACAAAGCCAGTACTGGGTTTTTTCTGCATTGAAAATAGTTTGGTGGCTACCAAAATGAGTCTTTGTCCCGCCAGGCTTTTGATTTATATGTTTACTTGAACCTGCCATTCTGCAGTACCAGCTCCTGCTGATAGTCGGCTGAAGAGTGTCAAAGGATTCTATTTACAACACATTTTTGCAGCGTTGACTTTTGTAGCCAATCACAGACATTTCTGTTGAGCACATGAATGCAATCAAATGTGTTTAAGTTAGTCTTAATCAGTGCAACACCGCTTAACTTTGTTCAGTGTGAGTTCTGCATGCTTGCAAATCCATTTATTATAATCAAAAAAGTATAAACACAATGTTAATAAGAGATGCATTGCGCAGCGTAGACAGATTCATTGATTATAACAGGATTATCAGCTTTGTGTGCAGCTTTGTGTACCTCACGTTGTAATTGACAACTTCAATGATTATAATGGCAGCGATCTTTGATCGCATTTTTGTATATTATATATATTTTTCATGGCAAAGTTCTGGATTGACAACCATATTTAAATGCACATTTAAATCCAATTGAACCATATAAATGGACGGAACAATACAATCTTATACTGTCTGTCAAATGATCTGTGCATTAAGTGTTGGAGTGCAAAGGCAAAATAACAGACCTGCCACTTTTTCTTTTTCTTTAATGTTACTTTGTTGTTAATTTTATTACTAACTTTTAAAATCAGGCACTCAGTGACTTTTCACATATACATGTACAGATTAAAAAAAAATTGTTTTATGACAGTGACAGTCCTGACAGTGTTTATTTTTTATTTAATGAATAAACAGGATAAGTTAATATTACAAACTTTATTTGCATTTATTTTGGATTTATTGGCAGTACTGTGTTGGCAGTTCATGCTAGGTACTTTGCATTCTGTCTGTGTGTCTTTGACTGGTCCGCCACCACCAAAGACCATTTTTGACCCAGGAAAAATCCTGCAGTAGACTCAAAATTTTCTTTGAAATCATACCTGTGGTGTCAAAAGCAGCAGGATCAAATGACAGATTGTAAATGATAAAAAAAAATAGGTGAGGATAATGATAAGGTTCCATTGGATGAGATGCTTTGATAGGATGTAAACACATTGCAGACACATCAGTCTTATCTTACTTTTAAAATGCAATGCCTAGTTACCGGCATATTCATTGGATCAGTATGTATCCCAAGCCCTTAATGTTGAAATTGGAGGTAATGAAATGGCAGCTGGATCCAAGCTGCAAGTTAAAGGAACACTCTGACTTTTTGGGACTTTGGCTTATTCACTGTATCCCCCAGAGTTAGATAAGTCCATACATACCATTTTTATCTCCGTGCATGCCATAACTCTGTCTGACGCACCCACCGCTAGCCTAGCTTAGCACAAAGACTGGAAGTAAATGGCTCCAGCTAGCCTACTGCTCAGTAAGTGACAAAATAATGCAAACATTTTCCTATTTACATGTTGTGATGTGTATAGTCACAGTGTGTACAAATAACAAGGTTACATGAGACACAGCCATTGTATAAACATATACATTCTAGGGACTATATTCTCAGAAGGCGAAGCACTGCTACTTCTGCGGAGTGATTTGCAGAAGCAGCGTTGTTACTTCCGTCAACAAAACCAGCGTGACTAGGTAGCTAGTAACGAACGTGACTTTTGATCATGGCTGACTTTGAGGAATTGTCAGAGGATTTTTACTTGGTATCAAACCAAAACCCGGAACCATATCCTTTTGAGCCAGAATACACAGACGTGGAGTTACAAACTTTGTAAGCTGATAGACAGGATGCTGAACAGACTGAGGTCAAGGGGAGAATCAGAACGAACACAAAAAGGTGGTGTAAATGTGGAACATGCCAACCTATGCCGACAGAAACCGAGTGCCTTTGTAGGAAATAGAGTGGAGTCGCACAGTTTTCTTTACCGCATCCGTGATATTTAGGATTTAAGATATTTGTTTATTTTATTGTATTTGCTTGATTTATTAACGGATCAAGATTAAAGGAAGATTTTTCATGAAGAAGACAGATTATGTGGATTGTTTTTATTGGACACGGAGCTAGTTGACTGGAAATTTATGTGATGCAAACATACACGATGTGATATGTGATGGGAAAAGGGATAAGAGCAAGCTGCAAAAGGCGGATTCGAACCCGCGGGTCAATCAAGATCCATAAGCCTTATGCTCTACTGATTGCGCCACTGAAGACATTGATATGTGTGTGTTTTTTATTATGTGTGTTTTTTATTTCCATTTTTTCAAAATAGTCGTGCTCAGTGAAATGTTCTGAGCAAACGTGATGGTACTTGATGATGGCTACAGGTGTATATCCAGAGCAAGTAGCCATAGATTCATCAGGTCAGCATTTTGGATTGGAATTCTATGAAATATCACGGTATTACCTGGTCTCCCCTGTTTATTGTCGCAGTTCTTTACAATACAGCGAACACCCATGATTGTAAAAAAACTAGTAATTGCTGACTCTATTACGCCAACTCTGAGCGAACTCTCTGCTCCTCACCGCGGGTCTTCTCAGGTGCTGCGAGCAAATCACTCCGCCCTCCGCAGAAGTAGCAGTGCTTTGCCTTCTGAGAATATAGTCCCTAGAATGTATAAGTTTATACGATGGCTGTGTCTCATGTAACCTTTTTATTTGTACACTCTGTGACTATACACAACATGTAAATAGGAAAATGTTTGCGTTATTTTGTCTCTTATTGATCAGTAGGCTAGCTGGAGCCATTTACTTCCAGTCTTTGTGCTAAGCTTGGCTAGCGGTGGGTGCGTCAGACAGAGTTATGGCACGCACGGAGATGAGAAAGGTATGTATGGACTTATCTAACTCTGGGGGATACAGTGAATAAGCCAAAGTCCCAAAAAGTCGAAGTGTTCCTTTAAGAGTTATGTTATTGAATAGCTTGAGTTTTTTTTTTTGTGTGTGTGTCTAATATCCCATGTGGTTTTCGATTTGCATGTCTGCTCTAAACAATCAATGACATTGTGTTAGAATGTCAGAATCGCCATGTTTCTATTTAATTCAAAACACTGTCAGGCCAAAGCTGTCATGTTTTTATAGTTCATTAGTAACCCAATGTTTATCTTAAAGAAATAGGTCACCCAAAATGAGTATTTGAGTATCATTATTGATTATTTATGTATTCTTCAATTAATTATATTAATGACAACATCAAACATTGTTTATCTTGCATACATTGTCATTGTATCATTCATTGAGGCAATTGTGTGTCAAGTACTATGATGCTTTTGGAATCTGCTGTGGTGCGTATAGCATCTCTGGCAGTGTTTATGTGGTGTGTGTACATGCAGTGAGCTGATGTTATAGACGCAAGGAGGGAGGGATGTTGTGCTGAAAGCTTTCAGCTTGGTCTGATGCTTTGCTCTATTACGCAATGCACAGTCCTCATGGCAATGATCTATTCAGTGCCATCAAACCCAGAGCCAGAGCCAACCGACTGCAGGCTAGAGAGAGAAAACAACAGAAACAAAAAACAAATACAGGACAGATTCAAAGGGGACTGATGGATATTGGTTGACAAAACAGGAGTTATCTGTGCTCCTAGAATGTTAGAAATGCACACTAGGAATGCACAGATGTATAGGCCGATAAGAGCAAATATCTGCACTATTGGACATTGGCCAATTGTTTAAAAACAGCTGATGATAAGGGGCAATTGTAAGACCTGTCGCAATCATCAATATATGAGTTCTCGCACAATATGGACATGACCTCGATCATTTTTGGTGAGACGATATATTGCCTATTGTGTTTACATAAAAATTAATGTCATCAACATTTTGCTGATCACGCTGCCTCTTTTATCTTATCTGATCAGATCAGATCTGAGCCGAAAGCGGGGTTTAGGCAGCACCTTCATACACCGATATTTAAGAAAAATGCTATTTGCGATAACTTGTTAAATAATTTTATATGCGATACACAATGCGATAATGCTTTAAGTGTGTAAAATCAATTTAAATTATATTTAAATATATTTAAAAACTGAAAATGATGCAACCAATATATACCGATCAGGCATAACATTATGACCTAATATGGTGTTGGTCCCCCTTTTGCTGCCAAAACAGCCCTGACCCATCGAGACATGGACTCCACTTAGACCCCTGAAGGTGTGCTGTGGTATCTGGCACCAAGATGTTAGCAGCAGAACCTTTAAGTTCTGTAAGTTGCGAGGTGGGGCCTCCATGGATCAGACTTGTTTGTCCAGCACATCCCACAGATGGTCGATTGGATTGAGATCTGGGGAATTTGGAGGCCAAGTCAACACCTCAAACTCATTGTTGTGCTCCTCAAACCATTCCTGAACCATTTTTGCTTTGTGGCAGGGCGCATTATCCTGCTGAAAGAGGCCACAGCCACCAGGGAATACAGTTTTCATGAAAGGGTGTACATGGTCTGCAACAGTGCTTAGGTAGGTGGTACGTGTCAAAGTAACATCCACATGGATGGCAGGACCCAAGGTTTCCCAGCAGAACATTGCCCAAAGCATCACACTGCCTCCGCTGGCTTGGCTTCTTCACATAGTGCATCCTGGTGCCATGTGTTCCCCAGGTAAGCGACGCACACGGCCATCCATGGTCTGATTCATCAGACCAGGCCACCTTCTTCCATTGCTCCGTGGTCCAGTTCTGATGCTCACATGCCCATTATTGGTGCTTTTAGCAGTGGACAGGGGTCAGCGTGGTCACCCTGACTGGTCTGCGGCTATGCAGCCCCATACGCAACAAACTGCAATGCACTGTGTATTCTGACACCTTTCTATCAGAACCAGCATTAACTTCTTGAGCAATTTAAGCTAGTAGCCAGTAGCTTGTCTGTTTGATCGGACCACACGGGTTAACCTTCGCTCCCTGTGTGCATCAATGAGCCTTGGCCACCCATGACCCTGTTGCCGGTTCACCACTGTTCCTTCCTTGGACCACTTTTGATAGATAATGACCACTGCAGACTAGGAACACCTCACAAGAGCTGCAGTTTTGGAGATGCTCTGACCCAGTCGTCTAGCCATCATAGTTTGGCCCTTGTCAAACTTACTAAAATTCTTATGCTCGCCCATTTTTCCTGCTTCTAACACATCAACTTTGAGGACAAATTGTTCTCTTGCTGCCTAATATATCCTATCTACTAACAGGTGCCGTGATGAAGAGATAATCAGTGTTATTCATAATGTTATGCCTGATCGGTGTATATGTTTCACTTCCTTTCTGGGAAAAGAAAGCATCACTGTAGATAACTGGTAGAACTGCCAGACCGGTTAATGTAGTGAAGTAATTTTAGCTGCGCATAGAAAAATTGTCTCGGGAATTTTGCGTCATCTGATCGTCTCTTCTGATCGGCCTTAATGGAGATCACCGATCTAACTATATAAAACTATTATTGTCCGCTAACATTTGCCGCCCGATCCATTGTAGCACCCTTACAATGCTACATGTGTGTAGCATCTTTGTTTGCATCGTGATTAAAATGCAGCTACCTAGTACTGGGTTTTAAAAAAAATTCAGATATCAAAACAGGTCCCTTAAGTCACTCAAACACGATGCATGATTTCATTAATTGAGGAGGAGGAAGTACCAATGTGCATTTTTAGCAATCAAAATAAACCTGTTTAAAGAATGACGCGAAAGTGTGTACTGAACAACGTTTTCATAATTTTCATCACTTTCACTGTGCGCTGTGCCAGGCTTTCATCTTGTGCGCAAGAGTGATAATAACGACAGGCTTGGGTATTTTCCCCAGTCTTTTAAAAGAATAATTTTTTGTCCTTGGTCCAGTTTGGTTTAGATTTTTTATTTTTTCTTGTATTTTTAGCAACCGCTTCTCCATTGCCGTGTTTTGCCAGAAACGAAATGCTTAGTATAAACACTTAGGTAATGGTGACGGTTAAGATGTTTGTTGCAACGCTCTTAAAGAAATCCCTTACCCCAGGGATTTTTTACCCCCTCAGGGATACCTTTAAGTCAAACCACTTAAGAGGTTTCGTGCAACCGGGCCCAGATCCTCAGCAAAGACCACGAGAACCCGACAAGTCCTCTGCACTGACCCCAACGGCCAGCTTCATCTCTATATCGGTGTGATGAATCTTTAAGCAGAAGGAACTGAATGTAATATTTTGACTGATACCAATCCACAATCTGACTTATGACTTGTGATGCAGCCTGGAATTAAACCACACCATGTTGCTTTGTTTGGCCAGAGGAGAACTGGTTCCCTGACTAAACCTGGTTTCTCCCAAGGTTTTTCTTTTCCATCCTGTGACTGATGGTGTTTGGGTTCCTTGCCACGATTGCCTCTGGATTGCTTAGTTGGGGACACTTAATATTCAACAATATTATTGATCTGACTGCACTGACACTTTTGGATGAGAGCTGGACGATGACATCACTGTTTTCTGCAAAGCTGCTTTATAGCCAAATTGTACTAATTTAATAATTAATGATCTTTACAATGGAATTCAATCAACAGTAAACAGACTTCAGCTGAACAATGATACTTTTTTTCTTTTAAGCGCTGCTTTGCAGCTGAATTGAACCGTTTCCATCACTGAATCATTATTTTCCTGTTGATCACTGTAAAGCTGCTTTGAAACAATCTGTATTGCATAAAGTGCTATAAAAATAAAGGTGACGACTTGGTTGCCTCTAATTCAAATGGCTACAGATATATATTTTTTGTTTAAAGAAAGTTTGGCAAAAATCGGTCATTATCAGGGAGTAACTGACCTTGGAAAGTCACAACTGAGTCTGACCAATCAGAATTAAGCATTTCAGAAATTATGTAATAATTAGCATTAACATCCAGCAATAATTAAAAACTGGTGTTTTTTTTTCTTTTGAGATGTCATTTTCCAAATTTTTTGCAAATATAATGCAGTTGTTATTTCCTGAGGTTATTGGGGGTGTATTCAGCTGTATAACTCCTGTTGAAACTCCTTTATAAAACTGTATTTGTGTTTAAAGAATGGGAATAGAACTTAGGATAGAGCCATATTTAATTTTTGATTGGAATAAAAACATGGCTGTGCGGGATAGAAGTATAGTGTGTTCAATGGGTTGTACTGTTGTCAGCTGACGAAATTTCTTTCCCCCCCAAAAAACAACAATCCATAAAACAGCTTTGAAAATTGGTAAAATTATGGGATCTAGGACCTTTATTCATTGTGTGCCATTATAAAGACTAGTCTATACCTCACTCTATACCTAAATTTAATACGCTGTCTAACCTGACTCTACATCAGACGCGAGTGGTGCAATGTGACAAAAGCAAATCGAACCCATTATAATCAGTGATGCTGTCTACACTGAATGTGGCGCAACACGACAAATTCCTGGCTGTAAACTGATGCCCTGTTCTATTTCCTCTCACGCATCGGGGCTCCAGACTGCGACTAAAACAGTAGCATTTGCGACCAATATTATTAATTTGCGAGTGATATTTTTGCTGAGATCGCCACTGGCGACCATATAAATTTACATGTTATGATTTAAGAAATTGCGTGCCTTTTTACCTGCATGTTCTGTGATGAGTAGCCCATCACATCTTTTGTTGTGTTGACGTAATAACATGAGAAGACGCGCAGCAAAGTTGCAGTGGAAAAAAACCTCACTGAGTTTGAGCGACCCAAATACGAACAGAGCCTGCAAGGATCAGTTTTCTGTGTCAGAAACGCATGTCAAAACGAAAAATAGCGGGCTTTTTCAAAGTCCTCATCTCTATCGAGCAACAACACTGACGACTGTGCTAGCAGTGTCTATTTTGTGCACACAACATGGATAAACTAAAACAGATTAACATGACAGCTGTGTGGACACAAACTAATCATTAACACTTCTCGTTTTTTAATTCATGCTGATATGGATTCTTATCCTCAATATCTTTTAATCTTTGCTGTTTTCTGTTACTGCCTGAACTACTTATTATTTGTAGTGCAGCCATCCATAATTGTAGTAAGATTTGTACTTAATTGTCACCTTTAATATGACTTTTACTTTTAATTTGTTTGTTAATTTTATCACAAAATACAAGCAATAAATGTTGTTTTGGCGCTCATTAATGTGGCCTGACGGATCGCCCAATCATCATTTCGACCTTGGAAAGAGCTTGTATATCATATCATGTAATGTCAAATTTACCTCAGAAAAAACATTCAATGCTCATAAACTCGTTAGTCAGCTAGAAAAATAGCATTAGAAAAAAGCATTTTGCTAAATACATGCAGTGCATATCACTAAATACATGCAGTGCATATCACTATATCATGATTCATGCACTATATGCACTAATCCTTATATTTTTGCTGCAGTCCGTAACTTTTTTGGGTTAAAAATTATCGAAAATAAATTTGAGCAACATAACCACCCAGTGTTCTGCTTACCTTAGCTCGATTTACAACGGTAAGCCTGTAATAATGTTTTTAATTCCAGTGGTACTGGTGGATTTCCACGGGAAAGTCTTTGTGTCATTACGTCACATCTGTACACATAAAGAAGGTGTCCTGGCTAGTAGGCTATATTGCGTGTGAGGATGTTGGAGGTGGAGATTTATAGCCTTTTCTCACAGCACTTGATATAATTAAACTTATCAATTTGATGGTGGATCCAGAAAGGTTCAAACGACAATCACTATAGGGACAACTGGAGATTCATCCATTGTAAAATGCAAAAGACTTCGGACTTTCGGAGAGGCTACAGAAAAACAGAGTCTGCAACCGGCCTATGCAAAATTTACAAGGATAAAAAGGGCTTTTGAAAGGTGGCGTGAACTCCGTGTTTTGAAGGAGTTCAAAACAGACGTAGAGACGGCTTTTTTTCTTCTGGACAGGTAAGACATTTCAATGGTTCAATTATGTAACAGTAGCACACTTGTTCGCTTAATTCATACAGTTACTGAGTTTTCTTTGTTGTGCCTTTCTCGTATTGCTATGTGCATTATGGTAAATATCAATTATTTTGTGCTAGCTATGAGAGGGAGCAATTCACCTCTACTCCACATTAATTTGTTGGTATATGACAATTAGAAATTAGACACAGAAATGGAAACTGAGCTACAGGTAGCCCTAATACACATTAAATGTAATCACGCAATGCTGATGTTGTTAAAGGAACACGCCAACTTTTTGGGACTTTAGCTTATTCACCGTATCCCTCAGAGTTAGATAAGTCCATACATACCATTTTTATCTCCGTGCGTGCCATAACTCTGTCTGACGCACCCACCGCTAGCCTAGCTTAGCACAAAGACTGGAGATAAAATATAAAATATGTTGTGATGTGTATAGTTACATCGTGTACTAAGACCGACGGAAAATTAAAAGTTGCAATTTTCTAGACCGATATGGCTAGGTACTATACTCTCATTCCTGCGTAATAATCCAGGAACTTTGCTGCCGTACTATGGGTGCAGCGGCACAATGATAATACTTAGTTATAGGAACTAGGCATCAGGGTGGTTCCCCGAGAACTAAATGTTCCCCTAGGGTCATTTTCCTGGTTGCATTCGCACCACCAGTAGGAACTCTGAAGTGACGTAAGCCATTGTTGACGGCGAGGTGGACATTTATTTTGACGGCGCTGAGAACGCCACAGTCTGAGCACAGAACGCTCACATTCTCCGTCTTGATTAGCTTACGATCTTTTTGACAGTCCTGTCTAATATGTTATTAGGTAGAACTGTTATACAAAGAAAGTAGAAAAAGTATTATGCGAAAAAGTATTTGCGTTTGCCGTGTGGTTGATGTCCAATGTCACTAGCTGACCAGAAATACATAATCATTTTCGCTTGCTCCCCTCAAAGTTGCGTTGGATTGTCTTCTTAGCATAAGGGTTGAGAGGTCCATCTATCACTGTTTTCCATGTTAGTTAGTTCATGTAGGCTGTGTGCATGGCTTTTTAAAAATGGCGGGAGCTATTTCTCGTGCATTCGACCAGTCAGCGTACACTTTTGTCACTGGTTGTTCCTATTGTGCTGGGTTAGACCCTACTCTGAAGTAGTCTTGATTCGCCTCTCACAACGTAACATGCTCTAAACTCACCTCTTAAGCATGCAGAATAATATAAGTGGAATTTTTTTTTTGTAATCGAACGATTTTTTGACTTTGAACGATTACATAATCGTGGCATCCGTAATCGTAATCGCAATTAGAAATTTGATTAATTGTGCAGCCCTAAGAGGAGTGACATCTGGTTTTTAGCTGCAGTGTGAATGTGGCAAACAGAATTTGAGAGAAAATGAGTGAGAGGAAGAGGAGAGAGTGGGAGTGTGGAGGAGAATATAGGCGATATCTGGCAGCCAAAGATCTGCTCCTGCAAGCCTGCATGTCCTGCGATGCACTAGCCTAACCGCATCTTGGTTTAGCGTTATGCACAGTGTCCTAATGGTTTCAGTCAGAGCAGACCGACTTAGTCGAATGACTCACGGCTTCTCTTTATGTGATATAAACACATACACGCTCAGTCAGGTCACGTGACATCCAGCTCACGATGTGGGGGTGGCTGGACACTAATCAACACAGACATTCGTGCATTACGGGAGGCCTCTCAGCCTCATGCCATCTTTGTCCCTTCTCATCATGCGTCAAAAGGTTACAGCAAAAGACAACAGTTGGATTAGAGAGTTGTACAAGCTGCATTTCCTATCTCCACTGCAATAAATTGAACATAAGACTTCACAGTGAGAGTGTCTCATTGTGTGTCACTGTTGGACTGAAGTTCACGCTGCTCTGTCTTTACTTTCTCACTCACTGGGATGTTTTGTCTCTGTTTCCTGAAATGTAAACATGGCCTGATTTCTCTGGTCAGCGCGAGTGGAAACATGTTCACGTGGGTTAATTTCGGTCCAAACTAATGGTGAGCCCACTGACATCTGCTGCACACTCTGTACTGCAGACATCAGCACAACACATCTGTAACTAATGCGAAATGTAGGTTTGTCAAAAAAGTATTTGTAAAACCCTTAGACACGTAATAAACTAACCAGCATGAATACAATGCAATGATATTTAATTGTGATACACCAATATCATGTTTAGTTTATAGTTTGAAGTATTTTAAGTAGTTGCCTTAAGACTAGAAACATACTTTACACAGCGACAAGTGTTTGGCCAGCACCCGTACTTGCGTTTATTTACCTATTGTGTGCAAGATCATTTTCCAGTGCAACAACATGCGGTCGAACTTGCATCACAAGAAGCTAATAACCGAATAGAAGTATGCTCGCTGACCCAGTGCTTGTTGTGACTGCGTTTGCTTGCTACTTGTTCTGATTTGTTTCAGTATTTGTATTTGAAATCTTTGAGTCTGTGTTGACCTTAGACCAGAAACATGCTTTCCATGATTACAGCTTTGTTGCATTACAAAGTGTGTTGGCACGCAATTCATAACTGAACACAAGTACGTGTGCTGGCCTTGCCACTGTGTTAAGTAGGGGAGCATATTGCGTTTTTTGAGCTACGGATTGGATTGTTTTTTTTCTGATCAGCAAAAAAAAAGTGTGTTTGCTGTCATTCTTTTTTATTTTGTTACTTTGTAAGGCAATTTTTTTTAAAAATAGGGAAATTAGTTTGCCTGTACTGGTCAGTGACTTGCAAAATAGTCTTAACAACCAACATGAAAAAGAATCGTGAATAGATCATGGTTCATGATCCTGTCTAAAAAAATCGTTATGTGATATTTTTTGCCATATTGCCCACCCCTATTCACAAGCATAGATGGATACTAGGGGTGTGACGAAACACTCAGCTCACGAGACGAAACAAGATTTTTGCACAGTATATTTAAGAAATCCTCAATGACAATTCATGACTGGAACAATAGTCTGCAGATGCATTTATTTATTTTTCTTTTTTCTTTTTAACTAATCATCTCAGTTCTACTTTGAGTAAGAATTATCATATGCATTGAAAAACAACAATGATATACAAGCACTGTAAAAGGTTTTGCCACACACTCAACTGACTGGCTTCTCCCCTTCACATTTCAGTCTTTTCAGACCTTACTGTTAGGCCTGTCACGATAACTACTTTTTGTTGTGCGATATATTGCCCCAGAAATAATTGCGACATGCGATATTATTGTCATTTTAAGACCATTTTATACCACTGAATATATAATCATAATATAACGGCATAATAATTCAAGTAGGCCTGCACACTTTCAAATGACAATGATTTAGCAGTCAAATATGGCCTGTTGAGGTATCTGTTTTTCTAGAGGCATGTTTGAAAAACTTCTTTCAACTTGAATGTCCTGTTCCATGAAAAAACGGCGCAGTGGAATGCAAAAACACGTTCTCTATGAAAACGACTAGACACTCGCGACTGCCGCGTCCTGTGATAAACTAGCTGTAAGGCCGTGTTCACACTTGACGTCTTTTTTGAAGCTGCAAGCATCTGTTTTACATCATAATCCTATGGAGTAAACCGTGTTTTCAAAAAAGTTGAGCGCTTTTTTAAACGTTCAACTTTTTTGATAAAAATGCCCTACGTCAAGCGCCTTTTTGACAGCTGACCAATGACAAGCGACTAGCAAGACCTGGTGCCGGTGTCATGACACCTGTCATCTCTGTATGTATATTTTAGTCTACAATAAATCGAAATATGTCATAAAACAGAACCCTGCCTCTTTTCATTTACATTTAAAACAATATTAAACATATTAATATGTGGTTCAGGCAAGTGTGCATATATGATTATCATTGTAATAAAATTAAATATGACATAAAACACAACCCAGTCTATTTTTGTTAAATGTAAGTTTATGTATGATCAATAACAGCCATTATAAAAGTAAAAGGTAAAAGAAGCTATACAAGAAATAAAGCAAACAATTCAGTCAAACATACAAAGTCAGCACTAGTAGGCTACAATGGTAAAGTTAAATAGCTTAAAAATATAAAGTTATGAAACTTCACTTTGCCCTTCATCCAAAATGATTTGCCAGGGAACAAATTATAGATTCATAAGACCAAAGATCACCCGTTAGATATACACAAGATGAATCGTATCACATGTTTAACCACTACAGAGACATCAGAGCCAGCGGTAAATGTCAGAAGGACTAGCCGAGGAAAGGCTGCTCTCGGCGGTGTTAACGAGCATTGAGCGTGGATCTCACAACTCCGAAAACGCCATATAAAATATTCAAATAGGCGCTCTCTTTATAAATAAACCACTCATTTGAGCTTTAAACAAGTACATTCTCGCCTGAAAAAGTCTTAACTAAAATTCGTCACACATTAACAGTAGTATTTTTAAATTTACGCTGGGTTTCTCATCCGCTATTGATGTTGCATCTGTTGTTATAGCAACAAAAGACGCCCTCTGCTATTTTGAACCAAACGATGCCAGCTTTTTTTTTTTTTTTTTTTTTAAAGAGAGCTCTTGTCAACTCTTTCTTGTCAAAAAAGACGTCAAGTGTGAACACAGCCTAAGTGTGCACCATTTCGTGCTGTCATGTTTATATTTGCACCAGTGGATTGCGGAAACTCAGTGGATTGCGGAAACTGAGTGCATTTGCACTTATTTTTCCAAGGTGTCAGGAAAACACTATAACGACTCGAATGGCGCATTTTTCCGCCCGTCGATGTCAGCTCTGTATGAAGGAGCTGCCTGAGCCCCATGTTCGCCTCGGAGAGCAGACGAGATGACAAGAGGCAGCACGATTGGCAAAATGTCTTTGACATTTATTTTTGTGTAAACATAATGGGCAATATATCGCGTCACCAAAAATTATCGAGGTCATGTCCATATATCGTGTGACAAGTCGATATATCGACTATCGCGACAGGCCTACTTACTGTACATGAATTTTGAGCTTCCAGAACTTCTGATTGAACTCTTTTCCACAATTGAACATACACTATATTGCCAAAAGTTTTGGGACGTCTGCCTTTACATGCACATAACCTTTAATGACATCCCATTCTTAATCTGTAGGTTTTAATATGGAGTTGTCCCACCCTTTTCAGCTTTAACAGCCTAAACTCTTCTGAGAAGGCTTTCCACAAGGTTTAGGAGTGCGATTATGGGAATTTTTTACCATTCTTCTAGAAGCACATTTGTGAGGTCAGGCACTGATGTTGGACGAGAAGGCCTGGTTCGCAGTCTCCGCTCTAATTCATCCCATTAGGGGTGGGAATCTTTCCCACTAGCATTCACACTAATGTTTATCTCCCTGTGTTTGCTGTTTATTAGAGAGATATTAATGATATTAAAGACTCACCAAATGGTGCTGTTTATCGGTTAACCTAATATTAAAATAGAAAAGTGTAAATATCTGTAAAAGTATTGATTAAATTAATTATTAGCCTATCTCTACTTCTGACAGACTTGTTCTTACTATTGGTCAATCTTTCTTTTCTTAAAAATGTCATTTTATTTAAAAAATAAAATGGTAACATTCACTTCTCAGTCAGGTTCTACTCTACAGTTTCGCATTACTTTCCCAAAGTGTGGATTTAAAGAGGAGGACCGCAAAGTGCTGAGAGCGTCATTTGAGAGCTTGTATAGCAATACAGCACAATTGGCTATGTTGCTGCTGTCTAGGCAAACTTTCTTTTACTGTGGTTCATGCCCACTTTTGATGCTGGAGGTTCCTCATACTTTTGCTTAAAACCGTTTGGGTTGTATTACATTCCCACAGAACTGTCATTCAGGTCATTTATGCCCAATTATCATGTCCCAAAGCGCTCCGTTTTATTTTGCTCTTGCTGCCGACACAAAGTTCTCTCTTACAAGTTGTGCGCTGCTTTTACAGTGATGTCATGCTCTCATGTAATGGATCACATCAGAGTTCACATCAACACAGTTGCCCTGTCGTCTCACAGCTCTGTGTGCATAAAACATTGACATTCTCAATTGGATTAAATGCCTAATTTTCCTCTACAGTATGCTGTTGCCCTCTCTCAGAGCATCGGCTTTGTTTACCCATGCCACAGGCAGCGTTTTTTATCGTAACGAGGAAAAGTCCACTTCATGAATCACCTCTCTGGCTGGTTGCCTCCTAGCTCTGCAGGCCACAGCCTAAACGAAAACCATCTGTTAGATTCGGGGGGCCGCCATGTGCACGGGTGATGGTGACTATAGCTGCCCCAGAATTTGAGCATGGAAGGCCAAGAGATCACATGACATGCTCTTTTCTGCCTGTAAGAAAAGCTCCGGCAAGGCATAACGTGTTTCTGTCTCAAACAATAAGCCAGTCCCCCGGGATTTAGCTCATTTAAAGAATTCATTCTCGACAAAACGTCAAATGAAACATATTCTTTTGGGGCCATTGTAGCTTGGTGTAGTGTAATGTTAGCTTTGTTTAAACCCAGCAGATGTTAGTTCATTGTGGCTATAATTTATGGCCTCTGACCCTGTAAAGACCAGGCGGAATTCCAGCTTTCATCCCGGAATTGTAGAGTTAAACCTGTAAAAGCGATGATAGAAAAATGTTGGGTTTTAGAAGGCATTTACAGAAGGAACTCATCACTGAGGTTTTTTGGTTGCCTGTAGGTGACTGTAGATTAAAAAATGCCATTTAATTTTAAAAATCATATTTTATTAAAGGATAATGTTAATATACCAACCTACTGAAGTACTAAAATCTTTTTTGTACCTTTATAATACATTGACAACAACCAAAAACATGAATGAAAGCTCATCACAACCAGCTTTTTCACAAGCTGAGATAAATACTACAAACCCAAAACACCGTCATGGTAACACATGTTACGCTAAGGGTGTTCACACTTGGCAGGTTGGTTTAAAGGGGTCATTAATTGAGAAATCAACTTTTCATTCAGCCTTTGATATATAAAAGTTCATCGTGATATAAGAATATTGTAAGTTGCGGAGCTGAAAACATTAGTCAAAGAAAAGCTTTTATTGACACCAGGCCCAGCAAACACTCGATCTCAAAATGTGTCAAGCTGTGACGTCAGAGTGTGGTGAAACACCACCTTAACCGAAGAAAGAGAACGCCTGATTCTGTAGCCCCGCCCACCGATTTGTGCATGGCATGTTATAGATAAATAACATAGGCCTATGTGGAGCTAAACCGGATCAAACTTCCAAGCAATAAACATGCTGCATAAGCTTCATTTGGATTCCAATATTATGAATGCATGGATGAACTTTATTTTTAATGAATATCCAGCTCACGTGGGTAAGACATTGCACGTTTGTTCCTTCATTTCACCACGGATTTGTTTGTAAACAAGAGACTGGATTTGCAGACAGGATGAGATTACATGAATAAATGAAGCAACACACTAATGTGAGTAAAAACATTGTTTTATGTGTATGTGTCTAACTGAAAATAACTTACCATGCTGTCACAGGCTGGAGAATCCTTTATTTGAGGTGTTGTTGGTTCATTGTGCTGCGATTCGTGATCAGACTCGGACATGTATAGGCCAGGGCTCGCAAAGCCCAACGTCCCGGGGCTATGTGTTTTCCAGACGGCTACCAAAACGTATCACCGGCCTGCCGACGGGCTATCTTAAATAGTGAAATAACATTCCTTTCTTGATTGCGTTGTTTACTCTCTTGACTTGATATTTGAAGGAAAAATACAATCCTGAAAAGGTGGGGTGCTTCCAAACAAACTCTGGTGCGATTCGACTGAAATATAAATGCTGCGGACCAAAGACATCTAAACTAACCAAAAACAGGATGTGATTTTACAAAATGAGACCCTAAAAAGGAATGAATGCTCAAGCATACCTATTTTTTTTTGTAATAGAAGCTACGTAGCCCATCACAATTTGCTACATGCGTTGGGAACGGCGTCTCCTTGCAACAGATCTTCGTTTGTGTGTGTGTCGCCAGGAATTTCCTGGCGGTGTTTTGACTTCTTTACACATTTTATAAGCTCTTCACGAGTTCTCAGCTGGTAAAAATACCATCATTTGTAAGCACACACAATGAACGCATTTAGTCCGGCACACAGCATTGTTTTGGATGTTTGGCAAGTATACGCCTATATCTGGCATAACATTATGAACACCTCCCTAATATTGTGTTGGTCCCGCTTTTGCTGCCAAAACAGCCCTGACCCGTCAAGCCATGGATTCCACTAGACCCATGAAGGTGTGCTGTGGTATCTGGCGCCAAGATGTTAGCAGCAGATCCTTTAAGTTGTGAGATGGGGCCTCCATTGATTGGACTTGTTTGTTCAGCACATCCCACAGATGCTCGATTGGATTGAGATCTGGGGAATGTGGAAGCCAAGTCAACACCTCAAACTCGTTGTTGTGCTACTCAAATCATTCCTGAACCATTTTTGCTTTGTGGCAGGGCGCATTATCCTGCTGAAAGAGGCCACAGCCACCAGGGAATACTGTTTCCATGAAAGGGTGTACATGGTCTGCAACAATGCTTAGGTAGGTGGTACGTGTCAATAATATCCACATCCAGATGGATGGCAGGACCTAAGGTTTCCCAGCAGAACATTGCCCAAAGCATCACACTGCCTCCGTTGGCTTGCCTTCTTTCCATAGTGCATCCTGCAGGGCAGGGATGCAGAGCACGCTTTTTGGCGCCTCCCGCTTTTTTCATGTCAGTTTGGGTGACTTGTGTGAATCGTGCAGATCCGAAGAGTTTTTTTAAGGGTGGGGTGGCCTGAGAGGGTCTGAATAGGTCTGATTATAATTTCACCAACATTAATTATGGATTGCCTTCACCAAACAAGTAAATAGGAGATAAGCAAATCAAAACATTGCGCGCCAAAACAGCAGTATGCGCGCAAGCGTGAATACTAGTGTTTCTTCTTGCTGCGTATCTTTTACTGTCTATGGCATCTGCCACTGCTGTCCAGAGTTAGGCGTCGCGCCTTCCCGTCTTACTGGCAACTGGTGAGATCACTGGAGTTAAGGATATTTTTGTTATATACAGGGTTTTTCCTGCATAGAGAATTACGAGGCGGCCGCCACAGTCAAATTTCTTGCTGCCTCCGTCAGTCGACAACTCAGACAGGGAGTCACATGCTCGGGTTAGGCCTGTCGTGATAATTAAATAATCATCAGAAATATATATCGTCACATGATCCTCTTCAGCAAGCATTCTTATATTATGATTTGCTGGTACAAAGTCATCTAAAGCCATTCCATAGCTGAATGTGAGGGACAGAAGAATATTTACATCGTTAAAGTTCACGGAAACTCTTCCCTCCACTGCGTCTGTCAATCATTCTCCGTTCAGCATTCAAATAACACGTCGCATTCGGTTATTACAGCCAGCAGCACTCTCTCCTAGATGATATATTCCCATTATAATACTTGATATGTAGATAAAGGGCTGTGGATTTGCATAAAATGACTTTATCTTGCTGGAGTTTATCTAGCTGTTTCTGAACGATGTTGTACTCGCTATCGGGTGACAACACAAGGACTATTAATTAGCATCACACGCACAATACCTGGAATTTAAAACTATGAAGAAATAAGAAAAAATGATCAGTAAACCGTTGGACAGATATACATTATAGACTAGGATTTGTGCGCTCAACATCTCTTCTCTTTGTGCCGTGAACTTTTCAATGTGCATTAGCGCAGCGCTGCGCACTCTGACTCCATGTTGCTTTAAGCACCCAGGATGCGCATAAGTGATTTGTGCCGCTCTGTTTTGAAGCGTTTCATATTATGGTTTTGTGCACTGAAAGATTATTAAAATCTTGTTCTCTCGTATCTATCATATCTTTATTGCCCCATTAAAAAGCTGCACATTATGTTTACAATAAAACATCTTGTAATTTTATATTATTATTATTATTATTATTATTATTATATATATAATTATTTACATTCATATATAAATATAAAGAAGAGAAGGAGTAAAGCAATAAGAAGTGCTAGATAGTTCAATAAGAGTTCATTTTGTTTTGGAATAAAAAATTAAATTGAATATTCCAAATTAGTGTCGGTGTATTTTGATTTTCAGAATTTCATTTTACTCTATGTGCCTATAGGGTTGAGACGGGGATGGCAGGGGTTGGTGGCAATGTAAGTATCTGTATATTTGCCGCGGGGCGTGGGCTTCGATTACCTCTCTCTTTTTTGACCATACATGTGTTTGCATCTCTGATCCTGGTAAGCGACGCACATGCACCTGGCCATCCACGTGATGTAAAAGAAAACGTGATTCATCAGACCAGACCACCTTTTTCCATTGCACCGTGGTCCAGTTCTGATGCTCACATGCCCACTGTTGACAGGGGCCAGCCTGGGGGACCTGACTCGTCTGTGGCTATGCAGCCCCATACGCAACAAACTGCGATGTTCTGTGTATTCTGACAACTTTCTATCAGAACCAGCATTAACTTCTTAAACAATTTGAGCTACAGTAGCTCGTCTGTTTGATAGACCACACAGGCCTGCCTTTGCTCCCCACGTGCTTTAATGAGCCTTGGCCGCCCCTGACCCTTTTGCTGGTTCACCACTGTTACTTCCTTGGACCACTTTTGATAGATACTGACCACTGCAGACCAGGAACACCCCACAAGAGCTGCAGTTTTGGAGATGCTCTGACCCAGTCAACTTGGCAACACAATTTGGCCAAACTCAAACTTGTCAAACTCACTCAAATCCTTATGCTTGCCCTTTTTTCCTGCTTCTAACACATCAACTTTGAGGACGCGTAATCAAATCGACAGAATTTTAAAGTTGAGACTTTGCTTCATATTAAAAGTAACAAAGCACAAAACTTTTTGCGATTTATTGGATGTCAGGCACACTACATTTTATTGAAGTTTTGGTTACGCATCAACAGACTACAGCACAGACTAAAATATTTTTAATTTAAGAAACCATATATATCATTACTGATTAAAATTAAAATAAATAACTAATAAGGTCAATCCAGAGCTACTGTCCACACAGCTGACATGTTTGACTGTTGTAGCTTATTCATGTTGTATGCAAAATATAGACACTGAACACAGTTAAAACATGCCACCGGAGAAGTGCTAATTAAACGTCTGTTTTGGTCACCGATTTCGGCCCTCCAAAAACCGGCTGCCGAAATTTCAGTGCATCCCTATTTATCAAAAACTGTCAAGTGTCATAGGGATTTCTGGGAATATACAGTTTTTCACTGCAAATTATAAGGTAGATTGTTGTTTTTAACTTTCAAAAACAGTTAAAATAATAGTATTTGATTGTAAAATTACATAAAAATTTAGCTTGGTTCTACCAGACTCTCGTACATTTCATTTGTACAGAGACTCTGGCCACTCTCCATTGACAAACGTTAACTTCCTAGAAGGCGGCTACTCTGTTGAAGTTTAAAACTATTGGATTAGCACACGACATCAACGGCATCGTTCTCAGCCACTTGAGTGGAAGTACATAGGAGGGCGGAGCCAGGCTAATAAAAATGTGCTGTTATTTATTGAAGTTTTTCACCGTAAATAAAAAGGGACCTTACTGCAAGAGTACAACCGCAAGAGTACAACCACATTTGTGCCAACCACTTTTACGTTTTTAGTGGCATATATAGGTTGTAAAAGGCATAATGAAACCACTGAATTAATACTTTTCAGTGTTTTTAAGGAACAAAGTTTCTGATTCTTTTGTGCTCTAAACATTCTTTACTTCATGTCCAATGTGAATATGGACCCTGAAGCAAAAACGGTTGACAACCACTGGTCTAGAAAATACAATTTATGTGGAAAATAAAATGTATGTAGGAGTATTTATATTATTTTTCTGTCTCACTTTCTAGCTAACTCATGTCAGAACTTCACTTCAGCACTTTTTCGATGGCTTTTCCTCCTGACAGTATTCATAAATGCAGCTGTGCTCTCTCTCTTCCAAGGGACAGCTGTCTCTTTTTCAGCGAAGTCATTCTCCTGTGTGTTGACAGGGTAAATTATGCAGAGGTATTGAGTGAATATTTAATGGTGTAACCTGAGGGCTGGAACAGGCTCACATGGGACCCATTAGCACCTCCACTGCATCAGCCAGGTCTCTTCCATACTGTACTATATGATGACTTGGTAATAGGATCTTAGAGTAGATAACATCCTAAAACTTGGAGGCTCTAAATTGGCAGTATTACACAAAAATGAATTTCCATGAGCTTGGAACAGCCTATGAATTCAGATGACAGATTAATTACAGGACATCCAATCCCTCACTCTAATGAAAGATGGATCATTTTTCTAATTCACTTTTAAGTGTCCATTTCCCAGAAGAACTAAGCAATTACAAACTATCATAAAATATAATGTAATAAAGGTCTTCTGATGAGCTTGTAATGTCATATTAGGAGATCGGTTGAAATAGTTTAAAGGGATAGTTCACTCAAAAACGAAAATCTGCATTTAACATCTCTGTGACCTCTGAAGGGAGGGTGGGATCTTATGATTTCAAAGCTAGCTTGCTATTGCTAGCCTCTCTGAAACTGCCTATCCTACCTTTTAATGCACTGTATATTAGGTTACATCAGGTGTATATTTTTCATCGACTTGAAATATAGACATCCAAACATCCTGGGTTTCTTGCTGCTACCTTTTATATATTTATCAGTAAATGAGCCATGACGAGGTCTGATCGGATTACAATTACATGGCTTGTTAAACCTCTCTCTATTTCATTTAATCACATTTGTGTCATATCTATAGGGCTCAACTCTCGGCCATATTTATTTATATCTCTGATCAGTCTGCTGTCTGCTATTATTGTAGCTTTCCCAACAAAAGAGGGACTACACAAGATGTCGAGATAAAATGCGCTTTAAATAATCCGCTGGCAAACCTGCCTCCTTTCCTGGCAGGACATGATGTCATGAGTGTAAAAAGAGATTAATTCGCACACCCACTCTGAGTGCGTTTCCCCTCTTTGAGTTTCTCTCTTGACTGCAGTACATATTTCACAATATGCTTCCTGTGTCATATCCGGATTTTAATGTTCATTATGGGGCTTTGGACAGTAATACTGCCACTTTAGCCTCATTAGATGGTAGTTGTTGTTTTACGTAAAGATGTTTTGATTAAATTGATGCAATTGTTTTAGCATGGAATCTGTGATTTTTTTTATTTTTTTTTTATTTTTTTATTTTCCCAATATCATTGCCCTCCCCACCTTCCAGGAGAAAATCCCTCTATTTAGGATTCTGCTGCTTTGTGTTAGTGTAATATATAACGTTATAAATGTTGTCAGATCAGCATTACAGGGATTATTAAAGTGTAGTGTATGTGAATGAACAATTACTCGTTCTCCGTGTTACCTGGACCGAGAAGTTGACGTTTATTTGTCAGCAAAAGTCTGCCGGATGATGTGAAATGTCAAAACTTTTGACAGCTCTAGGGCTTTCGTGAAAACTACAGATTGTACTTCCGCATTTTTTAACCCCGTCCATGGACAGTCTGATTGACAGAGGGTTATTAACAGAACAGTTATTGTAAGTGTAGGTTTATCACTGAAAATTGTATCATACTTTGTTGCCATAGTGTTGTTTAAAGAGTAGACAGCTTTCTTACCTGTACACAACAGTGTTTTGCTTCCTGGGATTGGGCAGAACTGACAGAATTCTTTCAGTTTTCCCCCTCCATTTGGTGTTCGTGGTCATCCAGTTTGAAATGTTGACTACAAACACGGAGGTTTTTTAGATATTCCTTTGCACTATTCTTTCCGTATTTACGATTCTTTGCATTCTTAGTGTGCCTTTAGCCACTGGCTACAATGCGCTGGATCCTTCACTGGAAACCAGAAAACTCCCGCTAAACGTTTAATCTTTAAATTCTTGCTTTCAGGATAGGGGTGCACGATATTCACAAAATGTGATATTGCTATATCGATAATGAATATTGTGATATCGATATTAATTCCGATATTTTTAAACCTATGTAAAATTACAAAAGTTACGAAAAAAACGCATCAAAATAGATTCATAACAAATAAAACAAGTTTTCTTACAACACAAGGTTTATTTCAACTGACAGTCATATTGGACTGGTACAACATGAATAAATAAATAATAATCATATCTAAAGAACAGGACATTGTACTAGTTGTACAGTATAAAATAAATCAATAAAGAGCATGTCTATATAACAGGACATGTTAGAAACAATAAAAATAAATAAAATAAAAAAAGTAAAAAGGAATGTCATGAGAAACAGGGCCCATCAACAACTGTGTAACCTTTAGAAGGCAATTTGCACTTTCCCGGCAACTCACAGGCAGAGACTACAGATTGCAAGTCAAAAAGACGAGCATGTCAACCATAGCTGGTTTAAGCCGTGAACGATGAGCCGTCACAATGTTCCCCCCTGAACTAAATATTCTCTCAGAGGGTGAACTAGTGGCAGGGATACACAGATAATTTCTTGCCAGCTTGCTCAAAGTGGGGTAGCTCACTTTGTGACACTTCCACCAAGCTAAGGGATCATCTTCACTGTCAATGGAGGGGGTGTCGAGGTAGCTGTTGAGCTCAGCTGTGACAGCATCTACCAGAACCTGTACAGCTGGTGTGGTGGTGCTGCTCTTGAGCAGACTCCCCAACGACCTCTTGGCCTTTTTTGATGGAGGTGGGTGTGGTGCTGGGACTGTCTGATCTTGGGGCTCAGTGGCGCTGTTCTGAAAGACCACAGAATAAAAACAAATAGTACATTTGGCCCAGTAAGTTTGAAATTATATGGAATTTTTATATCCACACTGCTCATTTACTTTCAAAATTAAAAAAAAACAAAACATTTACCTTTCTTGCGATTTCTTTAATCTCTGATTGTACCCTGGTCATTAGAATTGGGATGCGCTCCTCACTAACATATTTGGTTTTAAATCTTGGAACCACAAAGGATGCCCTGTCCAGCAGATCTTCTGTGGCCTGATCCCACTTGGCATTCAGGTACTGGAGGACCTTTGATTTGATGGACTGGGTAAGCTCAGTGTCCTCTTCATCTCGAATCAGAGCTTGAGTGTTCAGAAGATGGAGGACTGGCTTTACAGAAGATACGCTGACATAGCTCTTCCCCGAGTGCATCGGTGAAGTCCTGCAGGGGAGAGAGGGCCTTGTTGATGGCTTTAAGAACGTCAATGTCCTGCCATGTCGGTACCAAGTGCCTGTGGTTCTTGTCTTTCGAGAGAACCAGAGCCACCGCCTTCTGCTGCTCCAGCACCCTTTCAATCATGTGCTGCTTGGATCCCCATCTGGTTTGGCATTCTGTAACCAGTGCATGCTCTAGAAGGTTGAGCTCCTCCTGTGCCTCTGTCAAAGCTCTCCTCTTCTTCCAGCTGTGAGAAAAGTGGGCCACTATCTTTTTTCACAACTTTGTAGCCTTGTCAATGTGAGCATCATCTTTAATTGCGTTTTCTAAAGATAAAATGAAGTAAAGACAAAATCAGGAAAATTCATATAAAGTATTAAAAGTACTCAATGCTGAAAAATCGTCACCTTTTAGAAAGTGTAAAGGATCCAAACAGTTGTGTGTTTACAAGTACCTCAACATTAGGTGTACTTAGTTACATTCCACCACTGGTCATCACACAAGGCATAATACATGTATTAGCACTTTGTATCTATTAAAACAAGTTATAGCAACAAATAGTGTAACAGAAATAAAGGTTTATTTAAATGGGTCTATCTTTTCAGATTTATTGAAATGTATCGTATAAAATAAATATATGATTGTGTCAGCTTCAAGATCTATACAATATTATGTCAGTATACACAAATAAAAATCCTATCCCTTATACATTTAATGAAAGTTAAATAATAAAATAATTAACAACAGCATTGTGCAACAGGTGCCCAAAGCATTGTTGCCTCTGCCATTTGTTGAGTTCCGCAGCCTTCTTTATATTGCTCCCGTTGTCAGTCTTTATAGCCACCTGATGCTCTGGACGCAACCCCCATGAATCCAGGGCATCCCTTAGGCCAACGGAGATGTTTTGTCCCGTGTGGTCCTTGGGGAAGTAGGAAGTCTGAAGGCATTTGCTGACGAGTTTGTACTCGGGCGTAATATAGTGCAGAGTGACACTTCTGTACGGTTCTGTAGTGCAGCTAGACCACAGGTCGGTCGTGGATGAAAAATATTCAATCTTTCAGACTCCAAACTCTGCCTGCACTACCTTTCTGCACTGTTCATAAAGTTGTGGGATAGCTACCTGTGAGAAATAGTTGCAGGAAAATAAATATTATAGTCCGAATAGTTTCTTTTCCACTGTGTGGATGGGCATCATATCTTTGGCCAAACAGTACGTTATAGCACTGGTAATTTCGGTCTCTTTGAGTTCTTGTCGTACTTTGTGCTACTAGCAAAAGCACTCACTAGCGAGGCTTGTTTGGCTAGATCTGGCATATTAACGGCAACAGGTTTTTTTGGGGGTAGTATCATGCACTCATCGTAAAGTGGCTTGTGGTGGTTCTTAAGATGCGAGTATAGGTTTGTTGTATTCCCTTTTGTGTGGCTTACCATCATTCGACACGTTTTGCATATTGCATTAGCCTGTGCAACATCAGTTGGCTTAAAGCCAAAGTATTTCCAAACTACCGATGAGGCATTACTTTTGGCCACTAAAGTTTCCTCTTCAATCTCTGTTATTTATTTTCTCCCTGAGCAACACTAATTTTCTTACTTTTGTGTTCTTTCTTTTGCTCCACTGGCTCCCTTCGCTCCCTCTTTAGGTCCTTTCTTTTCTTTCGGTTAGTTTTGTTGTGCGCTGGTGTGTGCGTCGAGCTGGCCCGGCAAGTGTGTGTGTGTGGGGACTGTGTGGTAGAGCGAGGGAGAAGTGAGAGAGTGACGGTTAGCTTCGGAGCGAGTAGGAGGGACCCGGTTTCCAAAAAAATAAAAATAAATAGATCCGATAAAGAATGTAGTAGAATGTAGAAACATTTAGTCATAAACAAAATATCGCATAATTATCGCGAGACTTGATATCGTGATATCCCGATAACGATATTGAGTCGATATATCGTGCACCCCTATTCCAGGAACAATTAAAATCAACACCATTGTGACTAAAAGTTTTCTAAGAAGTATTTCCTACTAAAGCAAGGCAGTATTTTACTCTTTAAGCATATCAGGTGTTGAAGTTTTCATACTTGTTTGGCAAAAGGGAAGACAACAGCATTTTTTCTCTAGAAGTAGCAACGATTTCAAAAATGTTTTCACCTTTCTACTTTATAGGCAGCCAAGTTTATTGAAAGCCCATTTTGCCGGTGGTGAAGTGTCCCTCTTGGTAATGGTGGTTTATACTGTTTTTTTTTTTTCTTTCTATGAGCTGTCCTGAGATCTGACCTGAATGTGTTCATCTGAAACATTGATGGAGACCCCACTAAGAGCTGCAGTCCTGCAGAGCACAATTACACTTTAATTAAGACAGGGACCACCAAATTTGTGTCTGTTTGTATTTTTAGAACACTTTCACATATTATCAAGGCATTATGGTTTTAAAAGGTGGTTGATTTATGATTGCACTTTTTAAACTTTAGTTAGTGTGTAATGTTGCTGTTTGAGCATAAACAACATCTGCATAGTTCAAAGTTCAAAGTTCAAAGCAAAGGGAGATATTTACTTTTAAATAAATCGGTTTATAAGGACTAAAACGAGCTTATTCACAGGATAGTGACATCACTAACCCTAAAATTTACATAAACCCTGCCCCCGGGAACACGCAACAAAGGGGGTGAGGCCATATTGAGAAGAGCAAGAGTTGTTGTATTAGAGCACATTTAAGAGTCTGCTCAAGCTGTCGCATCCGTTTTTTCACATTTATTGCAATACAGTACATATCACAAATGCAATAGTATGTCATAAAAGCAAGATGGGGACCGGGAGCAGCAGCTCATTTGCATTTAAAGGGACACACACAAAAACAGTGCATTTTTGCTCACCCTCAAAAAGTAACAATTTTAACATGCTATAAAAAATTATCTGTGGGGTAGGGATGTCACAAGTACCGGTACTTCGGTACCAAGTCGATACTGAAATTTTAAAAATGTGACGATACCACCATTTCTGTAATACCGGTAGTACCGACTTCCGAGTATATTCGGTACCCGCAGCTGCGTTCAGTCGCTTCCATGTTAATCTAAGCGCAGGGCTCCAGACTGTATCCGAATATATACTTGTGTCTGTGAATATTAAACTGCAAAATACTATTTAAATATTACTCCTGCAAATTCTGCGTCTCTGTGTGGATGACGGGCGCTGATGCATGGGCACGCACACACACACACGCGTGACACTCGCTCGCTGTCTTTGTTGTCTCTGCCGTGTGTTACTATATGAGGACACGAATGCATAAACCGTCACTTCATGAGAATTTACCGTTTCACTTGAGAAAACTGTCATATCATGAAAACACTCAAATATCTTCACGCAACCCGTCAAAATAAAAGTTTGGTTTAACGTGAAGAAATTGACCGAATATATTCGGCTACTGTTGTAGCCTACAGTAGATTTAGCTACGTCTCAGTGTAATATTACGTCTCTACTAGTAATAATAATTATGCCTAGATCGTTGCTTATTTTTCACTTGATCTTTTTTTATAAACAATGTTTACTTTTAAACAGCATACAGCCTTTAAATGTTTATGTATTATTTGCTTATAATGATTATCATCATAAATAATAAACTCATTGAATTTAATTACATTTTTTAAAAATAGTTAAATTAAATAAAAATAAAAAATTTTTTGAGGTACCGAAATTGGTAGCGAGTACCGTAAAATTTTTATGGTATTGGTACCGACTACTAGAATTTTGGTACCATGACATCCCTACTGTGGGGTATTTTGAACTAAAACTTCACATACACACTCTGGGGACTTCAGAGACTTATTTTACATCTTGTAAAAAGGGGCATTATAGGACCCCTTTAAAACATACACATCTAAAAAAAATTAATAAAAAAATCTTTCCAAAAATTAAGCTGCACAACTGTTTTCAACATTGTTAATAATAAGAAATGTTTCTTAAGCACCCAATCAGCATAACAGAATGATTTCTGAAGGATCATGTGACACTTAAAGACAACTGGATTTTCAGAGACGAAATTTTCAGCTTTGTCAGCACAGAAATAAATTACATTTTAAAATATATTCCAATAGAAAACCGTTATTTTAAATGGTAATACATTCAAAAGTTGACTAGTTGGGTTGTCTGAACAACTAGTCAACTAGTTGGTATTAAATGACTTGATTAGACTAGTTTAAACAGATGATAATAATAATAATAATAATAATAATTATTATTATTATTGTTATTGTTATTGTTGTTATTATTATTAATATTATAATAATAATGCATTGTTATTATTATTAATATTATAATAATAATGCATTATTATGCCAAATTATGGGGACATTGCTTACAACATGCAATTTGAAATCAGACAGTAATTACTTAATATACTATATTAGAAATGTATTGTTGAATGTTGCAAAAGCAATGCTTTTTGTAAGAGAAAGAATGTTTAGAAACATCATCTTGCAAATGTTGTATTTTGTATGAGGTATTTTCCACTTTCCAGTTTGCAGGTTATTAGACAGACAGTATAGACCAGTATATTGTGTTCATGAAACGTGCTGTAGAAAAGTTCTATAACATTATAATTATTTTTATCCAGTCTTTTGACTAAAATGCCATTGTCATATTTTAGTCATCTGAATTGTTTTAGTTTTAGTCTAGTTTTAGTCTTACAAACAAACAAACAAACAAACAAACAAACAAACAAACAAATTAAATAAATAAATAAATGCTGGGTAAAATACACTCACCTAAAGGATTATTAGGAACACCATACTAATACTGTGTTTGACCCCCTTTCGCCTTCAGAACTGCCTTAATTCTACGTGGCATTGATTCAACAAGGTGCTGAAAGCATTCTTTAGAAATGTTGGCCCATATTGATAGGATAGCATCTTGCAGTTGATGGAGATTTGTGGGATGCACATCCAGGGCACGAAGCTCCCGTTCCACCACATCCCAAAGATGCTCTATTGGGTTGAGATCTGGTGACTGTGGGGGCCATTTTAGTACAGTGAACTCATTGTCATGTTCAAGTAACCAATTTGAAATGATTCGAGCTTTGTGACATGGTGCATTATCCTGCTGGAAGTAGCCATCAGAGGACGGGTACATGGTGGTCATAAAGGGATGGACATGGTCAGAAACAATGCTCAGGTAGGCCGTGGCATTTAAACGATGACCAATTGGCACTAAGGGGCCTAAAGTGTGCCAAGAAAACATCCCCCACACCATTACACCACCACCACCAGCCTGCACAGTGGTAACATGGCACGATGGATCCATGTTCTCATTCTGTTTACGCCAAATTCTGACTCTACCATCTGAATGTCTCAACAGAAAGCGAGACTCATCAGACCAGGCAACATTTTTCCAGTCTTCAACTGTCCAATTTTGGTGCAAATTGTAGCCTCTTTTTCCTATTTGTAGTGGAGATGAGTGGTACCCGGTGGGGTCTTCTGCTGTTGTAGCCCATCCGTCTCAAGGTTGTGCGTGTTGTGGCTTCACAAATGCTTTGCTGCATACCTCGGTTGTAACGAGTGGTTATTTCAGTCAAAGTTGCTCTTCTATCAGCTTGAATCAGTCGGCCCATTCTCCTCTGACCTCTAGCATCAACAAGGCATTTTCGCCCACAGGACTGCCGCATACTGGATGTTTTTCCTTTTTCACACCATTCTTTGTAAACTCTAGAAATGGTTGTGCGTGAAAATCCCAGTAACTGAGCAGATTGTGAAATACTCAGACCTGCCCGTCTGGCACCAACAACCATGCCACGCTCAAAATTGCTTAAATCATCTTTCTTTCCCATTCTGACATTCAGTTTGGAGTTCAGGAGATTGTCTTAACCAGGACCACACCCCTAAATGCATTGAAGCAACTGCCATGTGATTGGTTGATTAGATCATTGCATTAATGAGAAATTGAACAGGTGTCCCTAATAATCCTTTAGGTGAGTGTATATGTTACTATTCAAATGTGCGCATCTAATCATCCATTTGTCTCGTTCTTATTCGTTGACAAAAAGGTCAATAGATTTTTGTGATTCGTTTTTGTCATGAAAAACTAGTCAACCCTTTTGTCTCAGTCCAAGTACAAAAACAGCAACATTAATTAATATATTTGTACTGTACATTCATGTAATCTAAAGGGTCATGCACATGAAAATGGAAACCCGGGCCTTTATACACGCAATCATTTTCTTGACCTTTGGTTTAATCAGAATTAATCCAGTTAGTCGTTTTGGCATGCTTTCATGCCCTTTGACCTTTGCCTTGTGCTCAAATCATGGTTGTGCCCTGTCAAGCCATGAGTAAATCAAACTGAATGAAATCCCCCAGCAGTGAATCAGTGGTTTGACCTCGGAGTTCACATTAGAAAACCACAGAACTCAACGAGTTATGGAAATGTTGCATATGAAGGCACGCGCTCATCCCACAATCTTGTAAAAGCCTGTGTGTCATCCAGGCCAGAACTCCAATGTTATGAGGGTGAAAATATAGCCTCAATGTCTTAGCATGTGAGAGCTACAAATGTTATGTGAACCGTAGCCTTCTGAAAACATCAGCAGGAAGGCAGTGGACCACGAAATGCCTGTGGATTCCTCACACACCCCCTACAGATGCACAGGTCTGAAGGTCCGTCGGGGTGGCAGGCTGTACGCCGGTGATGAGTGGTCCCTGGCGGCTGTCCAGATTTCACTGCTGTGTTCTGGTCTGTCCACGGCCTCTGCCAATACTACATGCTGGAGAGAAACAGACCCCTGTGTGTTTGCTGGTATGTGTGTGATGGAGAGTGGGGATTTCACACACCCTGAGACGAGAGCAACTGATGTGGTTTAATGTGCATGGTGTATTTGTTTGAGCTTTTTTTATTTTTATTTGACTTCTAACAAATTATTTCATCTATTTATTCTGGCATTGAAGCTACAGCAACTAGATTTTACTCTTTCAGATGAAAATGTGAGTAATGATTGCCGTGCAGAACTTTTTTAATGGTTGTCAAAGTGTTTGCTAGGGCATTGCTGGCCCATATCAAAAGACATACCTGGCCCATACCTCAAAATGCAGTTTTTGAGGCATCATTTATGTCCATAGCCCAAACTAAATGATACACAATTATTTTAACAAATACCTCACCCTAAGTATGAGCAATAATAGCAATGCTTGTTATTTTCACCTTTCACAAACTAAAACATCTGATCATTGGATGTAAATTGGAAATTCTTTGCAATTATATCAGATGACAGCTGATTCATTATGTCCTAAACAACAGAAAATATGTTTCTTCCTTAAGCTGGAAGCGTTTATCAATTTTGCTTGTTTCTATTTTATTTATATTTGTCTCGTTTGGCATGCTACCTTGCATTTGTGTCTATGAGAAATCCTCTAGCCCTTCATATCGGTTTTGTGGTTTGACTAAAAAAGATCATTGAAAGCAGGCTGTACCAATATCATCCATCCATCCATCCATCCATCCATCCATCCATCCATCCATCCATCCATCCATCCATCCATCCATCCATCCATCCATCCATCCATCCATCCATCCATCCATCCATCCATCCATCCATCCATCCATCCATCCATCCATCCATCCATCCATCCATCCATCCATCCATTATGAGCTTTTTGTTTCATATGCAAATCATCATTCAATCATTATAGAGGTAATTTACCTAGTTTAAGGTTTAGTAACAAACCTAAGGTTTAGTAACAAAAACAACCTGTGGTCACAGAGAAGGATTGTAAATGGGCACGAAAAACTAAAATATGGCTGGTTTTGGTAAAAGAAACCTTGACTAACATTGAACAAAAATAAGGTGTGGTGTATGTCAGCTTTTTTGCAGTGACTTCAAAAAGGGATAGTTCATCCTAAATATAAACTGTTCCTTTAAAAAAGTATGTTTAGCAAAAACCACCTTACGGGCATAAAAAAAGGATTACATTTAATTTTAGTTTGATGTAATATTCATTTGGAATGTGGCACAATTCTGCACCACTAGTAATACTGTCTGAAGGATCTTGCTAACACCAGACTTCCCTAATGTTTAGAGCTAAAGTGTGTGTGTGCCCATGGTTTGGGAGTGACGCAGTATGTCTGTGTCAGCCGCCTCACAGATGGTCTTCTCTATCGCCCAGGCAACCGCGCAACTCAACAACTCCCTCATGTCTGTGTCATCCCACACCACATGCTCGTCATAGCATTCCAGAACGGGACTGAATCCTCCAGCCACGCCGGAGCCGCATTGTCATGAAAGCCAACAGCCTCTATCATGTGTGTGACTGATGAAAGAAAGAAGCCCACTCCCTGGATTAAAACACAGTGATGCCCATTGTTGTCTAATAGGAAACCGTTTGCTTTACTTTTCCTCAAGGATGCAAGTCAAGTTGAGCTGGAATTTTGTTTTGTTTTTTTGTTGAAATTAAATTGAAATTAAAAAATGACCTACACTGTGGTTCAAAAGTTAGGGGTCAGTAAGATTCTATAAATGTTTTTTTTTTATTTTTTTTATTTTCAACAAGGCTGTAAAATATTATTACATTTCAAAATAACTATTTTCTTTTTTAATAAATGTAAAAATATAATTTATTCCTGTGACTTTTCAGCAGCCATTATGCAGTCTTCAGTGTCACATGATCCTTTAGAAATCATTGTAATATACTGATTTGGTGCTCAAGAAACATTTCTTATTATTATCAATGTTGAAAACAGTTGTGCAGTATTAGTATTTTTGTAGTATTTTTTAGTATTCTTTGATAAGTAGAAATGTTAAACGGTTACGTTTGAGTAATTGAATGCATCCTTGCTGAATTAAAGTATTAATTTAGTTAAAAAATATTATTGACTCCTAACTTTTGAATGGTACTGTATTTACTTTTTAAATAAAGATTTCTGGTCTCATTATGCACAATTTATTTGTTCCAGAACTAGGCTATATTGTAACTGTATAAAAATAGTCATCAATACATTAATCAAGAATGGTATCATGTTATTCTAGTTTGTAATGTCCACTTTTTATAATCTAATCAATTACCAATTAAAAAAAAAATTGCCCTAATTTTTTTTCTTGTTAAATATCAAATTTCACTCACAAATACATATCACATTATGAACATAAAAGTGAACATAAAAGTGTTTGTAGATGCCTTTTAATGTTGCTATAAATGCAAAAAAAATTCACTATTGCTGGAATCCCCTAGTGATGTGAACACAAACAAGGACATAAATACTTCAAAATTTTGCCATTTATCATTGGTAATTGCTCAAAAGAAACCCAGAACATTGATACAAACCAAAGGGATTTGTAAATTACAATGTCACACTAAAGATGGGCAAATTGAAGACGACATCATTAATAGAAGTTGTCTTTACCAGACTACAAATTTTCAAAATCGATTTTGGTGAGAGTGAGAGAATGCAAGATCCCAAAATAAAAGGTGATAAACATGTTTCTTAGTTTATCTTAATTTTTCATAGGAAGTGGGCATATTGTAGACTATTTAGCTAAAGAAGTGAGGAAGTCCTCTAGCTATGAGAAACCTAGAAAGCATGTCAAAGCAGACATGGTGACATTATGGTAGTTATCTCATTTGGCTATGTAAACGCATTTAGACAAGTCTTTTCTCATTCATCTGATATGGAAAAGTAAACGTCAAACCTAAATGCCTACACAAAGTTTTTATTTCTACTTTAACCGTTTAAGTATTCTAGTAGGTCTGGTTTTATTGATATTTCTAAAGATTGCCATGTCACCTTAAGTACCTTCTTTACACTTTATTTCCATGTGGACTGAACAACAACAATGTGACCTTATTCTAAGAAGTTGCATAAAGCCAACCAATCAGATTAGAGCAGGCCAATTTAGCTAGCTGACTGCAAATGGGTACAAAGTGACTTTAATATTGTGCTTTCTGTTTTCAAGATGTTGAATTGATCTTCATTAGATTTTTTACTTCAAATGTTTTTGATTAAATGTTGTTAGTTCTGCATTCTGAGCTCTGAGCTCATTTGATGTCTGGAATATTAAACCGACAAAGACCTCCATTTTTCATCTACTCTAAATTCATCTCCTTAATGTTGTTCAATGTTTGATTGTGTCTGTTTCCTGGCAAATCCCCAGACTGAATGTTTAATGCGCTGCTATTTTAGTGTCTTGTAAGTGCTCATTATTTTTCAGCTTGGCTAGAATAAAGTGGGTACGGTTTACATGTGCCTGACGCACTGTCAATGAAGTGAATTATTTAAAGAACAGCCATTTCTTCCCTATCATTTTCTCTCTCTTTCCCTCTACTTCAGTGCGTATCTCGGGATTTGTTTTTGAGGCACGCACTCTTTTGGTGAAGAGACGGTAGCATGCTATTTTCAGCCTCTTACCTAACATAACTGCAGTTCTGACCACAGGGACAGATGTGAAGGGCTGAATTATTGATGACTTAAGTGTACTGCATTCATTAAAGTGCTTTATTTTAGCGCATACAGTCTTAGTCATTCCCACATGCCATGAGAGAGCTGGTGATATAGAGTTTTCTCATTTCCTGTTTTAATTTTTTCAGTATTGCTGAAATCCCCTAGTGATGTGAACACCCAGCAAAAACAAGGACATAAATACTTCAAAATTTTGCCATTTAGCATCGGTAATTGCTCAAAAGAAACCCAGAACATTGATAAAAACCAAAGGGATTTGTAAATTACAATGTCACACTAAAGATGGGCAAATTGAAGACGACATCATTAATAGAAGTTGATTTTGTTAATTATCTGAAACCTTAAAGGGTTAGTTCATCCAAAAATGAAAATTCTGTCATTAATTACTTACCCTCATGTCCTTCGACACCCGTAAGACCTTTGTTCATCTTTCCAACACAAATTAAGATATTTTTGTTGAAATCCGATGGCTCAGAAAGGCCTCCATTGGCAGCAATGACATTTCCTCTCTCAAGACCCATAAAAGGTACTAAAGATGTCGTTAAAAAGTCCATCTCACTAGAGTGGTTCTACAATAATTTTATGAAGCGACAAGTATAGTTTTTGTGTACAGTATAGTAAGTATAGTTTTATAGTATAGTTTTCTTTAGTACCTTTTATGGGTCTTGAGAGAGGAAATGTCATTGCTGCCAACGGAGGCCTTTCTGAGCCATCGGATTTCAACAAAAATATCTTAATTTGTGTTCCGAAGGTCTTACGGGTGTCGAAAGACATGAGGGTAAGTAATTAATGACAGATTTTTGGGTGAACTAACCCTTTAAAGTAGCACTGCTAAATAATATTAAAAGTACACTATGTAATTATTATTATTATTTTTTTTCATTCAAAATGATCAAAATTTAAATACAATATCAATCCTTCTTCCAAAATGGGTTTTTGTCTTACCCTGATTCAATATGTTTGTGTTTTAGACCTGATAGGATGGTTTTTACAGGAATGTGCATACATACTACATTACTCGCCCGTGTGTGTGGCTCGTCATAACCATAAATAAAAAAAAAAAGTTGTTCCAGCTACTTTGTGTATGTTGTGGGAGTAGCATAGGTTAAGTTGTCACAACGAGTGAGAAAGGTTGACGAGGACAAATGGTAATTTAATTCTTCTTTAACTAGTATAATCAAGTCTTCTTTATTTTAAATATGTGCAAGTTTTCCTTGTGTGTGAAGTACTTAAAAGCATTTGACGATTTTTGCCATAATACCATAGTTAAAGTTAGTGATACTACATTAAATGGTGAATGTTGATAATTTTGGACTGAAAGCCTTCTATAACTTGTTCATTCATGGCACAATGCGTCAGCGCTGTTTGATCTCTGCACTGAATTTGAATGTTTCTCACTATATCTCGCAGCGATGTTATTAATTCTGTGGCGAATTCAATGGCTTTATCACTGGATCTCCCAGTGCTGTGTAGTAACATGCGTCCCAATTTACAAACTAGCCGTTCTAAATGATATTCAAAATTAGAATTAGTGCATCCCAAAGATCAACGTGCTACTACATTTTTCTCCAATATGGTAGGACAGTAAATTAAAGTTAATGTTTGGGATTTGAACTGTGACGGGGCAGTTTAAACGGTGACAGTTTAATCCGTTAAAGATGCTTGCCGTACCAAAGTTTGCCTACTCTTCTGCTACACACTCAAAAGTATGTACCTTTTCTTCACAAAAAGAGTACATACTTTTAGGGTGTAGTATAAGTTGGCGAATTGGGAAGCAGCAACAGTGTCGCGTGATCGAGATCCAGCTGTGTTGTCCATTATTGATCCGAACTGATAAACAAATGAGTAGTGCAGTTTCGTTTGGCTTTCATTTAGTTTGCCATTTGATGTTGGACAATGTTGCTATATACAAATTTTGGTCGCACCAGCAGGAAAAATGATTGTAAAATTCTACCATTTGGTTGCAATCTAAATCTAAATCTCAAACCTCAGGGTAAGCGGTCATTTATTATAGCTTGTCAAATTTGCCCCTATTTGGGTGTGAGCAAAAACATGCCATATTTGTGTGTGTCCCTTTAAATGCAAATGAGTTGCTGCTCCCTACCCCCTTCCAGAAGAGCGTGGGTCCTTTACACAAGGTTCGGATTCTCCGTCAACAACAAAACAGGTCGAAACTCACTCAGCCAAAATGTCAGAAATAACCAGTTGTGGAGTGCAGCCTTACATGTTTGAACTAGGCCTGTCAATCGATTAAAATATTTAAAAGCGAATAATCGCATGATTGTCATGAGTAAACTCGCAATTAATTGCTACTTAATTACACATTTTTATCAGTTCTAAATGCACCTTAAATGAATACTTTTCAAGTTTTTAATACTCTAATCAACATGGGTATGGACAAATATGCATGATTCCATATTAGTGAAATCATACTCAAAAGAGCATGAAGACTAGACATGTATCAAAGGTCATAGAACTTGTTCATGTCTCTTAAGCCTAAACTTAAAAATTCGGAATAAGCAGTACTTTCTCTTATTTTAAAAATAGAAATAGGCGTTTTTACACTGGCAGTTTAGTTCGCATGAAAAATTGTTAATGCGAAAGCTGTCATGCGGACCTGGGAGCGCACCAGGGTACCACACCCGAGCCTACCCGGAGGAGGTGCTCTGAGTTAGGTTGCACTCAAACTGTGCCGAGATTCGCGTGAACTGTGTGAGAAACATGGACGGGAGCGCTCGTTCAGAAAAGTAACCTACGCATTCTTTTTAGCCGATTGTAATGTATTTAGTTCAACAAAACACGTGTAAGTGGTGATGGTGTTAATGATTTACCTCGGACACGAGCGAGAGCGAGCTTGCAGTGTATTCGCGCATTGCGCATCTCCTCAGAGTCCCTTTGCAAGCATGCAACAGAAAGCCCCCTTCATCTGACACACATAGCCTACAGTAAACCCAAATGTCATTTACTCAGCTGCGCATAATAGCACTAAATTCAAAATAATTATAAAAAAATATATATATATATATTGACCCACGTTCTGTTTTCTATCATGCCCTGTGCATGTTTGTGATTATGTAAGATGCACACAAATGCACCAGGGTTCAGTAGAATCAAGTTGACCAGCGCTGCGGGGGAAACCAAGAACTATCGCGCTCGGACATGGATTGCAGCAAACGTGCTCAGTGTAAAAACACCCTTTTCTTTTATTTCGACCTGGAGTCTAATAAAGGTTAAACAGAAAAAATGGTAGCTTATGTAGGCTATATAATGTCACTTGTTTTAGAATAGTAATGTTAATGTTAGCCCTTTTCTTTCCCTATTTCTGTTTGCCGCTGCATTTACGTCTATGGCTGCTCTCGATTTCTCCAACTACGGGCTAGGCCACGGATCAAACAGAAAATGCGCGCTGCGTTAATCGCGCATTAATAAAATTAGTGCCGTTAAAATGAATTTGCGTTAATGCGTTAACGCGTTAATTTTGACAGCCCTAGTTTGAACCGGAGTCAGACACAGATGGAGAGACTCAGGAAGAGGTTGCAACAATTTTGACTGCACCTGGATGTTTCTGAATGGTTAGTGGATACATTTACTATGTAACGTTAATTGTTGTGGAGTTACGTTGATTTAACTCATCGACTAGCATGTGCCGTCATGTTAATCTATAAATTGTTGTATAGGTGTCGTGTGTGAACATAAAGTCTGTCACCTGACTATACAATGCATAATAAATGTGCGTTTATGAATTACGCTCTCGGGATAAAACTAACAACATAGCTCTAGTCTCTGTGAATACAGTCAGAGACTATGGAAACTTTAACCACATTATCCATACAGCATTATAGAAAGCTCACTCAGAAAGGAAATTTGTAAACATTCACAAAATATGAAGTGCTCTCCTTACTTGTTCTGGATATGAAGTTAGAGCACAAAGCATTGGCATTGACCATTTTCTGATCCTTCAGAAAAACGTTTTCACAAATCTAGCATTGTGCTGACCCTCACTGGTGAAGCAGTCTTGCGTAAAATGATTTGCGCTAATATATAACATTTAGCATAATATGTCCCCTTTAAGCTAGTCAGCTTAAGATCCTTTCCATCTAAACTGGTTATATCTCTTAAGCCTAGTTGTGAATGTTTTATGAGCGGTAGGATAACCATATTCATCCGCACAGTCATGCAATGCCGAAGCACAACCAAAGCAATGTTCCTAAATGCAGTTTTGTTTTTTTATCTGCTAGAGGACCAAAGTTGCATAGTGTACCTTTTAAAGATAAGTAAACAAAAATCTCACTAAACTTAGTAGTAAAAATGTAAGTTTAATAACCCATACTGACATATTTAATGACATATTTAATGTTTGTCCAAACAAAGGCAGTTTGCAAAGTTTATCGTCATGCTGCGAAAAATACACTGGTTATAAAGAGAAATGTGGTGTATTTCTCCTCGGTCTCGCAGAACTGATGTTTGTCAGCGGTGTTGGATTGAGATGATGATGATACCTTGAGTCCTGCTGGTGATAAGATATCAGCACAAATACTTGTCAGATGGTGATTCAACAGCCTGTTCAGAAATACGTACTCCATAGATTGGTCCTCCTAAAGGTCTCCTCTTCCACAGTACCCATTTTCTGTCATTCTGTCAGCGCTCAAATTAGATCCACGATCCCATAAAACTATCATCTGCGGAAATGCCAGATGTCATGCTAGGTCATGTAAGCTTTAGATGCCTCGCCAGTGTTTTAAAGAGAGAGAGAGATAGATGGACCGACATAATAGTCAGACATGTTTATCTCTTTCTACTTAATGCGTGTAATGCTCAGTCGGGATTTGATATGCTTATGAATGCTTTGCATAACACATATGTGCATACTTATTTGTCTTTAAAGGAGTAATTTCACCCAAAAAAGAACATTTTGTCATTGTATAATCATCCATGTGTCATAAGCTATTATTTTTGTGCAAAAAGTGTTCGTTATGGATGAGCAAGATAGAGGGTGAGGTTACTGGATGGAGAAAGATCAGGAAGTAAATGCCATACGGCTGTTGCTAAGGCTGAGACATTGGTAGGGGTTGGCATGTGGGGCGGCATAATCCATCCCCTCTGTTGAAATACTTGTGTGACATACATCCTGCAGTGGTGTTAGCCGAACAGCTGTGTTTGTCTGTGTGCATCTGATTATCACTACCACCCCATGAGCCAGACAGATCTGCAGATGGGAACTCTATCCACAAGGAACATAATCAGGATTCATGCATCCATAGCGAGGAAAGAAGGTCAGAAGGTTTGGCCTAGAGGATCAGCCTGAGTGTCGTTCGTGAGCGATCCTGGACTGCGCCAACCAGATGCAACTCACGGCTGGATGAATTAAAACCATTGCCTGATAGAAACAAGCAAACATTTGTTTATTTGATTTATATCCAGTCAGATTCATTTGAGGTGTTGCTTTCATCTTGTAGCATTGGAACTGAGTTTTTCAATGGTAAGAATCACTACTTATTAAAGGTTCTGTATGTAAGATTTTGACTGTACTAAAGCATAAAAATACCAACATGCTGGAAACATGCTGAGTTCACATACTTGTTTCTCTGAAAAACAAAGCTACAGCCAGTTATTTTACTTTGAAATGTGCGTTCCGTGTCGGAATGTCTGTTTTTGTTTTGGTCTCTGCACATTGCCAATTTACCCAATAGAATTTCAACACCACAGGTTGCCAGTTGGCGGAAAACAGCGTATTGCTGTCATGGAAGCCGGTAAACAAACTGGGTCAGAGATCGCAGATTCTACCTAACCTAAAAAGCCTTGAAATCCATTTAAAATATATATGAATGGAAGCACATTAAAATGCGGATAAATCAACACATTAACTTACTAGATCCAGGAAGTATAAATCAACTAATCAACTTACTAGAACCGGGAAGTATGACCATATTAGCCCGGTTCTGTCAACACTGCATTGGCTCCCTATTAAACATTGTATACATTTTAAAACCTCGCTAATTACTTACAAAGCTCTAAATGGTTTAGCTCCCCAGTACTTGAGCGAGCTCCTAACGTATTATACACCATCACGTCTATTGCGGTCTCAAAATTCTGGCCAGTTGATAATACCTAGAATATCAAAATCAACTGCAGGCAGTCGATCCTTTTCCTATTTAGCACCTAAACTCTGGAACAGTCTTCCTAGCATTGTTCGGGAAGCAGACACACTCTGGCAGTTTAAATCTAGACTAAAAACACATCTCTTTACTATAGCATACACATAGAACATTATCAATTTCTATTATTCAAATCAGTTAAATGATTGTTTTAGGCTGCATTAACTAGGTCAGCTGGAACCGGGAACACTTCCCATAACACCTGATGTACTCGTTACATCATAATAAGAATGGCATCTACGCTAATGTTAGTCTCTCTGTTTATCCCGAGGTTTACTGCAGTCAGCCGGATCCAGGCCGTATCCAGATCGGATGGTGGACCTGCGCCTAGACATGACCAACGCATCCCTGAAGTGTCTGCAGAGACTCAATTAAACTCTGCAGAGACTCAATTAAACTCCCCCCTGTAAATGCCACATCGACACGACATCCTCATTAAACCCGTCTCCAGCGTGACGACTCCAATCTTTCAAATAATCTTTTGAATATCTTTTGATCTAATATTACTTCTGACCTAATCTGACTTCTGACCTGTAATGTTGCCAGAATCATAATCATACACTATTTGTTCGTCGGCCAGAGGACAACTGGCACCCTGACTGAGCCTGGTTTCTCCCAAGGTTTTTTCTCCATTCTGGCCACTGAAGGAGTTTTGGTTCCTTGCAACCATCTACTATATTACCGATCTGTCCGCATTGACACTATATGATAATTGATAATTGACTTTAACTGAAAGTATCATGATTCAGTCTTGCACTTGGAGTGCTTTGAGGTTTATCTCTACAGCTTTGGATGTGCTTTTAGAGAGCTGAGAGTGTGCAGTCAAAAGCAACTTCATCATCTTCAATTCAAAAGAGGAACATGTAAACACTGCTGATGACGACAGCAGGGAAATCAAGAAGACTGGCATTTAATTTTGACACCTGCCGAGTGCAGTTCATCTGCTGTTCCTTGTTAACAGTTTTGTTTTACATTTTATCACTGAACAAATTACTGCTTCTGAATTTCCACAGTAAAGTTGATAATAAGGGGTTTAATTAAAATGTTCAAGCTGGCAAAATGTAGCTGTCACTTAGCCAAAAATGTAAATAGAAAACAAGACATATGACCTGCAGCAAGGACTTCCCATTCGTATGAAATTATTTTAATAATAATAACAGTAACAATAAAAATATCCATACTACATTTTGCTAATCCTCATTTTGGACTTTAAGAATGTAATTGTGCCTATATACTGTGGGTAAACTAATAAAAAAGAATAATTATTATTAATTATTTACTGGTAAAAACCAGTAAAGTAGCCTATTGATTAATAATAATTCTTTCCCCACCAGCTAAAAAAAAAAAAAAAAAAAAAAAGCTGCCAGCATTTTTTAAAAAAAAATTCACAATATTGAACACACAATATATCAAAATAATGAACAGAGCCTGCTTTATAAAAATCCAAATGAACAATACAATTTTATTCTCGCTTCATGCATTGTTCATCAACACTTAAATGTGGGTAACATTAAAAAAAAGCAAAAGTTTTAACAAAAGGCTTTTTTTTTTTTTTAAGACTACAACGTGCATACGCAATGCTTTTATCGCTTGTTTCTGTTTTTTTTTTTTTCCTGTGTTTGGATCTGGAGATTCTTTACTCTTTCAGAAGTTGCGTAATAGCCCCCACTGTATAACAGTGAAAACATGGAAAGACAGAAAATTCTGTCAGTGGTGGGGAAAGTAAATGATTTTAATAGTATTGTTTTGTTCCTCTCAGCCTTTTCACTGTTGTTTGATAGCTTGTTAGCATTATGTTTGGTTGGGCGATGCAGTTAAATTGTCTGCAGGCTTGTTAATGCTTGGGGCGTAAACATTGTCCGCTAGCATTAGCGTGGCTTTCAGTATGAAGGAGGTGGAGGAGGAGAATGCTGTTCAGCCCGAGGCCCGTGTGTGTCAGCCTCATGCTGGATTTAGCATCTGGGTGGAGATGCTAGTGGTGACTGTTGTCACTCGCCTTGAGGCTTCACCACAGAATCCAGAAGCGCCAACTTCCTCTCTAAGCAAGCATAGCACAGCCTAGTTTAGCAAGCTCCTATTGTGGATCATTCATTTGGCCCCTAAAGACTTAGCATGCTTGCTGTTGTAGCTTTCTAAGCACAGAAGCAAATGACCTGTAAGCTGTATATCGACCTATATGTGATTTACCATGAATCTGAGTCTTTTATCACTAATGTGCCAGATAATTTTGTTTATTTCTCAATGGTTACATCCTATTGTGTTAATTTGTTTGTGTACGTGTAGGGATACACAAACGGAAATGTAGGTCATGCTGGTCAGAAGAGTACAGTTATATTTTGCACTCTACATTTAGTGGTTAACAATGTCGCCAAAATCGCAGGCGGCCCACTAAGGATTGAGACGAGGTTTATAAGCAGACTTGTTTCTTGTGAAAAATTAAAATGTCATTATTTACAGTAATCTTCTTCACAGTGAAATGAATGTGTATATACATTTATAGGTAACACTTATTTTTTATTTTAACATCTTTAACACATTTTTATTTGTATTTATGTACTTTTTATTTATTTGTACAGTATATTAAATATATATTTATTATTAAAATGAATAATTAAATAGTTAAAATAAATAAATATTAATTTAGAATAATGATTATATTAAATATAATTAATAAATATAATATTATATTATATTATAAAAAATTATATTATATTAATTATAATATTATACTATATTAAATTAATTATTATATTATATTAATTATATTTCTAGGCTATTTTAATTTTATTTTACAGTGTATTTTTTTATTTTCATTTTTAGGAGCAAAACAGATCTTGAGTAGCAAGACATAAGTCATGTTTAAAATCATGTCCCTTTAAGAGCGAATGTGTGTTCATGGATGAAAAAGTTAAACATTTTACACAACCTTTTCTTATGAAATATGTAAACATATTTCTGCTCTACAATATAAATTTATCCATTTCTTCTGCATTTCATATATGTGTCTAAACTAATAGAGCATGTAAAATTAAGCTTTCTGTGTGATTTGGTGTGACTCGTTCCTTCCTTTTGGCTGTTCCACTCGGATATTTTTTGATATATAGCTTTTGCAGTTACAGTCCTGGAATCCAAGTTATCAGATATTCCAACTAGAGATGTAAAAACATGGTTGTGTTTCCAAGTCTGTTTTTGTGGTGTTGCAGAATTTTAATATTTTCATTTCTTCCTCTTTGTCATGCCATTATTGCCAGGGGGCTGTTGCTAACATGCAAATAGTTCAACTCAAAGGAGTAGTGTTAAATGGCATATTCAGTTTTGCTGTAGTATTAAAAGTTGTATCAATTATCATGAATTATCATGTAGTTTATTTTGACAACCGTAGTTGCAAGAAAGTAAAAAACAGTAGCTGTGCAACATTCAGGCATAAATTAGAATGAAATTTAGAGAAATCTAAAAGACAAATGGGTTTAACCAGTGAAAAATCTGCAGCATGTCACCTCCCACCCATCAAAGTTCACACACTCAATAATTTCACCTCTATTTATTTAGTTTCGAGGGGCATTCTGCATAGAGGATGTGGCTTGTGGTCTTGTCAGACCAGCATGCCCATCTCCTTGGATACAAGTTCTCTCTCTCTTGTCTTATCCTTTCCTAATGCATCCATAATTAGTATTATAAAATGGATATTTGTGGTCCTGGATGCTGACTGGTCAATACATCCATGCTATACAGTAACAGCTGTGATGAACCTAGTGCTACTCCACTGTGCATCACAGATAAAAGGGGGGAGATGTGCACTTCTCTGGTCTTTGATAGAAAAAGCAATAGATGAAAAAGAGTTTAACTATTTAAAGAGTGATGCATGGGAATTAATGCTCATTTTGTATGTTGCATTAGACACAAAATGGTTTTGCTGAAAGATGAAATATTTCCATTATGCATGGAAAATTCTAGCGCTGTTGTGTCCAGGGCACAAAGAGGATGTTAGTGTCATGTCTGCTGCCTTTTAAATGTGCTTTTGTTTCTTCCTCCTCTATCTCGCTCTTGCACATGCACACAAATGCATCAGGCCTGAAACTCTCAGGCTGGAATGCAAGTGATTCTTCATGTCGTGTACGCCCATACGCACACAGCTCAGAAGATTTGGCAGTAACTTGGGCTTTAAAAAGAAGTTTTTCTTGTGTTCTTTTGAAATGGATGTTTTGCCAAAGTAGTGGAAAAATAAACAATAATTCATTGTGTCGTAGATCTTAGATGCTACATTGCTTTCTTTCTTTGTCACATTCCTACATTTTTCTGTCAGGGGAGGTTAGCCTCCATTGTCGGATGAGATGTGAAATATGTATAGGGGCATTTTCTCTGGGTGGAGTGGTACAGGCTTTGGAGAAAACTTGGTGGACTTCCAGAGTAGGGACCTAGGATTTCCACGTCTTAGAATACGTGGACAGAGAATCCAGTCTTAAAAATGGAATTTACTGTACAACGCAGAATCAATGCCATGGAATGTGGCAAATTTTTGATGAATAAATAAAAAAATAGTACTGTACGATTAATCAAATCGCAATATTGACTAGTGTCCATATTTATGTCCAATATTAAACCCAAAAAAATACTGATATTGAAATCTGAAGTCTGCATGTTCATCTACTACTCATACTCAAGCACACATTTCACTAGCATTTCACCATTTCATTTCATCGTCAAATTCACACAGAAACTCAAAGCTTCACTACAACACCAAAGTTCAGTTTAACTAATGTACTTTTCAACCTAATAATAAAACAATTTATTAAAACATAAGAAATATCACACAATATCACACTTTTTTTTTTTTGCCCATTCTCTAATTTTAAACAGTAAACCTCTGTTGTGCAGCACTTTGTTTGCCAAAAAATAAAAGGAATTGTTACATTTTTATTTGTTTTATATTTTAAAAGATAAATTAAGTTGTTAATTTTTATGCATTCATTTGATCACCACCCTTTTTGGTAATACATTTGTATTAATTCATAGAACACAGAATCCTGAAAAATTAAAACGTATGACCCATTTCATAGGGCCCTATTATTTTTGAAATGTAAAAAAAAACATGAAATCGTTAACATTTTATGAATTCATTTGATTAGCCAATTAAAAATTTAAACGGAAAACGCTGAATTTGTCAAAAAAATAAAATGATTCCCTACCAGGGTCTCTATTTCAGGAAAAGTCTGTACAGCACAAAAGTCCTTAGATTTTATCTCAATATTGAACCCATTTTTATGCAGCAAAATTTTGAGTTTTAGAATTGGCTCACTTTTAATTCACAAGTTAAATTTGAATTAGAAACTATACAACAAAGGACAATTTTGTTACATATAACAAAAAAGGAAAACAATGTAATAATGTAAAATAAATTACTTGGGTAAATTTACAAATGATGTAAAAAAAAAATAATAATTTTTAATTCTTGCTGTTATTGAGAACTATCAAAGATTACATGGTCAGGACAAACAACTATCACAAAACAATAAAACAATCATTGATCATAAAGGTAACAATGCACAGTATTAAGATTAAGGGGGTGAAAACTTTTAGACTGGTTAAAAATCATTTGTGTGTGTATGTGGGTGTATGTGCAAACTATATGGGAACATCTGTTATGTGAAAGCTTATTCAGGACAGCACTAAATAAAAAAAAATAAAAAAACAGTTTTTATGATTTTGTTTATTTTGAACATCTCATTCTGCAAGAGGTATGTAAACTTATGAGTAGAACTGTAGGTTGGGTTGCAATGTGGTTGTATGTATTGTGTTTGTATGTGTGTAATAGTATGTTGTCAGGCTTGGGTTGGTTTGTGTTCTTATTTCTAGTTTGGGAAGGAAATGCCTGCTCTGCGTTGACGGGATAAGAGTGTTGGCAGGAAACATGTGGCACCCTTCACCAGTGAACTTTGACATCAGTGAATATGACCTCTTTACAGCCTAAACAACTAAACATTCAGTGGTCAAGAAATGTCATCTGCCTTTCTTTTGTCCTTGTTTTATTATTACCTCTAGAAACCATACAGTACATTGAAATGTCACTAAAGACTTTTTCAGAAGTAGCGGGACTATATACCATTATACAATCAGAATAGCATTACAGCATAGTTATATTGGTTACTAATTGATCATTGAAGTCTCCTACAATATATTTACATTCATCTAAGGTAAAAAAAAAATGTTTTTCATAGTATACACTGCAGCGTCACCTCTTTTCTCAGTGTCTGAAACGGTTCGAGAGAGAGACTGAGTCTTTTAAACCCCTCCTTTTTGAGGGATTACTCTGCTCTGATTTGTCAGATGGCCCAGTCTGTGTCTGGTGGTCTACTGCTTAAAGCGCATGTCGGAAGCGAAGCGGTGATTTCTAGGAGTGTAAGAAAATATAGATACACTTGAATATCTCAACATTATGTTTGCCAATACTGTATTGATCCTCAAAAACACTGTATTGATATTTAATTCTTTGTTTACATTCAAGGTTCATGGCAGTGGCTTTTCATGTTGGGTTTTAAACCCGACCGCTAGATAGCGTTGTTATTTCTGAACTAAAATGTGACAGGAAGTAGCGCAAGGGTGCACTGCTAATGTTACCATTAGCAAACCCAGCTCACTAGTTACCACCAATGGAAGAAGAAAGAATTATACCATCTACCACCACGGTGTACAGATCTGAAATATGGACTCATTTTGGCTTCCACTATAAAGAAGGCACTAAGTAGAAGTCATGTTGTTTGCAAAATAAGTGTTGTCACAATCAAATACTCGGGGAACGCATTGAATCTAACAACACACTTAACATCCCGGCACCATCCGTGCTGCTGGGGGCAGCGCTTAGCTGAATATGTCACCTTTATTTATATAGCGCTTTTTACAATGCAGATTGTTTCAAAGCAGCTTCACAGTGTTAACAGGAAAATAATGCATACAGCCGCTCTGGTGAAAACAGTAATGTCATCGTCCAGCTCAGTTCAGTTCTCATATAGTGTCAATGCGGGCGGATCAGTAATGTAGTTGAATATTTAGTGTATTTATATGTAAATATGTGCTGTGTGCTTTACTCTAAATAAACACACAACAAAAGTGACAGTGATAAAAAAGTAATGCTATGATGTTGGATGCTACAGGGACTGATTCATGCAAATGCATACCCCACTGATCTGAATAAATCAAATAAACCAGTAAAGCATCAATTGCAATTTTCTTGGCCGATTCCGATTTCTGGTTTTTTTTTTTTAAGTGTGACCTGACGATTTTTGCAGATTCCAATTTTCTTTCTAACTATAATTGACAGCATATACAAACAAAAATCTACTTTTCTGCAATGCAAAATGTTATTTTCATAAAAAAGTCAGTAATGAAATAAGAACAAATAAACAAATTGCAAACAACTGCACAAATAAACGCAATATAATAAAGAGAGACGAAATAAACACGGCGTTAAGTTTTTCAGGTGGGTCTAACAATAGGTTAGTATTCAGGTAAGAAATACTTCAGAAATTAAAGTAATCACATGTTAAATAACACTGGATAGCCTTCATTGTAAAAATGTAATAAGATAATTTAAGATTAATGCTTACAATTAAACTTACAAAAGATATTTAGTCAAGAGCAGAGAGTGATTTTTCTTTGATTAACATGGCAGACAGCAGTAGGAATATTAGACCGCTGTCACTTTAAGAGGTTATGCACGGATCCAATATGCTGTTGCATAGCATGCTTTATCTTTCTCAAACTGTAACGATGGAGTCAGTTTTGTCATGTCAATTCGAGGCCTCGTACTTTGGAAGTGCATGCAAAGTGGATTTGTTTACATAGCTCAGAACACAGTGTCTTCTTGACATGTCAAGTCACAACACAAACCACAACACAAACTCTTCCAGGCCTCAGATGCAACTACAGTGTTTGAGGGCCGGTCAAAAGTAGACATTGTTCACAGGCCACCAAGACCATAAGCTGGCATTATGCAAAGTTGTTATAAACTTATGTAGGTTTGCATGGGAAGAAAGAAGACATGTTTCAAGCAGTTTAGAATTGGTTCTTTCTTTCGGAATACGATAATGCTTTGCAGACCTTTTACATTCACAATCAGCTATATAACACACTACATGAAGGGTAATATCCAAAGAAAGCATAAAAAGGCACTTTAAATATTGTGGGGTGTAATTGTTGTGGATGTAATGATAATATCATGCCAAAATAATACCGTGGTTCAAACGTGACTGTCGTGAATGTGAAAAATCTCGAATGGCATTTAAGTTAAATGATAAATATGAATTTTAGATTTTAGAAAAACAATCATTTAGGTATGCACGGTACCATATTGGTTATTAAACAATGGGTAATCAATTTGGTAATCTGTATTTTTAAATTGGTTAAATCTGTGTTGGTTGATTTTATATATTTAATTGTTTATGCTCATTTCCCCTATTTTTACATATAGATTGCATTTGCCATCATCTAAAACTCCTTAAAGGAGTGAATTAAAAAACAAGCGAATTTGGACACTTAGTGCACCGGAAGGGCTGCTGCTTTTGCATAGTTTTTAGCTTGCTGTTTAATAGTCATTAGAACTTAGCAAACTGGCAGCTCCAGTAGTAATGAAAAGATTTATCTTGAACTCTGTCATGAAAACTAGCATGTATATACCTTAATTAAACAATTTAATAATCAATTAAAAAGGTATTTATGCCCATATGATATTATGCTGTACCCATATTGGACCATCAGTTTGGAAAGTGGATGGATGATTCAACTGCGGGCGCCATCTTCTGGCGAGACACAGAAATTCATTTGGTATGACCCTCACAGTGCATTATGGGTATTCTCTAGCCGTTAAGCGTACAATGGGCCTCATTCATTAAACTTTCATAAAAATATGAGCAAATTATGAGTAATTTGCGTGTAAAATGGACCTTTACGAAAACTCTCCTCCAGATTTACAAACGCTTCGTATTACACAGATTCGGTAGTTAAACGTGTGTATATTAATGAATTCCAAACATAGCGTGCACGCTCATTCATAATTAGCATAATCCCCGCCCTTAAATTACAAATGCAAATGATGTGGCCAGGAACGCTGTGGAATCTTCTGGAATTCTTTCTCAGGTTTGGATCCAGTATTTTGCATAAATGCTAAAGAGACTAATTGGCCATATGCCTAGCAATAAATTATTAAATTATTGTGTGTCCACCAAAGCATTTTTAGCCAGCTAAAAAACGCCTGGTGCTCTTCTGAAAATGGCCAGCTGGTAGCGCTTGAAAGCGCTTTGCAAGCATAGCGTTTTTCCAGCTGAGATACTTTGGTTGCTATGATACAGAATATCCATGGCAGTAATGTGTTACTAGTACTAGTGTTACCTACATTTTGAAGAATATTACTGAATATAAAATGCAGTAAAAATCAGTATTAACTTCTCCATTATTGTTGTTCAGTTGGTGTACAAGTGGGATGATTGGTCGGTGTAGTTTTTGTCCCGCCCCTCCTCCACTGTGATTAGACGGCCTGGTAAAAAGTGATAGTGACGAGAGCTGCCTATTACCCAACGTTGAACAGTAAAAAAAAAAATATTGTTGAAATATTATTATGCTAGGCCTAAATAGTGCATCAAAATGCCATCAGTTTCCCTAAATTAGAACATAGAACGTTCAAATGTTTTATGCACCATTTACACGTGGTAGGGAGCAGGTATAAATTTATTTCGTACCAACTAACATTTTGAAAATACGAACATTCTCGTGAATAGGAAAATTTACGTCAGAGTGGCTTTACGAACGATTTACACACATATTCGTTCTGCTCGTGTTTCATGAATGAGGCCCATTGGTTGTACACTCGTACATGCGGTGCATGTACACACAGTCTCCACGACTTTATCAAAATTTTTTTTTTTTTCACTGCAAATTTTCTGTAAAAAGCAGTCCATACCCTATAAGAGCCATTTCTTCTTGCCAGGCGTCTGCCATGTTTGTTTTCTCTAAATACATATTATACAATATTTCCTGTGTTCACGGGGGGACTCTGTTGTTTGTGAATGGAATCTGTTAGTGTGTGGTCCTGGTCACATCGTGGCACTCCACACACTAGAGGAACAAAACGGTTAAAAAAAAATGTTTTTTTAGTGTGACCACAGCTTTAAACACTGAACACCAAAAAATGTGTTTGGAAAAGTCAAGCTATTGAACTCCAATTAAACAAATCTGAACCAGGTAAATCAAGGTCCTACTAAGCATACTAGAAACTTCCAGTCAGGTGTGTTGGGGCAAGTTGGAGCTAAACTCTGCAAGACAGTGGCCCGCCAGGACCGAGTTTGGACGCCCCTGCCCTAGAGAAAGCATGGTTGTGTCTGAAATCGCCCCTTATACCCTTAAATAGGGCACTATTTGAGGGGACAGCCATTTATAGTTGTCTCCAAAACCATAGTGGACATTATCGAGTGCACTCATGCATACTGTACTGTCTACAGTAAAATCGCATTGGTCCAAAACCCTGCTTTTCGTTGGAGTTTTGGTGGATGAATTTGTTAGAAAGTGTTCATACCAATAACCTGATTCACAAAAGTACACACACATGAAGCATCTCTTCATGTCATCTACTACCGTGTTGCTAGGGAAACTCTTCGGCACTCCTTCTGCAAAAAGATGAAACTAGCAGAATGTGTTTTACCTCAGTGTGGAGAGCTGTCAGATTTCATTGAGAGGTGAAGATCTTAACAACAGGCCTCGTGCATTCATGTGTTCTGTCTGTTGTTTTTTTTTTTTTTTGTCTCTCAGCCAAAGTAGAGGCACGACATCAGGATTTGTTTTTAATTGCAGCCTCTGTGAGATGGAAATACTATACTGTAGGCTCTGAAAACAAACATCTGTCACTAATTTAATTGCCTAATTTCCAGTCGGGATCATAATCGGATAAATGTTAGCTTTAATCAAGCTGTTGTTGAGTGAATTACATGTCCTTGCTCAGATCAAACCAGATTATTATCATTCAAATATTTTTTTTTTCCTCGATTAATCTTATTTTTGAAAGATCAATTCATGAAAATAAATATACAACTACATTTATACAAAGATTTATAGATTTTTACAAAACTACTATTCAAAAGTTTGGGGTCGGCAAGATTTTTTTGTATTTTTAATAAAAATATATATTTTAAATGTATAATAATATATAATAATAATAATTTTAATATATTTTAAAATGTTATGCTGATTTGGTACTCAATAAACCGGTATTATTATCAATGTTCAAAACATTGCTACTTCATATTTTTGTGGAAACTATGTGACACACGATATGATATGATATAACTTTAATCTTGGCCCTGACCCTGAAGTTTTGGACAGTTGTGTAAATAGTTATTGAACTGCATAGTTTGGGCCCTGTCTTTTTTTCTTCATATTTTCATATTCTTACCAAGTTAAAAAGCTCCCTGTATAATTTACAGCATTCATTTAGAGAATGTTTATTCATATGCAAGCAAAATAAACATTATAATTGAAGTATGCCATAACCGAACAATTTATATCTGAATTTAATCGAATTGAGAGCTTGTGAGTCAGAATCCATTTGAATCAGGAATCCTGTAGCAATACCAGGCCATATGGGTAAATTACGGCTTTAGTGAAGTACATGTGTAACATGATGTTTAGAGGAAGAAGAACAGACTTTGAGCTTTCAGAGGAGAGTGAAGAGTTAAATGGTCTTGTCATTGTAGTTCAAAGAATAACACAATACAGGAGATCCTCCCATGGCACACTGCTCACTGACTGATAACAGCTTCTAATGTCATGCATCATCTGTGCTGGAACCTCACAGTGTAGTCTTGTGCAGAGGATGACTGTTAACTGTATGTGTGTGTGTGTGAGAGAGAGAAAGCAAGCTGATTAGGTTGCATAAAACCAGAATTCTGATTAGGCACCGTTGATGCATCATGACCTAATTAGTGCGACACAACTTTTCTCTTGATTAGTTAGTGATTTTGCATAATTTCGGGTTGACTTATGTCTTTTAAGGGGAAAAAAATAAAAGAAAATAGTGAAATAGTTTAGCCAAAAAATTATTCTTACTCTGTGACATAAAGGGTTCTATTGTTACTTTCAAATGTCGGCACTATTGAATAGGATGTGTTGTTTTTGATGTAGCTAGCTAGCTGTAATCATGTTGTAGGTATGACTATCTTATAAATTATAGCTCTGCAGTTTAATGCTTGATATAGCACCCCTTGTGTCAGTGATGAGAATGCAGTAGCATAGCATTATGAAATATGCATAAAATTGAGCTTTGCATCTAGTAGCATGCGATTTACATAATTGTGTAAATAACATCTTGTGCCTCAAACTATTTTTCTACATTCTCTGCAAGGATATTGGCCTAAATAAATCGATACTTTTGTTTGCTTGTGTTCCTCAGTACCTTTGTTTCAGTGGTTGAAAGCATTGGTATGGAGAGTCAGTATGGCCCAATTCTGGGCAGAATTCTTAGCACAGCACAGACAGAGTTTGTTAAAGGGTACATAACACACAGTTTCTGCCAATCTCATGTTAATCTTGAGTACCTATAGAATAGTATTGCATCCTTCATATCTCCGACGAGTCTTTAGTTTTATCATATTTATAAAAGACAGATCAATGTACCGATTCTTTCTGACACACAGTCAAGCTCGTCAGGGTTGTCAGGTTTTCACAATAAAACCCTCCCAATTGCTACTTAAAACTAGCTCAAAACAAGCCCAATCACGTTTCAATCGCTTTCCAGGGGGTTAAACTCTGTGTTTTTTTGGTGGGGTTCCCCTGCTAAAATTTGCATTCCTGGGGCTAAATATCACATTATTGGGGTTGCTTCAACCTGCAGACATGAAAAACTGCGGCAACAGTGTTAAAGTAGCCCAATTCCACGGGAAAACTGCAGACTTGGCAACACTGGAGCTCGTGGAGGCATGCAGTGGGTGGGGCTAAAAAAAGTCACAAGCACACACACACAATGCATCATGGCATTATCCCTGGATAACTTTTGAATCACTATATGTTCCTGTTGTTTACATTATATGCACTTGCGCGCCAATTGCCAACAAAACATTTGATGCAGTTTCACTCACCGCCTCTGGTTTAGACTCATGACCGGGAACAAACAAACACACTTGCAGAACTCCGGTGCTGCTCTGGAAAAACAAACTGCATCCACTGTTTCCTTAACGCTGGGTTATTTGGGAAGCTGAACAAGGTTTTCTTTCCCTCACAACCAAAAACACAATTCTTTAGTGACATTGTTGATTTTGTGGTCTAAAAACAAAATGACAGCGCTGCCGACGGCTTCCGTAACCCGAACGAAGCTCATTGATGGGCGTGCTGTTGCTCTGGTTGATGTGTGCACGCGCTCATCCGGGAGAAGTGCCCATACAAGGAATTTCGCCCTTTATGACGTCATACAGGGCCATACTCGAAAAAACCGTTCCGAAACGTATTCACATCCTGAAGGAGAGTGTATTTGGCACAGAAATACTCATACGTCCAACTAATTTTTTTTTATTTTGGTCATGTTTAGCATGAGAATCCAACTTAAATAAGTCAGAATGTATGAAATAGCCTTAGACCTCCCCTTTAATGGTTTGAAAGTGGATTATTTATTAATTTCTTCATTTATTTGTTATTTATAGTTTCTAGTATATCGTTCCTGTTATGTCACATCACAGTACAACTCAAGTGATTCTATCTCTCATCTGTTTGTTTATAGGCTTTGGATCAGGACAGAAACTCATTGCAGAAGGTTAAGAAGTCAGTCAAAGCCATTTATAACTCTGGCCAAGGTATGTACAGAACTACGCACACGCACAAATTCTGATTTTGTTGATGATTTAATACAAATAAATGCACTGAAATCATAGTGACTTATATTTTACAGGCAGTATCTTGGATATGGTGGTGTGCTGAATTTTTAGTGATTGTAGATGAATCTACCGTAATACTGTTCAAACAAATGGCTAGATCACAGTTAGCATCAACATGTTCCTGGCTCACACCAGCTAGTTTCATCCACCCCCACATACACCCACATACCTCTCTGGCACACACATACTGTACTGATACTTGCTGCATTCAGGTGTGTATATATACACATATACATACTGTATTAAATATTCATATACACACACAAACACACACACACACACACACAAATATATAAATTGATAAACACTACTGTTCAAAAGTTTTTTAACAAACTAATTTATTTTATTTCAAATAAATGCTGGTATTTTTTTTTACTTTTTATTTGTCAAAGAATCCTCAAAAAAGAATACACAAAAATATTAAGCAGCACAACTGTTTTCAGCATTGATAATAATAAGAAATGTTTCTGAAAGTTCAGCATGACAAACCAATTTCAGATGTAACAAGGAATCTGTAAATATTAAAATACATTTTAACTTTGGTTACAATTATTTATGAAAAGATATAATGCATTATAAAATACATTCTGAATATCTTTAGAATGCATTATACATTAAGGCTTTTAGTAAAGTCTTACCAAAAAATCTTACGGATCCAACATTTTGAACGTACTGTACATTACAATGTATTAATTTAGATTGGTATAGCACAATGTGATTTATTTGTCTAATTAATCTTGAAATCCTTATGACAATGGGAAAGGCATGTTTCATAGAATGGACCCCCATTATGAGAAACAACCTGAACTTGGTTACATAAGCAGAAATGTTGTTTCAGAGGTGCAGAAAGTTATTGCAATTTATTGAAATAAAACATTCCTTGCATAAAAAAAATATGTGCACTGATAAATGATATCCATTATTACCAGGGATGTTTGTTTAGGAATAAAATGATTTCATGCAGTCTTTAAGGAACCAGACAACATGCTACCAACACCTGAGCGAGGATGTGATGCTCTTCAGGTGCATGACATTCAGAAACAATACCACATGATTGTGTTCATTTGTGCTCTTTTATCAGATCACATTCAAAATGAGGAGATGTACGCCCAGGCGTTGGATAAGTTTGGCAGTAACTTCATCAGTCGGGATAATCCAGATCTGGGCACAGCCTTCGTTAAGTTCTCCACTCTGACTAAAGAGCTTTCCACCCTCCTCAAGAACCTGGTGAGTCTTCTATGTGAACAGACCTTTAAACCAGAATGAATGGACACCCAATGCATTTAAAAGCAGGTTTCTTTTCTAGGATACTAGCAGTTCAAATCAGGACTGGTATAGTCAAAAAAAAGATTGTTTTGGTTTGTGTTGAAGCCGAATGTAGGGACAGATTTAAGGCTTTACAGCATATGAGATCCCTTTAGAGTGAATCAGCCTCTAAGAAAGGTGTTAAAGAGCTTAAAGTGTTTGTTCTTCTACACAGGTTGTAGAGTTCTCTGCGTTGGTGTCAGAGGCGGATGTGTGAAACGTGTGAAAATTGTCTGTCTAGTGGATGTGTGTGAGTGAGAGGGGCTTTTGTAATCTATCCTGATCTCTCCTCCTGGCAGAAACGTGGAGATAGAGCCATAAATTTTGAGTGTAGGAGTTGCAGTAGCTACAGCGCGTCTCCTTTTCACCCCTCACACGCACACAAACACACACATTCCTAAATCACTGTGTGAATGCTGGCGAGCTCTGCGGAAGGGAAGTCATATCTGTGTGAGCGGAGGTTCAGTGTTCCAGCACTGCACAGCTGCTGGAAAAAGGAGAATATTCATTATTTTCATTTTCATTTCATTTTCAACTTTTTATCAATGCACCATCTTAACATCAATTTTCATTTTCAAAGTACTTTATTTGTAGGGCTGCATGATTAATCGAAATAAAACTGAAATTGCGATATTGCTTAGTACGATTATTAAATCACAAAGGTTTTGATTTAATTAAATATATGCACCGCATGTTTCAGTGTTCTTTTACATGCGTGCAGCTCATGAATCCTGTGTTTTTTCTTATTGTTAGAAAATGAAGAAATTAAGACAGCCATAAATATTAGTATTGTAATTTTACTGTTGTTGTTTTTGTTGTTATTATTCAGCACTAACACTAATGACTGTTAATATTGTTATTATTATATTATTTTATAGTCATATTGATATACACTATATTGCCAAAAGTTTTGGGACTTTACATGCACATGAACTTTAATGACATACCATTATTAATCCGTAGGGTTTAATACGGAGTTTGCCCTCCCTTTGCAGCTATAATAGCTTCAACTCTTCTGGGAAGGCTTTCCACAAGGTTTAGGAGTGTGTTTATGGGAATTCTTGACCATTCTTCTAGAAGCGCATTTGTGAGGTCAGGTATGTGTGATGTTGGACAAGAAGGCCTGGCTCGCAGTCTCCAATCTAATTCATCCCAAAGGTGTTCTATCGGGTTGAGGTCAGGACTCTGTGCAGGCCAGTCAAGTTCCTCCACACCAAACTTGCTCATCCATGTCTTTATGGACCTTGCTTTGTGCACTGGTGCGCAGTCATGTTGGAACAGGAAGGGGCCATCCCCAAACTGTTCCCACAAAGTTGGGAGCATGAAATTGTGTAATACCAAAATGTCTTGGTATCCTGAAGCATTAAGAGTTCCTTTCACAGGAACTAAGGGGCCAAGCCCAATCCCTGAAAAACAACCCCACACCCCCTCCACAAACTTTACACTTGGCACAATGCAGTCAGACAAGTACCGTTCTCCTGGCAACCGCCAAACCCAGACTCGTCCATCGGATTGCCAGACAGAGAAGCGTGATTTGTCACTCCAGAAAACACGTCTCCACTGCTCTAGAATCCAGTGGCGGCGTGCTTTACACCACTGAATCCAACACTTTGTATTGCACTTGGTGATGTAAGGCTTGGATGCAGCTGCTCGGCCATGGAAACCCATTCCAGGAAGCTCTCTACACACTGTTCTTGAGCTAATCTGAAGGCCACACAAAGTTTGGAGGTCTGTAGCTATTGACTCTGCAGAAAGTTGGCGACTTCTACGCACTGTGCGCCTCAGCATGCGCTGACCCCGCTCTGTGATTTTACATGGCCTACCACTTCGTGGCTGAGTTGGTGTTTTTCCCAATTGCTTCCAATTTGTTATAATACCACTAACAGTTGACAGTAGAATATTTAGTAGTGAGGAAATTTCACGAATGGACTTAATGCACAGGTGGCACCCTATCACGTTACCACACTTGAATTCACTGAGCTCCTGAGAGCGACCCATTCTTTCACAAATGTTTGTAGAAGCAGTCTGCATGCCCAGGTTCTTGATTTTATACACCTGTGGCCATGGAAGTGATTGGAACACCTGAATACAATGATTTGGAGGGGTGTCCCAATACTTTTGGCAATATAGTGTATAATCCCATTTTTGTGGCCCTGCAAACAAACGCAGCTGAACAACCTGAAGCTTTTTTTAAAAATATTTATTAGAAAAATTGCAATTAGATTTTTCCTCAAATGTTTATTTAAACTGTATATATTGTACAAAATATAGAATACAAATTATTACTATGTAATAAAATGAAGTGAACATTTAATGTTGCATAACCCTAATGAAACGCATATTAAACAAGCTAGTTTTCAGCTGGTCTAGCTAAAGAGACCAACCTAATCAGCCAACAAGTGCTCAAAACGCCACTTAAATCCAACAAAACTAAAACCAACAAACCACCTTAAGATGGTTTACTTTGATTATTTAGCTCTGTGTTAAATTACAGTCTGAAAGAAAGATTTGAAATTGTTATTTCCCACATTATAAGCATAGAGCTTTTTGTAAAATTATGCACAATACTCACAATCCTGAGTCAAAATTCAGGCCTCTATGTATCTATACAGTATCCTCACACAAAATATTGCGGTATCAGCATCGGCCATCAAAAAAATTCAATCCAATGTCGCCTATTAAGCAACCAATGAAATCATAATACATTAAAATATAATACTGCAAAATGTGCTGTTTTCTAAACTTTCCAAATCTCTGATGAAAGGGGCATCTTATACAAAGCTACCACATTGTACATGATTTTCCACCAGTCCAGTGGACTAACGTACAGTTGCCTCTGTGTGTATTTTCGGTCTTGCTGTCATCCTCTCCTGCCGACAGCAGCATTAACATTTCCCTGATTCATTTCCTCTGGTTTCTGTGTCATCAGTATATCCTGTCCATTTCCACAAGTCCCTCCTGAGGACCATAGCCTCTCTGGAACGCTGATGGACTAATATACACATAGCGGGCTATCAGAATTCACACTGCGTCTGCTAAGGCATGGAACTATTGGCATTGTGCTGTGTGGCTAATTGGTTTCTTCCTGCAACTGACGCTTGAAATACATGTTTAAGCTTAATATAGTTCAGCTGTCAATAACTAAGCTATATGAAATGGGGTTAAACTGCAGAATTAATTATTTTGGTCTTCTATCTGTTCTCTCTCTCAAAAGAGGCACTTTGTTGTCTGGTAGTGGTGCTTTTAGACCGTTTTGGCACTAAGCTGAGGTATTTATCACTCTGGAACAAGAGCCTCCATTTAGAGAGAATGAAGAATAGTAAGGCAGAGAGGAAGTGAACAGAAATACTATGTTATGTTGTATCTCCTGATCACAACAAACCTTATTTATGAAAGTTTTGTATAAAATGATGAAGAACTTCAATGCGGACTCTTTGTTGGTTTGTTAACCAGCCTTTCTGTGTGCCAGTGTATCTTTCACTGTTGGTGTTCATTTGCCACTAGCATTATCAGCCAGACAAGCTATTCATCACATAAGATACTTGACACACACACCCACACACACACTGTTTAAACACATTTATCTCACTATCTGCACTCACCTTAAACACACACGCATCTCGGGTGACTTTAGAAATGTATTTTTTCCAACTATTATGGTTAACTTAACTTAAATTAAATTAACTTAAATTAGCTTAAATTAACTTAACTTAAATGAACTAACTTGACTTTTTAAATAAACTTTTACTTGTTATTTTCTTTACTTGTTATAAACTTTTATTTTTCATTTATATTAATTTTTTCCAATTGTCAATATATTAATTGTTTCAGTAGGGCAGATGCATCAGCTGTATTTACACTGTGCCAGATGGCATTTTTTATGTTTTACTTAATATTAATAAAATAAATAAATTAGTGCTGTCAAATCGATTAATCGTGATTAATCACATCCAAAATAAAAGTTACATAATATGTGTGTGTGCTGTGTATAAATATTATGTATATATAAATACACACACATGCATGTATATATTTAAGACTTTTTTTTATATTTACATATTAAATATTTATATTTATATATAATATAAATTATGTAAATATATATACAGTATATACGTGCAAATATTTCTTAAATATATATGAATGAGTGTGTATTTATATAAACATAATTATACAGTTATTTATATATATATATATATATATATAACATGATTTACGTTTACATGATTTATTCAGGTAGATTCCATTAAAAACAAGCCTTAAAAATACTACTCAAAAATATTATGTGTAATATTGTTACCATATTTTTTAAGAAAATAGCACATAACATTTTTTACAGTGCGTGTTTACAAAGCACACATGCGAAGACCTTTAGCAAAAAAAAGGGTGAAACAATGATGACAGACGATTTTGAAGTTGGAAATCGGGGCGGTACTTCTGCCTACAAGGTCTTGCGTGACCTGTCCGCCATGATGCAAGAAGTGCAAGAAGAGCAAATTAGGTTTAAAAAGTATATTCATTTTTATAATTTTTTTTAAATGACCAGTCGTTTCGCTAGATAAGACCCTATTCCTCGCCTGGGATCGCGCAGAGCCTCTGAAGCCCTTCGAAGGACTTTGGACCTTCAACATTTTGGTTGCCATAGAAGCCTGTGATGGGGAGAAAAATCCTGGAATGTTTTCCTCAAAAAACTTTTTGACTGAAGAAAGAAAGACATGAACATCTTGGATGAGAGAGGGGTTTGTAAAATATCAGGAAATTTTCATTTTGAAGTGAACTAATCCTTTAAGGCCACAAAACACAATAGATATGTGCCCACAAGACTTTTGACTAATGGATGTTGTTGCCTAGAGTTTTTGCTTCAAACTGATGTGAGAATCATTGTGCCTGCTCATTCACATAAAACAATATATTGATTTAAATTTTGTAAGACACTTTTTCTTTACAAAGGCCGTATGCGAAGGGGTGTGAATGTTCATGAATAATGCTGTGATTTACACCTGAGAGGACAAAAGAACCCATAATGAGCTGCATAATGAATGAGTCTTTGAGTCAGGTATGTGACAGGGAGCTAAGGAACAAGACAAAATAAATATATTTTGTTGTAGTTTATTTAGAATATAGTTATCAATGGCACATTACAAAGGCCTATTATATTTCAAATTATCAAAAGATTTGACTATTATTTTTAATGTTTTTGAAAGAAGTTTCATGCTAAAAAAACAGTAATATTGTGACATTGAACACAATTTAGTATTCAGTAAATACAAATAACTGAATAATTGGTAATGATGAATGTTATAAGTAGGCCTGTCACGATAACTACTTTTTGTTGTGCGATATATTGCCCCAGAAATAATTGCGATATGCGATATTATTGTCATTTTAAGACCATTTTATACCACTGAATATATAATCATAGTATAACAGCATAATAATTCAAGTAGGCCTGCACACTTTCAAATGACAATGATTTAGCAGTCAGATATGGCCTGTTGAGGTATCTGTTTTTCTAGAGGCATGTTTGAAAAACTTCTTTTAACTTGAGTGTCCTGTTCCATGGAAAAACGGCGCAGTGGAATGCAAAAACACATTCCCTATGAAAACGACTAGACACCCGCGACTGCCGCGTCCTGTGAGAAACTAGCTATAAGGCCGTGTTCACACTTGACGTCTTTTTTGAAGCTGCCAGCGTCTGTTTTACATTATAATCCTATGGAGTAAACCGTGTTTTTAAAAAAGTTTTTTAAACGGCAAGTGTGCACATATGATTATCATTGTAATAAAATTAAATGACATAAAACACAACCCAGTCTATTTTTGTTAAATGTAAGTTTATGTATGATCAATAATAGCCATTATAAAAGTAAAAGGTATAAGAAGCTATACAAAAAATACAGCAAACAATTCAGTCAAACATACAAAGTCAGCACTAGTAGGCTACAATGGTAAAGTTAAATAGCCTAAAAATATAAAGTTATGAAACTTCACTTTGCCCTCAGCCAAAATGATTTGCCAGGGAACAAATTATAGATTCATAAGACCAAAGATCGGCCGTCAGATATACACAAGATGAATTGTATCACGTGTTTAACCACTACAGAGACATCAGAGCCAGCGGTAAACGTCAGAAGGACTAGCCGAGGAAAGGCTGCTCTCGGCGGAGTTAACGAGCGCTGAGCCCCCAGTGATCGACTGGATCTCACAACTCCGAAAACGTCATATAAAATTTTCAAATAGGCGCTCTCTTCATAAATAAACCACTCATTTGAGCTTTAAACAAGTACATTCTCGCCTGAAAAAGTCTTAAAACTACATTTCGTCACACATTAACAGTAGTATTTTTAAATTACGCTGGGTTTCTCATCCGCTATTGACGTTGCAGCTGTTGTTATAGCAACAAAAGACGCCCTCGGCTGCTATTTTGAACCAAACGCTGCCAGCTTTTTTTTTTTTTTTACTAAAAGAGAGCTCTTGTCAACTTTTTCTTGTCAAAAAAGACATCAAGTGTGAACACAGTCCAAGCGTGCACCGTTTTGTGCTGTCATGTTTATATTTGCACCAGTGGATTGCGGAAACTGAGTGCATTTGCACTTATTCCAAACTGTCTGTAGTTGTCAGGAAAACACTATAACGACTCGAATGGCGCATTTTTCCGCCTGTCGATGTCAGCTCTGTATGAAGGAGCTGCCTGAGCCCCACGTTCGCCTCGGAGAGCAGACGAGATGACAGAGGCAGCACGATTGGCAAAATGTCTTTGACATTTATTTTTGTGTAAACATAATGGGCAATATATCGCGTAACCAAAAATTATCGAGGTCATGTCCATATATCGTGTGATAAGTCGATATATCGACTATCGCGACAGGCCTAGTTATAAGTAAAATATTTGGGATTTAAAACAACAATACAATGCAATTATGATTTCAAAGAGTATAGGGTGAATTCAGGTTGATTGGGACACTTTTTCTTACAGTCATTTCAATGGCAAAAAAAATCGGAATCATTTGATATCCGATACACACAATGCTCAAATATCATTTCGAGTTTCGGTTCATTTATGAGAAGCACCGTGCAATGTCATGATTATAGGCTATTGACTGCTATATTTGCTTCTTATTTTTTAAATCCAGGCAATTGGCTGATGAAACATTGATTAAAATTAAGATACAATTTATACAAAATGAAATTCACTTTAAAGAAAGGCTTTCTACAAAACAAAACTTAATGAAGTAGTCACAATCATTTCTGACAAACTCCATGTCTTCTGACATATTGCGCATCTTATGATGTGTCCTTTAGCCTATTACTCGTGCTGTTCACTTTTCATAATCAACATAGATTAAATGGAAAAAAATGACATTAGGCTAAAATATTTAAACATCAATATGAAACAAAATATGTTTTAATGACTACAAGTAGCCTATTGAACACAAAACATTTGACTGGTACTATATTTATAGCATCTGAGCAGAAATTTGCGAACAAAAGCTCACAAGCTGATATATAGTCACATTACATTGTACAATACTTGAATGACATTTTCTCGCCAAAATGCATGCTGCTCTCCCTAATATTACATGACATAATAGCCTACTTCATAAATCACCAATTATTTAGTCCCGAGTTTAATGGATTTAGTGTGGGCAGTTTTGGCCTAATGGTTAGAGAGTCGGACTTCGAGTCTCAGTACCAGCAGTAAATGTTGGTGGGGAGGAGTGAATGAACAGTGCTCTCTTCCACTCTCATTACCCACAATTGAGGTGCTCTTGAGCAAGGCAACTAACCCCCAATCGCTCCCTGGGTGCCACAGCAATCTACTGTGTTCAATACTCACTGCTCTGTATGTGCACTGGATGGGTGAAATGCAGAGCACAAATTCCAAGTATGGGATACCATACTTGGCTACACGTCACTTTCACTTTCACATACATTTAAAGTTTTAAAATAATTATAAAACAGAGTGTGCTATGAAAACGATATTTTTCTGAATATTCCGTGTGCAATACAAAGGGCATTTGTTTATATAAGTTTGTTTGGGCTTGAAACATGAAATGCACAGAGTGTCTAATGTCAAACGTTAATTTGCCGCAGTACCACGTTTAACAAACATTTGTCAAAAGCCTAAAAGCCAGTTATTGATGAGCTGTTTGGCATCAATGACACAGGTTTAGATAAAGTTTATACATCCATCTCTGTTGCCTTGCATGCATGTAGCTTTATTTGTTTATTTATTCTTTTTTCTGGTTGTATACAGTCATAAACAGAGAAATTCCTAGTTCCTAGGGTTTCAGCATTTAAATTTTGCAAAGCAAATTTGGAGTTGAAATGTCAGTCACATAATGTTATTCAAATTACCTTCAAATTACTGACAATGGCAAAGTTTTTTTTTTTAATTTTGTATTTGCTTTATTATTGCAAACGTCTTCATTGAAAGACTGGGTGAATTATGAAGTAGCCTATTATGTCGTGTAATATTAGGGGGAGCAGCATGCTTTTTGACGAGAATATGTCATTCAAGTGTCGTGAGGCACAAGTTAACATGAGCCCAGCCCTTCCCATAATGAAACAAAGAAGACTTTTAAATGATTTGTACATCAATAACCTCATGTATTCAAAATTATGTAGATTTATAATAGTGAATGTCATTAAGGTTATCAGCCATAATATAAATAATTGACTTAAATCCATATCAGGCCAATTTCTTAGGGATGCACAATATATCAGTTATCCGCCTATTGTCTTTCTTTTTTTCTTGGTCCTTAATATTTCATTATTATCACTAGCTTAAGCTCTTATAAGACAGTGTAGTACGTCAGTGGGTCTCGTCTTGTTACTTGAATCCAAACTATCTGGCCTCTTGGTCTGAAACATTAATGTTGATTAATTTAAAAGATCTGTCCCAGAGTATCGGATGACAATGCTGGTCTGCTCATCCTGATACGGTTGTGTCTCTCTCAACAGGCTCTTTGTGTGGATGGCTGTATTTGATATGTTTTCTCTTATTTCTTCTGTGCTTTGCTTATGCTGTGCCAAGTGTCATGTATCTTATTAACACAGTCTCCGCTCTGTTTCCCTGTCTCTTCCTGCAGCTCCAGAATCTGAGTCATAATGTGATCTTCACTCTGGACTCACTGTTGAAAGGCGACCTGAAAGGCGTGAAGGGGGTGAGAAATATTTTTTCAGACCATGTCTCATAGAACGTCAGACCTGCTTAGAGAGGCTAAATACAAATGCATAAAAACTACCTAACTAACTTGATACCAACCCAGAAACACAAAGGGATAGTTCACCCAAAAATGAAAATTAGCCCATGATTTACTCACCCTCAAGTCATCCTAGGTGTAAATGACATTCTTCTTTCAGACAAATACAATCTGAGTTATATTAAAAAAGTCATGGCTCTTCCCAGCTTTATAATGGCATTGACTTGAAGGTTTGTTTTTGAAGTCCATAAAAGTGCATCTATCCATCATAAAACTGCTCCACTCTGCTCTGGGGGGTTATTAAAAGCCTAAAAGAAAAATAACCATATTTAAAACTTTATAGACTAAAATAACTAGCTTCCGGCGGTCAGCGGTACGCAGGTCGCTAAAAGAGTAACCTTTGACGCCATGTACAGGAGCATCGCAAGCTTTGACACCTCTCGTGCATAGGGCTGTGCAACAAACTCAAGCCACTCTTCTCTTATATTGAAATTCTCTGCCATTTCTCTTTAAAAACTCTCTTTTTAATTCATGACCAGTGTTTTGTTTTGCTCTATACTCTGCGCTTCTGCGTTCGTCAATACGCATGCGTCAAGGGTTACTCTTTCGCCATAAGTCGACTTACATACCACTGACCGCCGGAAGCTTGTTATTTTAGTTTATAAAGTTTTAAATATGGATATTTTTCTTACACAAATGTGTCACTTCGCTTCAGAGGGCCTTTATTAATCCCCTGGAGCCGTGTGAAGCAGTTATATGATGGATAGCTGCACTTTTATGGACTAACCATCAAGTTAATTGCATTATAATGCTTGGAAGAGCTGGGACTTTTTTAATATAACTCCGATTGTATTCGTCTGAAAGAAGAATGTCATATACACCTAGGATGACTTGAGGGTGAGTAAATAATGGGCTAATTTTAATTTTTGGGTGAAAATTGTAGACCTGTTGAAGTGCCTGAGCTCTATTCCAGTAAATAGCTTCATGATATCACAAACTAGACTAGCCCACTACAGTTCTAATATAGTGAACTGAAACGGAGAGTGGTTCAAATGTGGGTATTTTTGATGTCTTGTCAGAAGATCAGCCATCTGACTACCGCACCAGTAGCCAATCATAGCCCACTAATGGATCTGTCAGTTACCACAAGTAACTGTAACAGTCATATCTACAATTGGTGCTTTAGATATTGATCAAACCAATTATATAATGAGGTTGTTGTGGTCCTAATGTGTTGTTTGTGTGACTCTAACTGCTGCAATTGGCTCATTATTATTATTTTCTTTCCTTTTTTGATTTCAGGACCTGAAAAAACCCTTTGACAAGGCTTGGAAGGACTACGAAGCAAAGTTGTACGTTTGCTCAATGAGTGTTAGCTAAGTCAGTGGTTTTAAATCCTGGTCCTGGGGACCCACTACTTATACAAAACATACAAAATATAATATTTTGTATCTGTTCACTCTGATACAAAATATTATATTTTGTATGTCTCCCTTATCTGAAACACTAGCTGTGTCTCATTTCGAAGGCTGCATCCTAGGTAGGATGCATTCTCTGTAGGATGCCGTATACGGAGTATCCTCAACCTACAGTACAGTAAAATAAAAAATTGAACGAGATGGCCTTCATAGGGCATACCGGGTGGAAAGGGAAACAGAAGGTATCCCGTTGCTATGCCAGCACATTTACAGCGTCATTACACACTCACAGCTCTCTCAAGCTCTGAATGAATTTATTTCTGACGTGAATTTTAGTTGTGAACAGAGTTTTTGTGACTGTAATTGTTTTACTTTATTTTCAACAGCAGATACATTTTACAAAGTCCCAGGAGAAAGTATTTAAGAAATGTATCAGTTTTTACCGTCAGAGCTTTGAGGTAAATTGCAGGCTAATGAGTCAATTATAAATCGGTTTAGCTATATATATAATATATATTATTATATTATTATTGGTGTTGCAAATTACATGCTTTTTTCCATGACAACCGTGAAGTATTAATGTTTGTGATGACTATACCAATTGTAATAACAACCATAAGACTTTTTTGACAATAACAACCAAAAAAACAATACATTTACAATAAATTTGTATCCATTAACATAAGTAAACACAATAGTTAACATGAACTAACAATGGACAATAGAATATTGATCAAAATTAAATGCTGTAATATATAAAAGGTGAAAAAACACTTGTTGTCCTGTTTACTACACCTACTGAGGTAATACAGCTTAAAAATTATCATGACTTCCTTTTGAACGTTTGGCATGTTTGTATATGGCGACGCAACAAATCGTGGGTTATCTGTAGCAACAAAGGATACACCTCATGCGTCCTCCAAAATCGTATGAAAGGAGGACACATTCGAAGGGTGCATTCGGAGTATCCTACTTGCTTTTCTGAAATGAGACGGCTTCGATTGTGCATGTGGCCGACACGTGCAACCTCTGGAGGGCGCAGCCTTCGAAATGAGACACAGCTACACAGTTCAGGTTATGGAACTCTTTCCTAACCTGCTGATGATCTGAATCAGGTTTGTTAAATAATGGAGACATATGCTGAATTCGGAATCCGTATACTACTTATACTACTTACCATATCTTTCTATGGCAAAAATAGTAAGAGTATTATGCTAGTATGCGGTTCCGAATTCAGCAATAGGGTGCATCTAAATCAGCTCCCTAGCTTCCTAGGTTCCTATATCATGTACACGAATTCGGACACTGGTAAGGACAATAAGGACCCTGACTCATTACACATTGGGACACTGATGACTCTATTTCTGGCAACATGACTAGTCAAGTCAAGTCAAGTCACCTTTATTTATATTGTGCTTTTTACAATGCCGATTGTTTCAAAGCAGCTTCACAGTGTTAAACAGGAAAATAATGCGACAGAATTTGATTTGGCTGTACAGCCGTTCTTGAGAAAACGGTGACGTCATCCAGCTTATTTCAATTATCTTATAGTGTCAATGCAGGCAGATCAGTAATATAGTTGAAAATTTCGTGTCCCCAACTGAGCAAGCCAAAAGCCAAAGGCGACAGTGGCAAGGAACCAAAACTCCTTCAGTGGCCAGAATAAAGAAAAAAAACCTTGAGAGAAACCAGGCTCAGCCAGTTCTCCTCTGGCCAACGAACAAACAGTGTATGATTATGATTCTGGCAACATTACAGGTCAGAAGTCATATTAGATCGAAAGATATTCAAAAGATTATTCGAAAGATCGGATTAGTCACGCCGGAGACAGGTTTAATGAGGGTGTCGTGTCGATGCGGCATTTACAGGGGGGCATTTCAGGGATGCGTTGGTCATGTCTAGGCGCAGGTCCACCATCTGATCTGGATACGGCCCGGATCCGGCTGACTGCAGTAAACCTCAGGATAAACAGAGAGGCAAGCATTAGTGTAGATGCCATTCTTCTTATGATGTAACAAGTACATCAGGTGTTATGGGAAGTGTTCCCGGTTCCGGCTGACCTAGTTAATGCAGCCTAGAACAATCATTTAATTTGAATAATATAAATTGATAATGTTCTATGTGTATGCCATAGTAAAGAGATGACAGAGTGTGTCTGCTTCCCGAACAATGCTAGGAAGACTGTTCCAGAGTTTAGGTGCTAAATAGGAAAATAATTGACCGCCTGCAGTTGATTTTGATATTCTAGGTATTATCAACTGGCCAGAATTTTGAGACCGCAATAGACGTGATGGAGTATAATACGTTAAGAGCTCACTCAAGTACTGGGGAGCTAAACCATTTAGAGCTTTGTAAGTAGTTAGCGAGATTTTAAAATTGATACAATGTTTAATAGGGAGCCAGTGCAGTGTTGAAGGACGTAGACTACGTCCTCATTGTACAACATCACTACTGGTATTTATGAACAACCGCAGAACTAATATCTTTCTGACATACATTTTTTTGTGTTATTTAAATTATGATAAATACTTGGCTTGTTACATATATGTGCAACATTTCCTCCATATATAAATTATAAATGTTAGCTAGTTGTTCATTACTAGCGATGTATGTTTATGCTGAAATATATTTAAATAATGGTTTGTATTTTAAAAAACATCTATCGCATGTCATTATGTGCAGCGAGTTGGGATTTGTTTTGCCCTTCAGAACTTGTGTTAAGGGAACATAGTAAGCATTGAGGATTTTGCGATTGATGACAGCCCTTAAAATGTCTGACTTCCTGATCAGTGCCCTCACTACTGAACTAAGGGGGTTGATTGAGATGCACCAATACAAAATGTGTAGGGCTGCGTTTCCCAAAAGCATTGTGAGCAATGTTGATCGTAGAGACAATTGCTGGCAATGGTTCTTCGATCTACTTATGGTGCTTCTGGGAAACGCAGCTCACAGCGGTGGCTCCCCAGAGCCATTATTGAAAACCACTGAGCTAAGTGTGTCTGTATACAGTACACATTTGTCCATTCAGACCGATTACATTTTCTGTGGGCTGTTGAAATTATCAGTAATTTAACTGCATCATCAAAAAGCATGAGCGAGATCATTTTCTCCCCCGCAGATATGAGATTAATGCGAAATAAACACAGTACTCTGATTGCCAGCCAACTCAGATGAATATACAAATATTTTCATTACTTTTTATGATCACATTTCTTGCAATCTTTCAGTACAAAAATCGAAAAGGAAAAACGTGAGCACGCCAAGCAGCATGGGATGATCCGAACAGAGATCACTGGTGCTGAGATCGCTGAGGAGATGGAGAAAGAACGGAGGCTCTTCCAACTACAGATGTGTGAGGTCTGTAGTGCACTCAGCCTGGTTAAAGAACCTGCTCTTTTCACCAGAAACATGCCATATCTGTTATTCAGAATATACACTTTGTTTAGGAATATATAAATGAATATTCTGTTAATTTTGAAAGGTAATAGATGTAGTTGTGAAAATTCAAGCCATTCAAGAAACACAATTTTTATAAAATACAGCATATTAAATGGCAAGTGAGCATCTTTAATATTTCCAGAAGAGAATAGCAGGAAAAGAATGTTCCTGTTTTGGGTTTTCAGATCATGCTGATTACATGTAGCCTATTGGAATATTTCAGTAGTTGTGGTAAATTTAAATATCTTTTCCAGATTAAAGGCTTGTTTTTATGTACAAATTACATACATGTACATGCCATGGTCAGTGATATTTTCTACTAGTTTTCCAACAACCCAAAACACTTTGTCAAGTCAAGTCCCCTTTATTTATATAGCACTTTTTACAATACAGATTGTTTCAAAGCAGCTTTACAGTGATAACAAAATTTGTTTCGGCTGTACAGCCACTCAGGAGAAAACAGTGATGTCATTGTCCAGCTCAGTTCAATTCTCATACAATGATGTCAATGTAGGCCGATCAGTAATATAGTTGAATATTTAGTGATAATGTACAGATATCTCTGTCTATACAGCAGTCTTTTTTCTTTCTTTTTGTTGTTGCAGTTGTCAGTGAATAATCATTTATTCATCAGCATGAGTTCACAGGTTTTGTTAATGATATTTAAGGGATAGTTATAATGGCAATAAATAGCAGCCCAAAATTTGAAGCCCAAAAAAGTGTATCCATCCATTATAAAAGTAATCCACACTGCTCCGGGGGGTTATTAAAGGTCTTCTGAAGCGTATCAATGGGTTTTTGTAAGAAAAATATCCATATTTAACATGTTATAAAGTAAAATATCTAGCTTCCGGTGGACTGCCTTCCGTATTCAACTTACGGAAAAAACGTAACTGCCGTGACGATGACGTCAGACGTAGCATAAGCATTTTGAACTGTGAGAGGCGTTACACTTTCTTCGTAAGTTGAATACGGAAGGCGGTCCGCCAGGAAGCTAGACATTATATATTATAACGTGTTAAATATGAATATTTTTCTTACAAAAACCCACCGATTCGCTTCAGAAGGCCTCTATTAACCCCCTGGAGCCGGGTGGATTACTTTTAAATTGGATGGATGCACTTTTTTGGGCTCCAAATTTTGGACTGCCATCATAAAACTTGGATTAGCCAGGACATTTTTTTAATATAACTCTGATTGTATTCGTCTGAAAGAAGAATGTCATATACACCTAATATGGCTTGAGGGTGAGTAAATTCTGGGATTATTACAGTAACAACTAAAGAGGACAAAAATCGTCCTGAAGCGAATCGGTGGGTTTTTGTAAGAAAAATATCCATATTTAACATGTTATAAAGTAAAATATCTAGCTTCCGGTGGACTGCCTTCCGTATTCAACTTACGGAAAAAACTTAACTGATTGAACTCTGAATTAAACTCTGATTGTATTCGTCTGAAAGAAAAAAAAAATATTTTTGGGTGAACTATCCCTTTAACATTCATAAAACCACAGATGCAGCCAATCAGAGCCCTTTAATGGATCTATGACAGTTACAGGTTGCTGTATTAGTAGAGTCACATAACCAGCTGTTGGGATTGGTCTTCCTAATATGAATCAGGAGTATGTAATGCTGCCATTTCAGTGAAAATGGCCTGTTTATCTTACAGTTTGAATGATTCCCTCAGCATTAGAGTAGATGACTCAAATTATGATTGTGTTTGTTTTATGGATTCATAATCAACGCAGTCTTTGTTCATTAGGGAGGATAGCTGTGGGTGATTTTAACATGTTAATGAATTGTGTTTGTCATTTGGAATCGCATCTTGAATTCATTTAATTCTGCATCAAGGGTTTGTCAGGCTGCTTTTCAAATGCTACTGGACCAAATCACATGATAAAATCTTAATATTTTAATTCAGTTACCCATTTTACCATATAATAATTCAGCACTAATGCAGAAGAGCCAGAGGCATATTACTGAAAATCAATGACAATTTATGATTGAATTTAGCCAGTCTTCTGTTTTTGGTTGATTCCTGTTGTACTTTCTTGGTGGTTTGTTACACATGAAAATCCAAATATGAGAGGCTCATTTAGATACAGGAAGCATCACAGGAAACTTTATCAAACACATACCTACAACATGCATTTTATGAAACAAAGATAAGCACACAAACTTAATTAGGAAACGGTACATACTCACATTGTGTATGACAAAACTGTGACTCAAAGGTTATGCACAAAAACATTCACACACTCTAAGATAAGCAGAATGTGTGCCATTTCACCCCAAGATATATTCAGATATGCAAGGGGCCAAACAGGACGGATTCAGTTTCTGAGCAGAGCCAAAAAAACTGTTAGCTGGCATGACTTTGCACAGTGTTCTGGAATTTACCCCTCTGGGCTAAACCGGGATTATGATGATGTTTAATTCATTTGTTTTGTGGGATTGGTTTGTCAGTGTATGTTCTTTTCAGATTTAGAAGATACGATTTTTGTCCTCTTTAGTTGTTACTGTAATAAGAACAGTTATGCATAATCAGTCAATCAAATATTTACATGTTGAATGACGCTTGTAGAGTTGTCATGTATTTCACTTAAGCATTCAAAATCATTGAATATCTTTTGGGATAGTGAACTGTTGTTACCAAAGTCTGTCTGTTTCTGCAGTACCTGATTAAAGTGAATGAAATAAAGACCAAAAAAGGTGTTGACCTCCTTCAGAACTTGATCAAGTATTACCACGCGCAGTGCAAGTAAGTGACTTTTTTGCTTTCAAATGTGTTTTTACCTTGACAGACATTTGCAATCTCAGTATACTAAATAAGTAGTCTGCTTAAATCCCAAAAATCCAGTCATACATCATACATTTAGTTGGTAGAACTGTCACAATAAATGTGTATGTGACGTGAGGAAAGTGTTAACGGTCAATGCGGAAAGTGTTATTGATCCATGTAGCCTTGCAAGCGTCACTGGCCTGAAGGTCTGAAAAAAAAAAGCAATGAGCTGAAAGAAAGAACTGAAAGTGTAGCACTTTTTTCCCTCTCAGTCTCTAAAGGTTAAGGTTATTCTGAGCTAGTGTTGTCTTTGACCTATTGATGCATCAGCAGAAACCTGGAAGCTTTACCTTGCACATGAAGGCTTTGATGGGTCGTTATTAAGACTAAGTTAATGTTTGAGATTAATTACATAGTTTTAATGCTGTCATTCTATGTGGTTTCTAAGAACTTATCAGAAACACTGATGTCCCTAGTAGAGCACCCGTTTATTAGTAAATTAAGAGAAAGGACCTTTTTATGGATAATTAACTTTAAAAAAATTTTTTTGATTTCTTTCCTTTAAAAGTAACCAAATGTGTTGAAAACTTAAATTGGTTACACTTTATTTACTAACTACACTATATTTCCAAAAGTTTTGGGACACCTGCCTTTACATGCACTTGAACTTTAATGACATGCCATTCTTAATTCGTAGGGTTTAATATGGAGTTTGCCCTCCCTTTGCAGCTATAACAGCTTCAACTCTTCTGGGAAGGCTTTCCACAAGGTTTAGGAGTGTGTTTATAGGAATTCTTGACCATTCTTCTAGAAGCGCATTTGTGAGGTCAGGCACTGATGTTGGACAAGAAGGCCTGGCTCGCAGTCTCCACTCTAATTCATCCCAAAGGTGTTCTATCGGGTTGAGGTCAGGACTCTGTGCAGGCCAGTCAAGTTCCTCCACACCAAACTTGCTCATCCATGTCTTTATGGACCTTGCTTTGTGCACTGGTGTGCAGTCATGTTGGAACAGGAAGGGGCCAACAAAGTTTGGAGCATGAAATTATCCAAAATGTCTTGGTATGCTGAAGCATTAAGAGTTTCTTTCACTGGAACTAAGGGGCCACGCCCGACCCCTGAAAAATATCCACACACCATAATCCCCCCTCCACCAAACTTTACACTTGGCACAATGCAGTCAGGCAAGTACCGTTCTCCTGGCAACCGCCAAACCCAGACTCGTCAATCGGATTGCCAGACAGAGATGCGTGATTCATCACTCCAGAGAACACGTCTCCACAGCTCTAGAGTCCAGTGGTGTCCACCACTGCATCCAATGCTTTGCATTGCACTTGGTGATGTAAGGTAGGGCTACACGATAAATCGCAAATTACATGAAATCGCGGTTATTGCCATTTGGCTTGCGCGATTATGAAATCACAAAGGCTGCGATTATCTCTTATGCGCAGTTTGTCAGTGCAGGACGGCTCTGTAATCAGTAGTAAATGCTGCTCCATCTGAAAGCACTGCGAGTTTGAGTCACTTATAATGTGCGTTTAAAAAAGCAACATGCCTCAAACATCTTTCCAAACATGAAAACATTTAGTCATGTTTAATCAATCAAAGCGTTTCAGTCTGTTTATTCAGCTCACCAATATTATGATTTCCATGAAATGACGGGTGCTGTCATACTTCTGTGGCACGTATTTAGAGTACCCTGCGCGAGAGCGCCCTCTGGCTTGCAGATGGAGCAGCATTTACTACTGATCATAGCCGTTCTGCACTGAGAAGCTGCGCATGCAATAATCGCAGCCTTTGCCAAAATTGGTGCGGTTTTATTGCGATTTATCATGCAGCCCTAATGTAAGGCTTGGATGCAGCTGCTCGGCCATGGAAACCCATTCCATGAAGCTCTCTACACACTGTTCTTGAGCTAATCAGAAGGCCACACGAAGTTTGGAGGTCTGTAGTTATTGACTCTGCAGAAAGTTGGCAACTTCTGCGCACTGTGCGCCTCAGCATGCGCTGACCCTGCTCTGTGATTTTACGTGGCCTACCACTTCGTGGCTGAGTTGCTGTTGTTCCCAATTGTTTTCACTTTATTATAATACCACTAACAGTTGACCGTGGAATATTTAGTAGAGGGAATTTCACGTTACCACGCTTGAATTCACTGAGCTCCTGGGAGCGACCCATTCTTTCACAAATGTTTGTAGAAGCAGTCTGCATGCCTAGGTGCCTTTATACACCTGTGGCCATGGAAGTGATTGGAACACCTGAATTCAATGATTTGGAGGAGTGTCCTAATTCTTCTGGCAAAATAGTGTATAAGTAACTTTGCAACTATTTGTCAACTAAAGGTGGGCATACACTGTGCGATTTCAGCAAGGTTACTTGCTTACACTGTACGAGTAGATTGCATACGATGTAAAGCCAAAGCCTCACAATTTATTTCCTCACACTGTACGGTCCGATCGTCGAGCGTGACTTGACTGCTCACACTATACGTGTGAAATATGCACGATAAACCCCCTGTGTTGCGCCGATACAATGATATGGTGTATAGAGAGATAGCCTATGGACAAATGCATCAGCTATCGATATCAAGGTTTCAGCATTTCATATGTATGTGTTAAATTATTATTATTATTATACTTTTATTATTAAATTGATATTACATTTCATTTGCCCCTCAACAATTTAATAATGCATCAATGCATAACCAACACACTGCATAATAAAAGTGTTAGATAGATTAGCTTACTCCTCATTAAATTAATTATTTAAAAACTTTTAGGCCGATTATATAATGAATTATAGGCCTATAATTAAAACAATTAACAGTCTTTAATATGTCAGAACACTGCAATAATATCAGTCTCAATGAAAGTAAGAGCAGCTTTATTTCAAAAACAACTTACTAACACGAAATAGGCCTATTTCTCTTCTAATTTTTTTCACTGGGCTATATGGGCCACAAGAGAAATATTAAGAAAATAAATTAAGACAGTTATACGTTTTCAGCATGTTGAAGTAGTTTATCTCTCGTTGTCTCTGAGAATTTACTTTCTCTTTCTGTAGTGAATAGTTGACTGGGTTTGAGACTTCACCGATTTCACCATTACTCTCGCGCAAAGTTGGCACATGGCGTGATATCCACTGACTCGCCTTCATGATTTAAAACGAAAAAATAAATTTCAGTATTGCGACTTGACATTTTTCTTTATCACCAATTGTCAAATGATGGACAATGGTTACTTAAAATTAAGTAGGTCTAAATATTAAATAAATGAGTAAATAAAGTGAAAAGTGAAACAAGTAATTCATGATCAAGAAGCTGAATTAATAAAAGAGGCGCTGGATAGGCTACATGGTGGTTTGGAAGACTTGGATATCCATTTTACAACACAAACTGGAGGCATACAGCAGTTTGCTAAATTGCTGCTATTTGATAGCTGCCTACAGAACTTAAAGATCTCCCTCTTTTCATTTTCTTTCTTGCTGCATTAAAGACGAAATTGTTCAACTGCTTTCGCGCAGGCACAGTGAGGGGAAAATAGGGCAATCAGACAATCTGACATGCCAGAAATTTATCCGACCTCTTTTCTCGGCTTTTCAAGTTTCTCACCTTTCATTTCACTCTGTAGACTGCACGAACACCCCACGACAAATGACGCACAACAAAGCTGAAAATCAGCTTGACCCAAAAAAGAGTCTCATGAGTCAGAATTCGGCTCGAAATCGGACGAAAATCGCACAGTGTATGCCCAGCTTAACTCTCAGAGTGTTAGTAGACTGTAGTAGTAGACTGTTAGGTAAGGGTTAGTAGAATAGTTAGTAGTTATGTAGTGGCAGAATTACTTACAGTCTGTAGAATGTCTGTTGGGGACCATCAAAATAAAGTGTTAGCAGATATTAACCAGACAGTTTACTAATACTCTAATGACTGGTAGTTGTGTAGTTGTGTAGTTGTAACTTTTAGTTAGTAGAATGTCTAAAATGTATTGTCGAAATAAAGTGTTATCTTTTTTGATTGCAATTTAAACTTTTTAATGAAGTTATAGCAAAGGCATTATACATACTTTGCAAAGCTTTTTAAATTTTTTGTTACTTTGATAAAATACCCCAAGGTCACTAAAATGCAGAATCATGCTCAAATCTCATACATAAACATGAGATGGGCCTTGATAGCAGAACGTGTGGCCGCAGAGTCTGAACCACTGACTCATCCAATTTGACTCTGACACTCTTGGCAGTTTGTTAGTGTTGGCACTATAGTAGTCATCTGTCAGTATTTAAACTGGACATTTCCACCATAGTTACTATAGTTCAAAACTGATTGTTTTTGCTTAGCATTTCAAAGCTGAAGTTACTTTCTGTGTTGTATAGACTGTGAATTTGTCTATAATTTCCCCTGATTGTATTGACAGAATATGTATGGACTTTAATGATAGCTGGTTGCATTATGAAAAAAAATTGTTAATTCTGTTTTTTTAATTTATTATTATTCAGCTTTTTCCAAGATGGCTTGAAGACAGCAGATAAGCTAAAGCAGTACATCGAGAAATTAGCAGCTGATCTTTACAACGTATGTACCTCACCTTGTTTTATCCTAAAAAATATTTGATTTGGTAAAAAAAAAAAACGTTTTAGCTTGGTTTGTTATGGATGGGACCTGACAATACAATGTCTGGGTCACATTATGATGATATTTATTTTCACATTATATTGCTGATATATAAAGTGATATTTTACTCTGTGTAATGTACTGCATTACACAGTTAATAAAAATAATTGTGCACTGACTAATACTATACTATGTTTTACGGACTTGTTCTGAATAGAGGTCAATCATTCAGGTGGTCAAGTTTCAAATTTGAATAGGCAAAATGCAAATAAATATGGATTCTTAGCACGAGAATATTAGAACTGTATTATGAGGTAAAATATTTGCGTAATTTACAATATCATACTTTTTCCTGCACCCCTAATGGTCTGTGGGTTTGTGCAATAAGTAATTTTTTTGCTTTTGTGTGATTTAGATAAAACAAACACAAGATGAAGAGAAAAAGCAGCTTACTGCACTAAGGGATCTCATTAAATCCTCTCTGCAGCTGGAACAAAAGGAGGTAGGTGTATGGTGTGGTGTGCCTCAGGGCTCTATCTTAGAATGAATTGAATTTTGCAGTACATCTGTGGATCTAATGTATATACTCTCCCTAATGCTCGACCTGTACAGGGGAGAGTGTGAGAGGGAGTGCCCAGTGTTGTACCATGCTGGTAGCCAGTATGAAATAGGGCTTGCTGGTAACCAGTGTTGTGCCCCACTGGTTGCTCAGAGAAGAGTTGCTGACTCTATCATGTTTAATAAGGAAAATAAATGACATTTAATAGGTAGTTAGCTAATGAATAGTTGTTGTTAACACATTGTCATGACAAATTTGCATTTAATTACTGTAACATGGTAGGAGACTAGTTTGTAAGTTAGCATTACCGTAGTGCATTTAAATGATTCAGCAGTACCGACACATGCTTTTCACACCCTCTCCTATGTCTTTCTCACCCGCTTCATGTGTGGATTGAAGTCTAGAAGAGTAAGTGTTCAGCATGTACAGCATGACGTGTGTTTGTGATGGAGATCATTGTGTGTGTGCAAATTAAATATGTTGTTCTCAGATAAAGCTGATGTTTTTAAGAGATTGCAGATCTGGTGAGAAATATTGAAAATCTGTTGTGTATACAGAATCTGTTTGGATTGGTGTCTGCATATAGCTATTTAATGCTCCATGTGTGTGTTTGTACTCGAGCAGGACTCTCAGAGCAAGCAGGGTGGCTACAGTATGCACCAGCTGCAGGGAAACAAAGAGTTTGGATGTGAGAAGAAAGGCTATCTAATGAAGAAGAGTGATGGGTACACACACACACACACACACACACACACCATCAATTATATGAGCTTTTTGATCCATATGAACTCTTGCTTTCTTCTATAAATAGTGTAATACAGTATAATTATGTTGTAGGTTGAGAAAGGTGTGGCAGAGGAGGAAGTGCTCAGTTAAAGGAGGAATTCTCACCATCTCACATGCCACTGTGAGTAAATCAGACACATGTGATTTACTCTATTCACTATAAACCATGTCATCCTATAATCAGCCTAATAAACAGAGGTCTAACATTTACAGTGAAAAGACTTCATCAGACTTCTGAAAAGACTTCTGAACTTTTGCTGAATGTTTCCATAACAACCCAGATATCCCGCTGTCCCTATTTAAGAGCCCACTGGGAAAATGAGCAACTGAGTGTTGACCACTTTATCAAATTTATTATCTTGCCTCTCCACAGCATCGTTTTCATTCACTTCATGTCAAATGTGTTGTACTAAGGCTCTTTCTGCATTCTAAACCTCAATGTCTTGGACACACAGTACCAATTACATTATCGAAATTTTGGCTAAATTTCTCAGACCAAAAAAGGTCCATTGTCAGTAGTTTAGTAATGCATGAAGCACAGCTCACACAGAAGTCACTTTCTTTTGTTCAACTAGCAAATTTGCATTACTAAATCTGTGTGGGGAACTTTTTCTTCCTTACGTTTGAAATTATTGGATTGGAATTGGAACTGTAAATATGCCCACAATTTAACTCTTAACAACTTTCTCTCTTTCTTAGACTCAGGTCTTGCCCTTACCCTCCGCATCATATGTCATCAATTTTCTTCTTTTCCCACATGATGTCACATTCACTCATGATGCCCTGTATCTCACATTTCATTATCAAATCAAATCCAGTCATATGCATAACAATCTGTCTGCACTGGACTTTGACAGTGTAATGTAGCACACATATGTGCCCTGTATTATGCATGCCAGACAAGTTATTTTTGTAAAAAAAAATATGCGCCTGTGCACATACGTATTCAAACGCACTTGTGTATAGACTAAACACCTAATGCTTACGTGCATGCCGTTGCCGTTCTCACAAATTTGTGTTGTTTTGAAGTTTACACGAAGATGATAACGGTATCGCTTCAAAACTATTTCAAAACCTGGTTCAAGCTTTGAGTTCTCTAGCCACCAAACACTGTTGCCGTGCGGATGAGTGGCTGGAACGCATTGAGAGTTTTCTATTTTGGTTGAAAATGGTGTCGTGAAAGTGGCCCCAAAGTACACGCAACGGAAATGAATCAATCAAAAACTTACTTTAGCTGTACAATAACGTTTCTCTAGAGCTGATGTACAGCCAAAACAATCTCTCTTCCATTATTTTCCTATTTTCCTGTATAAGGTTTCCTATAGTTTAATCACAAACCTTGCAAGCTACTACCAAGGGTTTTAAGATTGTTTCTTTTTTTTTATCTACGCTCTTAGTAATGCACTAATGCACCCTGACCCCATATGGTACTACATGTACATTTGGTAAGAGATGCTACAAAAAAAGAAAGATATCCGTTTAGCACATGTGTACAATAGTGCAGATGGTGTGCAACACTTTCTGTTCTGAATGTACCCCAGACAGACAACACATTTAATTGTATAATTTCTTTGGGCTGTAGACTCAAAGTAGCTTGCGAGTTAAAACCTTTTTGGTGCTGTTTGGATGTAATAGCAGGAATATGAAGTAGTCAAACATGCAGTTTTCCTGTTGTCACTTTTTGTTTCAGTCAAACAGGCAGCCTGTCAAACTCAACCTGCTCACATGTCAGGTCAAGCCCAGCAGTGAGGACAGGAAGTGCTTCGATCTCATTTCCCGTGAGTCAACAGACACCCACAGGGAGAGCTTTTTATGGGAAACCACATGAGTGATTTAGTAGATTATTATATGTTTGTTTATGATACCTAATCTTGGAAAAACTTTTTCAAACTCATTTTTAAATAGTTGTGTAATTGTACCATTAATGTAAATTATGACTTTTATACTATCTTCTGGTGTTTAATTAGTGGAAGTCACTTTATGTTTATGCAAAAGGCTCATATTTTACTTGTCATGTTTCAGATAACCGCACATATCACTTCCAGGCCGAAGATGAGCAGGAATTTATGATGTAAGAATTTTTTTTGTGTGGGATTTTCACCACTTTGCAAACCCTGTAATCTAACTTTTCTATGAATGCAGTGATCTCTATGAAATGTTTTATATACTGATTATGGGATTTTCTCTCAGCAATTTAACAATTATGAACAATTATAGCAATCTGCCTGGAACTGAATGCCTCTTTCCTATTTTGTGACTAATTTTGAGTACTTTTATGGCAAATTAGTTGATAAAAAGTAATTGTAGTAAGTTTATTAAGATTTAAATTCTCACCTAAATATTTTACTTGAAGTCTGTGGAGTGGCGTTTGCTTGTCATAAGTTGGCACTTACTCATTAGATCCAAACGTTCTCACAAAAAGCAAAACATCTACCATCTTGTGTCTGAGTATTTTTAACTGCTGGCTTCTGTCTTACCCACACTGCTGTGAACTCAATGCTGTCTGTCAGAGAACTCCCTCACTGAGCCATTTAACAGCCATTATAAGGGACTCTTAAAAGCACAGAGGTTGATCAGAATGAGGCCCTATGACCCCTTTATATGGCCTCCCCAAACAATCCAGACTGAGAGACTGGGGCATCCATTAGAAAGACCTTCTCCTTATCACGTTTTTCTGTGAGATTGAGCCACAGGTGGCGCTCTGCCGCCACCTCGCCCGCAATGGAACGTCCTATGGTACGAGCAGTGTTTTTAGTGGCTCTTAAGGCCAAATCTGTGGCCTTGCGCAGCTCTTTGACTGCTTCCGGTGCCAAGCCACCGCCCTCGTCCATTTCCTTTAAAATGTCCGCCTGGTAGGCTTGGAGGATGGCCATGGTGTGGAGGGCCATGCCTGCCTGACCAGCTGCCATGTAGGACTTCCCGATAAGGGCGGAAGTAGTCCTACACGGTTTAGTGGGAAGGAGAGGGCGAGACTTCCACGAAGGAGCCGAAGAAGGAGAGAGGTGTGTGGCTAGCGTGTCTTCAACCGCAGGGATGGCGGAATAGCCCTGCTCCACAGAACCAACGAGGTTGGTGAAGTCAGCGGCTGCCACATTAGTCAAGCGGGCTGAGAAAGGCTGTTTCCAGGATCTGGAGATTTCACTGTGCAGATTGCTGAAAAAGGGCAGCTTTCTCCACGCTGGCCTAGAATTAGGACCACTCAAAAATCTCTCGTCGAGTCTAGATGAATGAGACTTGCGGGTCTCATCCGGCCAATCAATAGCGAGCTTTTCGGTAGTGTGCGAAAGCACGTCGACGAGCTCGGCATAGGCCGCCGAAGGCCGCGCTTCCTGGCCACTAGGCGGGAAAGCGTCGTCGATTAAAGCAGGCCCGAAATCCTCGGAGTCGGACGCTGCAGTGAAAACGACATCATCTAGCCCGAAAGAAACCGACTCGTGCGCTTCCGGGCTAGGGCATAGGTAGTCGTGTGAAAACTCGACCAGCGGAACCCCGCGCACGTGCTCGGGGGAGGGAGGGAGAGAAAGGGCCAGGCCCGTCTGCTCGCACTCCACATCCTCGAGCTCTACATCCGAACCCCAGGTCGCGGATCCGAGAGAGGCCTGCACGGCTTCGGGAGCGCAACGGGGAAAAATGAATTGGCGTGATTCTATAAGGGCTTCAGACAATCGGCACACCCAGAGGGCGTTCCCATTGCGTCATAGCTACGTAGCATTGAGTGAACCTATGAAAGAGAACATAAATTCAATTCCATACTGTACTTCAGGGCTCTTCAACTCCAGTCCAGACTTTACCAACCTCAATTTAACTTATCTGTCTATAATTTGTAAGTAATTCTGAACACTGTTATTAGCTTATTCAAGTGTGTTTGATTGGTGTAAAAGCTAAACTCAGCAAGACACTGGCCCTTCAGGACTTCAGTGCCATGACATACATCAAATAAATGTTTTCATTTCAGGTCTGTACAGCTGACTTTGAACAGCTGCCTATGCTGGTCAAATTGACCTGCGAACATCAAAATGGTGTAAAAAATTATGTATGCACATTCCACACCACAGTGTATCTCACTTTGCATGCATTTTCATGACCCTAAATTAGAAAGTCACACATTTTTAAGAAAAAAAAGGTTCAGTATTATTTCAGATAGATTGAAAATAAATAAATATTATAGCTCATTTTTACCATCTGTGTCTAAGAAAATCTTTTTCAGTACTGAAAATAGTGTGGGAAAGCTCATTTTTTCCATCACAGTATAGCAAAAAACAAAACAAAAAGCATACCATACATCAAAATCGTACACTTTAAAACACTTTCTCACTTTGCATGCATGTTCTTGACACTAAATGAGAAAAAGACACAAAATGAGAAAAAGACACAAAATGAAAAAACTCAAAAATTGAAATTTTGATGTGTTGACACAATATAATATAATACAATAACTCATTATGATTATTCGTTATGATTAATTATGAATATTTGACTCAGTTAATGAGATTAACTTGATGTAGCTACATTGACATTACAATCAATCAATCAGTTCATCCTGTGAACACAGTATTGATTATTAATTAATTCTAAGAGAAGGGTATTTTTCATGGCCACAAAAATTATTCTTCCTTAGCATTTACAGCGCTTAGAGCATGTAACAAAAACGATCATTTAAGTGACAATTTGTTTGCAGGCAGGGAGTCAGAACCAGATATGTATTGTGCACAATTTTTATTAACTAAATCACGAACACAACTAAACTAACAGAAACACATACATACAAATCACACATACATGGGTAAGATGAAAGTGACAGAATGAAAAACCGGATCAGAACCAAGGAATGGAGCTATGAAAAAGAGTCATTAACCATAAAAAGAACCATCAGCTCGTCAAAGGACGTCGTTAGGAGGATTTTACTTGCATGGCCGTTGCAGTTGAAGCAGTTTCATAAAGTTCCTGATTTGATGGTTCTTTGAGTCGATGGTATTAAAGTTGCAATCGATTTCTTCTGCGTTGACTGAAGAAGATATGATGAAGACCCCGGAGCGAGTTTTAAAGATTATTTGTTTAAATATAACAAATAATCGTGTCTGATTTGTCTCATTCGTTACATGTTGGTTTAGGATTTAGCTGGGGTTTTTTTAGGCGAAACGCTGTCTGGTTGGCACACTTATATTTAGGCATCATGTGGCAGAGCGTTTTTAGACAGCTTGTCAAGTTATAAATAGTCCATCTTTTGTTATATAGCAAATCAGTGTCAGTTTTGAAACAATGGACAATTGATACTTTACTTACTAGTAACATGTTATTCAAATAAAATGTTTTTGTGCTATTCAGTTTATTTCATTGTCATAAAACTAAACAAAAAAAGAATGTTTCTTATGGTATTTTGTTAACGTGTTTCTGCCTCTACAGATGGATCTCAGTGTTAACTAACAGTAAGGAGGAGGCGCTTAACATGGCCTTCAGAGGAGAGCAGGGTGGAGGAGATGATGGGATGGAAGATCTCACTAAAGCCATAATAGATGATGTGCTGCGCATGCCCGGAAATGAAGTGTGCTGTGATTGTGGGGCTCCAGGTACAGATGCTGTGTTACACTTTTTGTTTCTGTGAGTCATCTCATGTCATGTTTCGGTAAAGTGATGCCCTCAAAACTAACATCACGTCACTTTTGTTTACGTCTTCCTCTCACTATTTCTAAATCATGGTCACTTAAAGGGATAGTTCACCCAAAAATTATCCCATAATTTACTCACCCTCAAGCCATCCTAGGTGTATATGAGTTACTTCTTTCAGACGAATACAATCTGAGTTATATTTAAAAATGTCCTGGCTAATCCAAGCATTATAATGGCAGTAAATGGCAGCCCAAAATTTGAAGCCCAAAAAAGTGCATCCATCCATTGTAAAAGCCATTTTAATGCTTCGATTAGCCAGGACATTTTTAATATAACTCAGATCGAGAGATTTGTCGTTCTTTTAAATTGCTTAATTTGGAGGTCAAAATGTGTTTTTAGTGATTCATCATGACATCAACATCTCTCTCTCTCTCTCTCTCTCTCTCTACTCAATCAATCAGTCAGTCAGTCAATCAGTCTGTTTGTCAGTCACAGTCAGTCACAGTCTGTCTGTCTAGGATTCTCTCTCTCATTTCACCCTCTTACTCTCTTCTCCACTCATGTTCTGCCAGCAATCTGTCTCTATTTTTTAATCCCTATTTCTGTTTCTCTCACTCCATTAGCAGTGAAATCAGTCTGTCTCTCTCATGATGAAGCAGCAGCAGTCAGGACAGACAAGCGCTGTTACATCACTCTCTTATGTAATTGGCTCATGCAAGCTGTGCTGAAAGTTCTGAGAGGGCGACTGCTGCTCCAGGGATTGTTTGATCAGCCCTTTTCTCATTCTTTGTTTTCTCTCTCTACAAGAGGATGTGGCCCAGGAAAGGGTCATGGGGCTTTTATACTTGCTTTAATTTGTTGTAACATAGATAAATAAATAATTCATAAATCTGGGAAATCTGTGCTTATACTTATAAATGTATGTTTTAATACATTGTCAGGGTTATCAACGAAAAGATTTTTGATGCTTCCCTGTTAGATAAACAGCTACTGAGTAGTGCCAGTATAAATACCTGTTGATACCAAGGACGCTAATTATAACTAATGAAAACTAATAAAGACAAAGAGGAACAAAATTCCCAGCTGATGGGTTTTAAAAACATTAACAGCCATTTAGAATCAACCCAACTTTAAAGAACGGTAGCATTTAAAGCAGCAGACGGCATAACATTCAGCAGACGACAGCTTGAGTCTTAGTTTATTGTATGTATAAAGCCCGTTTTTCCACCCTTGGGACGAATGGTTCTAAGAACAGTAAAGAATGGTGGAATATTTACACTTGAGCTTGGTTCGGCACAAACCATTCTCGGCCCGGAATTCTCAGCTCAGTTAGCTGAACCATGATGGTAGAATGTGTGCCAAAAATCATTAGGATATAAAGTAAAGATCATATTCCATGAAGATATTTTGTAAATTTCCTACTGTAAATATATCAAAAAAAATATTATTAGTAGTAATATGCATTGCTAAGTACTTAATTTGGACAACTTTAAAAGGCGATTTGCTCAATATTTAGATTTTTTTGCACCCTCAGATTCCAGATTTTCAAATAGTCATATCTCAGCCAAATATTGTCCTATCCTAACAAACCATACATCAATAGAAAACTTTTTTAAAACTATTTATTCAGCTTTCAGATGATATATAAATCTCAATTTCAAAAAATTGCCCCTTATGACTGGTTTTGTGGTCCAGTGTCACATATAAAACTACATTAATTATTCTTATTAACTGACCAAAGTATTACAAATGTGAGAAGGATACATAAAAACATGCTTTTAAAGTTAAACTTTAAATGTTGATGTTAATTCCACTATTATATTATATATAATTCCCACAAAGTATTTAGTTCAATTACATCAGAAGTAACTTTTTACTTTTTCAAGGGGAAAGTAATTAAATTGCAGTAACTAATAACTTAGTAACTAGTTACAGCCAGCACTGGTTCCATGGCTACCAGTTTCTCTGTAGCTGGCCAACCGCACTATTTAAGTGAAGTAAACACAAGCTAATAATAGAAATATTTGATCATCCTCCATAAACCAGATTGTATAAAAAAACCCCCAAAAAAAACCCAGTTGCTCAACTCACTGCAGAATTAAATGCACAGCTTGACTCTCTTGTTTCCATCATAACTGTTCGTCGGGAGCTCTACAGAGTCAATATTCTTGGGTCGGGCTGCTATAGTATAGTCGCTTGTGCCAATTCCAAATGTCGGTTCCATTGCTGCCAACAGTGCAGATCTTGTGCTGTGGACAAGGTAAAGCATGTATTGTTCTCTGAGTCCACCTTCACTGTTTTTCCCACATCTGTGGGAGTTACAGTGTAGAGAAGCCCCAAAGAGGCTTAACACTGGTTTGGGTTGAAATATCATGGTGTTCCCTACTGTGCCTGATATGCCACTTCCAAGATATCACTTCCATATCACTTGATATCACTTCCAAGGATGACCAAATAATCATGTGCACCTAATGATTCGAACATTGTACCCTGAAGGGGGTGCCGTCTATCAGCATGATAATGCAAAGTTGAGCCACTTTGGAGTTTTTTGGAGGAGCAAGTCATAAAACGTTTTCCTCCACCAGCATCACATAGTGACCTGGCCACTGTTCTGAAAGAGGAATGGCTCAAAATCCCTCTGGCCACTGTGAAGGACTTCTGTCATTCTTAAGACGAATTGATGCTGTATTGGCCGCAAAAGAAGGCTCTACACCATACAAATTAATACAAATAAAACCATGTGTTTCAGTTTCATTGAACACGGTCATCCACACACACAGCACAGAGTACCCTACCCATGTGAACGGCCCAGTACTGACAATAAATCCAAAATAAATGCAAAGAAACTATTTGTAATATTAACTTGTCTTATTTATTCATGAAATAAAAAAATAAATATTACTGTCAGGACAGATCATAAAACAAAGTGCTTATAGCCATATATTTAAAATAGTCTTCTTTTTTAATGTCTGAAAATTATCTAATTATCTGAAAATATGTGAAAAGTCACCAGGTGACTGATTTGAAAAATTAGTAATTAAATGAACAGCACATTACACATTACATAGAAAAAGTTTACACCAAGATTTAATGCACAGATCATTTGACATATAGGTATAATAATGTTTTGGAATATATATATATATATATATATATATATATATATATATATATATATATATATATATATATATATATATATATATATATATATATATATATATATATATATATATATATATATATATATATATATATTACTCACCTAAAGGATTATTAGGAACACCATACTAATACTGTGTTTCACCCCCTTTCGCCTTCAGAACTGCCTTAATTCTACGTGGCATTGATTCAACAAGGTGCTGAAAGCATTCTTTAGAAATGTTGGCCCATATTGATAGGATAGCATCTTGCAGTTGATGGAGATTTGTGGGATGCACATCCAGGGCACGAAGCTCCCGTTCCACCACATCCCAAAGATGCTGTATTGGGTTGAGATCTGGTGACTGTGGGGGCCATTTTAGTACAGTGAACTCATTGTCATGTTCAAGAAACCAATTTGAAATGATTTGAGCTTTGTGACATGGTGCATTATCCTGCTGGAAGTAGCCATCAGAGGATGGGTACATGGTGGTCATAAAGGAATGGACATGGTCAGAAACAATGCTGAGGTAGGCCGTGGCATTTAAACGATGCTCAATTGGCACTAAGGGGCCTAAAGTGTGCCAAGAAAACATCCCCCACACCATTACACCACCACCACCAGCCTGCACAGTGGTAACAAGGCATGATGGATCCATGTTCTCATTCTGTTTACGCCAAATTCTGACTCTACCATCTGAATGTCTCAACAGAAATCGAGACTCATCAGACCAGGCAACATTTTTCCAGTTTTCCATTTTTCCAGTTTTCCATATGTATGTGTGTATATATATATATATATATATATATATATATATATATATATATATATATATATATATATATATATATATATATATATATATATATATATATATATATAATATAGAGATATAGATATATAGATATAGATACCGAAAGTGTCATATAAAGATAGCTGCCTATATAATAGCTGAAGCTGCCAATTGCTTCATTTAAATGCACGGTACACAAAGCTGCACTCTTGTGAAATGCCCTGTTATAATCAATGAAGCTGTCTACGCTGTGCAATGAATCTCTTATTGACATCGTGTTTATACTTTGTTGGTTAAAATGAAAGGATTCATGAGCATGCAGAACTCACGCTGAACAAAAGCTGTGCCGTTTTGAGCGGATTCTGCCTAACTAAAACACATCTGATTGGCCATTACATTCACACGCTCAACAGATATGTTTGTGATTTAGCTCCCAAGATCAACGCTGCAAAAACGCATTGTAAATAGAAACCTTTAATGCTCTTCACAGCACTTGCACAAACGCTCATAGGAGCGTTTTTAAAAAACAGCCAGCTATCAGAGAGTATCGGTACTGCAGAATGGCAGGTATCGTCTCATTAAATGATCAAATAAATCTTTGGCGAAAAAGCCCAATTATTTTCAATGAAGGAAAAGCCCTGACATCAAGTAAACTTTTTAAAAGGTCAGGACTTATTTTCCCAGGGCCCTATCAACTTTATAAACTTCTAACCCTGATCCTAACCTGAACTTAAGGAAGTAATGACCTTTTGAGATTTCTTTACTTCATTCATTTAGTTCCCTCAAATCTAGGCCTATTATATTCAGTGCCAGTGCATTATGTGCTTAATAAACACAGGAAACATAGGGACCCTGGGAACATAGGACCCTTTTTCATGTGTCCATAATATTATTCATCTGTGCCATGTAAATCTGGGGAACCATGGAAACAAGGTTATTCGAGCATTGCTGTGTTCCTATGGTGGTGTAGGTGGTTTTAGCATGTTACATTTGCTGTACAGTTGCAAAGGTGTTATCGGTGCTTGTTAACAAATTTTTATGTTCCAGTTCAGTTTCTTAGGTTTTCTAGGTGGCTGTCAACTTCTTAAAAAAGAACACCCTACCACTCAAGTACAAGTAATAGTGATACCTGTGGGGAATTTCATGAACACTTTTGACTGATGACTCAAATGAATCAATGTTCTAGCAAACTGATTCACTGATTCAAACACTTAAATGTTGTATACCATGGCTGTAATAGTCTTACAGATCTGTGTTGAGCTGTTGTTCATCCCCTCAGCTGAGAGCTAAACAGTCTAATCTGTGTCAAGTAACGACTTACACAGTGATTCATCAGTTTGAACACAGGTTTGATTAATGACTCACTTCTAAAACCGACATGAATGAATGCATTTGATGCTGACATTGATTGTGAGTGTGTCAGAGAAGAAATGAATAAGAGAAATAAAGAATGAGTATCTGGGATTTACTGAGAATGCAGAGAGTGCTGCTGAAGAAAACCTGTATCTATATTTAGCTGATGTGTATATGCGTGTTCTCTTATCTTTTTCGGCCTGTCACTGGTTCTACTCATAGAGCCACATGCACACCTGCCGTCAACACTGACACACGAACAAGTCATTTCTTATACACTGATAACGCTGATAACATTCCACTCTGAATTAAACTCCCACAGTATTTACATTCTAGAACAATGTTTCTCAACTCCTCGGAACCCACCTCCCAGAATTCTTTAAATGTCTCCCTATTCAACACACTAAGAAGCTGATGAGCTGAATCAGGCGTTTTAATTAGTGAGTCGTCTAAAGCATTCTAATAGGTGGGTGCCAGGGTTGCTTGCTTTCTAGAACATGAAGTCATGAGTCCAATGAGGACCCCTTGTGGTAAAGAATAAAAAAAGGATCATGTAGCATAAAATGTGTTGGTTGCTTTTGCTTGTCTCTTAATTTTCCATGTTTTTTTTTCTTCTCAGATCCCAAATGGTTGTCGACTAACCTCGGGATCCTGACGTGCATCGAATGTTCAGGCATTCACCGGGAGATGGGCGTTCACATTTCACGCATCCAGTCTATGGAGCTAGACAAACTGGGAACCTCTGAACTCTTGGTGTGTTCGTTGGCGCAAACATTTTCTTTTCAAACACAGTATAGAGGGGCTTAAGCAGAGGATCGCAAGGGAGGTACTGCAGGGGGTCTGACAATTATTGTTTGACCACAAACACATTTTTGAGACAAAATTCAAATATACATAAAAAAAAAAACTATACTTTAACCAAAACTAAATATAAAGTTTAGATAAATATTTCAATGTCCCTCCTACAGTAAAATAAAAAATTAATATCATTAACTAAAGCTATCAAAAGCATTTGTCAATTAAAATAAATCTGAAATAAAATATAATATAAATATTAGATGAAAAAAAAATTTAATTAGAAACTGAAATAAAAATAAATGAAACTTAAATAGTAATCAAAATGGTCAAAATGAAAACTGAAAATATAAAAATAAAGCCTAATTCAAAATATCCATAAATACTATAATAGTATATAAAAAATACTAAAATAACACTTGCTGTATTTTATTACCATTTTCTAAACTATAGCGAATAAACTCTGATAATGTGAGAAAATGTTAAAGGTGTCTGAATAAATTTTGGTTTGACTGTATATACACATTATTATAGGCCAGGCTTAAAATGCTCAGTTTTATACAATATCTAACAAAATGATCCTTGGCCTGAAAAAGACCCCTTTAGTATAGCAATAAAATTTTGTTTCATATAAAATACTTTGGGGTCAGTGCATTGGACCCATGACAATGTACATATTTCATAATGCATTCATACATTTATGCATTATTCACCCTTCATTTAGTTTTCTTAATTTTTGCTTTCAGCTGGCCAAGAATGTGGGGAACAGTAGTTTTAATGAAATAATGGAGGGAAGTCTTCCTTTGCCCTCTCCTAAACCCACTCCTGCAAGTGACATGTAAGTATGCCTGGCAAACGTGCTGAACAATGACACACGGGGGAAATGTATGGAAAAACAATTACTTTTAATTGTAATTGTAATTGTTATAATATATTTGATGTAAATTAAATAATTTTCCCCCCTCTCTTATGTCGATCTTAGGACTGTTCGTAAGGAGTTCATCAATGCTAAGTATGTAGATCATAAGTTTGCAAGAAAAACCTGCAGCTCAGCAGCAGCCAAGATGAGTGAGTTGTTTGAGGCTGTCAGGTCACATGACCTTCTAGGTCTGATCCAGGTGTATGCTGAGGGGGTGGAGCTTATGGAACCACTACCTGAAGGAGGACAGGTGAGTGACAGCATCTGAGATAATTAACATGTAGGCACTTTTTCCATTTACTGGTTGAAAAATTAATTAAGTGGCCACTGGAAGGATTTATTAAAGCTTGAATCTGAAACATACTGAGGATTCTGGGAGGAGATAGTAGGTCCACAGGGACTAAGTGTGACCCCATCACTGGACATGATGGATGACCCATTCACATCAGAGCCTTTGATGACCACAGATTTTGAGGTCTGGTGCATATCAGAAAGCAGACACTCTGGACGTGACTTAAATCCTTTGCCTTGATCTTCTCCCAGTTTTCCGCACTGAGAGAACATTCGTTCCTTCAGCTGATGACTTTGATAGTGCTGCAGCCTGACTCAAAGATGAACAGCTGCCCCTGAGTGGGTGCAGTCACAAAAACATCCTCAATCTAAAATGATCTCTATTTTGCTTTTTATTATGTAGCCTCTGGCCAGGGCATCAGCTGATCAGCTTGGTTTACCTTTTGATGAGTCATCAAACATGAAGCAGTGTCCATATCCATGTCAGACACTATCAGCCATATATTTTTAGTGGATTATCATCAATACATTACACAATGCAAATGATGTTATTTTATATTTTTATATATAACTCACTGAAATCTTTACACTTGCAAATATATATTTGAAATAAGCCTCTTTAGCTTACCAAGGCCTCACTAATTTGATTTAACCAAAAATACAGTAAAAAAGAAATATTGAATGAAAGAAACAAAGAAGAAATATTGTGAAATATTATTACAATTTAATTTATGTGTGTTCTATTTGAATATATTTTAAAATGTAATTTATTCCTGTGATGGCAAATGTGAATTTTCACCAGCCATTTCTCCAATCTTGGTCCTTTAAAAAATTATTTGAATATCCTGATTTGGTGCTTAGCAAACATTTCTTTATTATTATCAAATTTGAAAACAGTTTTGCTGCTTAATATTTTTTTTTCGTGGAAACCATTATTACATTTTTTGGTAAAACATTCTTTGATGAATAGTTCAAAAGAACAGAATTTATTTAAAATATTTTGTAACATTATAACTATTATAAGTTATATATACCACTATTGACCAGTTTAATGCATCTTTGCTGAATAAAAGTATTAATTGGCCGTTTTAAATAATACATTGATAGATTTCTTTTTAGATTTCTTTCATTTTTTTATTTTAAAAATCCTTCGTATTTTACGCAATAAGACAAGACCATTTTTAAGCAAGAAAAATGGGTTAACAAATGGTTCATTTTTGTGTGTTCTTCTATGCTATAGGAAGGAGGAGAGACTGCACTGCACTACGCCGTGAGGACAGCTGACCACACCTCGCTGCACCTGGTCGACTTCCTCGTCCAGAACAGGTATTAAATACCTGCTTATTACCACAAAAAAAACTGTGAGGACACACTGCTGGCCATTTTTGGATTATCAATTTTCTGTATTTTGTAGTGAATGATCTTCCGCATTCGTTTTCTCAGTTTGTGTCCTCAGCTGTCAGGCAGTCACCTCTTGTTTTGTTCCATCACTGTTATCATGAAGAGCTTGACGGTTAACCAGGATGAGTTTTTAATGTGTTTTTTCTTAGGGTGGCAGGTGTTCATGTACAAGCTCTAGAACTTTTGAAGGGATTATTATGCATATAATAGAGTAATATAAATTCCGCTTTAGCTCAATTTGCTCTCTGCTGTGTGGATTAAAGTTACATAACAAGAGAAGATCAAGTCATGCCTGAGCCAGAACTATACTTGGCTCACATCCTAGTAAATAATCATAATTTGATTTCCCTGAGAACTGGAACACTAAAACTATTCCAGGTTTGCACTGAAGGTTGGTTTAAGAGAAATATGACAGCAGAAGGGAAATAAATCCAACCCAGACAACTGTGATTTTCTTATTTCTTTGGACGCATTGGTCCACTCTGCTCCAACTCCACTTCAGGTTTTCCATTCCCCACTCCTCACTCACACCCTGATCACATTTGAAAGATACCCGTCCGAGTTAGTTCCATTGCTAAATTTTCAGGGGGTTATTTTAATATTAAGTGCAATCCTGTTTGTGCAATTACTGCACAGTTGCAAGGGTGATTAGTTTGATGATATAATGGCATAGTTCACCCAATAATAAAAATTCTGTCATCATTTACTTGCCTTCAAGTGGTTCTAAACCGGTTTGAGTTTCTTTGAAGAATGTTGGTAACCAAAAACAGTTGCTGGCCCCCTTTGTTTTCCATAGTATGAAAACAAATACTATGGATGTCAATGGGGGCCTGCAACTGTTTGGTTTCCAACATTCTTCAAAATATCTTCTTTTGTGTTCAGCAGAACAAAGAAACTCAAACCGGTTTAGAACAACTTGAGGGTAAGTAAATGATGACAGAATTGTTAATTTTTGGTTGAAATACCCCTTTAATATTGATATGGATGTGTTCCAAATGTTGAGTGATGTTTTTTGTCATGTTAACAATTTCGATACACTACCGTTCAAATGTTTGGGGTTTTCTTTAAGATTGTTTTTGTTGTTTTTGAAATAAGTCTCCTATGCTCACCAAGGCTGGATTTATTTGATAAAAAATACAGTAAAAAAACAGTAATATTGTGACATGAGATTACAATTTATTTTAAAATGTAATTTATTACTGTGATAAAGCTGAATTTTCAGCACCATTACTCCAGTCTTCAGTGTCGCACGATCCTTCAGATTACTGCTCAAGAACCATTTCCAAAAATGTTGAAAAGTATGTGCTATTTAATATTTTCTGGAAACCATGATACATTATTACAGGATTTTTTTGATAGAGTATTTATTTGAAAAAAATATAAATATCTTTACTGTCACTTTTGATCAATTTAATAGATTTTTTTTTTTTATGCTTGACAATGTTAAAAACAGTTGTGCTGCTTAAATAGTTTTGTATATTATTGTATTATTTGTAAATGTATACTGACCCTAAACTTTCAGCTGTAGAGTATGTGAAAAGAAACTATGGGCGTTGGATTGCTGTGCATTAAGAGATGTTAATGCACGACGTAGAGGCAAAGAACCTCCGAGGGTTGCTTCTGTGAAGTGCCTTCAAATTGTTTAATGCACAGCTAGCCATGGATTATCTTGCTTATACCATGGTCATTTGCCAGCATTGACAAGTTAAGGTTGTCATTGATGTTTGCAGCACTTAATTTGACTGGAATTGACGGTTATTTTTGTCAGCTACGACTTGTTAGATCTGGTGTAGATGTGTAGCCTCTCTCACGTTCTCTGTAGTCTTACTAGGTAAACAGAACTAGGTCATTTACTTGCTCTCTCCCCATGTGTGCAGTTTAGTCACTGCTGACCCAAATTCGTGTAGATTACAAAGGTATGAAGCAGCTCAATAAGAGTGAAAATGTTGTTAATGTCACAGCAGCAAGAAAATATTTGAAAATCTGTGTGCTCAGATGATTTTGTTAACATGTTCACAGCTAAAATGGATGCAGATTGTTTTTAATACATGTTTTTTTTGGCTTTATGTAGGACGTTTAGTGTGTTTTTTATAGTACAATACACTCTTATATGTCATAAGATCAAAATGCGATTCCTCATGTCTCTGTCTCTAGTGGGAATCTGGATAAACAGACGGAGAGAGGAAACACAGCCCTTCACTACTGCTGCCTGTATGAGAAACATGAATGCCTCAAACTACTGCTGAGAGGAAAACCAGCTACTGATATCAGTGAGTTACACATGCTGTTTTTTACCAGATTTGTTGCTTACCAGATTTGATGCTTACTTATACCTATACTTATAGGGATGCACAATATACACTATATTACCAAAAGTACACCCCTCCAAATCATTGAATTCAGGTGTTCCAATCACATCCATGGCCAACACCTAGGCATGCAGACTGCTTCTACAAACATTTGTGAAAGAATGGGTCACTCTCAGGAGCTCAGTGAATTCAAGCATGGTACCATGATAGGTTGCCACCTGTGCAAGTCCAATCCTGAAATTTCCTCACTACTAAATATTCCACGGTCAAATGTTAGTGGTATTATAACAAAGTGGAAGCAATTGGGAACAACAGCAACTCAGCCACGAAGTGGTAGGCCACGTAAAATCACAGAGCGGGGTCAGCGCATGCTGAGGCGCACAGTGCGCAGAAGTCGCCAACTTTCAATAGCTACAGACCTCCAAACTTTGTGTGGCCTTCAGATTAGCTAAAGAACAGTGCGTGCAGTGCAGTGCAGAGAGCTTCATGGAATGGGTTTCCATGTCTGAGCAGCTGCATCCAAGACTTACATTACCAAGTGCAATGCAAAGTGTCGGATTCAGTGGTGTAAAGCACGCCGCCACTGGACTCTAGAGCTGTGGAGACGTGTTCTCTGGAGTGAACGAATCACGCATCTCTGTCTGGCAATCCGATGGACGAGTCTGGGTTTGGCTGTTGCCAGGAGAACGGTACTTGCCTGACTGCATTGTGCCAAGTGTAAAGTTTGGTGGAGGGGGGATTATGGTGTGGGGTTGTTTGTCAGGGGTTGGGCTTGGCCCCTTAGTTCCAGTAAAAGGAGCTCTTAATGCTTCAGCATACCAAGACATTTTGGACAATTTCATGCTCCCAAATTGAACAGTTTGGGGATGGCCCCATCCTATTCCAACATGACTGTGCACCAGTGCACAAAGCAAGGTCTATAAAGACATGGATGAGCGAGTTTGGAGGAACTTGACTGGCCTGCACAGAGTCCTGACCTCAAGCCGATAGAACACATTTGGGATGAATTAGAGCGGAGACTGCGAGCCAGGCCTTCTTGTCCAACATCAGTGCCTGACCTCACAAATGTGCTTTTAGAACAATGGTTAAAAAAATCCCATAAAGTCACTCCTAAACCTTGTGGAAAGCCTTCCCAGAAGAGTTGAAGCTGTTATAGCTGCAAAGGGTGGGCCAGCTCCATATTAAACCCTACAGATTAAGAATGGGATGTCATTAAAGTTCATGTGCATGTAAAGGCAGGCCTCCCAAAACTTTTGGCAATATAGTGTATATGGGATGTACAATATATACACACAGTATACATGTACATATATACACATATACACTCACCTAAAGGAATATTAGGAACACCTGTTCAGTTTCTCATTAATGCAATTATCTAATCAACCAATCACATGGCAGTTGCTTCAATGCATTTAGGGGTGTGGTCCTGGTCAAGGCAATCTCCTGAACTCCAAACTGAATGTCAGAATGGGAAAGAAAGGTGATTTAAGCTATTTTGAGTGTGGCATGGTTGTTGGTGCCAGACGGGCCAGTCTGAGTATTTCACAATCTGCTCAGTTACTGGGATTTTCACGCACAACCATTTCTAGAGTTTACAAAGAATGGTGTGAAAAGGGAAAAACATCCAGTATGCGGCAGTCCTGTGGGCGAAAATGCCTTGTTGATGCTAGAGGTCAGAGGAGAATGGGCCGACTGATTCAAGCTGATAGAAGAGCAACTTTGACTGAAACAACCACTCGTTACAACCGAAGTATGCAGCAAAGCATTTGTGAAGCCACAACACGCACAACCTTGAGGCGGATGGGCTACAACAGCAGAAGACCCCACCGGGTACCACTCATCTCCACTACAAATAGGAAAAAGAGGCTACAATTTGCACGAGCTCACCAAAATTGGACAGTTGAAGACTGGAAAAATGTTGCCTGGTCTGATGAGTCTCGATTTCTGTTGAGACATTCAGATGGTAGAGTCAGAATTTGGCATAAACAGAATGAGAACATGGATCCATCATGCCTTGTTACCACTGTGCAGGCTGGTGGTGGTGGTGTAATGTGGGGGATGTTTTCTTGGCACACTTTAGGCCCCTTAGTGCCAATTGGGCATCGTTTAACTGCCACGGCCTACCTGAGCATTGTTTCTGACCATGTCCATCCTTTTATGACCACCATGTACCCATCCTCTGATGGCTACTTCCAGCAGGATAATGCACCATGTCACAAAGCTCGAATCATTTCAAATTGGTTTCTTGAACATGACAATGATTTCACTGTACTAAAATGGCCCCCACAGTCACCAGATCTCAACCCAAAAGAGCATCTTTGGGATGTGGTGGAACGGGAGCTTCGTTCCCTGGAGCAAGATGCTATCCTATCAATATGGGCCAACATTTCTAAAGAATGCTTTCAGCACCTTGTTGAATCAATGCCACATAGAATTAAGGCAGTTCTGAAGGCGAAAGGGGGTCAAACACAGTATTAGTATGGTGTTCCTAATAATCCTTTAGGTGAGTGTATGTTCTTTTTTATTTTTGATATAGATCAATATTAGATTTCACATTTTTTACATTTAGATTGACATTTAGACCTTTGCCGTCATCTAATGCTTAAAGTAAATGTTTAAAAGCGCAAATAATTAAAAAGCACTGTTAAATGTAATCTTTAGCAAATCTCAAAAAAATATCAGTTTTCAATACTGTACATTATAATAATGTTATGCCTAAATTCACTTTTAAAATAGCATTTAAAATTATTGATGCGTTTTATTTTTGGTTTATATAGACAAAATAGTCTAGAATTATAATATTGGCTAGAATTTTTAATCTGTGCATCACTACTTGCATATACAGGGAGTGCAGAATTATTAGGCAAATGAGTATTTTGACCACATCATATTAGGTGATGTGCATCTCTGTAATGAGAAGGGGTGTGGTCTAATGACATCAACACCCTATATCAGGTGTGCATAATTATTAGGCAACTTCCTTTCCTTTGGCAAAATGGGTCAAAAGAAGGACTTGACAGGCTCAGAAAAGTCAAAAATAGTGAGATATATTGCAGAGGGATGCAGCAGTCTTAAAATAGCCAAGCTTCTGAAGCGTGATCATCGAACAATCAAGCGTTTCATTCAAAATAGTCAACAGGGTCGCAAGAAGCGTGTGGAAAAACCAAGGCGCAAAATAACTGCCCGTGAACTGAGAAAAGTCAAGCGTGCAGCTGCCAAGATGCCACTTGCCACCAGTTTGGCCATATTTCAGAGCTGCAACATCACTGGAGTGCCCAAAAGCACAAGGTGTGCAATACTCAGAGACATGGCCAAGGTAAGAAAGGCAGAAAGTCGACCACCACTGAACAAGACACACAAGCTGAAACGTCAAGACTGGGCCAAGAAATATCTGAAGACTGATTTTTCTAAGGTTTTATGGACTGATGAAATGAGAGTGAGTCTTGATGGGCCAGATGGATGGGCCCGTGGCTGGATTGGTAAAGGGCAGAGAGCTCCAGTCCGACTCAGACGCCAGCAAGGTGGAGGTGGAGTACTGGTTTGGGCTGGTATCATCAAAGATGAGCTTGTGGGGCCTTTTCGGGTTGAGGATGGAGTCAAGCTCAACTCCCAGTCCTACTGCCAGTTTCTGGAAGACACCTTCTTCAGGCAGTGGTACAGGAAGAAGTCTGCATCCTTCAAGAAAAACATGATTTTCATGCAGGACAATGCTCCATCACACGCGTCCAAGTACTCCACAGCGTGGCTGGCAAGAAAGGGTATAAAAGAAGAAAATCTAATGATATGGCCTCCTTGTTCACCTGATCTGAACCCCATTGAGAACCTGTGGTCCATCATCAAATGTGCGATTTACAAGGAGGGAAAACAGTACACCTCTCTGAACAGTGTCTGGGAGGCTGTGGTTGCTGCTGCACGCAATGTTGATGGTGAACAGATCAAAACACTGACAGAATCCATGGATGGCAGGCTTTTGAGTGTCCTTGCAAAGAAAGGTGGCTATATTGGTCACTGATTTGTTTTTGTTTGGTTTTTGAATGTCAGAAATGTATATTTGTGAATGTTGAGATGTTATATTGGTTTCACTGGTAAAAATAAATAATTGAAATGGGTATAAATTTGTTTTTTGTTAAGTTGCCTAATAATTATGCACAGTAATAGTCACCTGCACACACAGATATCCCCCTAAAATAGCTAAAACTAAAAACTACTTAAAATATTGATACAAAAATATTCAGCTTTGATATTAATGAGTTTTTTGTGTTCATTGAGAACATGGTTGTTGTTCAATAATAAAATGAATCCTCAAAAATACAACTTGCCTAATAATTCTGCACTCCCTGTATATTTACTTATGTATATTTAGCAAATACAATCAAGCTTGCGTTCCATAATGATAAGCATTATGTATATGCTCTAGTTAACATGTGGCCTCATGTTTCAGCCAATCAGAATGGAGAAACCGCTCTGGATGTGGCCAGGCGGATGAAGATCATCCAGTGTGAGGAAGCGGTGAGTAACAATCCTTCCTGTGAAAACTGTTAAAGGGTTAGTTCACACAAAAATTTTAATTCTGTCATTAATTACTCACCCTCATGTCGTTCCAAACCTGTGAGACCTACGTTCATCTTCGGAACACAAATTAAGATATTTTTGATGAAATCTGAGAGCTCTCTAGGCCATCCATAGGCAGCCACGTCATTGCATCTTTCAAGGTCCAGAAAGGTAGTAGAGACATCTTTAAAATAGTCTGTGACTACAGTGGTTCAACCTTAATTTTATAAAGCAACAAGAATACTTTTTGTGCAAAAAAACACAACTAAACACTCGTCTGTGTCATTCTCCTACGCTGTTGACATAGTAAATACAGCGCAGCACTTCCGAGTTCTTACCATTGGCCGACGCTGTTTACATGAGCACCACAACGCATGCGTGTAATGCTGACGCAGGAGCTAGCCAATAGTGAGCTGCCATTATTTTTGTTTGTTTTTTGCGCACAAAAGTATAACGACATGAGGGTGAGTAATTAATGACCGAATTTTCTTTTTGGGTGAACTAACCCTTTAATGTCCCCTAAATACATGTTGTTCAAGATCAATAGGGGGTATTGGAGATGTGCTGAAGGAGTGTAAAGATAAGGTTGTTTTTGTAGATCTAACTTGTGTGTGTGTGTGTGTGTGTGTGTGTGTGTGTGTGAGTGTGTGTGTGTGTGTGTGTGTGTGTGTGTGTGTGTGTGTGTGTGTGTGTGTGTGTGTGTGTGTGTGTGTGTGCGCGTGCGCGTGTGCGTTTGCGTGTGCTTCAGCTGGTACAAGCCGCTGCCGGAAAATTTAATACTAAAGTCCATGTGGAATATGAATGGAACCTCAGACTGGAAGAGCTCGACGAGAGTGACGATGATCTGGATGACAAAGTAATGCATAACCCTTTGAACCTATTTTTAAATATTCAAACTTCTGTGACTCACAGACTGAATGATTTTCTGATTGTCTTTCATTCCCAGCCCAGTCCCATTAAGAAGGATCGTTCTCCCCGTCCGCAGAGTTTCTGTCACTCGTCCAGTCTCTCTCCTCATGACAAGCTCTCTCTGCCTAGTTTCATTGGCCAGCGTGATAAGCAGCGCCTCTCATACACTGCACTCACTAATCAGATGTACAGCGTTTCCACTGACTGTCCATCCTCTCCCGTCGCAGATGCCCCACCTCTGCCACCTAGGAATGCAGGCAAAGGTAACCCAGAAACACAACAGCCAATCAGATGCCACAGAACATAAAACTTGTTCCATAATTGTATATTTAAATTGAGTATTTTCGACCCATGTGTTCCCGATGGGGTTTCTAATGGTTTTTTGATTTAAGAGTAAGGACTTCAGTCAGCACCTTTGAAGAGACTTTTACGATTTGTTTTACAACATAAATTACTTAGATTCATACTTTAAAAATGTTTCATGTTGCTAGCAAGTTGCTCAACAAGAAATACAACGATTGTAAAAACATAATTTTGGTAGTTGTAGTCCTTGTATAGCAACTTGCAGTGTTATTATAGTAATCATTTATATACTATGATAGTATTTAATAATATATATATTTATATGTAAATAAACATATATATATATATATATACACTCACCTAAAGGATTATTAGGAACACCATACTAATACTGTGTTTGACCCCCTTTCGCCTTCAGAACTGCCTTAATTCTACGTGGCATTGATTCAACAAGGTGCTGAAAGCATTCTTTAGAAATGTTGGCCCATATTGATAGGATAGCATCTTGCAGTTGTTGGAGATTTGTGGGATGCACATCCAGGGCACGAAGCTCCCGTTCCACCACATCCCAAAGATGCTCTATTGGGTTGAGATCTGGTGACTGTGGGGGCCATTTTAGTACAGTGAACTCATTGTCATGTTCAAGAAGCCAATTTGAAATGATTCAAGCTTTGTGACATGGTGCATTATCCTGCTGGTATATCCTGGTATAGTAGCCATCAGAGGATTGGTACATGGTGGTCATAAAGGGATGGACATGGTCAGAAACAATGCTCAGGTAGGCCGTGGCATTTAAAAGATGCCCAATTGGCACTAAGGGGCCTAAAGTGTGCCAAGAAAACATCCCCCACACCATTACACCACCAGCAGCAGCCTGCACAGTGGTAACAAGGCATGATGGATCCATGTTCTCATTCTGTTTACGCCAAATTCTGACTCTACCATCTGAATGTCTCAACAGAAATCGAGACTCATCAGACCAGGCAACATTTTTCCAGTCTTCAACTGTCCAATTTTGGTGAGCTTGTGCAAATTGTAGCCTCTTTTTCCTATTTGTAGTGGAAATGAGTGGTACCCGGTGGGGTCTACTGCTTTTGTAGCCCATCCGCCTCAAGGTTGTGCGTGTTGTGGCTTCACAAATGCTTTGCTGCATACCTCGGTTGTAACGAGTGGATATTTCAGTCAAAGTTGCTCTTCTATCAGCTTGAATCAGTCGGCCCTCTAGCATCAACAAGGCATTTTCGCCCACAGGACTGCCGCATACTGGATGTTTTTCCTTTTTCACACCATTCTTTGTAAACTCTAGAAATGGTTGTGCGTGAAAATCCCAGTAACTGAGCAGATTGTGAAATACTCAGACCGGCCCGTCTGGTACCAACAACCATGCCACGCTCAAAATTGCTTAAATCACCTTTCTTTCCCATTCTGACATTCAGTTTGGAGTTCAGGAGATTGCCTTGACCAGGACCACACCCCTAAATACATTGAAGCAACTGCCATGTGATTGGTTGATTAGATAATTGCATTAATGAGAAATTGAACAGGTGTTCCTAATAATCCTTTAGGTGAGTGTATATATGTATGTATTTTTTATATACATACACATACTTATATATATACATATACATTGTTTTCATTTTCAATTTAGTACAGTCATTTTGTTTTGTGCTTTTGTCCTTTTTTTGTCCTTTTATTTTAATACTTATTTCAAGTTTTTCATCTAATATTTATATTTTATTTCAGCTTTATTTCAATTACCACAAAGGCGGCTAGCAAATAACTGTAAAGTTTCAAAATTCATGCGTTATGACTTATTTTATGTGTAGAAAAATGAGGACTGGTGCAGCAATTGAGCAATTACAGTCAAGTTATCCAGAAAGTATTTTGCTTTTTATGTGTTAATTATTTATAGTGTACTGAAAAATTACAAAACATTACAAAACTGTAATGACTGTACTACTGTAACTGTAATATCTGTGTATGTAGGGGGTTTTAACCTGCTTTCTGTTGCTTTGCACAGACATTTTCACTTGATACTTTTGTTTATGGTTTGATTTTCTGATATGACGGTATTAATAGGCGAGCCTATGTAAAATGTTATCTTGTCCTTTTCCATCTTTTCTTCGCTCTCTTTTTCTTGTCTCTCTTACAGCTCCTCCTCTGGCTTTCCTTGGCTCTCATTCCCACTATGCTACTCTGGCTAGCACCCGACCATACATCAGTGACTATCTATTTTTGTTTTGTTTTTTTGCATACACCCTTTCTGCTTATTTAATTTATTTAGTGACTGATTCTTTGATCTTATGACATTATACAACTGTGTCCGAAACTGAAGGCTGCTGCAATGTGAAATTAATGTTTTTATATAAAAGTACATGACCATTCAAAAGTTCGGGGACAGTAATATATATTTTTTTCTTTTTTTGAAAGAAATTAATAGTTACATTCAGCTAGGGTGCATTAATTAAAATGATAAAAAGCGACAGTAAAACATATATGTTAATGTTTATCATGTTAAATAGATTTCTGTTTCAAATAAATGCTCTTCAACAAAGAATCCTTAAAAAAATGTATCATGATTTGTAGAAAAAATATTAAGCAGCAAAACATTTTGCAGCATTTTAGGAAATGTTTCTTGAGCAGCAAATCATCATATTAGAAGGATTTCTGAAGGATCATGTAACATTGAAGACTGGAGTAATGGCTGCTGAAAATTCAGCTTTGCCATCACAGGAACAAATTATATTTTAAAATATATTAAAATAGAACATTTTAAATTGTAATAATATTTCACAATATTACTGTCTTTTACTGTATTTTTGATAAAACACATGTAGTCTTGGCAGCATAAGAGACTTTAAAAAACTTGAAAAAAATCTTACCAACCCCACATTTTTAAATGGCATTGTACCCTTCTAAAGAAACTGTTTTCAGATTATTTGAAAATCTAGAACAGGTGTGCGAAACTCAATTCCTGAAGGGCCACATCCCTGCAGGCGGTGCGTCCCAATTCGCATACTTTCCATCATAAATAGTATTTGAAAATAGAATTAGTATGTCCCAAATCGTAGTATGTTGAAAAAAGTATTTCAAAGATACCCGGATGGTCTACTATTTCCGGTCAGAATTCGAAGTGCAGATTGACGCACACTCTAACGGCTGATATTGCCCACAAACCGTTGCGAGTTGGACAAGGATTAAATTAGAACTACAAACGCGGATAAAAAGTGTTAAACTACAAACATGACGGATGTTCGAGTCCAGCGGTTAAGTAGAGAGGTTTAGATAAAGGGGTTTGAGTGACCAATTATCAGTATTTAACCTGACATTTATTCAATGTCATTCACATTATATTTCACCTGCAACAGCATTGTGAACTTTTGTAATGATACGTTTGGCCATTAACTTATAAATGCATCATTATATTTAAATTGCAAACGCATGAGGAGAGTCTCTGCATTAAAGACCCACAAATGGCAGATCAACGTGCAACTAACTACATTTCTCTCCGATACGGTAGGAAATTAAATTGAATGTGGAGGGTTTTAACTGTGACGATGATTGACAGGGCAGTTTAAATGGTGAAGGGATGCACGTAACTAAGCACAGAGTCCGTTAACGATGACGTAGTAGTATGTCCCAAAGCTTGCATACTCTTCTGCTATACACTCAAAAGTATGTACTTTTTCTTTACAAAAAGAGTACATACTTTTAGGTCACAGTATAAGTAGGCAAATTGGGACGCAGCAAGAGTTTAGCTTCAACCCTAATTAAACACACCTGATCCAGCTCATGAAGTACTTCAGGCTTATTTGAAAACTGCAGGGCTGTGTCTGAAATTGCCCCATATACCCTTAAATATGGTACTTTTTGAGGGGACAGCCATTTGTAGTAGTGTCCAAAACCATAGTGGACGTTATCGAGTGCATTCAATCCCATAATCCGCCGCAATAACAAGTGTACAGCTGATGTACAGTATTTTGGACTAATGTAGGGTATAGGGGGTGATTTTGAACACAGCCCAGATATGTGTGTTGGAGCAGAGTTGGAATTTAAAGGGATAGTCCACCCAAAAATAAAAAATTAACCCATGATTTACTCAACCTCAAGTCATCCTAGGTGTATACGACATTCTTCTTTCAGACTAATAAAATCTGAGTTATATTAAAAAATAATGGCAATGAATGCTTTATAATGGCAATGAATTGCTGTTTCTGTTTTGAAGTCTATAAAAGTGCATCTATCCATCATAAAAGTGCTCCACACGGCTCTGGGGGTTAATAAAGGCCTTCTGAAGCAAAGCGATGCGTTTGTGTAAGAAAAATATCCATATTTAAAACTTAACAAACTGTAATCTCTAACTTCTGCTAACTGTCGTATGCGCGTATGTAAAGTTTTAAATATGGATATTTTTCTTACACAAACGCATAGCTTCGCTTCAGAAGGCCTGGAGCCTTGTGGAGTACGTTTATGATGGATATATGCACTTTAATGGACTTCAAAACAGAAACAGCCATTCACTGCCATTATTAAGATTGGATTAGCCAGGACATTTTTTTTATATAACACTGATTGTATTGGTCTGAAAGAAGAATGTCTTGTACACCTAGGATGGCTTGAGGGTAAATCATGGGCTAATTTTCATTTTTGGGTGAACTATCCTTGTAAACTCTGCAGGGCTGTGGCCCTCCAGGAACTGAGTTCTGCATCTCTGATAATAATATTAATAATACAATTTATAAATTAATTTACTTCTTCCAATACACAATTTTTTGTTTTAAACCAACCACATATACAGGATTATGGGATATTATAGCTGGTGGTGAATGCAAATATTGCTTTCAAAACTGACTAGATACAGTATAAGCATCTTAGTAGACAGCATGTTTCGCATTAATTTAATTCGTACATGCCTTGATGCCTTTTTACTTTCAAATGCAACATTTCTGGTTTTGGACACTATAATCTCTGAATCCACCATCAGGTCCAATCATCTTCAGTTCGTCCGATTCCCCTTTTGCTTGATATATTTCACTTGGAGCCTTCCGATTCTGCTACAGTTCTGCTATTATTAGTAAATGGGTGACTTGACTTTTCATAGTAACAACTAAAGCCCAAAATTTGCTGAAATCGTTGTCTTGAACCATTTGCTTATTTCTCACAGAAAGCATCCCTTTTCCTGGTCCTCTCTGACTGAGCTTTTCACTGGCTGTTGACTGTCTTTTTAAAATCTATAATGTAGACTAGATCTCACTAGATATTTTTGTGGTGTCTTGATGTCCTCCTCCAATCCTTTTGATGCCCTTCTACAAGTCACTCCTCTAGTTTCTCCACTTGCAGTTTAAAGCGCCTCACTTATCTGGCCCGCTTCGGTTTCAGTGGTCATCCTATCCTACTGGATACCCACACCATCATTATTTTTATTTTCTTCCCTTTCTATCCTGTCTTCCTTCCTCCCGCATCCTCCAAAGAACCCGTGTTAAATGACAGTATCCATTCTTCACCATGACATCACTGCATGTTGTTGTTTTGTGTTGCTGTTTTCCCTCCAGCCCCTCCTTTGTCAACCCTGCCCCCCTCCACCCTCGCACCTGCCGCACAGACCCCCGCTAGTGGCAGCTCCACCCTGTCAAAGAAGAGGCCCCCGCCCCCTCCCCCTGGACACAAACGCACGCTTTCCGATCCCCCTACCCCGCTGTCACACACCCTGTTCTGTAAAGGTGGGCTACACTTAAGCAGCAACCCTAGTGTTTGGATTAATAGGGTTTCAGTATTTTTTCTAATTTATTTTTGTCCAGGTCCACTCAGCTCCACATGAAATGGTTTTGATTTTTAAGTTACACTTTGTTTCTATAGTCCACTTTAGACATTCTACTAACTATAAGCACCTTTGCAACTACATATGGGTGTCAATTTCATCTAACAGTTGGAGGGGGGGGGACTGTTTGTAACCAATCAGATCTCGGCAGCCATTGATTACCATAGTATTTTGGTAGTCAATGGCTGCCGAGATCTGCTTGGTTACAAACATTCTTCCAAATATCTTCCTTTGTGTTCAGCAGAACAAAGAAATTTATACAGGTTGGGGAACAACTTAAGCGTGACTAAATGATGACAGAAGTTCCACAACTTTATCTCTCCCACCGGACTGTGTGTGTAGGTGAGGTACACGGTGGACCAAACCACTGGGAGGCAAGAGAGGGGGGACTCAAAATGTTTCTAAACTTTAAACGCATTTTTTGCCCTGTTTGCGTTTGTATTGTTTTAAATGGGTTTAAATTATATTTTTAGAGGGGGGGGGTCAGACCCACCCCATCTGAGGGTGTCCCCCCCACCCCATCTGAGGGTGTCCCCCCCCTAAAAATATAATTTAAACCCACATTGTACATGCATTGTTTTACATAGGTAATAAAACAATACAAACGCAAACCGGGCAAAAAATGCGTTTAAAGTTTAGAAACATTTTGAGTCCCCCCTCTCTTGCCTCCCAGTGGTTTGGTCCACCGCGTACCTCACCTACACACACAGTCCCCCCCCCCCACACCCGATTTACGCCTATGCAACTACATGTCAACTAATTCTCATTAGATTATTTGTAGACTGTTAGGTTAGGGTTCCAGTTAGTTGACGTACTAGCAAAGTTACTTTATCATGTCTGTTGGGTGACCATCAAATAAAAGTGTTAGTAGACAGTCTACTTATGTAGTAGACATGTAATTGCAAAGTTACTTACATTTAGTAGAATGTCTAAAGTGGATTATCATTATTACTAATTTCCAATGGAAAACATCAATTTAATATGTTTAGATTTTTTGAATTAAATTTTAGAATTCAATCCTTAGTACCTTTTAACCCAGACTTAATGCGTTTATTTTTGCTTTGGTCTCTGCAGTATATTACCAGATCATTTGCATCCCATTCATTCTATGGTGGCATTGCAAAGTTGCAAACTCTATGCAAACTCTATGCCAAACTTCTATGGTGGCATTGCAAACTCTAGGACATTTTAGATATGAAAAACAATATTGAGAGGACAATGTTGCCAATGAAAGGCTCAGCCTAATGACCCCATCCATAATCTTTTGACCTATGTATTGAACCTTGTCATAGTGATTTGCATGGCAAAATAATGGTCTGGAAGATATTAAAGTGTGAAAGACATGTTAAAATGCACTGCATCTCGTATATCCCTTCACATGATCTGTTTTAATATAACCCATATTAATTAACTGCCAGTTGATTCACATAATTACATAATGTGAGATATACTGATGCCTCTTTAAGACCATTATTGTGCATGGCCTGTTTCTGTTACCTCTGCTATATCGCAGCACAATATTTAAAGGTGCAGTGTGTAGTATTTATGAGGATCTATTAACAGAAATGCAATATAATATACATAACTATTTTTTCAGTGGTGTATAAAGACCTTACATAATGAGCCGTAAATTTTTATTACCTTAGAATGAGCCATTTCCATCTACATACACCGCGAGTCCCCTTACAGTGAAGTCACCATTTTGCGCCGTCATGTTTCTACAGTAGCCCTAAATGGACAAACTGCTCTACAGAGCACTAGCTACTCCCTGATGTCTCAGACGACGAAATCTTTGTGTCGGCCACAGTAGCTTCTCTATGTGCTTCGAAAGGCAGGGGTGAGCAGTGGACGGTTGCACTTCGCAACCTCACCGTTAGATGCCGCTAAAATGTACACAGTGCACCTTAAAAAAAAAAAAAAAAAAAGTTGTTGTTTGCTTTACTATACTAAGTTTATACAAAGCTGTAAAGTGACATTTGCTAAAAAAAAATCCTGGAGACTTTCATGTGTACACAAACTTCTATGTGGAAAACCTTTGTGTATAAAGAATGCATTTAATTGATCAAAATTGACCGTAAAAAAAATTATAATGTTACAAAAGATTTCTATTTCAAATAAATTATTTTCTTTTGAACTTTCTATTCATCAAAGAATCCTGAAAAAAAAAAAATGATTGCAGTTTCCACAAAAATATTAAGCAGCACAACTGTTTTTAATATTGATAATAAGGAATGTTTCTTGAGCACCAAATCAGCATATTAGAATAATTTCTGAAGGATCATGTGATACTGAAGACTGGGGTAATAATGCTGACAATTCAGCTTTGCGATCAAATTGTAACAATATTTCACATTATTGCTGTTTTTACTGTAATTTTGATCAAACAAATGCAGCCCTGGTGAGCATAAGAGACTTCTTTCAGGAACATTTTTAAAATCTTACCAACCACAAACGGCAGTGTATGTCTAGTTTTACTGTGTGAAAGTCCCATTAAATTCTTTCTGCTAATGTCGCCTTAGGGGCTCTAGGCTTCTGCCATTTAAAGTCAGAAAAACATATTTAAACTCTAACTCATCATTGCAGGAAGTGATTCAACGCCGCCACCCATCAACAAGATGTCCCCTGTAACTAACAGATTTGAGGGCATCCCACAACAGCAAAGGTGAACCAGCTTCCTTCAAACGTTTCTAACGTAGCAAATAAAGCAATCCAAACAAAACTGATTAAGAATTCAATTCACACAATAATAAATCTAGCGCAAGTTTTGTAGAACGAGCTTGAGCTATATTTAGAACAATATTTGCATTAGAAAGGTCAGCAAACTTTTGACTTCAATATTATACATGACCTTTTGTGTTTAATTTGAATATGTCCATGTAACTTTGTTATCATGTATTTGGGAATGCAAAACAGTTCTCTTTCATACATTATGGCTGATTTTACAGAGTGTGCAACCCTGTTCGGACATTTCTTTGAGCTTCACATATGTTCATTATTTCTAGTCTCAACACCACAAAGCCAACGCTTGGTCCACGAGTCCTTCCCAAACTACCTCAGAAGGGTAGGTGACATGCTTTCTGCCTGTGAATATTGCAATGGTATAACATCTGAAAGTTTAATTCATTTAGTCAGTCACTTTAATCATAATCATCACAATTGTATAGTTATTTGCATTCAAGTATGTATTTTATTTTAATTTAGTTTGTATTAAGGTGACAATAATCTAATTGTACCTTTTCCTACCCACTATTACAGTACAATTAGATGTATAACTTGAAAAGAAATGTTTTTCAAATAAATGTTCTATATTTTATATAGGATTTTTTTGTAAAAATATTTTTATTGTTGAAATAAATTAAATTTTTATTCACCAAAATGTATGCAAATGTATAACAAAAGTATTAAAAAAAACTATAAAACTAAATATAACTAATATAAGAATAAAATATGTAAAAATATAACAAATGTCAAATTAACTATTTAAACATCAGTTTTTTTTCTTGTTTTTTTTTCGTTTGTTTGTTTGTTTTTTTGGATACCCCTTTTTCTAGTGTGCTCTACTGACACTTTAAACCTGACCCAACATCTTGTGAGGGAAATATTTCCTCATATTCGTCTTCCAAAATAGTCTTAAACTATATCAAAAGTCAAAACAAAAATTAGACAGAAAACACATAACTAATCTGCTGACATTATCTTGTTTTTCCAATAGTTGCCCTGCGTAAGATAGACACCATCCATCACCCATCTATGGACAAAACCAATCAGCCTCCTGAACCTGTTCTATTCCAGAAGGTTCTGCAGAGTTCAGACACCCCACAGAAAGTTCCGATAGCAGATAGACCTCAACCTGGAGATATACCCCCTAAACCACAGCCTTCTGAATTACCCCCTAAACCAGGAGAGCTACCTCCAAAACCTCAGCTGTCTGACCTTCCCCCTAAACCCCAGCTGGGTGACCTACCGCCTAAACCTCAGCTGAAAGATCTCCCGCCCAAGCCCCAACTGACGGACATCTCTCCACCCAAACCTATAACCACTGAGGTCCTCCACAAACCTCCTGGAGAAGTGGCTCCCAAGGTGCAACCACCAGATACTCCAACAACCATCCAACAAGGTGAACTGTCACCTCAGCCTGTTCAGTCTAGTGAAGACACCAATGGAAGTCCAACATCTGCACAGGAGACACCTGTACCATTGCCCCGGAAAATAAATCCGGTGAGGATTTAGTCTCAGGGACCATTTACATGACACTGTTTTCAACTAAAAATGGAAAAGATTTTATGTGTTTTGGCTGTTCATTTTTAAAACGCAAGCTTTTAAAAACGTGTTTCAAAGTGCAAGTTTTTGAAAATGATACCGTTTTTGTAAACAACAAAAATGCTAATTTGTGAAAACGGTGATGTAATGCATGTGTTCAGTCTAAAGGAGCATAGTATTTATTTACAAAGTGACATCGCCACCTACTGGCCTGGCTGGCATGAATAACAGCGTTTTTAGCAAGTGGCAACCTCCCCCAGTTTCTCTTGAAGCCAATACGGAAGTGACTTAAACTGCAATTCATTGACTGGCCACTAGAGACAGGCTCCAGAAGGGAGCAGAATCTCATTGAGCCCCATGTTAAAATGTCCAACTTTACAGCAGAAAAAAAAAACATGTTTACAGCCTGGTACAAATTGTGGATTTGGTCTATATATCTAATTTTGCCCTTCATGACAACTGTGAGGGGGGTGAATTTTTTTATAGCTCTTTCGTTTACATTATATAAAGCCTTAAAGTTCTGCATAATTAAGGGCGTGGCCACTTTGAGTGACAGGTCATCACGTCACCTCAGCTCCACCCACGTCCCGCCTCTTTGCCCATTTTCTGTTATCCGGGAGTGACGCGCGATGATGCGCTGCTAAGATGGCAACGGCCAGCTCCACCCTACTTTACGCTTCAAAACTGCTCTTCAGAATCCTATGGGTGATGTCACGGGCACTACGTCCATATTTTTTTACAGTATATGGTTTTTAGTCATTTTCGTGGGTCGGTTTTGAAACGTTGTGTGTACGCAAAAAAAAACAAAGAAAAAACTCTTTCTGTTTTTAGTACATCACTGTTGTGTAAATGTTCTCTCTCAAAAGCTTCAGATAAGTACATGGGAGTCCGTAAAAAGTTGCTTTTAACAAATTATCTTGCTATCTATTTTTTTTTTTCAGATTAAGAGTAAAATGCGCAGGGTGAAGACCATCTATGATTGTCAGGCGGATAACGATGATGAGCTCACTTTTGTTGAGGGTGAGGTCATCATAGTAACCGGGGAAGAAGATCAGGAGTGGTGGGTAAGTGTAACCGCTCCAAATTTCCATAAACTCTTCATTTAGACATGTACATGTGCAAACCATGGTACAAGCAGGCCATTGAATTATTGAAAATTCATTGGTAATACTTTACCACCTCTGGTGTGCATTTATTTTCAGTAATTCAACAGCTCCTCATCAATTGTTCCTTACTTGATTTAGAGCATCATTCTGATTGTGACCTTTCTTTTTTGTTCTCAGATTGGGCACATCGAGGGGCAGCCAGAGAGGAAAGGCGTATTTCCCATGTCTTTTGTTCATATCTTGTCTGATTGACACACAAATGGCGGTTCTCCACCTCCCACCCAGCGCAATATCTCTGGCTATGGGACGCACTTGACTTAGCTGCTGAATCAACAATGCAAGTTTTAAGAAGATGGAACCACAATGAAAAACATGTTATCACCTTACCATCGTCAGAGACAGTGTGTAAATAAAATGTCTAACTGTACCGCTGTTATGTTTTATAAAGCCTACTGCACCCATTTAAAAGACCAGCACTTTCCCTCCACTATTACTGATACTGTATCTCTGTACATAAGATTGTACATAAATGTGTGCGTGTGTGTTTCACATAAGGATGAGTGTTTCTTGTGTAAATGTAGAAACTTGTGTTGGTCTGAAAAGTAAATTTGTGAACTTGTACTCTACCTGCTAGTAAGTTACAGCTGGGGCCAGTTGTTTAAATAGGTTTTATTAATGTGTCCATTGTTACTATCATCTATAGCAGGGATAGAAGTCGACTTCTCTTCCTGATGGAACAACTGGACTTTACATCCTTATCATCAGTTTTCAGTTCGGTTTGTTTTTACTTTTACATTTCCTAACATACCACTAAAGCATGTCAGAGTGAAATGTTAATTTGTGTTTGCTGTTCTTCATTCTTGCTACCTAGTGTAAAAATTAACCTTTGCAATGCATACAGTACCTGTGTGAACAGGTTGTTCCTCTGTGATCCCATATCAATGTTTTATCCACACAAGTACATTTGCTACAGTCTTACTAAAGGACAGCGCTCTAATACAATGGTGTTCCACAAACACAAAAGTCATCTTTAATATTGTTTGAGGTCTTGGATACTTGAAGTACTTTTGAAAATGGGAAAGTTGTTTACTCTGTTTATAGATGTTATATTTTTAAGTGATAGACATGGATGTATTGTATTTGGAATCGATGCCATTTTCCTCCATGCTGCCAGTAACCCTTGTTATAGCTCAAATGGTTTCATTAACTGCTCAAATTCTCAATGAAGGACTGACAACCAGAGTTTATAATGTGAGATGGTCAATCTTGCTCATCCATTTACTTTGAGGCAACAATCAAGGTTCTAGCTCATGTCAGTATTATGGCCATGTAGTAGAACCACCACTTAATTTGAAGGAACATGGTATGAAGTTTAAGTCAAGGTTAGCGCAGTTGCAGTGTTACTCTTTGAAATAAAGACTAACCCCAGTTGCTGCATTTACCTTGGATTCATTGTGGAGAGGTCTAATATTCTACATGTTTCTTTTTGACTGCAGATTTTAAGGACGTGTCCACTGTCTGAACATGTTCTTCATTCCATTATCAATAAAATGGCTTAATGTTAAACAAAAGAGTCCAAGTCTCAAGCATCAAGTTTAACAATTATGGTCAAGTTATGACCAAGTCAGATTGTAGCAACTACTACAAGTGGACTCAAAGACCACACATGAATCAACTGAAGTGAAAACTTAAATTTATTTGCAGTCCAGCAAAAAAAAAAAAAAAAAACTTCATCTACAGCCATACCAAACCTCATATTGGGCCCAACAGTCAATTCAGTTCAAACAACCCAATACACTAGCAATGCATTTAAAAAGCAACTTCACTTTAAGGCAACAAAGTGTGGTTCCATAAAACTATACAAAAATGCTCAACTTAAAGAGAACCTTTAGGCTCACATACCAGACTGCTGGTAAATAAAGAATTATAAAAGGGACAAAATGATACTCATTTTGATACAGAAGCTTTTTGAGAGGCCTTTTTGGCTTGGTCCACCTTCTCCACAGATTTGATGACCCCAACAGCAACGGTCTGTTTTAAATCCCTTACAGCAAATCGACCTGAAAGAAAAACCACTTCAAAACATGCCTTTTTCAGCAATATTTTGAACACTTAAATCCAGTGCCTTACCCAGAGGTGGATAATGAAAGAAGCTCTCCACACAAAGGGGTTTGTTTGGGACAAGTTTGACTGTGGCACCATCTCCTGACATCAGGTACTGGGGCCAGTCCTCCAGTTTCTTCCCTGTACGCCGATCTAGCTTTTCCCTCAGCTCAGCAAAACGACAGGAGACATGGGTTGTGTGGCAGTCTAGTACAGGGGAGTAACCAACCTTGATTTTGCCTGGGTGGTTCAGCATTATGATCTGTTGAAAAGAGATCAACAATCATTTACTGGTTTGTTAGCCAGAGTTTAATCCAGGTCAAAACAAGCATAGCTACCTGAGCAACAAAACTGTTGACATCTGACGGCGGGTCCTGCTCTGAATTCCCCGCTACATCACCTCGCCGAAGATTTTTTACAGACACATTTTTTATGTTGAAGCCCACATTGTGGCCAGGGAGGGCAGTCTGAAGCCCTTGGTGATGCATCTCAATGGATTTGACCTCTGCAGTCAACTTCGCTGGGGAGAAGGTCAGAACCATTCCAGGCTTCAAGACCCCAGTCTCAATCTTACCTACAGGGACTGTGCCAACACCTGGGGGGAGGTCAGCCATAGCAGATGTTAAGAGTGCTAACCAAAAGAGTTTAATTAAAAAAAAAAAAACTGCCCACTTGGCAGTTTTACCCACCACCAATCTTGTAGACATCTTGTAGGGGAAGGCGCAGTGGCTTGCTTGCGTTACGCACTGGAGGAAGTAGAGAATCGAGCACCTCCAACAAGGTTCGACCATTTGAATGGCCTTCTTTCCTCTTGAGCTTCCATCCTTTGAACCACGGCATCTAAAACAGATCATACAAGCAATCGAGATCAGCAGCTCTATATCAGGGGTGCCCAGTCCTGTTCCTCGAGATCGCCCCATCTCCAAAGTTCAGCTCCAACCCGGATCAAAAACACCTGAACCAGCTAATGAAGATCTTGAGCAGCATGGGATAATTACAGACAGGTGCATTGGAGCTAAACTCAGCAGGTAGGCAGCACTCGAGGAACAGGATTTAGGCACCCCTTGTCTATACCTTCATGGGGTACTGAGTGTGGAATCACCTTCTGAGATGGGGCAATCATATTCTCACCAATCCAGCCAGAAACAGGTATGAAAGGTACAGCACCAATTTCAAAGCCAATCTTCTTGATGAACACTGAAACGTTCTTCACAACCTCATCATAACGTTTCTGGCTGAATGGTGGCTCAGTCAGGTCCATTTTGTTGATGCAGACCATGAGCTGTTTGACCCCAAGGGTGTAAGCCAGCAAAGCATGCTCTCTTGTCTGACCATTGCGAGAAATCCCAGCCTCAAATTCACCCTTTGCAGCGGAGACGATCAATAGAGCAGCATCAGCCTAAGTAGTTTAAAAAAATAAATAAAAATAAAAAGCCATTTCATTCAACTTTGTTGGATATGTAATACCAAAAGAGAAGCCCAGATAAACTCAAGAGGTCAACATCTGAATTGCATCAATACCTGTGAGGTCCCTGTGATCATGTTCTTGATAAAGTCACGATGGCCAGGTGCATCAATTATAGTAAACGTGAATTTCTGAGTGTTGAATTTAAGCAGGGAAATGTCAATTGTAATGCCACGTTCCCTTTCTGCTTTCAGTTTGTCCAGCACCCAGGCATATTTGAAGGAACTCTTTCCCAGCTTCAAAAGAAAAAGACAAATTAAAGTCTAACACCCAAACAAGCATAATAGGTCATTCAAGATAACACTTACCTGGGTTGCAGCCTTCTCATACTTCTCAATAGTTCTATGGTCAATTCCTCCACATTTGTAGACCAGATGACCAGTGGTTGTGGATTTACCACTGTCTACATGGCCAATGATTACCAAGTTAACATGGATCCTTTCTTTGCCCATTTTATAGTTAAAGTAATTAAAGTGTCCTACTACAGAACTTCAAACGTACGCCTTGTTTCTAGTGTGATTTCAGACCACAGTGTATAGTAACCAAAGGGAACGATTAAGTATGGATGATAGTGATTGAGTCCTGGTGTGATCAATAAGTCTGAAATAAAGACCACGCCCGCAATTAACTAGAATAGCCTATAGCTACATAGCTAACTCTATTATAAAAATAACCACCATTCATAATTCCCACCCAACATAAAACACAGACTACAATTATTATTCCTCTTAAATCAAAATAAATACTTTGTTGTCTCCTTATGACTGTAGCATTCACAATCTTTCTATTATGTATCATTCATTACAAACAATAAATAATTACAAATAAAAATGTGTCATCAACCGGAGAACAACGAATGTTCTAACAGTAACGCCACGAGTTGCTGTTTTACTGATTGACTGTTTAATGGGTTGTTTGAATTATTTTTTATTGAAATATTTAAAAATACACGAAGGCTGGGGATGTAGGCTAATAAATGGCTTGAAAAAATAGATATATTTTAAATAAGCAACTTTGATTACCACAAATTCCTACATACAAATTAAAAATATATATATATTCTATTAGTTGAAACTTAGCCCGGTAGTAGAATATTTAATTTGTAGCGGGAAATTATATCAAAGATTCAAGTATGATATTATATGTGACTGGGTGACAAAACTTGTTGCATGCACAGGTTTACATAACAGGAACCTATCAGGTGTGTCGCAAAAGCGTTGACCGGCAGGGGGCGCGTTGAATACAACTATATTCACTTTAGTTATATTAAAACAAATCGTCGCCTATCTAATGCACACGGGGTTATATAGTATTTAAAGCCGTTTACTTGGTTTTCATATTATATGATAGTGTGTGTGCTTGATTTAGGCGTTTGGTTAAAATAAATGCAAAAGGCACAATGACGTTTTATTAACCCGGAAATAACAGTCGGTAAGACAGCTGAGAGAGAGAGAGAAAGAGCGAGCGAGCGAGAGAGAGAGAGAGAGAGGCTCAGATATACAGAAGGAGAGAGAGAGATCTAAAGCCTTCTCCCTGGAGCTTATAGCGTGCTACCTGGACTCATACGTTTTTTTCCCCATCGCTTCACATTCAAAGGTGCGTTTTCGTTCCTCTCTTATGCCTTTATGCTTCATGTACGGCGCTTTATGGTGTATATTCATAACTCTGAATGCATTGGTGCTGTAGTACAGCATGTGACTAAGCGATGTGCTTTCAGCACGATGGCACCCGTGGCCATCCGTTTTTTTGAAAGGGTATAGACAGGAGAAACAAATGAAACATGAGTGTATGACTGTGTAAATGCATTTATGGGTGAGAAAAAGTAAAGCAGCTTTGTGTCATACAATACAATATAATACAATACAACGCAGTGCAACTTCTGCCATGCATTGTGCAACATAGGACCTATACACTTTCATAAGCAGAAATGGAAAATCCTGGATATTTTTAAAGTGTGATTTACAGGTCAGGAAAATCATGGAATAACATGTAGATGTCTGTAGTAGTTGCACATCTCCTAGTCATACTCTGGTGTACAACAGTTCATTGGCTAGACATGTCTATGATTTGTAAAATTCTTGACCAATCTTGGAAATTCATTAGTCAGGCCCAGTTGATGCTTTTGCACATATTCCAAGAGGGTACTGTATATTGTAATCTAGTGCTCAAGTCTAGTGTTCAAGTGTAGTCCAATGTAACTAGATGTCATTCATCCATGTGCAGTTTAATGAAAGTACTTGCAAAACATTTTCTGTTTCCAAACTGATTAAGATGGATTACCATGTGTTTGCCTAATTAAAATCATTAGTTTGATGCATGGCTTTATTAGTATGCAAATCAAAATAGCATTTTCTATAGCAATGTCAGGTTCTTCTGTAATATCATGCAATTTATACAATTTCCTTTTTTCCTTTCAAAAAGTCATATTAATGTGACATATTATCGAGTATTGGTGTGGCATAGAGCACTGGATTGTGTGATTGATCTCAGATGGGCAGAGATGAGCTAGGGTTATACAATCACAAACCCTGACGAATGCAGTCTTATCACTTTATAAACCTTCCTCTGTCATTTCAGATCATATACCGTTGGATAAATATCTGTCGTCAGTTATTAATGTGCAGCTGCCAGCTACTGAGTTCATATCATGATTTTAACATCTTATCACCTCTCTTTCCCTGTCCTTTTATGGTATGTAGGTAAGGCTTGAAGTCAAGCATACAGGAAGACTCTGATGTGGTGGTTTCTGACACTTGTTGTTTGCCGGCGCCGTAGCCTATATTTTTAAGTCATGGCTAGATTGAGATTGGTTCTTAATGTGTAACCTGTTTGTTTGTGTAGGAGGATGTTGCCTGCTGGGATTGCATTTTAGATCACTGTAGTGCATCAGGGAGTAAATTGGATGGATCATAATTTATGTATGTTTGATGAAAATATAATGGGCTTGGTGATGATGGATATAATCTTACATAATATAGACACATAAAAAAATATTTAGCAAGGATGCATTAAATAGATCAGAAGATAATTTTTACAATAGTTTTCTCTTTCAAATAAATGCTTTTCTTTTGAACTTTGTCCCTCAAAGAATCATAAATGTATCATGGTTTCCAAAACATTTATCAGCGCAACTGTTTTCAATATTGAAATGTTTTTTTTGAGCAGCAAATAAGCTTATTAGACTGATTTCTGAAGGATCATGTGACTAGAGTAATGGCTGCTGAAAATTCAGCTTTGCCATCACAGGAATAAATAAGAAATATACATTTAAAATTTATTGTAATAATATTACAGCTTTTACTTTATTTTTGATCAAGTAACTTGATCAAGGCTTCTTTCCAAAACTTGGACCGTGGCAGGCATTGCATGCATTGCTTTGCCTGCATGTCAGACCATGAGGGGTAAACATTGTGGGTCTGCTTGTTTAACGGACAGATGTCGTAAATAAAGGTACTTGGAATCCACTTCTGTATCTGACGTGGAAGTGGTAGGTGTGTGCATTAGTGTTTGTTTGTTTGAGAGAGGACTGCCTTAGTAAGCATTTAGATTAATGGTATACAATTGTATTTAACAGTCCACAATTGAAGAAGCATTGGATAATTTGTGACCTTAACTGTATTAAAGGGACAATATGCAAGAATTGTCATGTATCAATTGCTTTTTTTTTTATTGCCCATGTATGAACAGCTTGTAATGGAACAAGACCTACCCCAACTTCTATTAAAGCCTGTAGACTGATTTTTATGTATTACTCAGGATATTTTTGCTGGGAAAATCAAAAGGATGTGATGTTTACGTGCGCTCCCAAGAGCCTCTCCTCTGTTCAATGACACGTGAAATTAATGTTTATACAATGTTCAGGATAATGCTGAAAGCCATTCTGTACTAATGTCAGTGTCATACAAAGAAAAGGGATTAATTCAAACTTTAGTTTCACAAAGTCAGATCTATATAGTCTATAGTTTCAAATATACTGTGTAATCAAACTATCATGACAGTGCCATTTTAATTACCTCATCTATCAACATGATGCCGGTGAATTGCAGAGCTTATGCAAACATATCCACTGCCTTCCGTATTCAACTTACGAAAAAACGTAACTGGTGCGGCATTTGACTAGGACGTAGCATAAGCGTTTTGAACTGTGAGAGGCGTTACACTTTTTCCGTGAGTTGAATACGGAAGGCGGTCTGGCGGAAGCTAGAAATTTTACTTTATAACGTGTTAAATACGGATATTTTTCTTCAGAAGGCCTTTGTTAACCCCCCGAAGCCGTGTGGAGTATGTTTATGATGGATGGATGCACTTTTTTTTTTTTAGCTCCAAACTTGTGGGCCCCATTCACTCCCAATTATAAAGCTTGAAAGCGTCATGATATTTATTAATATAACTCAGATTGTGTTCATCAGAAAGAAGAAAGTCATATACACCTAGGATGGCTTGAGGGTGAGAGAATATTTGGGTAATTTTATTTTTAAAGTGAACTAATCCTTTAACTGCTGTTTTCATACTGCTGTCAGTTTTGTTGAATGTTTATTTTATTGAGAGTAAAGCACAGCAGTGTGGACAGAGTCGGGATGTTTGTTAACAGTATATCCCTGCAAAGGTTGGCCGCTTTTTACTTCGAAGTGAACAGCGAAAAAGGACTTCGCCAGTAACAGTGCCTTGTATCACGTTCAGTCAGCACGAGCAGTAAGTTGCTGGCTGCAGTTCACTTAATGGCCACCAGTGTCGCTAACAACGAGGGTTTCTGTATTTTACATAAACTCCCTCTTAAAGTGGTTGGGTTTTTAAACTATATAAGCTCATGATCATCTCTCTGTGCTCTTGATTCTTTGCTAAAATATCTGCTGTAATATTTGCGTGGTGCATATTTCATTTGTCTTATCTGCAGGTTAGCTGATACAACTTCATATTTTATCAAGGGAAAGAAGGCCTTGCAGCTGGGGCAAAAGTGGAAATTCCTCGAAAAAAAAAAAAAGGGGAAAGTGAATCAAACCTGTTTTTTTGGAAAGTTCATGAATAATTTTTTTATTGTTATAGAGACACCATGAAATGGTATGATGATGAGTTATGTTTTCTTTTCGGTGTTGACACATTTCCACTTGAAACAGGAAATGGAATTGGGACATCAAAAAGCTGATCCCTTTTTTAATTATCCAGTAGTTTGTTACTGCCCGGACAAAAACCCATTAAGACCCTTCCTTCGCAATCAGTTTGTAGTTGAGAAAGGAAATAAAGTAAATAATTCAAATACAAGTGTAACCAAAGACACTTTGAAAAACTATGATTTGATTACAATCCAGTTAGAGGCTGTGTTTTTTTTTTCCTGCATATACCATTTAAACGTTTGGAGTCAATAAGATTTTTTATTTATTTATTTTTTATTATTTTTTTTTTTAAATAATACTTTTATTTAGCATTAAATTGTTAAAGTGACAGTAGAGATTCCTGCCATCACAGGAATCAATCACATTTTAAAATGTATTAAAATAGAAAATAGTTATTTTAAATTGTAATAATATTTCACAATATTACTGTTTTACTAGGGATATAATGGTACACAAAACTGGCGGTTCGGTACGTACCTCGGTTTTGAAGTCACGGTTCGGTACGGGTTCGCTACAGCAGGGGAAAGAACTAAATATACAATTGCTTTTTTTTATTAAACAGTGGTTTACTGAACAAATTGTGTCTGTCCTTAAATGAATTCAATTATAACTAAACGTTTCTTAAAGATAAAAAAATGAGCTCTGCTAATGCTGTAAACTATATAGGGAGCCCTTACTTGCACATTACTATAATATTAAAGGGTTAACAACAGAGCCCAAACTATTAGCCTAAATTCAGTTGCTATTTATAGATATAATAATCAACACTCAAATAGCACATTGTATGTAAACATGTAAACTGCAGAAAAATCTTTTTTTTCTAAATCTAATTATAAAATTACGTTTTACTCCAATTCGTTGTTGAAATATAATATTTATATGCAGTGGCTGTCATTTTCATGACAGATTTATTTAAACATGTATTAAATAATCACGACATCACTAACAAGTTAAGTAGAATATAATGAATATATAAGCTAATATAGTGCATATATGTAGCAAAATAATTAATTTTCTCTAGTGAACTAACAAGCTGTGTGCACTGAGGTAAATGTAATGCTACGTGACATTTTTACAAGCTGTTTTATTGATGTCTTTGCACCGTTGAAACACTGATTGAGCGATAACACGACATATGATACGTTTCAGTAAGTTGTAATGTATCCTCAACATACCTTCAGATGTTAATTCATGTTTATTTTTTGACCAGGAAGAGATGATCGCGTTCATTTGACCAATCTGTCACATCACATTAAAGCAAAAGAGACAACTTTGCTAGTGTCATTTCAGGTGTGCACTATATAGTTGTCCTCAAAGCTAACAGATGCAGAACCCACAACCACTTTTCTCAAAATTTAATTTTACAAGCCCCAGTGTGCATCTGTTATTGTAATTAGCGCTTATTGCTAATCTTTTCATCCCAGTAAGAATGTTAGTTCTGGGAAAGTGTTTTGTGTATTTGGAGGTTAGTGAAGGATTGGTGGCTGTAAAACTCTCTCAAGAATGCAGTGTACAAATCGTGGATGGTCGATATACACTTTGTAATTGAAGCAGTGCACTCTTTATTTAAGGTAACTTTCCACTGTAGAGCAGCATTCATTTACTTTAACATGAATTTAAGCAATTTTATAAGGAGTCAGAATTATGTGTAGGGCATTTAGTTAGTATCTACCATAGCAAGATTTGTAGTGGGAGAAGTGTGATCTCAGTACTGTATGCCTGTTGTTTTAAGAATGCTAATCTGTAGAATTTGCCTATGAAGACATAAGGAAGCTTATTGTTAATGCTAATCTTTATTCTGAACTAGCTCACGGAACTTCCTGTTTTATTTCACTTTGGCCTTTACCACTGGAAGTGTACCTCATATTTCTTATGTGTGTGCTTGTCTTGTGGAAATTGTAAACCTAATGGATTTGCTTTTTGTATTTTTTTGTATTTTTTTTTCAAAGAGTGTTAAGGGTTGAATGATGAATGATGTTTTGTTTGTGTTGTGCCTCAAAAGCACATATAAATGCCCCTGTGGACTTGAATTCGTTCTTTAACCTCAGGTGATCTCTGTACTCTGTCTTGCAGCAGCATGTAATGTCTTTCTTAATGTCATGTCTCCACATGTCAACCAGTTGAGCTGAGTAGTGCGTTTTCCCTTGATTGCCACATCAGAATTCTAACATTTCAATTGTTCAATAGAAATGAAAACATTTGACACATCTGGTAGTTAAATCCATGTGCTTGAAAGGAAATGAATAACTAGGTTTTCCCTAGGAGGCGTGAACTTTGCATTCTCTCTTCTACTCATGTCTATTATAGTTGACTAAAACTAAAAGCATTAATAAAAATCCAGCAAAAAAAAAAAAATAAAAAAAAAAAAAAAAAAAAATAACACAACAAAATACACAACAATTACTTCAATTTGAACTAAAAATAAATAAAAATGGAAAATATAAAAAAAATAATTCAATATATGAATAACAATAATGATCTCAATGATGCTAAAATAACACTGGGTCCATGTTCTCCTATAGTAATATTCGCTAACTCAGCCGCACAAGTTAGTCTTCATTCAATATATATATTATTAACATGTATATGGGTGCAAGAAAGAAAAAAAACACACATTTTTGTTTACAGCCTGGTACAAATTGTGGTTTTGGTCTATACGGCTAATTTTGCCCTTCTTGACAACTGTGAGGGGGGTGAATTTTGAAATGAAACTCATTCGTTTACATTATATAAAGTTCTGCATAATCTGAGTGACAGGTGGATAGCCGTTTGTCTGCTGTCTGTTAGTCATCACGTCACCTCAGCTCCGCCCACGTCTCGCCTCTTTGCCCATTTTCTGTTATCCGGGAGTGACATGCTGCCAAGATGGTAACGGCCGAGTTTGAGGCTTCAAAACTGCTCTTTAGAAACTTATGGGTGATGTCACGGACACTACGTCCATATTTTTTTTAACCAGATCCCATTTTGTAAGTTAAATGCGTTGCAGATGCCATTTCATGTCTTTAAAGATAAAGAAAAAAAATACAGAAACACAATATGTCATATTATAGATTTAGTTAAATGTTAACTTGCGTCATACCTACAGAAAAGTGCAAAATGAAAAAATTGAATTCAATTGCACAATTAGATTGCAATTCTGTAATTTCTTTTGTTCGGCAGCAATGAGCCTGTTTTCAGATTTAACTTCAGCTGTGTCACTTTGACACTCTACATATACTGTGTGCCCACTGCGTCCCCTCCCACTCGTTTCCATGGTGAGGATGGCTGAACAGGGTAACCGGCACAGATGACTTGCCAACAGTTGGGAAGGAAACCCAACAATATCCATCTGTTGCCTTTAACATGCCAATCTTCAGTGAAGCAGAATACTAGACGTTCTGCTCTCTGTCAGAAAACATGAGTGATGTGTTTTAAATAGAGCTTACTATAGCCAGCATAGATGGCTTATTCCTGTGAGGTCATGCTGCACTGAGTGAGAATTTGGTTGGTTTTGGTGATGTCTGAGGTGTCCCACCTTCCCAGGGCTAAAAGAGGATATGAGTCAAGCTTGTTTTTGCCTCATTAGTCAGCTCATGACTCTTCATGCTTGAGACTTGGGCTGATTTTAGATGGTCCACCCCAGGGCTCCACATTTCCTCTTTGCCCAAAAGAAAAGGTTTACTAATTTGTGGTAAGCCATTTTGACATTTCTGTGTGAATATACAGACTTACTAGAATGTTTCAGATAAGCTAAGTTAACAGAGAAATATAACCTTACTAGCAGGCTAACTATTCTTGAAGATATCCTGAAAGTTATCAAAAGGATTGTATCAGAGAAGGTGCTACAGATGCTACTGTAGATGTACATGTGGAGTAAGCTACTCTTTTGCTCCCTGTTTATGGTAGCCAATAGATTGCTGCAGGAATAAGTAGCTAAATGAGGTCACATTTTTGCACTTTTGGTTCTATTGTCCCAAAGTCAGTTGGGTTAAAAACCTGAAATAAGGGATTTGGTTCATGCGAGTTTGTGAAAATATATTAATCTATTACATAAAATACATCAGCATTGTATTTATTTTATTTTAGATTTTTTTTTTTTTTTTTAAGCTATTATTTTTCTTTAAAAAGTCCGTTGCTAAATGGGGCCTCTAACTCAAACTTTCCAACTTGTAGATTTTAAATAAAGATCGAGAGAGTTGATGGAAGCTTACTGGTGGTGATATTGAAGTCATGCAACTATGGTGTAGTTCATTTATATCCTACTTCTGGCGGTTGTATTTAGGCTTCAAAATGTGTAAAAGTTGTGTTGGTTTGTAAAGATTGTCGTGATGAATAAAACGTGTAAGAATCATAAACGAATCAAAAATTATAAATTCCAACAGAGCAAATGTGCGGTAATAATCTAAAAGCCACTGTTGAGGGAACGATGGTAATGCTAACTTCCAGATTGGCCTACGAAGTACATTGGAGATTTCCTTGGAGTACTTGAGGCTGAACGTGAAATTTTAAAGAAGAAATGCTATTAATTTTGGAGTGAAATCCAGCAAGCATTGATTCTGTGCTGGTCAGATTGCAAAGAAAGTGCCTCACTAGATGTTTAAGGGCTTATTGATCTGTTATCAGGAGATTTAATAACACACACCTTGTTGATTGGATTTTTGTTCTGTATCATCATGGATACAGTCACACAGTCCACCCAAGAGAACATGAGTTCCAACCCATTTGATTCTTGATCGTATTATTTTTACTCCACTAAATATTAGTGTTACAGCACTGATGATTCAATTAAACCTGTTGCTTTGCTTTAGTTGTTTGGAAGATAATCTTCATAGTTAAGCGTTTGTCAGTTTCAATCTAAAATTGGCATTTTAGGAGTCACGCTAATCCAGGTCGAGGTTCTAGAGCTAACCTCGCAATTCTGTGGTCCCCAAATGCTTTGTGTAAGAAATGTAGATTATTATTTTTCTTTTGTTGTGTATAATATACTGAGGACAGTTACAGTTATGTGCATGTAAGCGTGTCTCTACTCACTATTGCTTTGGTCAGCTTATAGATGTGCTTGTATTTGCTGTGTCAGCTTCCTTCTAACCTATGCTGCTGTCTCACCGACCTCCTCGATTTCACCTTCAGTGACAGTAACCATTTCCCCATCCGTCACACTGTTTTAGTGTGGGTCAAGGCAAACAGACGGCACTAGGGGTGTGGGGGGTAAAGACAGTAATTGTAAGGGCAGTAAAGAATGTTGTTAGATGACTCAACCACCCACTGCACACAGTTTGATCTGCATTTGTTGTCTTTTAGACGAGGTCTGTCTTGGGTAAATAAATGCCTACAGTTAGCGTAGGCTTAGGCCTGTGCAGTAGTGTGTACTTTCTGAATTTTAAAGGGATAGTTCTCCAAAAATGACAATTTTGTCATCATTTACTCACCCTCATGTTCTTCCAAACCTGTATGACCTCTTTACTTCTATGTGACACAAACGGAAAACTTTTTTGTATAATGTATTTGGTGCGTTTTTCTTTGCATTTATACAATGAACAAGGACTGGAGCTTTCAAGCTTCAAAAAAGACACAAAGCACTTTAAAATAGTAGTGCTGTATGATGTCTTTATGTAAAGAAAAAGCCAATATTCTGGTAAAGACCAAAAGTCAATATTCACTTGATATCTTCTCTATCTTTTCTTTTGTTCAATTTGTGAACAAATCGTTTGTTTGAATCTATCTTTTTAATAAATCAGTTGATCCAGTTCACAGAACCAGAGTGTTTTATGTGCACCCTCATAATGCAATCAAAAAGTGGGATTTTGGGAATATTGCGATTTTAAACTTTACCTCATGTAAGCACAATACTTCAATCAAACTAATGCGAATAAGCTCATAATCATAGTAATCATAATCATATAAAACTGTGGCATACGCCGATTTTGATTGCAATAAACAGGCATGTAAGTACCGCATTATTACCGTTCTGACCAAAGTGCACGTGCTCGGCCGTACACGGATGATGCGTGTTGTTGTATACACAACTTCATAAATGAACTCTGATATTATTCTGAAGTTTTCCCTGCACTCCGACTCGCTAAACTCTGTCAACATAACTCATTGCGCAGTCTCTGCTCCTTACCTTCATTCAGAGACGGTCTGAAGAACACGACCACAAGCAACCGCAGTTACAGCATTGCTGCTATGTTCATCACGTCACCAAATAATATCATCCATTGAAATGTGTTTTGCATTTGACGCAAGTTGAGTAAAACAGTGGCCAGTAACATACTGTTTGTGAATTAATTGTGCCATGCATTGGGATATGTGAAGAATGGTGGTAAAAATAACCACAATTCTTAGCGAATACTCAGAATAATGAAAATTGCACGTAAACGGGAGTGAAGAGTTTTGCTTGTGTCATGTAAACATCTTACTGCGATTTAAATCCTTAATCTGATTTAAGATTAATCTAATCTATTGTAAAAATGGAAGCATAGTCAGTGATTCATTTAACAATCAATCTGATTTCAACTCTGTGATGGAGTGACGGTGTCAGTCAGTATCGACTTTTTTTTTTCAGTCAATATCGAATTTCTGTGATTTGCTGAAGGAAGTCATACAATATGACATGAGTCAAGTCACCTTTATTTATATAGTGTTTTTTAAAATACAGATTGTTTCAAAGCAGCTTTACAGTGATAACAGGAAAATAATGCAACACAATTTGTTGTTTTGTCTGTACAGCAGTTCTAGAAGAAAATAGTGTCATTGTCCAGCATAAGTAAGTTCAGTGTTGATTCATTTTGGTTGTAAAAATCATTAGTTCATTTATCTATACAGCAGCTCTGGAGAAAACAGTGATGTCATCGTCCAGCTCAGTTCAGTTCTCATACAATGGTGTCAATGCAGTCAGATCAATAATAATATCAATAATAGTTGAATATTGAGTGTCCCCAAATAACCAAGCCAGAGGCGACAGTGGCAAGGAACCCAAACTCCATCAGGTGACAGAATAGAGAGAAAAACCTTGGGCGAAACCAGGCTCAGGGCCAGCAAACAAATTATTTTGTGTATGAAAAAGTGTATGATTTTGATTCAGGCAGCATTACGGGTCAGAAGTCAGATTGGATCGGAACATTCAAAATATTTAATCCAGTTCCATCTGGTTGGATCCAGAGATCGGATTCATCACGCTGGTATGGGATGCTTTTTGTTGAGGATCTCAATAAATAAATGAATGAATTATCAATAAATGACAGAATTTACATTTTTGGGTGAGCTATTCCTTTGACAGTACCGGACAGAAACAAAATTATGCTTTGATGATGAGAGATGCAAATTTTTCGATTCATATAGGCCTACATGTGTTTGCAATAGTAATAATCTGTATTGTTGTTGTTCTCTGAATTGCAGGCATAGAGAGGAATGATTTTAGCTTCCTGGAAATGTTTTTATTTATACATTTTTTTAGATAACTATTATGTAGGCTAGATTTTCGGTCAATTTTAGATGGATCCCAGTGAACAAAATTCTTGAAGAAAAAAAAAATCTGTTGCAATCTGTATCCTAGCCATGTGTAATTCTTACAAGCTGAGCTCAAACTATCGGCACAAGATTAAATCCGGCTGCATCATTTGTTGATCCTTTCCCCCAGTGTTACTCTCCATTAGAGCTGTGCAATTCTGGGTAAATTCTGATAATATTGAATTATTAAAAAAATAATAAATTATTCAATGACTCACTCATAAAAACTTGTTTCATTACTGGATAAATCAGTGTTTTTGAACAAATCTCTTGAATAATTGATACAATTTTTATTTGAAGTATCAAGAAAATGTGATTTTAGTTTTTTTTTTATCTCTATCATAGACATCTGTTTATATCTGAACTATAAACTTAGTTTTATCCCAGTATGTCTGTGATTTATTTGAATTATTGTAACAGAAATAATGATACTGTGTGGTTGAAAAAAAGTGTTTGTGGCACTGTTTCATACCCATAGGTCTACATGACAACTGCTCTCTCTCTGGGTCAGTTGCAGCGCGAACATGGATTTGAATGTTCGCTGTGATCGTACTTGCCAAAGGTTTAATAAACAAAGCAGAATCATTGTCGTTTAGTAATAAGATCACGTGGATGTTTGAATCAACATTGCATAATCGAACGATTAATCGTGCAGCTCTACTCTCTACAATTTTTTTTGTCCGTTCTCTATTGTACATATCAATAAAACTAAATGATAAAAAGAACACAATGAAGTTTGATGCAAACATTACTAAATGGCTTAAAAGTTGAATGTTGTACCACTTGCCATAGTTAAATCTCTTTCCTTAAGTGAAGTCTCCTAAATCGTGGAGGAAAAACTTGCGTTGTAGGGGTGTAACAATACACTCCTGTCACGATTCGATACTATTGCGATTTATTTTAAGCCAAAATAAAGAAGGGTTGATATTATAAATTATATTATTATCATCAGGACCCACAAATATTCCCCCATTGCATTATTATACCTTATAGTCAACATTATATATAGTAGTTTAATGTAGTAATGTCACCGAAACAACATTAAACTTTCCTTTTGCAGTACTCATGCTTTTAAAGCAGGCATTCGTTGGATCTCTTTTTACAGTCAAACCACGTGCACACAGGCTGTCCCGGTGCTCACTGTCCCTATTTCCCTCTCCCGCTATTAAAGCACTATACATATAAGAATAAACCATCTAAAACGCTTTGAATAATCATACTACTTAAATGATGTTTGCGCTTTCACTTTTGAGGAGTGCCGTTACGATGTTATGCCGAATTATGTAACCCTAGTAGGTGCTGACCTACTCCTAACTGTAATCCTAATCGTAACCCTACCATCACTACTAGGGTCACAGAATTCGGCACTACACCGGCAGCGTGTATGCACTTCAGATGGTCAATGCAATCAATCACAGTTCTAATCGCAAGAAAGCATGTCAAAATGACCATTCCCAAACTTAGTTCATCCAAACATTTTAATTATGCATTTACTCTCATACTCTCAACATTTGGTATAAGATTAAAAAGAGAGAATAAAAGTAGAGAAATTAATTATTTTATTCATCAAGGATGCATTAAATTGATCAAAAGTGGCAGTGAAGACAATTCTAATGTTTCAAAAGATTTCTATTTAATAAATGCTTTAATAAAGTTAATAAATACATGTAATAAATGCTGTTCATTGAACTTTCTATTAATCAAATAATCTTGAAAAAACCATCACCGCTTTCACAAAAATGTTAAGCAAAAACTGGTTTCAACAGTGATAATAATAATAATAATAATAATAGGCTAGTAAATGTTTCTTGAGCACCAAATCAGCATATATGATTTCTGAAGGATCATGTGACACTGAAGACTGGAGAAATGATGCTGAAAATGTTGCCATCACAGGAATATATTACGTTTTAAAATGTATTCAAATAGAAAACAGTTATTTTAACTCTGTATTATGCTTGCTAATAAATTGCCTTCTGCTGCACTCACTTAGTAACGTTTACACTGTGATTCTTATGTAGACTAAACTAGTCAATTTCCAGATTGATTAGCTTCACTTTGTCGAATAAAAGGCATCATGATTCCCATCCTGTCCCAGAGCTCCAGCCCCTCACAGCAAGGGTTCCAAGCTGTTGCCTTGGTGACGTTCCAAGTACGATGTTCCGTGTTTTTGAGTTCTGAATTCTCATTAGACCTTTAGGGTGTCAGAATCTCAGCAGCTGCCATAGTAACGCATTCCCAGGCTCGATCAAGTGATGATGTTTATAAAGTCATCCACAGGAATGAGCTTATGCAATAGTGGAGATGATTCATTTAGTATGCTGGCATAAAACAGATTCAAATGAGAAAAATGTATTTGATATGGTCTGTATTTAGACATGAACACCGTTTGTAATGCATTTTACTTTTGTAATGTGACATTTCAGGGTGAAAATGAATATTCAGAGAGAAAGAAATGTTGGGAGAGGCGTTGAAATATATATGAATATTTTATTGATATATTGAAGTGTATATATATACAGTTAGGCCCAACATTATACACAGGCCAAATTTTTATTTGGTGAATGGGTAACTTCTGATTGGAAATGACAGTGGGCAAAGACTTCAAAACATTGTGTTAGAGATATTAATAAGTATTAGCTATTAACTGTTATTTTTAATTAATTAAATTTTTTCAGGATGCGCTGAACCCGCTCTGTGATTTTACTCCTGAGAGCGACCAATTCTTACACAAATGTTTGTAGAAGCAGTCTGCATGCCTAAGTGCTTGATTTTATACACCTGTGGCCATGGAAGTGATTGGAACACCTGAATTCAATGATTTGGAGGGGTGTCCCAATAATTTTGGCAATATAGTGTATCTGTTTTATCTCATAAATAGGATGCATTTGGTTAATAATTAACGCAGTAGTGCAGCGTGCCGGTGATCAGCTTCAGCTTCAGTGCATGCAGCTCAAACAGCAATGCACACAACTAATAATGACTATGATTGGACTGTCATATTACATAACATTATAAAGAGAACAATATTGTAATAAAACATTGTGAATTATTTAGGTTTCAGTGCGTTGCTCCAGGAAGAGCGTGTCCACAACATGAATGAAAAACACACATTCTGAATATCAGGTAACTTCAAGTTCACTTGTGCACTCACGTGATTTTGTGCAGATATAATTTTTTATATTATATTTATTTTGTATATATCTGATTAATCTCATGTAGGATGTGTTTCTTTGAGTTAAATAATGCGCTAGCAAAATGCTCCAGTTTACCGGTGTTCATTCAGCGCTTCAGCGTGTGTGCTCAAACAGCAATGCACGGCTAATAATAACTATGATTGGGACTGTCATATTAGATAACATTAATGAGAACACTATTTTAATCGTTGGGAATTCATTGGGTCTAGTTGGCGTTTTCAGCATCTTGTTCCAGGAAGAGCGCTTCCACACATCCTGAATAACAGATTGATTAACTGATCATTAATTTAAATGGCGATTAATCGTGGGAATTTGTGTAATTTGACATCCCTTAAGTAAACGTAAACAGTCGAGAGGGAAAACATATGTGTAACAGTATCAGTATTTTGGATCCGTGTATTATGTCTTAAAGTGACAGCAGCCTAATATTCCTGCTGCTGTCTGTTTTTTTATTGTTAATCAAACAACAGACTCGCTGCAAAAATCACTCACTGCTCTTGACTGAACTTTTGTAACTTTAACAAGGATTAATCTATATTTAAATTATACAGTGAAGGCCATGCAGTGTTATTTTACATTTGATTACTTTATTCAGTTTCTGTACCTAATCTGTATCCAACTACTGAAAAGTGGTTTATTTAATGTGCATCTATTGTGTTTATCTGTGCTATTGCTTGTAGTTTGATTATTTGTTCTTTTTGTATTACAGATGGTTTACTTGTCTTTTATAGTGTTTGAAATATTTTATATTATATATTAGATTTTTTTTCATTTGCATTGCTCTTGCATTCCATGTAAAAAGTCTGGCGAAAAATATTAGCCAATGGCAAATCGTGCTTCAGTGTCCATAGAGGGTTGTCCATAACACTTAGTCTGTGTATTTGGTTCATAATATGTGTACATATATGTAATAATAGAAATAGAGAATTCAAAATAGAGAATGTTATCCATCCATTGCAAAGCTCACAAAGCGTTATCTGCATTATGCCTCTGGCAGTCCATTGAATGATTTTCACTCTAATGTGAGCAAAGCGCAGATCTAGTTGTCCTGCAGAGTACAGCATGCTCTCACAGCATCCACACAATGGACGGCTGATAGTCCGATTGCACTCCAGCATTTCCCACTGCTCTGCTAATAGCAGTGACTGCAGCGCTGGATTTTGCTGTTGTTCTCCATCAACATTGTTAGGAATGAACAGATGTTGGATAATATTTAGATGCCTAGTTCATCTGTTACATTTTAGGCCAGTGGACATCAATATGCTTGTTAAGCTCAATTAGGTGTTAATTTTTGCCTGGGCCAACTTGTATGTCAAAGCATATATTATATAGACCATTTTCTCAACTCTCAGTATGGAAGCATGAAGGCAAGGTTAACGTTTAACATCATTAATGTGTTTTTGTTAGGCTAGACTATGTTTCTAAGAGCACAGGCCCATTAAACTTATACCCAACACACCCAATGTGCCAACTTAGTGTTTTTGTTAAAAAGATAAAGTCTATTAGATAAGCCTCAGAGACTTTCCCACGTAGTACTCAATGCACGCAAAGTTTGAGTTTTCATCTACATTCTCACTGATTTTGGAGCCATTTTTTAAAGTAAAAAATTAATGTAAAATGTAATAAAAATAAAAAATGTATTCTATAGTGAAATATTACATCTTGTTTTGTTTTTTAGTAATATTCTATTATTATTATTATTATTGTTATTATTATTATTTCACGACAAATTTCACGATTCAATTTGATTGATTCACAAGCGATACGATTTAATATCGATTAGTTTGGGCCTATCAAGTACAGTACATCAAAAATATCTCTCAACTAGTGCTGTAAACTATACAGGGAACCCCAGTTACATCACTATAATATTAAAGAATATATTAACTGATTTGTTGGCCATTTACATTACACAATAAGTTTTTTATAATAATAACGTTATAATACATTTTTAATGACATGCATAGGTTTCTACTCTCTCTATATAAAAAATATATATAAACATTTAAATGGTGTCTGTCATAAAAACATGATGGATTTATGGATTTATTCAAACATACATTTTGAAAGCCTCTATGTAAATTTTATGTAAGATTATTACTTTTTTTTAAAGCTGATTTATTGTTGTCTTTCACCGGTTGAAACACTGATTGAATGATTACACGTGACATGATACGGATTTTGGTAAGTTGTACTGTGTTTTTCAACATACCTTCTCATGTTCATTCATGTTTATTTCATGCTGTAACGAGTAGTAAAGCAGAAAAAGACGCTGAGATGCTACAGCGATCTGTCACTCCATATTAAAAAGGGCCAAAACAGTATTTATTGTTTGAATTTCATAATAAAATTCACAGAATTTGAAGCACAAAACTTATTGCGTTTTATTGGATGGAAGGTACGCTACAAAACTTTGTTCATTTATTAACTGAAAACAGCATAAACCAAACAATCGAGTCTTGGGATTTAAGAATCAAAATCGGTTCTCAAAATCTCAATAAACTTAATGATTTCGCGAGTTGATGCGTGCGGGGAGAACTTGCATGGATATCTTCAGAATTTGCTTTGAATAGAACATGCTCTCCGTGGGCGTGGCCGCATTAGCAGATAATGAGGCAGCTCGCGAACGACTGACATCTCTACATAAACAGAGAATTTACATAAACGGACAATATTTGTTTTGTGTGACAAGTATTCACTAAGTTACAGTTCATTTTCTGACAAGTATCAGAATGTACTTCATTGAGAGAGAGGCGGCAGATCGCGCATCATGTTTGTTTTCTTTATTTAGGAAAAAGCACAACATTTTGATTTTAATGTGAGTGTACACAAATAAAAGTAGAAACTTAACAGATTTGAATGATGTATAATGAGAACTGATTCCAATTGAGATCAAGATTTTTAAATCAGTTGATATAATCACAAAATATTGGCAAAGTTGTGGTTTTGCCACAAAGAATTCAGTGGTCATTATATTTTTGTTTAATATAGGACTGAATGAAGGATCGGTATTTTTGAATGGGACAAGCTGTGTTCTGTAGATTTAGTGTGGTGGTTGTAGCAGAGAAAGTCTTTTGTGTACTATCTAGTAGAGACCATATCTGCTGCTCAGCGGCTTTCTTTCCTCAGATATCCATCTTTCTGTCTACACGTGATAAAATTGTGTTATATCCTGTAATAATGGTTTGTTTGCTAAATATAAAGCATCACAGCAATGCCAGCGACTCTGTGACTGTGTCTTATCTAAACTGGGTTCCATTTCATTAAAGCAAGATGACCATCATGACCTCTCACCCCTTTGTTTGACCAGCGAACCAATGTGTAGTCGTATCATACAGCATGGTTGGTTAGGCATGCTCTTTTTTTTTATGGTTTGATCTGCTCTGTTGGGTTAACTGTTGTATTTTGGATCTAAATTTATGTTGGGGATTATTGTTAGACTGAATGAAGATTGTGAAACAAGCAAATGGCCAGTTTTGCAATATAAAGGTCAAAGAAACCACTTTGAAGTCATCAGCCACCACCAGATGTGTTTGAGGAGGGGTGAAATGATGTCACCTCTCAAGGAAACATGACACTTGTACAAGCAGAGTTTTAACTGCCTTTGTTATCTGACCTTCTGACAAATCTGTCAAGCTAAGTGTATTTTACAAAGAGTAACATTACACTCGGTCAGGAATTTGCTGTTTGCTAGTGAATTTGCAGTTTGCTAGTTTGTCAAGCATTTTAGAGAGCCCTGGGTCTTTTCCTGTGATGTTTGCTCTTCACACTGCTCAGAAAAAGGTGAATGTTTGATAGTTCACCCAACAATAAAAATTCTGTCAGTTACTCACTTTCATGTCGTTCCAGTCTTGTATGACTTTCATCATTGTCATCTTCGAAACACAAATTAAAGTATTTTTAATGAAAGCTGAGAGACTTGTCCCTCCATTCAAAGGCCATGCAACTAAATCTTTGATGCTTTGAGAAGTTCATCAAGGCATTGTAAATGTAATTCATATGAACTGAGCCATTTAATCCCAGTCTTCTGAAGAAACATGATCACAGATTAAATTTAGACTTTTATTCACTTATTAATGCACATTCATAGAGCACATTACATTTGGTAAATGAAGCTTGCTTGCTTGACTTGTGTCTAAAATGTCTTATACAAAGTTTTTGAAGCATAATGTGTGGACTATGAGTTCTGTTTAATTCGCGTTCAGTGTTAGTAGTTAGTGTTAGTCGCAGTTTTTATTTATAAGTGGCAGTTAAGGTGTTCTTGAAATTTGCTAGTTTGCTCTGGTCCCATCTTTAATAGTGTCTTTTTTTCCATTACCCTTTTTGTCATTCACCATGCAAAATTTGTTTTTTTGATTTGTTTAGAAAAATAATAAAACACTCTTCTCAACAAACTTCATGATTTGAGCATAATTCATATTCATAGCACAAACTATGCAGGACGTGTGACACACCGATGTCTATCTGGGTTAGGGTTTGTAAAATAACAGCACTGAATGGTTGACAAGGTAAGGGTGAAGCCAGCAAGCACAATGGAAAGCTGAAGTCTGTCGTGAATGGGAGGAAGTGTTGCACAAGAGGAAGTGGCCAGAGCACCTCCCAGCGCTTTACCACTGGGGCAGTTTTACAGCCCACAGGCATTACATGAAGAGGGGGTAAAGTCATCTTGAATGTTAAGAACATAATTATCACACATCTAGCAAGTCCCGTGCGCTGATCAAACCACACATCTGCAGGCTTAAGTCGTGTGGTTTGAAAAGGGGATGATTCATTGCAGCCATTAGACCAAAGCTGTGCACAGTAGTTGTTTTGATGCCTTTTGAAATCAGGAATTTAACATGCAGTGATTTAGGTTGTGAGAATACATTGTGCTTTAGTGTTAAGGCTTATTCTAGGCTTTGAATTGCGAAATAATGGGGAGAACCATTATGGAAAGAAAATATATTTCCCTATATATGAATGATCCATATATTAAATTATATAACGGTATATTTGAAAATATACCGAATAATATATTGTGTTAATCTATTAAAAAAATTAAATAATACAAAGGAATTGTCGCTTTTCATATATTGAAAAATAGTTGGGAGGTGGGGCCTCCATGGTTCGGACTTGTTTGTTCAGCCACATCCCACGAATGCTCGATTGGATTGAGAAACTCGTTGTTGTGCTCCTCAAACCATTCCTTAACCATTTTTGCTTTGTGGCAGGGCTATTATCCTGCTGAAAGAGGCCCCAGCCACAAGGGAATACCGTTTCCATGAAAGGGTGTACATGGTCTGCAACAATGCTTAGGTAGGAGGTAACATCCACATGGTGCACCCGGCCATCCACGTGATGTAAAAGAAAACGTGATTCATCAGACCAGGCCACCTTCTTCCATTGCTCTGTGGTCCAGTTCTGATGCTCACATGCCCACTGTTGGCGCTTTCGGCAGTGGACACCCTGACTGGTCTGCGGCTATGCAGCCCCATACGCAACAAACTGCGATGCACTGTGTATTCTGACACCTTTCTATCAGATCCAGCGTTAACTTCTTGAGCAATTTGAGCTATTTGGCCGCCCATGACCCTGTTGTCGGTTCACCACTGTTCCTTCCTTGGACCACTTTTGATAGATACTGACCACTGCAGACCGGGAACACCTCACAAGAGCTGCAGTTTTGGAGGTGCTCTGACCCAGTCGTCTAGCCATCACAATTTTGGCCCTTGCCCATTTTTCCTGCTTCTAACACATCAATTTTGAGGACAAAATGTTCACATGCTGCCTAATATATCCCACCCACTAACAGGTGCCGTGATGAAGAGATAATCAGTGCTGTTCACTTCACCTGTCATAATGTTATGCCTGATCTGTGTATTTACTCATGTAGTATAAACACATATATAAGGATATACACTACCAGTCAAAAGTTTGGAAACTGTACTATTTTGATTGTTTTTGAAAGAAGTCTCTTCTGCTCACCAAGGCTGCATTTATTTGATCCAAAATACAGCAAAAACAGTATTATTGTGAAATATTTTTACAATTTAAAATAACTTTTTTCTATTTGAATATATTTTAAAATGCAATTAATTTCTGTGATTCAAAGCTGAATTTTCAGCATCATTACTCCAGTCTTTAGAGTCACATGATCCTTCAGAAATCATTCTAATATGCCGATTTGCTGCTCAAGAAACATTTATTATTATTATTATTATTATTATAAATGTTGAAAACACTTTAAGTTGGCTGGTAAAGTCGATACAACTTTATGAATGTTACATGTAATGCTATTTTTGTCTTCATTTCTAAATATTTTATATGTATCAATATATAGCCATACATGGCCAATGCATATATTGCAGTATATTGAAAAATATAAGCACTAGTTTCCCATATATGGAAATGTATTATGTAATGTATCGCATTATATGTTGAAGTATATTTCCATATATTTTTGTTCCGTAAGGGAAGGACCGTAAAAGACAAATGTTTAGAGGAATTGAAAAGGAGAAATGCTGCTTAAAAGCACATTCTGTCATTGATGTCACAGCGCTGTTTCTTTTTATTTTGCTGTTTTTTAGCGGTGATAATGAAAACTCTTTTTTTCTTCTCTTTTTGCAGACTGTTAGTATTTCTGTAGGATTGCGACCTTGGCGAGTGCCTGGGTAGGCCTCCCTTCTGTCACCTCCTTTGCTTTTCTGCTGGTAAGCATCTCCACACACAATCACAGCTCTATTACAACTACTGTGCAGTTATTTTACTATTTGAACTGTTGTCAAACTGTTTTGTTAAAATTTGTGTATTAACTGTAATAATTTTTCTAGAATAATTAGCCTATTAAGAAGGCACTGATATTCATGTATTTGAAATAGAAATGTTTTGTAACATTGTACAAAGCGTTGTAGTCTTTTACGTTGTGGTCACTTTTGATCAATTTAATGCAAATAACATTTTGAACGGTAGCACGAATAGGGCTTAAGGGCTTTTCACACTTGAAATAAGCTGTGTTTACATGATCGACCCTAATAATCTGATTGTAATCGGACTAGTAGCACAATCGGAATAAAAAAGGCACATGTAACCACGTCAATCAGAATGAATTGGCCAGATCTGATTAAAATTTCATTCGGATTGTAAGGGTTGGTTGGGTATGCAACAATAGCGGGAAACTTGTATATTCGTGCAGTATTAAATACGATCAGAAGCTTGTGACATATAAACGCGCACATCAACCCGGTCACTATTTAGTGTTCATGTCAACGCTACGTTCAGGTTCATCAATCGGAATAAATTCTCTCAGACTGAAGCAAAAAGTGTCCATGTAAACGTAGATATAGTTAACCATGGGTCATTCTAAACCCTGGGTTATCTTACTTCACGTTTCACACTGCTCATAATTTACCCAGGGTTAATAATCAATCCTGGGTATTCATAAGCTGACGTTTCACATTGTTCATTCCTAAACCCTGGACTAACATTCACGCATATTTGTGGGGTCAGTGTCATTAATTGGATAAACACAGCACGCAACCTGTTTACATAAAAGCTCTAGCATCTGAATGGATACTTCGGACTATAAAGGTAAGAATGAAACGGTCTCTACTTCACTCAAATTGTTGCGTTTTCTGTCAGCATTTGCCATTTTTCCTCTCAAGCGCTGAATTTACTGTTTATATACAATGTGCACATATACAATTACATTATATACAATTTGACTGTCCAAAGCACGCAAATATGAGTACGCGATTGGTTGTCTAGAATGTTAAGTGTCTAGCTGTAACATTCTAACAACGCATGATTTTACACTGTACAAGTTTGGCACCGCAATGCAGGGTTAACACTGCAAAAGCGGTGCTAACCCTGCTTCTAGTCAAGTCAAGTCAACTTTATTTATATAGCGCTTTTTACAATGCAGATTGTTTCAAAGCAGCTTCACAGTGTTAAACAGGAAAATAATGCAACCGAATGTGATTCGGCTGTACAGCCGCTCTGGAGAAAACGGTGATGTCATCTAGCTCATTTCAATTATCATATATATTTAAGTAATGTAGTTGATATAGTTAATTTAGTTTAGTAATTAAATTTATTTGGATATTTATTTGAAAATTTAGTGTCCTCAACTGAGCAAGCCAGAGGCGACAGTGGCAAGGAACCAAAACTCCATCAGGTGGCCTAATGGAGAAAAATAAACCTTAGGAGAAACCAGGCTCAGTCGGGGTGCCAGTTCTCCTCTGGCCAATTAACAAACAGTGTATGTTTATTATTTTGGCAGCCTTATAGGTCAGAAGTAATATTAGATCGGATTATTCGAAAGATCGGAGTCATCACGCCGGAGATGGATCCATTGAGGATGCCAAGTCGATGAGCAATTTCAGAGGGTAGACTAATTGACACGGTCTCTGCAGACACTTCAGGGATGCGTTGGTAAGGTCTGGGTTAACAGAACCTGGCTAATATGGTCATACTTCCTGGTTCTAGTAAGAACTCGAGCTGCTGCGTTTTGGACCAGCTGCAGTTTATTTATTAAGCGAGCAGGGCAACCACCCAGTAGAGCATTACAATAATCTAGCCTTGAGGTCATGAACTAACTGTTCAGCATTTTGCATTAAAAGCATATGCCGTAATTTAGATATATTTTTAAGATGGTAGAATGCAGTTTTACAGATGCTAGAAACGTGGCTTTTAAATAAGAGATTGGTATCAAAGAGCACACCCAGGTTCCTAACTGACGACGAGGACTTGATAGAGCAGCCATCAAGTGTTAGACAGTATTCTAGGTTACTATATGTGGAGTTTTTTTGTCCAATAATTAAAAATTCAGTTTTTTCTGAATTAAGTTGCAGGAAATTACTAGTCATCCAATTTTTTATATCAGCTATGCATTCCGTTAATCTTGTGAATTGGTAAGTTTCGTCAGGGCGTGAAGAAATATAGAGCTGAGTATCGTCAGCATAACCATGAAAACTAACGCCATGCTTCCTAATGATATTTCCCAGTGGTAGCATGTACAGGGTGAAAAGCAACGGTCCTAGCACTGAGCCCTGCGGTACTCCATATTGAACTTGTGATCGGTGTGACATCTCTTCATTTACTACTACAAACTGATAACGGTCAGATAAGTATGATTTAAACCATGCCAGTGCAGTTCCACTAATGCCAACATAATTTTCGAGTCTATTCAAAAGAATGTTGTGGTCGATGGTATCGAATGCAGTGCTAAGATCGAGTAACACTAACAGAGAGATACAACCACGATCGGATGATAAGAGTAAATCATTTGTAACTCTAATGAGAGCAGTCTCAGTACTATGATGCAGTCTAAATCCTGACTGGAAAACCTCACAGATACCATTTCTTTCTAAAAAGGAGCATAATTGTGAGGACACTGCCTTTTCTAGTATTTTTGACAGAAAGGGTAGATTTGAGATTGCCCTGTAATTGACTAATTCTGTAGGGTCAAGTTGCGTTTTTTTAATAAGTGGTTTAATAATAGCCAACTTAAAAGTTTTCGGTACATATCCTAAAGTCAAGGATGAATTAATGATATTAAGAAGAGGATCTATGACCTCTGGAAGCATCTCTTTTAGTAGTTTAGTCGGTATAGGGTCGAGCATACATGTTGTTAATTTAGATGATTTAACGAGTTTAGCCAATTCTTCTTCTCCTATAGCAGTGAATGAATGTAATTTTTCCTCAGTGACACTACAATGCTCTGTCTGATGTGATACAGTAGTAGATGGCTGCATGGTTATAATTTTTATAATTATCAATCTTACAAGTAAAGAAGTTCATAAAGTCATTACTGCTGTGCTGTTGGCAGACATCAGAAGTTGAAGCTTTATTTTTGGTTAATTTATCCACTGTATCGAATAAATACCTAGGGTTGTGTTTGTTTTCTTCTAAGAGAGTCGAGAAATAAGCAGATCTAGCAGTTTTTACGGCCTTTCTGTATGAAATCATGCTCTCTTTCCACGAAATGCGAAAAACTTCCAGTTTTGTTTTCTTCCAGCTGCGCTCCATTTTTCTGGCTGCTGTTTTAAGGGCCCGGGTGTGCTCGTTGTACCACGGCGTTGGACTATTTTCTTTAATCTTCTTTAAGCGCAGAGGAGCAATTGTGTCTAAAGTGCTGGAAAAGAAAGAGTCAATAGTTTCTGTTGCAATATCAAGTTCTAAATGACAAGTGTGAAACATTTCTTTACCCGAGGTTAAGAGCAGTGTGTAGAACGACTACATATCCTGGGGTTAAGCGCAGTGTGAAAAACCCTTTACTTAAATACAATAAGCTTTTTGATATCTCTATATTTCAGAACCAAAATTAAGTATCTTTTGAAGCTAAACTACAAAATCAGCTCATTCTGAAGTTGCACTTACATTAACATGGTACTTTAAAATATGACCCCTTTAAAATCACTGCCATATTACAATTACTATGCTGTAATTTGCCCTATTTTAACGATCTGAGTGCATGGTCTGAAGTGCATGGCGCATGTGCATTTAGGGCATGTCCGAATCCACTCTTGCTAGTTTAACAACGGAAAAAACAGTCGGCATGCCAGGCGCATGGTCCAAAAGGGTTGTACTTAGTCTCTTAATGAGTCATGGGTGTGTTTTGGGCATAACGTGCAATAAACCAAACAGAGTTTCATCTCCCATTCCCTTTAAAAGCCAGTTGCGCTTGCACCATGGCGGATTCGCTATTTACATGGCGGAATTTGCGAGTGGAAAGACTGAACGCTTCTCTAGAGAGGAATTCTTTATTTTTCTAATATTTAAAAATGTTTGTGTGCTGCTGCGTCCCTGTGTGTGCATTTTCAGACCAGCATGCCCATGAGCAAACAGATGGGCGTGAGTGCATTTGCTATTTAAACAACGTGACGCCGGACATGAAAATGATAACTGCGCTGGGCAGAAGCTAGCAAAAAAACACTTGTGTTGCGCCTGGCGTCACATTGCGCCGGGTGTATGATAGGACCCAAAGTTTGTTGCACCAACTGTTAACATATTTAACATTTAAAATACAACTATGCAGAGCAAAAGTTTGAACCAATGAGATTTTATTGTGGGTGGGGCTACTGAAAAAAATTGACTGTCAAAATGACTTCATGCACAATGCTGGTTAGGAAAAAATCACTTGATTGTTTTATTGCATTACATTTGGTTTGGACACAGTGTTAACCTGCTGTATCTTGAACATGTAAATATGTTACGTTTTCATTGAGTGTTTGCAGACTTCCAAGACCTTCACATCAGATTGACACCGCAGTCCAGTTGTCCAGTAACCACTTCCTCTCTCCTGCATTCCCCTGATATCTTAGCAATGAGTCTCTTTTGTCAGTTCAGCATTCTGGGTGTCCTGGTGAGCTCAAGCTCTCATATGATTCTGTTCTTGGCTGCTGGATTGGGGTGTGGGACATTCTTGGTTCGGTGTTTTCTGGTATGTGGAGTCTTCCTGCCCTTATGGCTGTTGATGTTTTGCAGGTGCAAAGCAGTATTTGTGTTTATCGTATGTCTTAGCGTTTGTGATTGGTTTGAGCGTTGAGATAAGCTTTGGGTTCTTTCGTTTAAGCTTTGGACAAAAACGGTTTGCTTGTTTGTTTTATGATTTACTTGATGCAGATTTTTTTTGTTTTTTTTGTTTAAATAGTTTATACACTTACACTTCATCATCTTTAACTATATAGTCTGACATCTGAGAAAGCAGCACAGTTTTCCCAGCAGTTGATGGCATGTAGTTCTGTCACAATTGTTTTTCAAGCTTTAATAAAAGAGAGAAAATGTCTTGCTTTGCACTTTTTCCCAACAGAGATGTGAGTCCAGATTGTGTAACATAGCTAGTGCGGAAGTGAATGGCATTGTGGGACATAAAGAGGGCTTGAGTAATGCAGCTTCCTGTTCCTCTAAGATGGCGGCATTTGTAATCAAAGTGTCAGAGTTTACAGAAGGTGCCCCCATTTATATGCATGATGGAGGGGAGTCTAAAGCCTAGCGAAAAGCTGTTTTGTGGTTTCATGGAGAGGGTACTGAATGCGTGCCAGTTTTCAGTCGGGTGGGCAAGAATGCTTAGAAGTTATACATTAGAAATGCATTGTCGTATGATGAAAGCGGAAATGATTAGGGCAAGGGCTGTCACGATTATGAAATTTGGCTGGTGATTAATTGTCAAAGAAATTATTTCTATTATGACGATTAATTGTCTGTTTTAGGGCTTTGAGGATTATGACGATTATTTTTCAACAAACTGGCCAATCACAATAAATGCAATCTTACTGCAATGCTTTGTCTGTCTTTTTTAAAGTGGTAGTACGCCCAAAAATACAATTTCAGTAATCGTTTACAATTAATTTGTTCTAAACCTGTTTGAGTTTCTTATTCTGTTGAATACAAAAGAAGATATTTTGAAGAATGTTCAATAGTACAAATGGAAGTCAATGGGCACCAGAAGTTTGGTTACCCATATTATTCAAAATATCTTCTTTTGTGTTCAACAGAATAAAGAAACTCATACAGGTTTAGAAAAGAAAGAAGAAAATTATGATTTTTTTTTTTTTTTTAAATTTTGGGTGAACCATCCCTTTAATGTGGACAGAAAGCTTGATAATGACCCATAAACAAATAACTAACAAAAATTAACTGTTATTCTTACCCATTCATTAGCTTTAAAGGATTAGTTCACTTTAAAATGAAAATTACTCCATGATTTACTCACCTTCAAGCCATCCTAGGTGTATATGGCTTTCTTCTTTCTGATGAACATAATCAGAGTTATATTAATAAATATCCTAGCTCTTTATAATGGCAGTGAACGGGGCTCACTAGTTTGAAGCTCAAAAAAGTGCATCCATCCATCATAAACGTACTTCATACAGCTCCGACGGGTTAATAAAGGCCTTCTAGGTAGAAGGTAGATGGTAGAAGATGTGTTGAATGCTTTTTAGTACCTTACTGTTAGGCTGTGTTGTGTGTTTTTTTTTCTTTATATGTAGCCTAAGTAATTTTGTCCAATGACTTGTTTAAATTTAGGTATTTTATTGTATTGTATTTTATTTTATTGTATTGTATTGTATTGTATTTTATTGTATTTTATTAAAATTTTTATGTTAGGCAATAGATTTTTTGGAAACACTTTCTCTGGTGTATGGCGATGGATTATGTACAAGATATATACACCTTATTTTTGGGGGCGCTGCTGTAGAAATGTCCGGAAAAGTAAGTTGACGTTGCAGATTTTAAGAGACAAGACAGTTGGAGGTAATAAATAAGGAACACAACCAATAAAAATTTTTTTTTCCAAATATCGATTTTTTTTTTTTTTTCTCAAATCATCTCTAGAATCTCTAGAATCAAATCTAGAATGTCCTGTGTTCGTTGCCATGTCGGACACAAAAATATTGGCGAGCATAGCGGAAGTGACATCTTCGGTGCATACCACCTCTTCCCTCCAGTAACTGGTCAATCACATGAGATCGCAGCAATAGCAAATGGCTGGCCCACAGTTTTTCTTGTTGGAGAAGCTGTTTCACCTTGATGTACATCACAATAGGGAAGACTACCACAACTTTTTAGATGACAACTTGCCTCCACCCTTATGACTTTTTTAGCTTGCGTCTTCCTCCCCCAATTTATTTTATTTTTATTATTTCCTGCCCCTAACCACCCATATTTGTTTTGCCTTTGTTTCCATGGATAACTTGACAAGCTGGTGCACATATAATTGCTGACATTGAGGTAGAGAACACACCCTTTTCATCTGACATCTATCTGTAAGCAGACACCTAGTTCATAAAATGCACACACACATGTTCATTTCAGCAGATCATGATGTTGTGCGATACAGGAGATGCATTTGGATTATTTCAGATCTTGTGGCTGGGAGCCAATGAAAACGCCTTGTACTTTTGCAAGGCGAGGATGGATTATATGTGTCTAGCAGTGGAGCCTGAGGTCATCTTTAACAGTGTCAGCCCCTCCCCCTGCATATCAGCCAATGCTGCCACTGTCTGGTAATCTTGAAAACTGCCTCTACAAGAGGATTCACCACTTTAATAGGATTTACACGATTGCTCTGAGCTATTTGTTGTTGGAATAACTGTACGATTAATGCCTGATTATTTTCAGATGTCTGGCGGTTAGACAGTCTGTTTGACAGTTACAGACTGTCCATCTTCATTTTGATTAGAAATTAGTTACTGGATAGCTGGATATTCAAAAAATTATTGAAACCAAAAAACAAGTCTATTCCACACATGTTTACAAATTCTGGTTATAATTAAACTGATGTCTCGACCATCCTTCCTACAGTTCAGGGAAGGTCTAAAAATGGTTATAAAAATGAATCAAATATTTAAAAATTGTTATTTTAAAGAAATTTAAAGGGTTCGTTCACCCCAAAAAAAATAATTCTGTCATTAATTACTCTCATGTCGTTCCAAACCCGAAAGGCCTTCGTTTATCTTCGAAAAACACAAATAAAGATATTTTTGATGAAATCGGCGAGCTCTCTGACCCCTCCATAGACAGCAATTTTATTACCACTTTCAAGGCCCAGAAGGGTAGTAAAGACATAAAGACATGTTAAAATAGTCCATGTGACTACAGTGGTTCAATCTAAATGTTATGAAGCGGTGAGAATACTTTTTGTACTCAAAAAACAAATAAAAATAACGACTTTGTTCAACAATCTCTTGTCATCTGTGCCAGTCTCCTACGACGTATGCGTGTGATGCTGACGCAGGAGATAGCCAGTGGTGAGCTGCCGTTCTGCCGTGAAAAACGGAAGCGCTGCACTGTTTACACTACGTCAACAGCATAGGAGACTGGCACAGACGAGAAGAGATTGTTGAATGAAGTTGTACTTTTTGTGAGCAAAAAACAAACAAAAATAATTTTCGCCACTTCATAACATTAAGGTTGGACCACTGGAGTCACATGGACTATTTTAACAATGTCTTTCCTACCTTTCTGGACCTTGAAAATGGTAATTAAATTGTTGTCTATGGAGGGGTCAGAGAGCTCGTCGATTTCATCAAAAATATCTTTATTTGTGTTTCGAAGATGAACGACATGAGAGTGAGTAATTTATGACAGAATTTTCTTTTTTTGGTGAACTAACCCTTTATTACTTCTATTCAGGATGCATTAAATTGAACAAAAGTGATGATAAAGACATTTATAATGTTAAAACAAGATTTCTGTTTCAAATAAATGCTGTTCTTATGAACATTTTGGGAAAAAAATTTATCATGTTTTCCACAAAAAATATCAAGCTCAACTGTTTTCAACACTGATAATAATAAGAAATGTTTCTTGAGCACAAAATCACCATATTAGAATGATTTCTGAAGGATCATGTGACTAAATTACATGTGATACTTTTTTTTTTTTTTTGATGCTTGGTGAGCCTAGTGACTTCAAAAACATAAAAAAATCTTACTGACCCCAAACTTTTGAACAGTCATGAATCTCTTCAACTAAAAAGTAATGCAATACTTTATCTCTATAAAATGATTTTAAAAAATCAGTTAGCATGACTGAACGACTGGAAATCATAAAAATGCATTGGTCAAAAAAGTGTGGGAACCCCGATTGACAGATGTACTGTTTCTGTAGTTGAGAAGATGTTTTGAATGCTTTTTAGTACCTCACTATAGCTGTGTTGTTACAAACAATTGTCCATCATAAATGACTAATATTCTGGTCTCTGGACATGGTTCAAGTTTTTGCCTCTTTTATTGTCCTACAGGGAAAATCTATTATTGAATCTAGTGTGTAGTAAATAAACTCTGCTGTTTACCAGTCTCTTGCAGTTAAAACGGAACGCAGTGTGTTTTATTCACTTGATTTTGAGCTTTCTGCCATAGTATTTCTAAATTAAAATTACAGTAGTGGTTAGTGTAATGCACATTTGTGTTTTACTTTGGTGGTGTTGGATTGTTAAAGTAATTGCTTATTTTGTACAACAGGTGGCGCCATTTGCAAACGTATAAGTTATTGTCCTATGCAGTGCGTCTAAAACCCAGAAATAACACTTTCATCAGTGTTTTTTTTTTTAAACCGCTCCTATATTATTTTAGTAACTCTCTTCATTCCTAAAAAATATACTGTACATTGATTTAACTCAGATGATTGAATCCAATCTGAACTGATTAAACGTATAGGTGGTTCCAGAGCCACTTTTCTGAGATATTTCTGAATGTCATTATACTACCACCTGTCACTAGCTGGGCACTTCCAACTCTACAAGACATTAGTTCTCTGTCAGATGAGTGAAAGAAACAACTCCATAATGGGGTAGGCAACTAAACTCATGATGAGAATAAATAAGAAATTAACAAAAATTATTTTTGTAGGGGCAAAACCGTAAATGATGCCTATATAGTTGACTACACATACCAAAGCTGTGGGTGTAGGACTTAAAGGGAAAGTTAGTTCACCGAGAAAAAAAAAAAAAAAGTCATCACTCACCCTCATGTTGTTCCAAACCCATAAGTCTTTCGTTCATCTTCGAAACACAAATGAAGATATTTGAATGAAAGTTGAGAGATTTCTGTCCCTCCATTGACAGTCCACGCTACTACCACTTTGTCGTTTCAAAAAGTTCATAAAAAGATTGTAAAACTAATCCATATGAACCGAGCGGTTTAGTCCAAATTTTCTGAAGAGACTGGATTGCTTTATATGATGAACAGATTGAATTTAGGCTTTTATTAACCTATAAACATTAATCTGCAAACATAAACAGAAGCTCAGCCATACTTGCTGTAAGAAAAAACCTAATTGGTTTTTGCGGAAGCTCACACGTGCTGCGTAACACACGAAAATGAACCTCATTGGTTCTTTCATGTCAAGCAAACACACTTTGAGCTTCCATTTACCAAATCTGATGTGTGCGTTTATGTGTGAATAAAAGACTAAATTAAATTTGTTCAGCGTATAAAGCGATCATGTCTCTTCTGATGATTTGGACTAAACTGCTCAATTCATATGAATTAGTTTTACGATCTCATTATGAACTTCTTGAAGCGACAAAGTGGTAGTTGCATAACTGTCAATGGAGAGACCGAAATCTCTCAGATTTCATTTAAAAAATATTCCTTTGTGTTTCGAAGATGAACGAAAGTCTTACAGGTTTGGAACTACATGAGGGTGAGAAAATGATGAGAGAATTTTCATTTTTGGGTGAACTAAAGTAGAAAGTAACTAAATGAAGAGAAGGTTCATTCCGTTCAACAAAGCTACATTATACATTTTTCAGTTTGAATTTGGATACACTTGTGTTTTAAGTGCACTTTTGCTATTGCTTTGGCAATAATTGCCCTTTTAAGACATGACATGAGGTGAAGTGGTGCTGAGAGAGATCTGAGACATCTTTTAAGTATGAGAAGGATGGCAGTGTGTTTTGTGAGTCAGTCAGTTCCTGCTCTCAGAGACATGTTGATGCAGCTGAAGGGAGAGGAAGGATTAGTTAAATATTCATTGGGTTAGCTCCCCTTTCATTTACTGTGTGTCATATACACACTGCACTTACCGCCCACCCATGCATACCACAGACATTTTACAGATGCTGTCATTCCCGTGCTGTGTAAATGTCAAGATCTTTTTCCATTGACCATTTATGCTTGAGTTTTATTAAGCCATCGTTCATTCTCTGTATTGAAAACAGTGCAGGTTTTTTTTTAGGTCATGCTCTTGGTCTTGGTGCCAAATTCCAATCAACTCAGTCCAATGAACTCCCGACGGTTAATAAATATATATATATATATATATATATATATTTCTTTAAACTTTTACCTTCCTTTACCTTTTTCTAACCTCATTATGACATTTACATCGGTCCTAGAATATATATTAGTAGTAGTATTATTATATTATTAGGGTATTAGTATTTTCTTGATGCAAATTATTTTATTTTATTTTATTTTCAGAGAATAGGGAGTGGTCTACTCCACACACCTTTCAGCAGAGGGTGCTCTGTGCCTAAAAACCCATCTCAAGCCTCTTCGCGTAAATCCAACTCATGCTGTACACACCCCTAAAAATCCCATCACAGTTTGACAGTGCCCCACCCCTCACACTCAGCACGAACGGATCTCCTGTCTGCCACAAACTTACTCTGAATTAAGAAAAATGAAAGAAACTGAAACAAGCATTTTACATTTTTTTTACTTTTTGTCAAATAATGTCAAAAAAAATTTGATTTGATAGTGGTGAGCCAATGACAAAAGGACATCAGTACTTCGAAAAGGGGGTCAGACATTGTATTGCTTACACATGCAAACTTCATAGCCAAAATCTCTATCTTCAGGCTGCGAAAGTGCCAGTGTTAATCTGTATGCAGAGGCTAAACTTCCTGCGCTTTGTCTTGCACCAAATGACTTTCTCAGATCTTAAAGACCTTCACAGTAAAAGAAGGACACCAACACACATGAATTCTCTCCGGTTCTGCTGTTTTCTGAAGCGAACATGGACGTTACACTAGCTGTGACATTGAAGAGGCAGGATGCATCAAGTTCTGTCTCTCAATTTTCTCTATTCTTAGGTGCAACTCATTGTTCCTTTACAAAAAAAGGAATTTGAAAGATTACGTTAATCTCAACAGCTTCAGAAATGGAAGTGATGCATGTTTGTCGATTAAACAGACTTTGAACATTTGGAATGGGGTGGCTTAAAATTTCTTCTCCCAACATTTCAGATGAGGTGCCCTGTTTTGGCTTATGATATTCGGTTGCCATGGTTTCTGGCTTTGATCGTGAGAGGTACATTGCCGCGTAAGAGGTCCTATTGTAAGAGAGATTAACCAAAAATCTTACTCTGAACCTCTCCGGTTATCACCATACACCACTACCTACTTGAGAATTATTTTTAGTTGTAAGTGAGCGGTAGTAAAATCACTGTGTGTCACTATTTGTTATTTTGCAGGTTACATCAAAGCTACAAATGTCACGGTTGTCATTTGACAGTGTTGTTGTTGCAGTAACATTCAAACTGGATGCACCAATAGCTTACATCTTTCAAAAGCGCTGCAACCTCATTGGCTTATCCAGCGGTTTTTTTGATTTTGTGTTTGAAGAGGGCATAAAAGTGGCTGTTTACTCCAGTGTGGCCGGCGTGGGCGGAGTTACAAGTCACAAACAAACGCACGCTTTCCCTCCCCTCATCCATCACCCTTTTGATTCCTTCATTTTATTTAATGCATCACCTCAGCTGGGTGGGGTCAGGCAGGTCATGCAAGTTGTTTGAAGGGTATCTGCTCTCCCATTTTCAGTTCGATTGAGTGGGTTTCAAGGGTTCGGGGTGAAATCAGAGCACAACTATTCGGCTAATACAATGTGGCTGCATGCCCCGGGAAATTTAGGTCAAGTTAAAACTGCAGACAAGGATGTAAGTGATGCTGCTATAGAGTGACACTGCATGATGCATCACAGGCATGTACATATTACTCATACTAGAGCATACATTAACAGATATCACAGGCACACTCTTGGCGTTTGGAAAGTGATCGTCAATAAATGTGTATTTTAAGCCTGAATTACATAAATCACTGGCTAAGCCTCTATAAATTAGATTTTAGACAAGGCTGCTACGTTAAGTGTCGCTCTTCTGGCAATATTCTCCCATGAGGATCAATTCTGCACATACTTCACCACATACATAACTGGATTATTGCATCCACTCACTCAAATAAGCAAGCACATGAAAACACACTAATTCACTTGCTCCCCTCCCCCTCAATGCCCCAGGCAGCCAGTTAGCCACTCCATGGCTGCGCCCACGTGATGGAGGGATTGAGGGAGGGGAGAGATTGTTGTTTTTTTCCTATGCCGCCACAACTATAGCGTAGTATGGCGGAGCACGTGGATTCCCATGCTGCAGAGCTCCTGCAGAATTCCAGCATGCCTTATATGTTATCTGTTGTGTTGCCTATGTTCATTTAGATTACTGTAAAATAGTGGAGCGGGTATAGATACAGTTCATTCTAATATACATAACCTAGGTTAATTGATGATGTATTTATGCATCCTCAGGCTGGAATGTCAGTTATTGGTAGAATTCCGTGATTGCGCTAGTTGTGCATTTTTGGCGCATTACCTCATCGCTATTCATGTATTCATACACAAGCTCTTAAGTCGGACTACTGTTCCAGTGCCCTCATCCTCCCCTCCACCTCGCCATTCGTTTTCTGATTGGCTGTCAGCATGTTTTTGGTAGCACCAGCTTTTTTCAACTCCATGGATACAGTGGAGTGCAGGAGAAGGAGAACTTGCATGCAGCCAATCAGAATGCAGTAGTGGATCGTAAGTGCCCAGCGGGCTTAGACGAGCCCCCCCTTTGCCCCCTCCTTTTCCAGATCCCATCGTAGCTTCTCTCCTCCAGCACGCAATCTCCCAGTTGGAGGCTTCCAAAAGAAAACAACCAGGTCAGAGCCTCTCTCTGTTGGAAAGAGCTCGTATGGGGAGCTCGCCTTCATCCTTTGGGACCGCTGTGAATGAAGCTGAGAGGCAAATGCACTGTGCCTAATATAATCTTTACTCTTGTCTCAGTGTGGCCCACATACCCTGTTGTTGTCATGAGGAGTTATTAGGACCTTGATAAATGTTCTCCATTCATGTTTATTTTAATTTTTGTAAATACATTTTTTTACGTCCTTTCTTACATACACCTCTATCACGTTTGTTCCTTTAAGCCAATGATAACATTACCACAAAAGAAACCTTTTGACATTGTGTTTGTCTCTGAAAGAAAGATTTCTTTCTCTAAATAAATATTATACTTTTGTGTTTGTTTATTTGTTTTAATAAGAAATATGATTGTGTCAGTGAAAATTTGGTGCAATATTGGATTTTAGAGATGGCCGTCCTTGGAATGACCCCTAATGGTTTGCTGGGTGAGATTTGGGGTTGGCGCACTTGGCAGCGGTACATCTTTGGCAGAGATTTTTCAGATCACATTTATTCTAAGTAACTTTCCAACAGTGGATGAGTATGAACACACAGTAAGGCTGGTGCAAAAGCATTACATACAGTTATTTTATTATTATATTATATTATAACATTTATTATTACTTTTGCACACCTAAAAACTTAACAACCTTTGCAAGCAAGCCAAGGGAAGAAACTGTTATTTTGCACTGCTTCGGCGGTTGTTTCATGAGATTGGTAATCGACTCACACCACTGACATTGAACTCTAATCCTGAGCTTTTCTAAGCTTTGACCTCCACGTGATCCTTTGTTTGGCTTTAACCTGTCGCTGCCCCTCACAATGTGTCCATGTCTCTTTTGTAAAGTGTGAATGTCTGAATCCGTTAGAGTATGCTGGCTCAGGTGAGTCTTTCTTCTGTCGGTATGGGTTAGAGTGCTTTTGATCATTGGTTTACCATCAGTAACTTTCATGTACAGTCCCTGTAACTGTTTGAGACCCTCACACAGATGGTCCCAGCTTAGACACTCACCTGACTTCAAGCCCTGCGTCACTCCTTGTCAAATTTCTCATGGCCATTGTCTCTTTGCCTCAGCTTCTAGACACTTTCTGTCTCTGTTGTCCTGTTCACCTGTCTACCTCTTCATGTCTCAACTTTCCACCTGTCAGCAGCCTGTCTCCTGTCATTCTGCATACACCCTTTCTATCTCTCTGCCATGTTCCCAGCCCAGACATACACTACTAGTTGACATGAAATGTCAAGCAATTTCAGCAGTGTCATGTTGTGTGCCATTATATACGCTATATTGCCAAAAGTTTTGGGACGCCTTTACATGTACATGAACTTTAATGACATTTCATTCTTAATCCGTAGGATTAAATATGGAATATGGAGTTGGCCCACCCCTTTGCAGCTATAAATTCAACTCTTCTGGGAAGGATTTCCACAAGGTTTAGGAGTGTGTTTATGGGAATTTTTGACCATTCTTCCAGAAACGCATTTGTGAGGTCAGGCACTGATGTTGGACGAGAATTCATCCCAAAGGTGTTCTATCGGGTTGAGGTCAAGTTCCTCCACACCAAACTTGCTCATCCATGTCTTTATGGACCTTGCTTTTGTGCACTGGTGCACAGTCACATTGGAACAGGAGGTGTTCCCACAAAGTTGGGAGCATGATATTGTCCAAAATGTCTTGGTATGCTGAAGCATTAAGAGTTCCTTTCACTGGAACTAAGGGGCCAAGCCCAGCCCCTGAAAAACAACCCCACACTATAATCACCCTTCCAACAAACTTTGCACTTGGCACAATGCAGTCAGGCAAGTACCGTTCTCCTGGCAACTGCCAAACCCAGACTCGATTTCCAGACAGAGAAGCGTGATTCGTCACTCCAGAGAACACGTCTCCACAGCTCTAGAGTCCAGTGGTGGCGTGCTTTACACCACTGAACCCAACACTTTGCATTGCACTTGATGATGTAAGGCTTGGATGCAGCTGCTCAGACATGGAAACCAATTCCATGAAGCTCTCTATGCACTGTTCTTGAGCTAATCTGAAGGCCACAAAAAGTTTGGAGGTCTGTATCTATTGACGCTGCAGAAAAATGACAACTTCTTGATAAAGACCTACCACTTCGTGGCTGAGTTGCTGTTGCTCACAATTGCTTCCACTTTGTTATAATACCACTAACAGTTGACCGTGGAATATTTAGTAGTGAGGAAATTTCACAAATTGACTTTTTGCATAGGTGGCAACCTATCACGGTACCACGTTTGAATTCTCTAAACTCCTGAGAGCGACCCATTCTTTCACAAATGTTTGTAAAAGCAGTCTGCATGCCTAGGTGCTTGATTTTATACACCAGTGGCCATGGAAGTGATTGGAACACCTGAATTCAATGATTTGGAGGGGTGTCCCAATACTTTTGGCAATATAGTTTATGATACCAGATGTTTGTTGTCAAAGTTGATTCTTGTTGCTGGTCTGCAGGCAGTATATGTAATTGATTTATGATGTAATTTAATTAAACCAATTAATATATCAATTAATATTATTTATTTAATACAAATAATACTATTATATTGTAATATTATGATATAAATAAGTTTGATTTTATTAATCAATTAAATTAAATCAAATGAAGTTAATACAAAGAAAGTATTGCAGCAGATGAAATCATTGAATAGACAAAAAAAACTTTAGAAGTATAAACTTTAAGTAGTAAGGGGGTGTTTTTTTTTTTTTTTTTTTTTTCAAGCATTTCAGCATTATTTATTTATTTATTTGTATTATTAGTCACACTAAATTGACATGTTAAATTGACCGCTTTACTTGTTATAATTAAGGCTGTCAATTATATTCTATCATTTATAATTCAGCCTTACTTTATAATTTCACATTAACTGAGAGACTACATGGAAAAATAGTGACATTTTTTTAAATAAATGTGATGAGTTAAAAGACGTGGAAGTTTTACACTTTCTCTTATACTTTTAACCTTAAATCTTGGATGTTGATTAAGAAAATGTATATGACTGTATATGACTCCCCACATACTAATCAGTTACATAAACCAACTGCCAAATATAATTTACTCATTCACTCCAAAACATTCAATGATCTGCTAGTTATACTTCTCCCCTATGACTGTAAAGTTAATTGTAATGCCAGGCGTGTAGGAGTGACTGTTTGTCCCATCCTGTCTAGATTTCTAAGATCTCTTTTAATATTGTCCTGTCTTGCCGTCAGCTAGATTATATAACACCCATACACACATAAACACTCATGTCTGTGATCTACGTCTTGCTGCCTGCATGCTTATGTGTGTGTTCTTATACTTCTCTCCCTTCCCGCCAGAGGCGCAAGAATCATGGGTAATACGCTGCTGTTGTCATGGCCTAGATTGACCCTTTCCCTCTAGTTTGCTTTCCTCTACTCTTTCATCTTTTGTACTAGGTGAAAGTAAACACAACCAAGTCTTTTTGTGTTGTTCAGCCTTTTTGTATGATGCAGCTACCTTTACGACAGGCAGATTAGTCAGTCATGACATTGTGTACGTGTGTGTGTGTGTGTGTGTGTGTGTGTGTGTGTGTGTGTGTGTGCGCGTTTATAGGTAAATAAACATTGGCAGTGCCCACCCAAAAGGGCTGTCTGCCAACCCAAGAGATTGCTAGTGCATTCTGGGTGGTTGCTGGAAGTGTTGTGTTGTGTTGTGTCTCGCGTTGTGTGTCGTCTCGCGTTGTGTTTCGTCTCGCGTTGTGTGTCGTCTCGCGTTGTGTGTCGTCTCGCGTTGTCTGACGGTCTCTAGTTACCTCAGGATGGGCGTCCCCTAAATAAAACGGAACAGGAAAATAACTAGCGTAGCTGCTGTTCAAAGCATTAAGTAAAGACAATCATGTGCACTGATGTAACTGGATTATGTGAATGCTTGGGTAAAGAGATGCGTCTTTAATCTAGATTTAAACTGGGAGAGTGAGTCTTAGCCCCGAACATTATCAGGAAGGCTGTTCCAGAGTTTAGGAGACAAATATGAAAACGCTCTTCCTCCTTTAGTGGACTTAGATATCCTAGGTAATACCAGAAGCCCAGAGTTTTGTGATTTAGCATTAAGCTTTGTATCAGTAGAAACCTGGTAGTATAATCGTATGATCGTGCTCCCCCCCCCCCCCCCCCTCATATCCCCCTGAGACGAGAGATTTATGTATTTTATGTCTGGAAAAAAGCCTCCGATGACACAAATATCGTATCGCATGTTTTCAACCCGCCCATAGGGGGTGGGATCTCACTCACAGAATGTAAATTAGCACGGCCTCTCTCGGGCATTCATAACGGAGCTATGCAGAGCAACGCGAGTGTTCTCAATGAATTCCTATGAAAGTTAAGCTTCCATAGTCATGAACTGAAAACGCGCCAGACTGGACACGCACCGTGAATGACTGTGATGCCGTGAATGAATGCTGGGCGGTCATGCTCATTTTAGTTTCGGGATAGAAGTAGCACCAATTCGGGAGTGGTTGCTTGAATTGTGGGTTCATTAGCCTATTATTCCTAATGAAAAAAACAACAACAAAACGGTAAAATGACAAACTCACTTAAATAGGCACTTTTGTGCGGAGACTCTCATTTGGCTCATGCTGTATTGAGCAGACACGTTCAGTTTTTAATTGTAGTGTCTGTTCTCTAACTAAACTAAGATGATTTTAATACTATAAAAATTAACACAACGGTGTGGTGGTGCCACGGTGGGCAAGTGATGTAACCGGTAGGCATGGCTTGGGAGTGGCCTCGTAGGGCAGCGAAGCAAGTGCATTCTGGGAGTTGTTGTCTTTCATCCATATGAGCCAAAAATATATTTTCTGGCTTTTCTCACTCTAGAATGTACCAACTTCAAAAATAATTTCACATTTCTACTACATAAATGACCCAATTTAAATACACATTCATCTTTCCAGCGGTGAAGTACCCCTTTAAAGAGCATGATGGATTGTAAGGCAATAAAATACATGGGAGCTAAACCGTTTAGGGCCTTATAGGTCAGTAGCAATACTTTATAATTGATACAGAACTTAATAGGTAACCAGTGTAGAGATGATAAAATTGGTGTTATATGATCATATTTTCTTGACCTAGTAAGAACTCTAGCAGCTGCACTTTGGACTAATTGTAGCTTGTTTATTGGGGATGCAGGACAACCAGCTAGTAATGCATTACAGTAATCTAGTCTAGAAGTCATGAATGCATGAACTAACAGCGCGGGTATAAATACGGAAGTGGAATTCCGCATCCTCGCTTTCAACTTCGGAGCCGAACGGTTTACTGTCAAGCTGTTTTCTACGGAGAGTGTTTTCAACGAGTCTCGAAGGAAGATCGCTCGCTTACCTGGTGCTGGTGTGACGGCGCGATTCAGCGAGTGGCCGCTGCAATGTGTTATTGTTCCTGTGTTGGTTGGCGTTTCCGTTTGTTGAGTGCTCACACGCGGGCTTGCACTATCGGACCGCTGTGAGCCGCGGCCATCTCCCTGAGTGCTTCAGCACTACTAAAAGAGCATTTTTCTTTCCTAAAAGAGCAACACGGTTTGACCCTGCGTCTTTTTCAAGATGTCATTCAAACCGTGTGTTTCTGGATGCTGTTGTTTTCTGTCCCCAGTTGACGGTCATGATCGTTGTCTCACGTGCTTGGGCATTCAGCACGCTAAAGCGGCGTTCTTGAATGACTCATGTTCCCACTGCGGGAACATGACCATCGCAGTCTTACGGTCTAGGCTCAATTACCTCAAAAGGGGTGGAGTCCCATTGCGCATCTCCCGATCTAGTGGTCCTCCCGCTGCGAAGCAGAGGGCTGCTACTTTGGCCATTTCATTTGGGGCTCCGGCTGAGAATATGATCTCGATAGCTGCTGGATCTCTTGAGTTGCTAGCAGTAAGTTTTGAAGCCGCCTCAAAAAGCCGCTTCAGAGCAAGCACGTGCTGGTCCGTACGGACAGCACTGCGGCCGTTGCGTACATCAACCGTACATCAACCTGACGCATGATGCAACTCGCCCGCCATCTCCTCCTGTGGAGTCAGAAGCGTCTGAGGTCGCTTCGGGCCATTCACAACCCTGGTGCGCTGAACCAGACAGCCGACGAGCTCTCTTGTCAGCCGACACCACCGTTAGAGTGGCAACTCCACCCCCGGACCGTCCAGCTGGTATGGGACCTTTTCAGAGCCACGCAGGTAGACCTGTTTGCCTCTCCGGACTCGACCCATTGCCTACGCAAATATGCGTTTCCCCCAGTGAGCCTTCTTGCACAGACTCAGGGAGGACGAGGAGCAGGTTCTGTTAGTTGCGCCCTACTGGCCCCTACTGGTTCTCCGAACTCACACTCCTCTCGACAGCCCCTCCCTGGCCGATTCCCCTGAGGAAGGACCTTCTTTCTCAGGGACGGGGCACTCTATGGCACCCGCGTCCAGACCTCTGGAAACTCCATGTCTGGTCCCTGGACGGGACGCAGAGGTTCTAGGTGGCCTGCCGCAAGCTGTGGCAGACACCATCGCTTCTGCTAGAGCCCCCTCTACAAGGCGCCTCTATACTTTGAAGTGGAACCTGTTCATTGACTGGTGTTCTCCCCGCCGGGAAGACCCCCGAAGGTGTTCGATTAATGTCGTGCTTTCTTTCCTACAAGATGGGCTGGAGCGAAGGCTGTCTCCCTCCACCCTCAAAGTGTACGTCACCGCAATAGCGGCGTATCACGATGCAGTAGAAGGTAAGTCCTTGGGTAAGCACAACTTAATCATCAGGTTCCTCAGAGGTGCGAGGAGACTAAATCCTCATCGTTCAACCTCGGTACCCTCTTGGGACTTAGCTCTGGTGCTTAAGGCACTTCAGAGCCCTCCCTTTGAGCCTTTGCAGTCTGTAGAGTTAAAAATCCTGTCCATAAAGACAGTACTCCTGACTGCATTGGCCTCTATCAAGAGGGTAGGGGACCTGCATGCACTTTCGGTCAACGAATCGTGCCTAGAGTTCGGGCCGGCCAACTTTCACGTCATCCTGAGACCCAGGCCCGGATATGTGCCCAAGGTTCCCAGTTGTGTTCCCCAGAAATGGCTACCCCTGTGAGCTCCTCCGTTACCCCTCCGGTGTCAGACGTTGCGGCCGTCTGACGCTAGGCCTGCACCTGTATGCTTGTGGAACGTTTGTGTAGGCTGGGTCCATATGTAGCGGTTCTCTAAATGGTAACCCCATATGTGTATTCTTCCACGGTACCAGCTACCCTACTCGGCTTGCCCTGTGTCTTTCCCTTGGCAGAGCTCGCTCTCTCGTCTCTGGCGGTGTTCTCTCCCCCCTGGGACCAGGTTGGATCCACCCGAGAGACTGCCATATGGTACTACCCTGACAGCTTAGTCCTTATGGTTTTCCACCTCTCCTCCTTGAGGACGTGGTTTCGCAGCGTTATCCAATAGTCTCGCTGAGTGGGTCTTGCAGAAACAGCTGTGACGGACCTTCACTGCTTGGTGCCCTGACTCCTGCTCCAACCTAGGAGCACTTCAGTGAGCCCAAGCAGGGCGCTGGAAGGGCCAGCCTTCCTGGCGTGTTGGTAGGGATCCCCAATTCGTTGGTCAGTTCCGACGTACGTCGAAAGTGACCAACTGAAAGGGAACGTCTCGGTTACGTATGTAACCCTCATTCCCTGAAGGAGGGAACGGAGACGTACGTCCTGTCGCCAGGAGCTGTCCTTCCGCTGAAGGGCCAAGTTCTGACGAATGTCTCCGTTTCCTCCTTCAGGGAACGAGGGTTACATATGTAACCGAGACGTTTTCTTTGTGCACACATCGAAGCATGCGGCCAGAAAGTCGTGTCATTAGTCTACGTATCAGTGGCTCAAGCCTCTGTTACTAGCTCTAAATTGACGTTTTAGAATTAGTGACGGAGCCTTGGGACGAGAAGCGTAAGATTGTGGCCACATTACCTCCTCGGGTGTGCATTATTTTTCTAATAATTCAATGGCTGGTCATCAATTATTCCTTACATATGACTGATCTTATGACTGATATTAAAATTCTAATTTTGTCTTAATAAATTAAACATAACACTTTTTAAAAAAAATTGTTAATGTAGTTTTAATAGATTATCTGCAGCTGAATTGTGCATTTTGTAAATGTATAAACAAAAAAACAAAAAAAAATACATTACAAGATGCTTACCTCTAGTTCTTGTTAAAAAATATCATTGTAAGCTGATGGGAAAATGCCTCCACCACAATTCTCAGTGTTTTATCTGGTTTGATGTCAGGTTACTGCTTTGGAGGACACTGGTGTATACTAGGAAGGATGTTTTTTTTCCTTCTGTGTGATTTCTCAGAATCTTCCTTGTGTAGTTTTTTTTTATTTTCTAACAGGCTAAAACAGTTAAGTAGTGCTTTTATAACTGTGTTGGAGCAATTTTGTACAGATCTGTAGAATTAGAAGTACACTTTCAATTTTAGCCAAGGTTTTCCAAAATACATAGTATAGTATTAGTCATAGTCGTAGTAAGTCGTAGTAACATGCTTTTTTCTCTAGACTCTTAGTTTTTAAATGTCACTAGCATCACCAAGCTAAGTTGCAAATATATTCCATTGTTCCAAACAGTTCCTCCAGTCAAAAAAGAAAAATTTTATTACAAATCTGTAAATGTAAAAAAATCACTGAGTGACTGATTTGTAAAGTGAACAACAAAGTAAAACATTACATATTACATAGAAAAAGTGGCAGCTCTATTATTTTGCATTTACAGGAAAAACCCTGCAAAAAACCCAAACACACTAGAAAATGTCATCCTTGCCTGTGCTATTTCTCTCCAGAAGTTATGACTGTGCTCATCAACACGGGTGTCTATTGTTGTTGCATCTCCAGAAGTTTAATGTTGTTCCGTTTTCATTTCTTTTTTGTTTGTAAAACAACAGGCCGGAACAGTGTTGTGACCTTGTGGGCAAACACATGGCTTGCACAGTTATTATGCTGATGATGAAATTTACTTCATGTGCATTGAATGCATACTCTACCTGACCTGTAAAAAGTGAAGTATACTTTAAGTGAAGTGACTGTACTTTAAGCTGGGATTGAAGAAAGTACTTTTTTATACTTTTAATTAGTTCATAAAGTCAGTAAATAAAGTCCTGTCTTGTATGAAATGACTCTTTTATTGAACATCTTGGGAATGTGACTCCTTCCTTGATTTTGCTGTGTGGAAGGATTGTTTGGTCTCGCTTCTGCACTGCACTCCTGTCTACTGTTATTCAAGTTTTGCAAAAGCAAAATGGTAAACCCAGTAGCCTCAGTTATCCCAAGAGAATGAATGGTTTTTAGTGGGCTGTTTTTACATCTAAAAACACTAGTCTACTTCCTAAATCTTGAATTTGAACGCCTGGGGCCCCTCAATAGGGAACTGAACGTGAGCAGTAGGCATGACATGCACGGTTGGCAGAACTTGGCACTGGCCACCAAAGTGCAGGGATTCCCGTAACTCTGTGTGTGTGCTGAAGGAGGGGGGTTACAGTAGTGACATCTGGTCGACCCAAGGCCCTGCACAGGAAAACCACTGTGTCTGGAGAGTGGAAGCTGTGGGGTAAGGGGAAGGAGCATCGACTGGTGGTTGGAGGGGCAATGGTTTCTTGACTGATAACAGGGGAGATAAGCTCCATTTATGGAATCAAAGTAGAGCTCTTAAGTGCCCCCACCTGGATCTGACCACCAGAATCATGATTTCTGTTCAAAATATGTGAATTAACTCTTGTCTCTTTCTCTTTCCCTTTAGGTACGTTGTCATGGGGAACCTCCTCAAAGTTTTGACATGCACAGACCTTGAACAAGAGCCCAACTTCTTCCTTGATTTTGAAAGTGAGATATTTCTCCCCTTTATATCAACTATCTTTTATTTATTACCTGTAAATAATCCTCCACTCTCAAAGCTTCCCTAAAAATATGCATTACTTTAGTATCTCACGTGTCCTTGTTGGTATGTTCGGGCACTTTATCAACTTTGCCATCAAGATGTGTAGGTCATCACCAGGAAGGTGAATGAACCAAAGAAAAGAAGACAGTGGAAAACAAGAGTTTCCTGGCTTTTATTGCCCTTGCCCACAGAACATTTCCACCCTACAGTGTTTGTTTCCATTTTTAGTCACAGTAGCTGTTTCTTGGAAGAAATACAGGGGGCGATATGGAGTCACCTCGAAATCATCGGCTCATTCATGGGTCATCAGGCGGACACCTATAAGAGCATGGGTTATGTAAGACTAATAAAGAGGATGGGAGTTCAAAGAGACTCCAAGATACAGAGCACTAGAACAGGACCTACTGTATCAAGACAAGAACATATAATCTGAAATATCATTGCACTTTTAATGTGTGGCATCTGAACGCTTGGTAAGAAAGGAGGTGGCCCTTAATTTCTTAAATTGCACTTGAAGCCAGCTGTAGTTAAAAGCTACCAATGTCTCATTGAGTTTTCTCTTTAGATGTGGCCCTGAAGTTTCCGCCATTTAAAATTCCACACTTTGCCTTTTAAACATATGAAACTGGCTCAGCTGTGGAGGTTTGATTTAAATACTCTTTAAGACCCCAGTGAGGCTGTTAAAGAAGTAACTCACCCCAAAATTTGAACACTGTAATTTTTTTTATAAAAGAGCACAAAATGAATTGTTCAGCAGAATAAAGTATGCATGGCCTAACAAACACTTTAACAAGCTGACAGTGATGTCACATTTGGACTGTGTATATGCAAAGTTCATGTTCCAAGTTCAAACTATATGAGTGTACTTATGGGCAAATTTCAGATGCTGTTTTTGCAACTTTGAAGAGCACTGCAGGATGGAGACGCTACTTGAGTCATTCCAAACAAATGTGAGAAAGCAAATCACTTAATGAAGGGTCTGTTTGGCTGTACTTGCACTAGGCAATCGGAACCATGCTCGAGCACGTTTAACACCCTAAGTCTAGTTCACTTAGTGTGATCACTAGTGTGATCACTTTGTACTGTGCCCTGGCCCGCTTGGAACAGGTGGGATTGCGCATGGATCAGTTGAACTCGTACTTGTGTGTGTGTGTGTGTGTGTGTGTGTGTGTGTGCGCGTTACTGTCACTATTACAACAAGCATCTTCTGTTACTACTTGGATAGTACACCTTTTAATTGATTTGAGTATATTTAGATTATATAATAACGAGTCTGGTTCTCACCTTATTGACGAACAGGAATTGTAATTTGCAAGTAAAGCTGCAAATTCCTCCCTCAATGTCAACTGCCTCTGAAATAAAATATGTGTAGCATGATTTAAGTGAAAATCGCTGCGCTACATAAATTACAAATAAATCTGTTTATTCAATCCATTAGCAAGAGTGCAGTTCTTGTTTTCTTCAAAACAAAAAGTTATTTTTTAAAATGTTTTTGTCTTATGCTCACTCAGGCTGTATTTATTTGATCAAAAATACAGTAAAAACAGTGATATTTAGTAACAGTAATATCTTACAATTTAAAAGAACTGTTTTCTAATTTAATATCTTTTCAAATGTTTTTTTTTTCAGGATTCTTTGAATAAAAAGCAGCATTTTTTTAATAGATTTTTTTTTTGAATGTTATAAAGGTCTTTATTGTCAGTTAAGTCCTTATTCAATACAAAAAGTATTAATTTCTTTTAAAATAAAAAATTATAAAATCTTACAGTCTCCCTTAGACTTTTAAATGGTAGTCAATGTCTATGATGTACCAAATGTTACAGTAATACCTTTCTTCCCTTAGAGTACTTGCTATTCAGAGTCAGTAAGGCACAGTGATAGTGGAATTTTCCCATAGTATCAGCACCCTTAACAGGGTTAAATCTAGTGCACAAAGTGTCACTAAGTAATCCGTTTTCTTTGTTCTTTCTTTAATTTTAATCTAGCCTCATTCTTGAAGGTATAAAGCTCTGATTCTTGTTCATGAGTTGCATATGTACAGTATCTTCTCTCTTAATGTGTCAGACACTGACGAAATGTGACCTTGAAGGACCTTTTGATTAAAGACCTTGAAGTCTATTTAATTTATTCTCTCTCTCTCTCTCTCTCTCTCTCTCTCTCTCTCTCTCTCTCTCTCTCTCTCTCTCTCTCTCTCTCTCTCTCTCTCTCTCTCTCTCTCTCTCTCTCTCTCTCTCTCTCTCTCTCTCTCTCTCTCTCTCTCTCTCTCTCTCTCTCTCTCTCTCTCTCTCTCTCTCTCTCTCTCCAGATGCCCAGCCAACAGAAGCAGAGCGGGAAACATGGGAAGAAGTGGATGTGGTCCTGAAGGATGCACTGGGAATACTTGACGAACTACAGGCGTATAAAGGCGCGGGCCAAGAGATACGGGAGGTACATGCGAGATCTGTTTGACTTATATTATGTATTCACATACATACAGTTGTTCATGCAAAATTGTCTCCTTATATAAATAAATTCACACAAAATGAGTTAAGGGGACAATATCGGTGGCTATAAAACATCTCATCTTGTGTGTGCAATATTTGAAATTCTCTGCTCTGCTCAATCACGCCTCAGGATGAGTGAGTGTCAGTGTGATTGATACTCTTGTTGCCACGGATACTGTTGCTATACAGATACAGTTGCCAAGGGCTGGCGTCTTCTGCAGAATGAAACTGAATGTTTTCTTTTATTTCTTTTTTCTAATTTTTCTCAAAAGAACACGGTGCATTCCTTTTATGTCAGCACACTCAGTAATTACTGTAATGAGCCACATGTATTTGGAAATTGAAAAGCACACTGAGGTAGAGAGAGGAAAGCATTGACTAGATGTTCTGCCCAGTGTCTTAATGGAAAAACATAATAAAAAAACCTTCAAACCTCTTGTGTATTTGGATTTGACATCTTTTACATCCTCAAATTGCCACTCTCGAGAGCACGTCAGTTAAAAGCCTCATCCCATGTACACTAATCTCATTCTGTCATAAAATAATATGTTCCGTTTAGACTTGTGGAAACTTTATTTATAAGTCGCCAGATGTTGTATTATTGTGATGTTGTTTGTTTCTTTCAGGCAATCCAGAACCCTAATGATGAGGCATTACAAGACCAGGCGTGGGCTGCTGTGGTGCCACTAGTAGGCAAACTAAAGAAGTTCTACGAATTTTCACAGAGATTAGGTACATTAGCCTATTTTTCTTAGTAGTTATTAGGGGTGTAACAATACACTCCTGTCACGATTCCATACAAATCACGATACTGAACTCACGATACAATACTATTGTGATATTTTAAGCCAAAATAAAGAAAATAATATTATTAATATTTTATTATTATCAGGACCCACAAATATTTCCCCTTTGCATTATTATACATTATATTCAACATAATGTAAAGTAGTTTATTGTAGTTATGTCAGTGAAACTACATAAACTTTAATTTTTCTCCTCACACAGTACTCGCACTTTCAAGCCGCACACACACACAGTCTGTCCCGGTGCTTACTATGTCCCGCCTATCCCGCTATTAATGCACTATACACTCACCTAAAGGATTATTAGGAACACCTGTTCAATTTCTCATTAATGCAATTATCTAATCAACCAATCACATGGCAGTTGCTTCAATGCATTTAGGGGTGTGGTCCTGGTCAAGACAATCTCCTGAACTCCAAACTGAATGTCACAACACGCACAACCTTGAGGCGGATGGGCTACAACAGCAGAAGACCCTACCGGGTACCACTCATCTCCACTACAAATAGGAAAAAGAGGCTACAATTTGCACGAGCTCACCAAAATTGGACAGTTGAAGACTGGAAAAATGTTGCCTGGTCTGATGAGTCTCGATTTCTGTTGAGACATTCAGATGGTAGAGTCAGAATTTGGCGTAAACAGAATGAGAACATGGATCCATCATGCCTTGTTACCACTGTGCAGGCTGGTGGTGGTGGTGTAATGGTGTGGGGGATGTTTTCTTGGCACACTTTAGGCCCCTTAGTGCCAATTGGGCATCGTTTAAATGCCACGCCCTACCTGAGCATTGTTTCTGACCATGTCCATCCCTTTATGACCACCATGTACCCATCCTCTGATGGCTACTTCCAGCAGGATAATGCACCATGTCACAAAGCTCGAATCATTTCAAATTGGTTTCTTGAACATGACAATGAGTTCACTGTACTAAAATAGCCCCCACAGTCACCAGATCTCAACCCAATAGAGCATCTTTGGGATGTGGTGGAATGGGAGCTTCGTGCCCTGGATGTGCATCCCACAAATCTCCATCAACTGCAAGATGCTATCCTATCAATATGGGCCAACATTTCTAAAGAATGCTTTCAGCACCTTGTTGAATCAATGCCACGTAGAATTAAGGCAGTTCTGAAGGCGAAAGGGGGTCAAACACAGTATTAGTATGGTGTTCCTAATAATCCTTTAGGTGAGTGTACATATAAGAATAAACCATCTAAAACGCTTTGAATAATCATACTGCTAAAACTAAATGTGATGTTGTGATTTAAATGTTTGCGCTTTCATTTTGAGGAATGTTGTTCAGATGATCAATGCAATCAATCACAGTTCTAATCGTAAGAAAGCGTCTCAAAAGGAATATTCCCAAGCTGGCTAGTTCGTCCGAAAGTTCGTCATGTTGTTTTCATACATCACGCAAACATTTGAACATCCGTGTTTACTACAGTATGCCCTTAGTTTTAAATCTGTTCATCATATAAAGCCATCTTGTCTCTTCAGAAGACTTGGATTTGGATTTGGATTAGACCACTCGACTGATTAATTTTATGATGCTTTTATGACATTTTTTGGCTCTTTTAAGTTTAGAGGAATGGACTTCCTAGGGACATCCCTAGTAGTTTTGCAGAAACATTTTAAGTGAACATTCTGCCGTCATTTACTTTCCCTCATGTCATTCCAAATCTGAATGATTTGTCAACTTAAAGGATTAGTTCACTTTAAAATAAATATTACCCCATGATTTACTCACCCTCAAGCCATCCTAGGTGTATATGACTTTCTTCTTTCTGATGAACACAATCAGAATTATATTTATAAATATCCTGATGTTTCCAAGCTTTATAATGGCAGTGAACAGGGCTCACAAGTTTGAAGCTCAAAAAAAGCACATCCATCCATCATAAACGTACTCCACACGACTCTGGCGGTTAATGAAGGCCTTCTGAAGCAAAGTGATGGGTTTTGTGAGAAAATTTTCCATATTTAACACGTTATAAAGTACAATATCTAGCTTCCACCAGATCGCCTTCCGTATTCAACTTACAGACAAAGCTTAACTGACACAGAGTAGGATGTAGGAGGTAGCGTAAGCGTTTTGAACTGCTGGAGGCGTTACACTTTCTTCGTAAGTTGAATACGGAAGGCAGTCTGGCAGAAGCTAGATATTTTACTTTATAAAGTTTTAAATATTTATATTTTTCTTACAAAGTCCCATCGATTCGCTTCAGAAGGCCCTTTATTAGCCCCCGGAGCCGTGTTGAGTACGTTTATGATGGATGAATGCACTTTTTTGAGCTTCAAACTCGTGAGCCCCATTCACTGCCATTATAAAGCTTGGAAACATCTGGATATTTATTAATATAACTCTGATTTGTTCATCAAAAAGAACAAAGTCATATACACCTAGAATGTCTTGAGGGTGAGAAAATCATGGGGTAATTTTCATTTAAAAGTGAACTAATTCTTTAACCCAAAAGGAGATTTTAACAGAATGTCCAGGCTGCTCTTTTTCATATAATGAAAGCAAATGGCGATAGAGTCGCAAAATTATTTATATTTATTTATAAGTATCTTTATTTGCCCACCTACAAAAAAGCAGCATAAACATTTTGCATCTTTTTTGTGTTCTGTAGAAGAAAGCAACTTATACAGATAACAAGATTTGGGGGGAGAATGGCCTTATGGTGATTTTTCTGATGGAAAAATTATAGATTTGCTATTTAAAATGCGAATTAAAAAATAATGATAATAAAAAAGTTTGATGTCCTTATTTGTAGGGCTACACAATGTGGCCAAAAGTTTTGTGGTTATATATCAATATGACTGTATCTATGTCATGTCGTGATTTTTGTTTTTTGATTAATTATGCAGCCTTACATACAATTTTGTAATTTGTAAGTGAACTGTCTCTTTCAATGTGCTTAAAAGCCATTGGCACTTTCTGTTTCAGCGAGTTTTCAGAGCTGAAAACATCTTACAAATTAAATACACACTAACACTGTGTGCAAACACATTAACACCTGAGCTGCCCCTGGGAAGTACAACAGCTGGTCTTTTCATAATCTCGCACAAAACACTGGGTAACAATGGTTGGGGTAACACTCTAGCTGACGGATGGGCTTAAACACCATAAACGTTACAAACCCCTCACTGATATGCATAGACAAAAATATAAATCAAAAATAATCATGATTTCTAATACTTCAGATCACATGGGTTCCTAAGCATTAGCCATTTTTGCCCATCAAAACACGGGAATGTTAGCAACTTAATAAGACCATGTGGGTTGGTGGTCTTGCCCTGAAGCCCTTCAATCCCTGCCCTTTAAATCCATGTAATGGCTTTTAAACCAGTAGTCAATGAGCGCAGCCCCTCGCCAAACGTCTGCCATATGTTACATAACTTGCCAAACTGGGTCATCTTGCTTTCCCGCGCTTTCCGCTCCAGAACACTAAACACTACTTTTGGCGCAAACTCTCATGCCTGACATGCTTCGCTAAACTACACTGATCACTTGGCATTTAGTTTTCTCATATATATGTAATAAGCATTTATGAAAAGAAAAAAAAAACCCTCTAAAAATTATACATGTTTTGTTTTTGAATAATATATTTACTGGAAAAATTAAATGTGTTTTTACAACCTATACTTTATTTAGAAGTTTATTGGCTTTTTTTTTCTGTTTTAACTCTTTATTTTATTAAATTTTTTTGGTTTAAAGTAAACTGGTTAATCTCAAACTACTCCATTCCTCAGTGTATATCTATCATTTTAACATTGCCCACGTATCTCACTTCTTTTCTTTTGCTTTCTTGTGATGTGATGAAATGTGCTGTGTATTCCCTCGCCCCACCCTTCCATTTCTCTCATCTGCCATCCTCGTCCTCACACTCCATTCTCAGCATGCGCTCTTAAAAGCCACTCGTGTCTAGCTCTGTTTTGACTGGGAGGAGAATAGTGTGCTTCCGTGGCCATTTTTAATCAGCTCCTCTGCCCTGCCAAGCTGATTAAAGCAGATGGAGGTCATTACCGTACGGCAAATCTGCTCAATTTACTCTACACACTACTGCCGCTTGAGTCACCAGCCTGAAAATTCCCTCCCTCTCTCTCTTGCACCGCTTTGGAGAGGAGCCTGTATGACTGTACAGGCTTGACTATGTAAAATTGTAAATCATGAAATCTCTTGGTTTCTCAAGGCCATATGAGAAAAAATAAGCTTATTGACAAAGCTACCCTCTGTCTAACTTCAGACAGGAATGATTGCTGCATTTCCAAATGAGCCAATAAAAATAAAGCTGAAAAACCCCAATATTGTTTGAACTTCTAGAGCAGACCTAACCTGAATGCTCACTTGTTCATCAGCTGTTGTTGATGCATGGATTTAAAGCCTCATCACCCAACCATTGCTTTTTTCTTTCCATTGCTTTCTTTTAAGATGCAGTGTGACTGACTTGAGCAATTTCGTAATACTTGCAACAGCAAAACATGAATCATTCCAAAGGCACCTCTGTTTGGTTTTGTTTATATGTATATTTTAAGACATGTAATTGAGATCAGGATTAAAAAGTAGTTGGACCTTGGGTCGATGTGGCCAGACTGAGATCATACCATACCTCAACCATAAACTTGTTTATGGCTGCTGGACTGACTCTTATGTAATGTAATTGCTCTAACATGCTGCTGTGTACTGTACTGCCTCAATAAAGTAATGGAGAGAATGAGAATGGGAATTGTGGGTTAAGAACAGCCTCTTAAGTCATTGAGGCATCTACTGGGGCTCAGAACATTACCTTGTATTAGTGGAGAACATCTAGAAACTTCAGATTAGGCCCTTATGTAAAAGCATGCCTTTTGTGTAGTCTGGAGTATGTGTGTACATCTGAGAAAATAGTTAGCATTAAAGAACCTTTATTGGTTTATTAGGTTATGTACACTATATTGCCAAAAGTTTTGGGGTGCCTGCCTTTACATGCACATGAGCTTTAATGACATCCCATTCTTAATCTGTAGGGTTTAATATGGAGTTGGCCCACCCTTTGCAGCTATAACAGCTTCAACTCTTCTGGGAAGGCTTTCCACAAGGTTTAGGAGTGTGATTATGGGAATTTTTGGCCATTCTTTTAGAAGCGCATTCGTGAGGTCAGGCACTGATGTTGGACGAGAAGGCCTGGCTCACAGTCTCCACTCTAATTCATCCTAAAGGTGTTGAGGTCAGGAAACCCATTCCATAAAGCTCTCTACGCACTGTTCTTGAGCTAATCTGAAGGCCACACGAAGTGCAGAAAGTTGGCGACTTATGCGTACTGTGCATCGCAGCATGCGCTAACCTTGCTGTTGTTCCCAATTGCTTCCACTTTGTTATAATACCACTAACAGTTGACCGTGGAATATTTAGTAGTGAGGAAATTTCACAAAGGGACTTAGGTGGAAACCTATCACGGTACCATGCTTGAATTCACTGAGCTCCTGAGAGCGACCCATTCTTTCACGAATGTTTGTAGAAGCAGTCTGCATGCATAGGTGCTTGATTTTATACACCTTTGGCCATGGAAGTGATTGGAACACCTGAATTCAATGATTTGGAGGGGTTCCCAATGCTTTTGGCAATATAGTGTATGATACCAGATGTTTGTTGTCAAAGTTGTTCGTTGTTGCTGGTCTGCAGGCAGTATAAATCAATATGGCAGTGTATCACATACATTCTTAGCATGTGTTTTGTATCAGTTTTACCATTTAGTAAACCTGAATATTGTATAGAATCTGACATACAGCCATATATATTTTATTCAGGGGTGGTTTTATACAAAATGTAGTTTTAAAACCCAAATATATTAGTATATTGTTCAGATTTCAGTATTGTTTGCCAATCATAAACAGCCATCCTTTATTGGGTTCTAATTACTTGCCGGAATTTATATTTAACACAATAATTTTTATATATTTTAAACCATTTATTTATAAATAATTTATTAAATCAATATCAGATGAATCTAATGAATCTTACCCCTGTGACCCTACAGAAGCAGCACTGCACAGTCTGTTGAGAGCACTCACTAGTGAGACATACGATGACCCCACACAGCATCTGGAGAGAGAGCAGGCCCTCGCCAAACAGTTCGCTGAGATCCTACACTTCACACTGCGCTTTGATGAGCTCAAGGTGAGGACCATACCTCAATAAATATGCCTTTGTTTACTTAATGGCTTTTTTTTCCTTTTTTTTTTTTTTTTGCATAATACAAGTTAATCATATTTGTTTTCACTGAATCAGCCATTGAATCAATTTTCTTTTAAAATTCTTGTTCATTTAAATGTTTATTCAACATTGAATGTGAACTGCTCTGACAGGGGCCAAAAAGATTATCTAAATTTGGCAAGAACCTACATTTCCAGCAGTTGAAATGTGGCTTATAGAACTCAAAAATATTGCGCTGTTAGAATGCACAACAGCAAGAATTATTAAAGCCAAACCAAAAACACTTAAGGTGTGGGCAGAATTTATTGGGAAACCATATCTCCCATATAATATCTTATTGGAATCCTGAATCTGTGCTGGTTTTTTTATTACTTACGCAAACCCTGGTTTTAAGTGGTTTCTCACATGTTAACCATGTTTAGTTCTGGAATAAAAAAATAATTCCAAAAAAAAACATTGAATGTGCACTGATATTAGACAGCTGATGCAATACAGGTCAAAAGTCATATAATAAGAAATAAGAACAAAAAAATATTACAAAAATTAACAAAAAAAACTGTAATCTAGTGAATCTAATGAGAATCGCTACTGAGAATAATAAGAATTATGAAAAAAAATAAAGCTTAAAAAAATTTAAACATTCGGATGTGGTACAGTAAACTGTATTTGGGAAAAATATCCCTAATTGTCATGAAAATTAATACATTAATAATGTTTCAATATGAAAAAAAGCTAAATGGACCTGAAAACCTGCTTCAGTTCTTTATGTAAAATAGATTTCCTTTATTTCTTTTATTTTTTGGTTTAAATGTGACCTAAACCTGTTTTAATGTGATTCACCCATTTGGATGTCAATGAGTAGAAATTATTCATTAGTTTAATGTTCTCTAGTCTAATGAGATGCATGGTTAAAATATGAGCTCATCTTGTAAGTCAGCAGAATTTTAACATGCAGCCTGCTTACACATTACCATGCGATAGATGAGACTGACCAGGATGTTATGCCTTAACAAGCTTCCTCTTCTCACTAATGACATGCTAATTGTGATTAGAAACCAGCTAATGGGAAAATAATTACTTTCCAATTGCACCAGTCTTTTTTCGCTGCCCCTGGTGCTTGTCAAACCTTTCTCGACATTTAAGATCATAGGAAAAATAGCTTTTGAGCTATGGCTCATTCTCTTATCCTCTGCTTAAACACCTGCTGTTTCTTTTACACCAAATTAATAATGCAGAACGCACAGTTAAAAGTGTATATGTCAAGACGACATCTCGCTGAGCTCTGCTTTTTCACTCCTCTGGCCATGTCAGAACCTTAGACAATCACACAACCCTAAATGACTGAACAGTAAACCACCTAATTTGTCCTGGGTTTTGTGTCCAAAAAAATCAAATCATGTTTCGTCTAGCCGTTTTCTTATTCGTCTCAGAACCAACACAAGCGCCTTTCTTGTTCTTTCTAATGCAAACATTCACATACACCCCGACGCCCTGCGGCACAGAGCTGGGATGTCCCAATTAAAGTCCCCCCCCCCCCACCCCCCACCCCAGATGAGGTTGCTAAATGCGAGAAGGTAGGGGGTGTAAGGTGGCATGCCAACCTCCATCCAACCATGCCCTCCTCTCAGCTTGGCGCAGTGACCTACTTCAGCCCGCCAATGCCGTAGTGCATTAGGAAAGGCTGTCTGGTCTGGCAGTAAAAAGACTAAATACCAGCACTGCATTTGTTTTTTGGACAAGGATGTCAATTGAGAAAATTGTTTTAATTTCATATGAGAATTATCTTTGTAATTAAACTTTGCTGGAAAAACCTGTTGTACACAATCTTCTACATTCTAGATTGATAGTTTATACAAGTAAACAAGTGTACGTTGTGTCTTTTTGCTGTGATATTTTTATCAATATTTCAAGATGAACACTCACTGGACTGAAGCAACTTAGGTCTACTTGATTATCCATACATCCTTTTAAAAAATAAAAGTAAATGGGTATCAAATATGATACATCAGACTTTTTAGATCTCTCAATTATCATTGTATTGCATTGCATTGCATTATATGTTTTGCTCCCACAATAAAAACTACAGAGCTTTGCTTAAGCTAATAATTTAAATATAATCTTAATAAGACATATTATTGGGAGTTAAAGAGTGACAACTATTTTTATATGCATTTCATGTAAGTAGTCTGTTATAAAGATCTTATTTATAAGCCATCAGAATTTTATCTTCTTGAACATATAAATATCAGCAACTGCACAAAATTGCAAATTTTTGCTCAGTTTGGGAATAAAATTGAGGTTTGAGCTCCATATTCCCCTATATCATACTGTATGAGCCATAAAAGCCTGATGTATCCAATTTGATTTTCAACAAAAAACATACACACTTTTTTTGTCTAAAGGTTCAATGAACTTCTATTTCAAATAATTAGATTTTTCTGACTATTATTTTATACTGTATGCCAGGCTTTACAGGGTTATTAATCACAATCTCTGTCCAAAATTCACTGGACATTTGGGATAATTATAGGTGACCTCTGCTCGTTTTTCACCCTGACCTTTGTCTTCTAACCCATCTCCGCTGTCGTCTTGATGACCACCCCCCTCCTTTGTCACAAAATTTGTCACCCAACCCTAAATTGAACACGACTCTTCATTAAAGCATATTTATCCATCTGTCACAAGCTGCAAATCTACTGCGGTACCCTTCAGGTTTAAACAATACTTCAATGGGGGATGCATGGGTCCCAGACACTGTCTAGGTCCTGACAGATAAAGATTGCTCTGATTACCTAAAGGAACTGGTAGTCATTTAAGTAAAGCTTTAGCTAATCCCATAAGTGTTCTTTGCCTTCTAGGGTACTAGACTGCATTTGTCTACTTCAGTCCTGTCACACCAGCAATTGCTTGTAGATTTTCCTCCCTTTGAAGCACCCTTACATACACAATTTATTTTTATTAATGGTTCTTAAGGCAAGCATTGTTACTATTGTACTATTATGGTTTTTTTTATAAACCTATAACTTTGAGTATTAAACTTTGTTGTGTAACTCTGAGAGATGAACTATTACTTACTAAAGGGTTTAGGCTTGTGATTTTCGCATGGCAGACAAAAAAAAAAAAAACAGATAAAATAATCCCGTAGACCACATTTAGAGACCCAAAAGAGACTTTATGGTGGCTAGTAAGTAACCTGTTGAAACCTAGCAATGTATAATAATTATACACAGTACACACACACACGTTATGTAAACACAAACTTTTATTTTGGATGCGATTAATTGCGATTTAATCGATTGCCTAGCACTACTAAAAACCGATCTGAACATTTTAGCAACCACATAGCAATGGCCTGTCAACAACCCACAACAAGTATAGGATCAGGAAAGAGAATCACGAGATTCGCTCTAAAATCACCATGCACATTTTCAGAAAATGTAAAATATTGACTATTGTTTAAAAGTTTGGTGTCAGTAAGATTTTTTTTTTTATGTTTTTGGAAAAAAAACCTCAGTAACAATAATAATATTGTGAAATATGATTACGATTTAGAATAATTTTCTATTTTTGTATTATTTAATTTATTCCTTTAATGGCAAAGCTGAATTTTCAGCTGTCATTAATCCAGTCATCAGTGTCACACAGTCCTCCAGAAATCATTCTAATATGCTGATTTGGTGCAGAAGTAATTTTTTTTTTTTGTTGTTATTATCAATGTTGAAAACCGTTGGGCTGCTTAGTATATTTGTGGAAATGATTTTTTTTTTTCCAAGATTGTTTGAGTAGAAATTCAAAAGAACAGCATTTATTTTAAATAAGTAATGTTACAAAAGATTTCTATAATTTTGATCAATTTAATCCATGCATGCTAAATAAATGTATCAATTTCTTAAAAAAAAAAGAGAGAGAGAGAGAGAGAGAGAGAACCCTTTTAAACAGTAGTGTAGGTAAACTGATTACAGATGTTTGGTGTTCATTCTTTTTCAGATGACAAATCCTGCTATTCAGAATGACTTCAGTTATTACAGGAGGACCCTGAGTCGCATGAGGATCAATAACGTTCCTGTGAGTTTTCTCAAGATTTGAAACTATCACCTCTCTATTGCTATGACTTTCTTGTAGTCTTTTCCCTCATCCTTTTCTCTCTTTCTATATAATATAATATAATATAATTTTTTTAAAATTAAAAGTACACCTTTGAACTGGCAGCTCTTGATTTTATCCACATAACTAACACACTTCCTTTTTCTTTTTCAAACAAATACTCAAGCACTCAGCCACTTGCACATACCAGCCCTCAGGGGACTGTTGAGGACCCAAACAGAAAATGGTCTCCCACTGGGAGAGTGAGTGAGTTCTGAGATGCTCACTGAAGTGCATTGAGGTGCACCAATATAGTGTGGCACCTGATCTGTGGTCAGCTTTTGTGCCTGTCCTCCCCAGAGACGTCCTGCCCTCCTAGGACTAAATATCTGATCTGAGAACGGGCCACATACATAGCCCTGGGGGACACCATGCAGTCTGAATACCTTGTTTAGTGAAATGACCCCTCATATTCTCCCAGACTGAATTCAGTAGCCTTACCGTGGCTCCCGAGGGCCCTACTACTGTAAGAGAGTTAAATAAATCACTCTGGATACCCCTCTCCACATCTGCCACTAGCCCCAGTTTAGACTATTGTTAATATATGGACATATTTTTAGATTTGACACACCAGAATGTGCAGGTGAATGCAGCTTACTGTAAGATAAAACTGCTTTCTAAAAAATAAATTTGTTGTCTGGCTGTCCTGATTTTGAAACGGATATTTTTGCTTGTATGAAATGCGTTTTATAGTAACCTCTAAATCAGTAGATTTAAGGGGCGATTTAACTACACTATTCGTTCCATTGACTATTTATTCCATTGTTATAATGCCAGCTTTGAAAACTTTGGCTAATATACACTCTCTCTTCATTTTAGCAGAAAGGTTTAATATGCAGTACATTAATAATGTATTAGCATTTTTGACAGATTTTTTTCACCTGAGAAATTGGGGCACAGGAGAAAAAAAGTCTCTCGATGCCTATCTATCTTCACATTGTTCCCTTTTATTGTCTACTATTATTCATTTTCATGAAGCATTGACTGTAACAATTTCTGAGGAACTGGTCAGAAAGAAAAATCTTTGTCCTGTAACTGTTCTTCTTAAAAGAAAATTAGTGTTACTTTTTGCTTTAACATTTTTGGTGACTGTCTGTGTAGGCAGAGGGAGAAAATGAAGTGAATAATGAGCTGGCCAATCGGATATCTCTTTTTTATGCTGATGCTACGCCCATGTTGAAGACATTAAGTGATGGCACAACAAAATTTGTATCTGAGGTAACAAAAATGTTTAAAATCAGTTCTCAGTGTCATTTTCAAAAAAATAACTTTTAAAGAATAACTTAATTCTTTGCCTTTGCCCAACAGAATAAAAACTTGCCCATTGAAAACACCACAGATGTATTGAGCACCATGGCGAGCGTGTGCAAAGTTATGTTGGAAACCCCGTAAGTCTGCCATTTGTCTGATGACACCATAAAGTTTGCAGTGTATTAAAAACTCAAGTAGAATCCACTAGAAATTGGTAGGTCAATATAAAATAAAAAAATGTAAAGTGACTTGCTTATTCTCTGGTTTTGTTTGGATTCAGAGAGTATCGCAGCCGCTTCAGCAGTGATGAAACTGTTTCCTTCTGTCTGCGTGTCATGGTGGGGGTCATCATCCTTTACGACTACGTGCATCCAGTCGGTGCATTTGCAAAGTCCTCCAAAATAGATGTAAGTGAAAACTGTTTTCCCCTGCCTCTAGGCACTAGCACTGACTCCTAATTATAGCTCAGAAAACGTGGTGATGGTTCTCTCGCAGCATCATGACTCATGAGGTTCAGTGCTGTCATTACTGTGCCATTCTAACCATGGCTGCTTTTTTCCCCCAAACAGATGAAAGGCTGCATTAAAGTGCTCAGAGATCAGCCACCAAACAGTGTGGAAGGTCTTCTAAATGCTCTCAGGTATTGTTCATCAAGCCAACATTCAGTGGCTTTAGTAAAATCTGACTATTTCAGTTTGTCACTCCTGTTAACAGCAAGCTATTAAAATGTATTTAGCATTAAAAAAAAAAAAAAATAATAATTTTATATATATATATATATATATATATATATATATATATATATATATATATATATATATATAATATTTATATATATATATATATATATATATATATATATATATATATATATATATATATATATATATATATATATATATATATATATATATATATATATATATATATATATATAATATTTATATATATATTTATATATAATTATTATTATTATTATTTTTTTTTTCAAAAACAATCAAAATACTTTCCAAACTTTTGACTGGTAGTGTGTGTATATATACTACCAGTCAAAAGTTTGGAAACTATTTTGATTGTTTTTGAAAGAAGTCTCTTCTGCTCACCAAGGCTGCATTTATTTGATCCAAAATATAGCAAAAACGGTAATATTGTGAAATATTTTTACAATTTAAAATAACTTATTTCTATTTGAATATATTTTAAATTGCAATTTATTTCTGTGATTCAAAGCTGAATTTTCAGCATCATTACTCCAGTCTTTAGAGTCACATGATCCTTCAGAAATTATTCTAATATGCCGATTTGCTGCTCAAGAAACATTTATTATTATTATCAATGTTGAAAACGGTTGTGTACAATTTTTTTTTTTCAGGATTATTTAATGAATAGAAAGTTCAAAAGAACAGCATTTATCATGTATAACATTATAAATGTCTATACTGTCACTTAATCAATTTAATGCATCCTTGCTATATAAATGTTTTAATTTCTTTAAATTCCTTCCCAAAAATAAAAAAAAAAAATTTGAAAAACAAAATATTTGAACGGTACTACAATGTTACAAAAGCTTTCTATTTCAGATAAATACTGCTCTTTCAAACTTTTTATTCATCAAAGAATCCTAAAAAAAATGTTTTACACAACTGCTTTCAACATTGATAATAATCATAAATGTTTCTTGAGCAGCATAATCCTCATATTAGAATGATTTCTGAAGGATCATGTGACACTGAAGACTGGAGTAGTGACGCTCAAAATTCAGCTTTGCATCACAGGAATAAATTACATTATAAAACATATTCAAATGTTATTTTACATTTTAATAATATTTCACAATATTACAGATTTTTTTGGATTTTTAATATCATAAATGCAGCCTTGGTGAGCAGAAAAGACTTCTTTTAAAAAACAATCAAAATTGTACAGTTAAGTCATTTTTATGATTAAAAATGAAAGTTATTAAATAAATGTAAAATAATTTTTTAATTATTTTAATTTAAATAGATGTTTTTATACTAATAATGAATGTTATTAAAACAATTTTATTTAAAAAAAATTAAAAAATTAAAAATTAGGTCTTATTTATTACAATTGAAATAATTATTTTATACTAATAATTACAATTATTAAATTAAACTTAAAGTAAATAAATGAAGTTATTATTTAAAATTTAAATAGTTATTTGTATATTAGTTATTATTAGTTATTATTTAAAATAAATTAATTTAAATTAAAGGGGATATATGTAGAATTCAAAAACCCTTGTTATTAGCGACACCGGTGGCCATGGGTGACATTTTGACTCTCGAGTTAGGAGGGACAAGACTTTTTTTTTTTTTACCTGCATCAGCAAAGTATTCGCAGAAATTTTAAGCAAGCTATTTTAAGTTTGCTTGTTAGTTGTTTATTTACCTTCTTTTTTTTATTTAGGCTACTCCTTTAGCCTATTTGATAATTTAATTTAATAATAATTTTTGTAATCACGGGAAATTACACGCTCAAAATGTGAATCATGGTGATAAAGAAAAATGCCACGTCGCAATATTAAAAATATTTGCATCTTAAACCATGAGGGCAAGCCAGTGGATATCATATTGCAATGTGCAAACTTTGTGCGAGAGTTATGCCGGTCAAGAAGTCTGAAACGTCAGTCAATTGTTCACTACAGAAACTGAAAGTAAGAGCTATCCGAGCTTATGGCATCTGACACTGTATTAACGGCACATATTCTCTTAGAGGCGATGAGAGATTAATCCAATATTAGAAAAAAAAAATTCTGTGAATCGAGAAGTATTTTGTGTTAAACAGGTTGTTTTTTAAATGAGTAAGCTAGTCTAACTAATCTTTATATCCTTCCCGCACATAAATTATGCATGATGAGCTGCGAAATATTGCGGGGCAAATGCATTGTAATATTAATTTAATAATAAATGTAGCCTAATCATTATAATTTAACATGCCTTGCGTGCCCGTCCGCTACTCCACTGTGAAGGGGTAAACGCTATACACAGGCACGACATCAAAGCGATTACCTGTTTTATCCAAATCCACATGAATGGCCTGTTCAATGCTCAGTAGCTTACTGCAATGTCCGAGAGTCTCTCCTGTCTCATGGTGTTTCTCGTCGGGTGTTTTCAGTTGGCACAAGCAAGAACATTTTTTTTTCACATGATGTGGTGTTCATCGGCACAGTCGCTTTGTCAGACTATAGTTTGAATTGATCCCGTTTTATGCGTGACACTGACATAACAGAACAGAATGGCTCTTTCAGCATTATCCTGAACATTGAATAAGCATTCGTTTCATGTGTCATTGAATGGAAGTAAGGCTTTTGGCAACACGCGTAACCGTCACAAGTCCTTCACATAAGAATCAGTTTTGTTACAAGCTGTTCATTTATTGCAAATAAAATACATGAAATTCTTACATATAGCCCCTTTAAAATAAGTCCTAATTTATTTACATTTACGTATTATGATAAATAGTACAGGTCATTGTGTCACTCTCAGCATCATATGTAGGAAGAGCCAGTGTCCATCACACTGTTACAAAAACCATGAAGACACCATTTAGATTTTTCTCATATTTTCTTTGGTGGCTTAATGTGAGGAATATTCCACAAAGTGTCATGAGATATGCACTTTCATGCATCCTGGCCCATGATCATGCTCTGCTGAACAATAACGCTTGTTTGGCAACAGTGCTGAAGATAACTTGACACGTGGCAAAATACTGCAGTAAATATAATTGATACTTAATGTCTTCTGTGCAGGTACACAACAAAACATCTTAATGATGAGTCAACTACTAAGACCATTAAAAGCATGCTGCAGTAGCAACAAACTCTGGGACATACACCACTGGCCTCAAGCAAATGCTCAGGAGATGCACATACACTCTCTCTCCTGGACTAAAGCGATGCACAGAATGTTTTTCCTTTTCTTTTTTCTTTTTTTTTTATGAAACAGAAAAAAAAAATCTGATGAAAGCTTCTCTAATCTTTCCTTGTCTTTTTACAAAACAGATGCTACTGGCGTTATGTGTGGTTTTCTGTGCCAAAATGGTTTTGCTGAAATCCCTTGTTTTTAATGTTCCTAAAAGACAGCCATGCTACTGATGGCAGCTATGGAAGCATTGTTAGATTATATTTGTGGTAAATGTTTTAATTTAGCTTGTTTCCCGATAAAGGGAGGGTGTGTTTTGACTTGAATATAAATATCTATATATTATCTATATGATCTAAATACACACAATTATATAAAAAGAGAGAAATATATTATTTTTGTTTGAATTAATATTTAATGTTACATCCACTGCATGGCAAAATGATTACATTTCTTCTATTTAAAAGAAAACTAATGTTTCAAATTCATTTGTCTGTTTGATTTTGTGTAAAGGAACAGGTGTTTAAATTATGCTTTGAAATGGTACTTGGAGATTAAAAATGGAGATTAATTGATAGAACTTTTCAAGTTTTATATTTTTTTATAGCTTTTTTGTTTTTGTTTTTTCCATAGGTATTATAATTTTCTGTTTCCTTCTTTTTTGATCTGAAAAATAGCTTTCAAAAACTGTGATAGATCGTAATCTGTGTCAGATGTGATGACATGATCTTAAGAGGAAAAATAAAATGCTTTCATTTTTATAATGACATGTTTGCTTTTTTCAAATGCACTGTTGCTAAGGTACATGCAAATGATCAGCACATGTATGGTGTTATGCAAATGCTGTGGCATTATGCGTGACATAGTGATGTTTGAATTTTGGCACAAAGTCTGGTAAACATTGCAGCTTATTTACAAAATTGTCTGAAGCAACCTCAGTTTTTTTGTTTTTGTTTTTATATCCTGAAATATTAATAAACCTATGGTTTAGGGGCAGGTGTATCTGAAATAATAGACTTCCATGGAAAAAAATATTAAGATTGTGCAAACAGTTGTGCAGAAAAAAACGGAAATGGCGAACAATGTGTCTACACTTTGTGATCAAAATCACTTCACCCAGTCAGATTGGAACTGATAGGTTAATTTGCAATGTATGTTTATCTAAAAAGTCTGTTAATGTGTTGCCATTGAAGATCTGCTGTGATCTGTCTTATCTGTTCTAATGGATTTATGTGGGAATGAAATTAGACGCTTTTAACATGCTTGCTTGCAATCAAGGATTTTCAGGCTGTGAGAAGGGTGTGGCCGTAGTAATTCTGCAGTAAGGGCATGTATGGAGGTCGGAGAGGATGGAGAAAGACACTGCAGGGTTCTCTGCATTCCGTCAGTAAAACTCTTGGGGTTGTGGAGTGTGAGAGAGAGAGTTTAGGGTGTGTCCTGTATCCATGCAGCAGTTCTGGATTGAGGGACAAAGAGTGCAGATGTTGAAAAAAGCAGGTCATGTAATGGGTGGGTCAGTAGCACCATTGAAATGCTTTAGAGAACAAATGATGCACATATCATTTTGGTTTGGTTGATGTGTGAAATTTTTGGTGGGAATGAACTGTATCAGTAATTTATGCGTGCGTGCATGTGTATATATATAAAATTACAGCTAATGAAAAAATTAAGAGACCACTGCAAAATTAGCAGTTTCTCTGGATTTATTATTTTTTATGTTTCTGTACGAGTGAAATTAACTTTTTTTATTTATTCTACAAACTACTGACAACATTTCTTCCCACTTTTTAAATTATAAATATTGTAATTTATTCACAGAAAATGACAGCTGGTCAAAATAACAAGAAAAAAAATGCTGTTTTCAGACCTTTTCCTATTTTTTTCCAGACGTGTGTGTGTGTGTGTGTGTGTGTGTGTGTGTGTGTGTGTGTGTGTGTGTGTGTGTTGTGTGAATGCACACTGACTCGTGGGGGCTCTTACTTAAATTGAGGTCCCCATGAGGAAACAAGCTTAAATCATACAGAATGAGTTTTTTTTTTTTAAAATAGCGCACATCCTACAGATGCTCAATTAGATTGAGATCTGGTAAATTTTGAGGCCAAGTCAACACCTCAACCGCGTTGTTGTGCTCCTCAAACCATTCCTGAACCATTTTTGCTTTGTGGCAGGGCGCATTATCCTGCTGAAAAAGGCCACAGCCACAAGGGAATACCGTTTCCATGTTGGTGCTTTCGGCGGTGGACAGGGGTCAGCATGGGCACCCTGACCGGGAACACTCCACAAGAGCTGCGGTTTTGGAGATGCTCTGACCCAGTCGTCTAGCCATCACAATTTGGAACTTGTCAAACTCCCTCAAATCCTTACACTTGCCCTGTTCTATGTCCTGCTTCTAACACATCGTCTTTGAGGAAAATTATTTTCACTTGCTGCCTAATATATCCCACCCAGGTGCCGTGATGAAGAGATAATCAGTGTTATTCACTTCACCTATCAGTGGTCATAATGTTATGCCTGATCAGTGTGTGGGTATATATGTAAATATATATATACATACACACACATTCACCAGCCACTTTATTAGATACACCTGTTCAGCTGCTTGTTACACACAAATATCTAATCAGCCAATTACATGGCAGTAAATCAATGCATTTAGGCATGTAGACGTGGCTGAGACGATCTGCTGAAGTTCAAACTGAGAAAGGTGATTTAAGTGACTTTGAACATAGCATGATTGATGGTGCCAGACAGTCTGGTATTTCAGAATCTGCTGATCTACTGGGATTTTCATGCACAACCATCTCTAGGGCTAACAGAGAATGATCCAAAAAAGAGAAAATATCCAGTGAGCGGCAGTTTTGTGGGCCTCGTTGATGCCAGAGGTCAGAGGAGAATGGCCAGACTGGTTCGAGCTGCTAAAAAGGCAACAGTAACTCAAATAAACACCTGTTAAAACCAAGGTCTGCAGAAGAGCATCTCTGAACGCACAACTTGTCGAACCTTGAAGCAGATGGGCTAAAGCAGCAGAAGACCACACTGGGTGCCACTCCTGTCAGCTAAGAACAGGAAACTGAGGCTACAATTCACATGGGCTCACCAAAATTGGACAATAGAAGATTGGTAAAACGTTGCCTGGTCTGATGTGTCTCGATTTGTGCTGTGACAGAAAGATGGTAGGGTCAGAATTTGGCGTAAACAACATTAATGCATGGATCCGTCCTGCCTTGTATCAATAGTTCAGGCTGGTGCTGGTGGTGTAATGGATATTTTCTTGGCACACTTTTGCCCCTTAGTACCAGCCAAGCATCGTTTAAACACCACAGCCTACCTGAGTATTTACTACTTCCAGCAGGATAACACGCCACGTCACAAAGCTCAAATCACCTCAAACTGGTTTCTTTAACAAGAGTTCACTATATTAAAATGGCCTCCACAATCCAATAGAGCAGCTTTGGGATGTGGTGGAATGGGAGATTTGCATCATGGATGTGCAGCCGACAAATATGCAGCAACTGCATGATGCTATCATGCCAATGTGTACCAACATTTCTGAGGAATGTTTCCAACACCTTATTGAATCTATGAAGAATTAAGGCAAGTCTGAAGGACAAAGGGGGTCCAGCCCGGTACTAGCAAAGTAACTATAAAGTAGCCAGTAAGTGTATATTCAGTTACAGTCAATACTCAATACAATTAATTAATATATCATGAATCCTTTTAATGTTTGATTGTTTTACTAATGATTTGGTCATTTTGCATTTCTGTGAAAATGACTGAAGAATTACTGATCTTAGCTTGAGCACTGGGTTGCCATCTTGACTGCTTGTAGTCATTGTATTATGGTAGTCTACATTGGCTTTTGCCTGTCTATTTGTTGAGTTATTAGGAAGGATGAGAAATATTTAACCACAATACACAAGGTAAGTGAGATCAGCACTAAGCAATTTAAATTAATAGCGATAAATAGATAAATCATTTAAATTACAAAGTTCCTGTTAAAAATTATTATTGTTGAATAGCTTTGCTAAAGTTTCTGGAGGAATGTACTACAGTCCTTCTGGTGGCTGTTAATCCTGTAAACGGCTTCAAAATCGTTGTTATCAGTGGACTTTAGAACATCTTTTAATGTTTTGAACTGTCTTCAAACAGGCCCATCTTCGCATAGCAGATATATGGACCTTTTTCTTCATGTTTCACCTTACCCTAAGGTATGAACCTTTTACTATTTCTATCGTTTATTTTTTTTAAATGAATGGGCGACTGTTACATTTATATGCAAGGTTCAAAAACATGGTTTTAAAAGAATAGTTTATGTAAAGTAAATAATAACAGAACTTAGGTTTTGTTTTAATTTACTAATCCTGTAATATAATATATTATAGTATTGATAATAAATATGATGAATATAATACTTGGCAGCACTTTCACCTTAAGATAAACCTTCCTACTTATCTCTACCAATTTATTAATTTATTTTTAAATGTCATGGATTGGTGTAATCTCGTGTGGTAAGGGGATATTAAACTGTTACTATACGGTTTCTGAGAATTCACAAGCCAAGAAGAAGGACATGCTATCTCATGACACAAGAAATTGGTAAACCACAAAACTGTTACTTGCCAACTCTCACAACTTTTTGTATTTATTAAAAGACTTTAATAAAGAGGAAGGTCTTGTTCTTCTACAAGTCATGTTCACATGGGCAAATATAGGACAATAAAGTGTTCCCATTCATAATTTTCTGATCTGGAGAGGTTTTTTATATATATATATATATATATATATATATATATATATATATATATATATATATATATATATATATATATATATATATATATATATATATATATATATATATATAAATGTTCATACTGTATGAACATACAATCCCAAATCAAGAAAAGTTGTGATGTTTTGTAAAATGCAAAGAAGTCAAGAATCTGATTTGTTAATTATCCTTCTACTTTATTTAACTGACAAAAGTACAAAGAAAACATGTCCAATGTTTTCACCGAACTTAATTTTATTTTGTAAATATAAACACATTTTGATTTTGATGGCTGCTACACACTCCAAAAGAAAAATTGGGACAGAGCCTAATTAAAAGTGAAAAGATTAGAATATCCAAGTTAAATTGTTTTGAAACCGTCCACAATAAGGTAAATTGGTAATAGGTGAGGGTATCATGAGTGTAAAATGAGCTTTGCAAGCAAAGATAGGTCATGGCTCATTACTTATATCATGCCAAATATCATGAGAGAATTGTCAAACAATTCAAAAATCACACTTCTCAATGCAAGATTGCAAAAAAATTAGGTCTTTCACCATCTGCCATACATAATATTGTGAAAAGATTCATGGAATCCAGAGACATCTCAGTATATGTAGAGCAAGGCAGGAAGCCTCTGTTGAATGTGTGACCTTTGAGCCCTCAGGTATTGCATAAGAAATCATCATGCTACTCTAAGTACAGCCACATGTGCTCGGGAGTACTTTGGAAAACCATTGTCACTTAACACAGTCTGCCACTGTATCAAGGAATGCTACTTGAATCTCTGTTACGCAATGAGAAAGCTGTACATCAGTTCTATGCAGAGATGGCGCAGAGCTCATCTCAGATTATCCAAACCACAGTAGAAATGTGTGCTGTGGTCAGATGAGTCCACGTTTCAGCTTGTTTTTGGGAAAACCCAACATTGAGTTCTCAGTCCCAAAGATGAAAGGGACCATGCAGACTTTCATCAGCGACAGGTGCAAAAGCAAACATCTGTCATGGTATGAGGGTGCAACCAGTGCAAACGGCATGGGTGACTCGCATGTGTGAAGGTACCACTGATGTGGAGGCACATATTGGGATCGTACAAAGACATTTAATGGCAACAAGATGACATCTTTCCTGGGAAGCAAGACAACATCAGGCATCATGCTAAAACAGAGTGGTCTCTAGACACTCTACACCGTAGACCACAGACTATTGAGCAGCTGTCTTGTATCAGGCGAGATTGGGCAAAAATTCCACTTGCAAGACTTCAGTTAGTATCCTCAATTCCTCTAATTAAAAGAGAAGATGATGTGACACAGTGGTAAACATGTCTGTCTTTTTTTTGGAGTGTGTTGTTTTTCGGGTTGTATTTGTTCACTTCCAAAACCTAATAAGCTACTAAATCACCCAAAAAATTATTATAAATTCAAATAAATTTGATGGCTGTAAAAATTAATCTACATAGCTTATTCTGTTGATCTTTTATTCAAAAAATCTTACCTTTCATTGAAGTAAAATAATTGAAAGTGGGGGAAAATCACAATTATGAAATAAATGTTTTTCTCCAAAACACGTTGGACATTGTGTATTGGCACCCCTAGAATTTTTTATTAGGAGGTATACTCCTATTCATATTTTTTTTTAGTACACCAGGGTGACTAGGAACATGAAATTGTCCAGATATGACTTCTTGTTCCACAGGAGTATAAATATGAGGAAACACAAAGGACAAAATCATCCATCACAATGAGTAAAACCAAATAATATAGTTCTGATGTGCAGCAGAAGATGGTTGAGCTTCACAAAATAGAAAGTGGCTGTAGGAAAATAGCTAAAGCATTGAAAATCCCCATTTCATCAGGGCAATAATTAAACAGGACCAGCTTCTATGGTCAGATGAAACTAAAAAAAGAGCTTTTTGGCAGCAAACCCACCAGATGGGTTTGGTGCCTACAGGGATAAAAAGTACCCCATGCCCACGATTAAATACATAGCTGGATCTGTGATTTTTTTTTTTTTTTTTTGCTGGAGGTCCTGGACATCTTGTTAAGATACATGGCATCATGGTTTCTAGTAAATACCAGCAGATAAAAAAATCAACCTGACCACCTCTGCTAAAAATCTTATGGGCCGTGTTTTTATAACATTTATTTCATAAAGAGATTTCCCCCACATTTTCAATTCTTTTACTTCAATGAAAGGTTAGATTTTTGTGATTTTTTTTTTGTTGAGTAAATGATAAAAAGGATTAACAATGCAGATTTATTTTTTACAGACTGCTTTGTTCATATTTACCAAAGGGGCCAATAATTCTGTCCAGAACTGTATACCCTGCCTATGTAGAACACTTCAAATCAGTCGCTTGAGATTTCATTTATGAGGCCACATTAAGGCACGTTCACACTGATATAGCAGCGACAGACCCCTAGACGTCATTCATGTTCAATTAAAATTGCATATGTGTCGAAAAAACCATTGGGGATGCAGCAAAGTTGAAACGAGTAGGAATGTGTACTTGCATAGAATAGGCAATCTCTAATTAATAGCTGAAAGTGTGAATGCACTTTAGAGGACATGTGCCCATGTAGAGAGCAAAGCAGTGCACTATATATGAATGTTAGAATGGGAAACAAAGGTGATTTAAGAAATTTTGAGCGTGGCATGGTTGTTGGTGCCAGACGGGCCGGTCTGAGTATTTCACAATCTGCTCAGTTACTGGGATTTTCACGCACAACCATTTCTAGAGTTTACAAATAATGGTGTGAAAAGGGAAAAACATACAGTATGCGGCAGTCCTGTGGGCGAAAATGCCTTGTTGATGCTAGAGGTCAGAGGAGAATGGGCCGACTGATTCAAGCTGATAGAAGAGCAACTTTGACTGAAATAACCACTCGTTACAACCGAGGTATGCAGCAAAGCATTTGTGAAGCCACAACACGCACAACCTTGAGGCGGATGGGCTACAACAGCAGAAGACCCCACCGGGTACCACTCATCTCCACTACAAATAGGAAAAAGAGGCTACAATTTGCACGAGCTCACCAAAATTGGACAGTTGAAGACAGGAAAAATGTTGCCTGGTCTGATGAGTCTCGATTTCTGTTGAGACATTCAGATAGTAGAGTCAGAATTTGGCGTAAACAGAATGAGAACATGGATCCATCATGCCTGGTTACCACTGTGCAGGCTGGTGGTGGTGGTGTAATGGTGTGGGGGATGTTTTCTTGGCACACTTTAGGCCCCTTAGTGCCAATTGGGCATCGTTTAAATGCCACGGCCTACCTGAGCATTGTTTCTGACCATGTCCATCCCTTTATGACCACCATGTACCCATCCTCTGATGGCTACTTCCAGCAGGATAATGCACCATGTCACAAAGCTCGAATCATTTCAAATTGGTTTCTTGAACATGACAATGAGTTCACTGTACCAAAATGGCCCCCACAGTCACCAGATCTCAACCCAATAGAGCATCTTTGGGATGTGGTGGAACGGGAGCTTCATGCCCTGGATGTGCATCCCACAAATCTCCATCAACTGCAAGATGCTATCCTATCAATATGGGCCAACATTTCTAAAGAATGCTTTCAGCACCTTGTTGAATCAATGCCACGTAGAATTAAGGCAGTTCTGTAGGCGAAAGGGGGTCAAACACAGTATTAGTATGGTGTTCCTAATAATCCTTTAGGTGAGTGTATATATATACACCCATCAGGCATAACATCATGACCACTGACAGGTGAAGTGAATAACACTGATTATCTCTACATCACAGCACCTGTTAGTGGGTGGGATATATTAGGCAGCAAACATTTTGTCCCCAAAGCTGATGTGTTAGAAGCAGGAAAAATGGGAACTAAGGCAGAATAATGGCAACAAAACCATAAACAACCTTATAGCTCCAGTATGTCTTTAAATGTTTATAAGTTGAAAGAAAGTTGGAGAAAATGAATGGAACCCGACTGTTCCTCTTTTTGCTGAGAGTATTTTTTTATACTTTATTTGGTGTCTGATTAGAAATTATAAAAAAATTGTTATGCTGTGTACAGTACAGTATTTATTATTATAAGTCTTTTAAATTACATATCACCTATTACTGTAGTCAAATAATAATGGTAAACTATTTCTCTTTCTTTGTTTTAGCTTTTGGTTAACAAGCTAATGGTTTGGTTTACTAGCTTAGCATAGTGCTAATTGGTTAAAAGAAGCTCTTTTGATTAACTAGAACAAGATATCACACTACGTTTTTGACATTGGGGAAGAGGGATAGGATTCTGCAGGGGATCTTGTACTTGTCCAGCTGTTTTGAAAGGTCAGCATGTAATGGGGTCAAAGCTGAAATTGTTGTAGCTTGATGCTTTGCTCTATAAAGTACAATGCGCTGGGGAATGTTGAGTCATCAGGGTAAATTTTCAGTCTTCAACACCTCTACACATAACTTTTTATTTCAACACTGTTGAATCCCACCAGAAAGACGCAATGAAAAAATAGCAAACAGCAGATGACATCTTTTCGAAGAAAAGCAAACAGTTTTTGGTGAAGAGCCCACATAACCAATAAAGAGGTTAAACGGCCACTGGTTTTACTGAAATTCATTTTGGGGAAATTTTGCTGAAGAGAGAGAGAGAGACCGAGAGACTGTGGGAGTCAACCTTGACAGCCAAACCACAATGTCCTTACACATTGCAACCCCACCTCTCCAGGGTGTACTCTTCTAAGAATGACAACGGCTATCTGCTGATACCCCCAAAATGCTCTGACACTTGCAGACCCACTTCCTCTAACTCGTTGTCTTAATCAGTGAAGCTTTCCTGCAACAGTTAATCAATTATGTCAAATTTCAACGGCTTTGCTCTGTAACAGTAAGGAAAATGCCATAATTGTGGTTTGCTTTGAGGAGAAGGTGGTATAATGTTATAAAATTTACTACTGAGGTTCATCCTGCTTTTGGTTCACATATGGTTCACATTAGGTTCACATCTGGAATGTTAGATCAGATGGTCCTCTGGCAGCAAAGATCATGAGCATGATTGGGTAATTCAAACTCTGCTCCTTTTACAGTATAAATGACCTCAATCAGCAAATTTTTTTAAAGGTAAAATGTGTAATTTTGGTGTCAAAATAATAGGCACAATTATAAGGTAGCCATTTGTAGGTTAACTCTTTCCCTGCCATTGATAAAATCAACCTCCCGCGGTCGCTCCAAAAGGGAGTCAAGGGAGTTTCAGTAACCAGTCACCTCAGCTTCACCCTTGTCCCGCCTCTTTGCCCATCTTCAGTTATCCGGGAATGACGCACAGTGACGCGCTGCCAAGGTGACAACGGCCGACTTTAGGCTTCAAAACTGCTCTTCAGAAACCTATGGGTGACGTCACGGACACTACGGCCATGTTTTCTTTTACAGTCTATGATCAAAACACAAGTGAAAGTGAAAAATAAACAGAAACAATTAATAGCATATGTAAGCAGATGCATATGTAAAATAATGCGATCATCAACATTAAACAGCATATAAATCAAAACTGCCTAACATTACCAAATGAAATGTCGACCCACGACGAGGTATTGGACTGTGCAAGCTTTGGGGCTGTTGATGGACTCTATCTACTCCATATATGTTTTGATCATCTTTCTGAATCTGATCCAGACATAGTCTTTGACAAAAACGTGATTTTCTTAATGAAACTTACCCATTATAACTCTTTCCGAGCCACTGACAGATTTTCCTGGCTTTCCGTGTTTTCACTGTTATACGTTAGGGGGCGCTATGACACATCTTCTGAAAGAGTACTGAATCTCCTGATCAAAACACATGTGAAGAAGATGCAGAAACAAGCTATATCATATGTAATCAAATGCATGTGTAAAATAACGCAACTCTTTAACATTAAGCATATAAATCAAAACTGCCTAATGTTACTGATATGAAATGTTGACCCAGGACGAGCTATAGGACTGTGAAGCTGTGGGGGTGTTGATGGACTAGGTCTACTTCATCTATGTATTTCTTTCTTTTCATTTTCAGATATGCATACAACAAAATATTCTGTGGGCCATGAACATTTTGTGAAAATGGTCAAAAACACTAGTGGTGGCTGGCAACTTAAAAAAAATAATAATATATTTTTTCTAAAAACCTGGTGGGGAAAGAGTTAAAGTGTTGTTTAAAAAAAGAATGCATTAAGCTAGAATAAAGCAGAGGGTCTGTTATTTCTGTTCATATATTGCATGTTCAGATATTCCTACAACAAACTATTCTGAGGGCCATGACATTTTTGTGAAAATAAGCAAAAATGCTTTTTTCAAAAACGCTGGTAATGAAAGAGTTAATTTACTAGTAAAGTATAAACACTCTGGTTTGTGACATTATCAAAATACTATTAAACCAATAGCAGTCTCAGATAGGGTGTGTTCTGTGGGGGAAAAAACCTGTTTGAAACTGCACTTCACCTTTAATTTGATGCAAATAAAAACAAAGCTGTGAGGGACATATTTAAAGTCTGTTCAGTAGGTCTAATACATTTAGTTTTACAAAGTGACTTGTAATTGATGTTGCATGTGGCACACTCTTTACCTTGAATTTGACTGAAATGAAAACAAAGCTGTGAGGAATAAACACACAGTCTGTTTAGAAAGTCTCAAACATTTCATTTTAGTGTTTGAAAAACATTTTTGTGTCAGTACATTTTGAATGTACTTTATTTCTGTCCTTTACAGCCTTATTTTTCTTTGTGTCAAATTAAATATAGTGTCTACCCAGATTTAGATTAACAGAGTGGGATCTTTTGGCCAATGATTGATTGTGTATACTTGTGTTTGTCAGTGTGTTTGCTGCTGTGCCTCTCTTTAAGCTTAATTTTTGTCAGTTAACGATGTGCCCAGACTAATTACAGCTCAGGTAAACAGTAGTACATCATTATCTCTGTCTAGGGAAGCAGGAAAAGTTTCCAAAATGATAGTGCTTGTGGGCTTTCGACAGACAGCCAATATACCTCACAGCTTCCTTAAGGCCTCTAATCGCACTGCTTTTGTCCTCCAGAAGGTCACAAAAGTGTTAAATACTTCCACACTTTATTATTTTTCATTCTGCTAAAGGTCGATAGCTGAGTATGAATAATACTATCTGAGGCATTTTTAAACCAAGCGATAAGTTAAATGGCAATGGACAGTCAATCACAGACTTGGCTTGGTCTTATACAGTACTTAATGAAGATCTGTCCCCTTTGAGTCCAATAACAATTTTTCTTCCTTCTTCAAGGAACAGAGGGTGAACTTTAGATCTTTCCCACCATCCATCTTGCACGAGTATGAGTTTTCTTCAAAGACATCAAAAACCAGCCCAGTACGTCCTCAGATGAGTGATCTTCCTTAACCTGGCCAGGCTCAACTAGTCTCGGCTCAACCCTGCCTGACCTCACATGCCTTTTTTCACACCAGCTGTCAGCGCACATACAAACGCCCTGCCAGCTTGCTAACATGGGTGTGTGTTCATGTGTGCCATATTGATTTAGATGCGACGAGAGCTAAAACCTCTCCATCCCTTTCATGGGTCAGGGATGTCTCTCATCCATGACCCTGAGAATTTGTCATCTATGCTGCTGCTTCTACTCCCAACCAGTTTGTCATTTAGTTAAGGAAATACAAGTGGTCACGCTTAGTTTGTACCCTGTAATCTTATCTTTAAGAGGCCTGTGTTTAAAGAAAAACTTTAGGAGTTGTGACACCAATCAGACCCACCCAGACACCTCCTGTCTCAGATGCTCTAGTTACAGTAAAGGTGTAATTATGAAGCAAGTTCATTAAACGTTCAAGCAATTGCTAACAATTTAGGTCTTGTTTTCCTATTCACTGGAAACTGCTACTGTATTTTTTTCCCCCTTATTTTATTTTAAATTATGTACTTAACTTTTAATTGAATGCTTAATATGCCAAAAAATGTCTTCGTTAATGTTTCTTGCTTTTTGTCTCTCAATAAATAACATGATAAAGTGAAAGTTTGAAGTGAAGCAAGTACTGGTTGCTCTTTTGCAATAAATTAAAATTAATATGACTGAAGCCTTAAAGATTCAAAAATGATTGTAAAAGTGTCAAAAATTGGTCCATACAAAACATATATGATAGCCTTATTTAAAATTGAAGTTGTTATTCACTGATAATCTGTGTAACGGAAAGTGAGAAATTTTGAAAAAAAAAAAATCTCTTTAACATTAAAGTTCTTATAAAGTTTGACTTTTGAACAGCACATTATATTCGCATGGCTTATCACAGGCCTAAAAAGACTAATTTAAAAAGACTGTGCGATTGTATCCTAGGTGTCAACAAGCAACCAGCGCCTCATATCCGTCATTTCAATATGTCTTGCACACACTGATACAGATACAGTTTCTATTTTTGACCTGCTGTGCTACTTCAAACTTTAGAAAAATCATGATTATGCATGTTTAGTCCTTTTATAGACGTAAATGAGTGTTACATTAAAGCCAGATATGTCTGGTCTCATTACAGATACCTGCCTGATCCACAGTTCTGAAGGAATACAATCTTGAGGCATCACATAAGCTGCATGCAATGAATAAAGAAGAGATGAGCCACTCAACTCTAAAAGGTTTGTCCTTCCATTATTAACTGCACCAATAACTATATATGTGTGTTTGTTTGTAGTCCCCAGATATTTTGTGTTTGAGACCTCTCGTTTAATGTGAGCTGTTCCTTCAGTATTAGCTATTTCATCAAAGCTTGGATGTCATAGTAGTGGCTTGAATCATTGGTAAAAGTCTGACTATTTCTTCACACTGTGGTTCGGAAGAAGGCAGCGACAGTTACTCGTCTGTCAAAATCATATAAATCTTTGGGAGAGACCTTGATGACTGTGCAAACCGTGTCTTGCGGCGCTAGGGCAGCCATTTTGGATCTCGGTCACATACAATTTCATTAATGGGCCACTGTAGGTAATGAAGGATGTGTGAATTCAGAAAGAAGCCAGCTCCCTAAAGCCGGAGAGGGTCTGGCTTGTGGATGGGCCTTCCTGTTTGGTGGTTGTCTCACTACTGACTCTGTGTCCTGTAAGTTAACAGTTTCTATCAGAAAAGAGGATGTTAGACCACAGGGGGGAAGTGTGAAAAGGAACTGTATCATTCGAAAAAAGTGAGGGAGGGGGATTCAAAAAGTGAAGCGCAAGCAGAGTTTAATCGTATGTACAATCATTAAAAGACAGTGAATTGTGAAATTCATTCCAGTATGATAACACACTTGCACCTTATGGTTCCTTTGTGTGTATTATGAAATATTGATGAGCCCATTCATGTACTGTATCATGCAATCGGGCTCTGAGGTTTCTGCAACACTTCCCAAACCTGTGGTCTAACAAACCGATGAAGCAACTATTCATTGATAAACTGTATAATTCTCTCATATTTTGAAAGCAACACTGCAGCTTTTACTTGTGAAACTCTTGTTAGCATTATAACTGTGTGTGCTGTAAGTTTACAATTGGAAACGTCATATTACTATAAAGACACACTTTTGTGTTCTTTAACATTCATTCAGTTGGTATTTTGATTTTATAATCTGACTATAGAATATGATAAAAAGTTGGCTTACATGACCAGCATTTAGGTTATTTTCTTGACTATTTTATTTCCCCCATGATACAGACAATTGTGCACTCTGTGTCACTCACCTACGTGAAGTTGGCTCCCCCGGCAAAATAGTCTCAATCGTTTGTGCCGTAAAATTTTTCGTTTTTTTTGCTGCTTTGGATTTTAAAATATTAAAAGAACATTTATAGGTCATTCTGAGGTCACTTAGCCCCTCACATGCACCAAATTCACCCCAAATAGTCTCAATCGTTTGTGCTGGTTTGTGCATATAAAGTTTCGTTTGTGCTGCTTCCGTTATTAAAATATTACACATAGATGTAATGTCAACGCCAATAATTCATTCTTAGAAAATGATTATAGGAATCAGAAATCACATAGGCTATAGTACCTATTTTAAATCTTTAAGAAAAAGGTTAAAGAAAGGCTATCTTACCAACTTTACCGGCCAAACCAGCACAAACGAAGCACAAACGATTGAGACTATTTTGGGTGAATTTTGAGCATATGGGGGAGCTGAGTGTATTGTTTATCCACTGGAGGCAAGTTGAAGTGAACCCATGTGCAGCTTTATTAAACTCAAACATAAAACAAAGACTTGACTAGATTAAACAAAGACCATGGCATGGCATGGCATGGCATGGCATGGCATGGCATGGCATGGCATGAACAAAGACTCACCAACAGAGGGTTACACAGAACAATACTCGACAAAGACACACGGCAACATGAGGGCTTAAATACACCTGGACTAAGGACAAGACGAGACACACCTGTGAACAATGATTAACCAATGACATGACACAATACACAAGACAAAGGAGCACATGGCAGGATCACATGACAAGACCAACTTAAACACATGAAACATAACCAAAACACCCTGTGACACTGAGTGACCTCAGAATGACCAATAAATATTATTTTAATATTTTAAAAACAGAAGCAGCACAAACGAAAATTGATATGGCACAAACCAGCACAGCACAAACAAACAAGTTTATTTTGGATGAATTTGGAGCATGTGGGGGGGGCGGAGTGACATCATCGCCTATAATTCAATGTATAATATTTTAAAAACGGAAGCAGCAGAAACTAAAATTTTACTGGCACAAGCAAGCACAAACGAAGCACAAACGATTGAGACTATTTTGGGTGAATCTGGAGCGTCTGGGGAGGCTGGTGACGTCATCATCTGTAATTCAGAGTCTAATATTTAAAAAATGGAAGCAGTAGAAACGAAATTATTTACGGCACAAACCAGCACAAAGGGAGCACAAACAATTGAGACTATTTTGGGTGAATCTGGAGCGTGTGGGGAGGCTGGTGACTTCATCATCTGTAATTCAGAGTCTAATATTTAAAAAATGGAAGCAGTAGAAACGGAATTATTTACGGCACAAACCAGCACAAAGGGAGCACAAACAATTAAGACTATTTTGCCGACGTTTTGCATTATTTGTAGCATTACATTTGATTTCTACACTCACCTGGCAGCAACTCAATGCGTTTAGGCATGTAGACGTGGTCAAGATGATCTGCTGAAATTCAAACTGAGAAAAGTGATTTAAGTGACTTTGAACGTGGCATGGTTGTTAGTGCCTAGTGTTGGAGTATTTCAGAAACCGCTGATCTACTGGGATTTTCATTCACAACCATCTCTAGAGTTTAAAGAGAATTGTTTGAAAAAGAGAAAATATCCAGTGAGCGGCAATTTTGTGGGCAAAAATGCCTTGTTGATGTCAGAGGTCAGAGGAGAATGGCCAGACTGGTTCGAGCTGATAGAAAGGCAATAGTAACTCAAATAAGCACTTGTTACAATCGAGGTCTGCAGAAGAGCATTTCTGAACGCACAGCTTGTCGAACCCTGAAGCAGATGGGCTAAAGCAGCAGAAGACCACACCGGGTGCCACTCCTGTCAGCTAAGAACATGAAACTGAGGCTACAATTTACACGGGCTCACCAAAATTGGACAATAGAAGATTGGAAAATGTTGGCTGGTCGGATGAGTCGTTCAGATGGTAGGGTCAGAATTTGGTGTAAACCACCTAAAAGCATGAATCTGTCCTGCCTTGTATCAATGGTTTAGGCTGCTGGTGGTGTAATGGTGTGGGGGAATGTTTTATTGGCACATTTTGGGCCCCTTAGTACCAACTGAGCATCTTTTAAAGGCCCTGATATGCTCACAGTAAAGTTTTTTTTGTTCTCTGCTTTTGGGGTAAAATGAAGATTGAAATACTTGACCAGCAATATACTGTTAATAAACATTCCGCCACCGCCCAGGCTGCTGGGAGTGACGGTTAGATGAATATGTAAATATGTGATGCGCACTTTCCTCTTAACAAAATAAGCACGCAACAAAAATTAAAAAACAGCAAGCATTTTTAAAGAAAGCATAAGAAAAGCATCTGATCATGGCAAGTCATGTTACGTTTTTTATATATAGAACTCTATTCAATATATTAAAGTCAAGCAGCTTTACAGTAATAAATATGAAAAACAGTGTCAGTGTCTCATTTCATCAGAAGTTCAACGGCTCTCCAGTTTGTTCATGTTTTTACTCGTGGAAGTCTGACCTTGATGGATTGAACAGAAGAAATTAACCACCAGAGGAGATTTCCACGTAAAAGAAGGTGGAGCCTAAGCGCACACCTACCTACAGTGTTGGGTGTAACTAGTTACTAAGTAATTAGTTACTGTAATTTAATTACTTTTCCCTTGAAAAGGGATTACTCCTATTTTTTTCTGTAATTTAATTACAGTTACTTCTGATGTAATTGAACTAAATATTGTGTATAGACTGTAGAACAATTATATATAAAACAATAGTGGAATTAACATCAAAATGTAAAGTCTTACTTTAAAATGCATGTTTTTATGTATCCTTCTCACATTTGTAATTCTTTGGTCAGTTAATACGAATAATTTATGTAGTTTTATATTATTTATTTGAATGAATTTAAAGAACCGTTTCATGTCTATCCTTGAATCGCTTAACTAGGTTGATATAGGATTTAGAAAGTAATAAGTAATTAAATACTTTTTGGAGAGAGTAATTTGTACAGTAATCTAATTACACTATTGATGATGTAATTGGTAACTAGTAATTAATTACTTTTTTAGAGTAACTTACCCAACACTGTCTACCTATTATATAATCACCATGGACCAATGGTAGTACGAAGGTGTTTACCACCGGAAAGTTCACTTTGGCAAGCTGTTTCGATCTCCCAAAACGAACTGCAAACGAACATTGTTTTGGACAGATTTTGTTCGAAATGATGTCATATCAGTTCGTTCTTCGATATCGCTTGAAGTATATCGGGGCCTTAATGGCTACTTTCAGCAAGATAATGTGCCATGTCACAAAGCTCAAACTGGTTTCTTGAATATGACAGTGAGTTCACTATACTCAAATGGCTTCTAGTCACCATATCTCAATCCAATAGAGCACCTTTGGGATGTGATGGAACAGGAGATTCACAACTGTGTGATGATGTCATATCAATATGGACTAAAATCTCTGAGGAATGTTTCCAGCACCTTGTTGATGCCATGAAGAATTAAGGCAAATTGCAGTCCAACCCAGTATTAGGAAGGTATATATTAGATGGCCGGTGAGTGTATAAGAGACAATTAACAGTCAATTGGTCATTATTGTTGCAATGCAAAGGAGTTCTTGTTTCAATTTGAAACTGGCTGATTGTATACATTACTGTCCAAAAGTCTAGGTTCAATATGATTTTTTTATGCTTTTGAAGAAGAGTCTTATGTTCCCCATGGCTGCATGAACAGAAATTAATCACCAGTGGAGATTTCCACGTAAAAGAAGGTGGATCCTCCTCGCACACCTACCTATTAGGCACTTACCATGGACTAGTGGTAGTACGAAGGTGTTTACCAGCCGGAGCAAACTTTTCTGGAAAGTTCACTTTGACAAGCAGTTTTGATCTCCCAAAATGAACTGCAAACCAACATCGTTTTGGACTGATTTTGTTCAAAATTATGTCACATCAGTTCGTTTTTTCGATTTCGCTTGAAGTGTATTGGGGCCTTAATGGCTACTTTCAGCAGGATAATGTACCATGTTAGCTCAAATCATCTCAAACTGGTTTCTTGAACATGACAGTGAGTTCACTATACTTAAATGGCCACTAGTCACCATATCTCAATCCAATAGAGCACCTTTGGGATGTGATGGAACAGGAGATTCACATTATAGATTGCAGCTGACAAATCTGTAGCAACTGCGTGATGCTATCATGTCATTATGGACCAAAATCTCTGAGGAATGTTTCCAACACCCTGTTGAATCTATGCAAAAGGGGGTCCAACCCGGTATTAGGAAGGTGTACCTAATAAAGTGTCCAATAAGTGTATAAGAGACAATTAACAGGTCATTATTGTTGCAATGCAGTTTGAAACTGGCTGATTGTATACATTACCATTCAAATGTCTAGGTTCAATATGAAGGTTCAAGTCTTATGTTCCCCATGGCTGCATGTATTAAAAAATACAGTATTATAATATTACAGTAACATTAATATTGTGAAATATTATTACTATTAAAAATAACAGTTTCTTTAAATAAAAAAAGGGCCTTATGTGGACGCCTATAGAACGGTCCAGTGCTGTAAGACCTACTTTACTGTCATGCTGTTGGGAGTTTTTTTATTTTTTTATTTTTTAGGTGTTACAACCTAATATGAGGAACTTCGCCAGAAATATACATTTACCTAAATATACTTTTGGGGCCTGCAGGTGGAGTAGTCGCACCAACTTTGTTAATTCACTTTCTCTTTACTCTTTCTATATGTTTCTCTATCGCCATCTCTCTCACTCTCACTTTCTGTCTCTCTCTGTCAGTCTCTCTGGTCTATAGGGAGTCGGGAGTCTGGAAAACACTGATTCAGCGCTTACACATCCATTCAGTCACTCAGTAACACACACAAACGAAACTGATGCTTTACACACATCAGTGTGAAATCTCCATAAGTCACATAGGGACTCATAACACAGCACTGATATTCTGTCATTTACATTACAGTGCCAGCTTCTATAAGATCTGTCCTCACTTGGCCTCATGTGATATTATATCTTAAACAGTTTCATTAACGCTGCCAAAGCAACCATGTGTGAAATATAGGATGGATAAATAAAGTAGAGCTGATGTCAGTTGTCAGTTTGTTGACGCATTGCTTTATTGTACATGTTAGCAGATATTTAGTTGGATATTTAAAGTTGTAAATGTGATTTTGTCTGATTGTAGTAATCATACAGCATGACCTGTGTAGCTTGATTACTGAAACTAATGACTTTTATGAGCTAGTTCTTTTAATAAATAGTTAAAAAAGAAAAAAAAAAGTAACCGATTTGAATCAGTCTGAAACACTGCTCCATATAATTTACATACCCTAATGCTGGTTGTACCCTTCTAACATAAAATACTTTCGTGAAAAGTAATTTTAATACAAACATTTTAATGTTTTATTTCAGTAATTTAACTACACATTTGGATGTTTACACTTCTCTAATGGCCGTTATGGTTACATGACATGCAGTTAAACTAGTAAGTGTATTATTTATTATTGTTTTTTATGTAAAAATTATTTTACCACTGCAGTTCCCTCACAAACCTCAGTTTGGGAAACCCTGCTCTAATGAATTGGAATTGAATTGAACTATTGTATAGAATTTATTCATGAGCTTTTGAATTAGAAATGAATTGAATCATGATGTCTGTGTGATACTTCTGTGATTTACTGTGTACTGTGTGATTTATGTAATTTATTTATTGAAAAACAACAACAACATGGTTTTGCTATGATATGATGTCCATAAAAATATATGATACCATGGCACTGTTATATCCCACTTTATATTAGGTGGCCTTAACTACTATGTACTTGCATCAAAAAATAAGTTAAATACTTATTGTACTTATTGTGTTCAATTTGTATTGCAAAACACTGATATTGATATTGATATTGAGGTGGGATACGGGTAAAGTTAGGGACATGTGTGGTTGTATGGGTCAGTCAGTTTGCCAGCAAGCATTTTAACTTTAGGTGAAAGGGAAGGGTCAACAGTGTAATTATAAATGTAACTCGGAAATTAATTACAGATGTAATTACATGCAGGTACTTTTTAAAATGCAAGTACAATGTAAAAACATGTATGTACACAATAAGTGCATTGTATCAAATTATTAATTTAAATGTTAGTACATACAGTGCATCCGGAAAGTATTCACAGCGCTTCACTTTTTTCACATTTTGCTATGTTACAGCCTTATTCCAAAATTGATTAAATTCATTATTTTCCTCAAAATTCTACAAACAATACCCTATAATGACAACGTGAAAGAAGTTTGTTTAAAAATGTTGCACTTTTTTTAGAAAAAAAATAAAATAAAAAATCACATGTCCATAAGTATTCACAGCTTTTGCCATGAAAATCAAAATTGAGCTCAGGTGCATCCTGTTTCCACTGGTCATCCTTGAGATGTTTCTACAACTTGATTGGAGTACACCTGTGGTAAATTCAGTTGATTGGAGATGATTTGAAAAGGCACACACCTGTCTATATAAGGTCCCACAGTTAACAGTGCATGTCAGAGCCCAGACCAAGCAGGAAGTCCAAGGAATTATCTGTAGACCTCCGAGACAGGATTGAGGCACAGATCTTGGGAAGGGTACAGAAACATTTCTGCAGCATTGAAGGTCCCTATGAGCACAGTGGGCCTCCATCATAAATGGAAGAAGTTTGGAACCACCAGGACTCTTCCTAGAGCAGGCCGCCCGACCAAATTGAGCGATCGGGGGAGAAGGGCCTTAGTCAGCGAGGTGACCATGAACCTGATGGTCACTCTGACAGCTCCAGCATTTCTCTGTGGAGATAGGAGAACCTTCTAGAAGAACAACCATCTCTGCAGCACTCCAACAATCAGGCCTGTATGTGCCAGACGGCACCTGACAGCCCACCTGGAGTTTGACAAAAGGCACCTGAAGGACTCTCAGACCATGAGAAACAAAATTCTCTTGTCTGATGAAACAAAGATTGAACTCTTTGGCTTGAATAATAAGCGTCATGTCTGGAGGAAACCAGGCACCGTTCATCACCTGGCCAATACATCCCTACAGTGAAGCATGGTGGTGGCAGCATCATGCTGTGGGGATGTTTTTCAGCGGCAGGAAATGGGAGACTAGTCAGGATTGAGGGAAAGATGAATGCAGCAATGTACAGAGACATCCTTGATGAAAACCTACTCCAGAGTGCTCTGGACCTCAGATTGGGGCGAAGGTTCATCTTCCAACAGTACAACAACCCTAAGCACACAGCCAAGATAACAAAGGAGTGGCTATGGGACAACTCTGTGAATGTTCTTGAGTGGCCCAGCCAGAGAATAATTGAATCCGATTGAACATCTCTGGAGAGATCTGAAAATGGCTGTGCACTGACGCTTCCCATCCAACCTGATGGAGCTTGAGAGGTCCTGCAAAGAAGAATGGGAGAAACTGCCCAAAAATAGGTGTGCCAAGCTTGTAGCATCATACTCAAAAAGACTTGAGGCTGTAATTGGTGCCAAAGGTGCTTCAACAAAAAATTGAGCAAAGGCTGTGAATACTTATGTACATGTGATTTTTAAGATTTCAAACAAACTTCTTTCACATTGTCATTATGGGGTATTGTTTGTAGAATTTTGAGGAAAAGTATGAATTTAATCCATTTTGGAATAAGGCTGTAACATAACAAAATGTGGAAAAAGTGAAGCGCTGTGAATACTTTCTGGATGCACTGTAGTTAAGGCCACCTAATATAAAGTGCGTTTATGTTTTGAGGCTTGTTATTGTGAGCATATCATACTGATTTGTCTCTGATGAATCTCGCATAACTAGTGAGACGGACTAAATGACAACTAAGATGTGAAAAGGAGTGTGAGAGACACTTTTAAAAAAAAGACAACTAAGCCATCTTTTATAGTGGTAGACTATAATTTCATCTAATGCTGCATCTCAGCCACACCTCATCCCTGCATCACACACACACACACACAGCAGCAGCGAGCATGAATAATGCAGTCAGTGCTGCGTCGACACGCTCATGGCATGTTTTATTCATCACTGCCGGTGATGTCGTAGGCCACAGCTCCGTTGCAACATTGAATTAATCTGAGACGGTCAAGCCTTATCGCTGTATGCCGTGCCAGAGACTGTTAGTTTGACCTCAGAGTCCCTTTGTATCCTTCTCCAGGGAGATTTAGTGTGACTTTAGTGTCCCTTTCAGCATAAAGGATCAGAGGCTTTTGAGGGCAGAGGAGTCACGCATGTATTTGTACAGCAAAGCTCAAAGTCAATATCTGCTGTCAGTCCTCCCAAAGTCAATGGCGTGATGGAGAATCTATCGAATTTTCTCTAACTCAGGGGTCAAATCCCAATGGAATATTCTGGAATACTGAAGACACAGAAGGTGAAGCTGACTCACTAGTCGAGTAATCTGCACCCTTAAAAAAAAATCCACCATCATTGGTGGACAACATACATTGTCTCTATGAATGTTTATTTGTTAAGTTGGCCTAAATAAATTAATAATTATACTTAGTTACCGATGTGGTAATCACAACTCAGTGTAATATTATTTTAGCATAAATAAGGTTAAGGTTAAGCTCCTAAGCTCCTAAAAGTTTTTTTAATTTAGTATTTTTTTTCATGTCATTACATTGTTTAAAGCATAATTTTTTTTGTTAAATTTGGAATTTTTCTTTAAAAAAAAATATATATTATATTCATATGTTATGCTATGTCCTCGTAGGTGGAAATATTTATAAAAAATAAAATGACATGAAATGACATGACATGTATAGGCAAAAACAATGGGATTTTTTTTTCAGTTTCAGGATTTTTAACCAAACTTTGTTTAAAGATGATTCTCAATTTTGTTATGAAAGATATAACGGAATGAATTTATATACCATTTTACTTTATGCAATATGTGGGTAAAAAGGCCATACATTCAATGCAATGTATCTATACACTGTCTCTAATTTGCATAATAATGTGTTCTTGGAGCAACATAATGACAAAAGAAGTGTAATAATGTGAGTAATAGTTAGCAACATTTTCATAAAAATATCTATTATTTTATAGGAATATTGATGTAATTTCTATTCCTATTCACTTGTTGTGTCTCCTAAAATGTCTCTACAGTGGACATGTATGAAATAAATGCCCTGTTTTGTACCAGAAAGTCATATTATGATTAGAAACGCCATAACATTTTCCTAAGATGTTGATTTATAACAATTTTAAAATTTGTCAGATTTAAAGGTTAATTACAGATTATTACAAAATATTATCATATTTCCATAAGAGTGCCAAATTTGATCATTCAGTCATTTTTGAAATCCAAGGAGAAGTTGTTGTCCTGGTGAAACCTCAAAAGAAATGGTTTCTCTGAAAAGCCCTGAATGCGCTCTTTACAGGACTTCCAGACTTAAAACTGTGACGTATGGAATTCACTAAAATATAATGTCCTTTTACGTGGACAGTGGCATTAAATCTATTCCACAGAATTCTGCAGATTTTCCCCTCACAAAATATGTGTAGATCATGGACCAAGTAATCATGCCAAAAAGTGCTAACATTTTTTATCCAACAAATTACCTCTTTTATTTATTTATTTACCTGTATTATTGAGGCATAAACAGAGTGAAAGCTAAAGAAGTCATAACATGTCTGCATTTAGTTCAACTGACCACTAGAAAACTAACAACCATCTCCGGCTTAATATTTTGTACACTCTGCATCTGCATGACTGGTTTCAAAATAAACACTTTTTCCTTGTTTAAAAACAGAACACAGCTTCCAGTGGCACTGCTTTGGCTTTAAAGGTTGACAAAAAGGAAATTTATTACATGACAGTTTGTCTATCCCATCATGCACTGCTCTCTGCTGTGATTAATGGTGACATGGATGAGTTCACACCAATAGGGCAGCAACAGGTGTCTAGACTTTGGTGTGTGTGTGTGTGTGAGCATGTACAGATGCACAGAGAGATGCTCCCTTACACGCAATCACTCCGAGTGTTCTGCCTGATCTCATTTAAATGACGACAGCAGTGTTGTTATTTTGCATTATGTAACATGCAAGTAGTTTGTTTATATACAACAAATGCTGCCAACGATCCTTGACCTCCACTCTTAACCGCCACACTGGAAATAAAAACAAACCAAAAATCAGGGACATCTAAACTCGTACAAAACATCAAAGTGTAGTTTCTGTTTTGAATGATCAAGTATGTTTAAAAAAGGTCAAAGGTCAAAAACTAGACCCCAAATGTTTTGTGATGGATGGATGGATGGATGGATGGACGGTGATCACATGATACAGCTGTCTTTAACCATGCCACTGTAAGAAATTATATTGTTTAGTACTGTAATTGTTTTCAAGTATCAAACTAATCATCATAATGGTGATTAGTGTTCCATTTGCTTAGGATCTTGGACATTGTATATTCATATTTCCATAAACTGCGTAGGAGACTGGCACAGATTAGACTAAATTGTTGAATAAAGTCAATATTTTTGTTTGTTTTTGCACTCAAAAAGTATTCTCCTCGCTTCGTAAAATTAAGGTTGAACCACTGGAGTCACTTGGACTATTTTAACGATGTTTTTACTACCTTTCTGGACCTTGAAAGTGTTAATTAAATAGCTGTCTATGGAGGGAGCTCTCGGATTTCAAAAGTTTCAGGAAGTTGTATTTCAAAGATGAACGAAGGTCTTACAGGTTTGGAACGAAAAGAGGGCAAGTAATTAATTACAGAATTTACATTTTTGGGCGAACTTACCCTTTAAGCTTTTAAAAAAGATGCTGCAGAGTGTGATGTCATTTTGCAACTGTTCCAGTGTCTGATGAATTGTTTCCTGCTCAAAAGATTGTGTGACCGTGGCTTTAGTCTGGGTCATACGGGGTCTGTTATTGTTCTTGACAGCTTGAATCTGTACTAGCACCTGTGAGAGAGAGTTCAGTTTGTACACGAGTCATTATTCACCTCAGATCATAACATTGCTTTCTTAGCAAAGTCTCTACACTCAACTGTCATTTGGCCTACTGTAAACTCTCAACTCTCACCTACATGGGCACAGCATGTTTGTGTAGAGTTTAGATTACTGGCGGTGTTGATATATTGTTTGTAAAGCCGGAAACTTAAACAAAGTGATAGTGAATATAGGTCACAAATGAGGTGTGTTTGTTTTGATAACAAATGAGGGTTAATGGAACCACAAAGCCGAAAGCCTGTGTTTACAGTACAAACATCTTCGGTGAATCAGACGGAAGATATTTTCTGTTTATTTCAGTAATGAGTAACTTATGAGTTTATCTGACAACAGTAGCGACAGACCGCGTTTTTACAGATGCATGAGTGGACAGCCAAATGAGGGAGATGAGCAGTGAAAAGTAGGAAAGGTGAAAGGGCCAGCAGATAAAAATAAATAAACAAAGCCACCTGCTGAAAAAAGATTCTCTGTTTTTGAGTCATATTTTTAGATTACACAATCTGTTTAAAAGGCATAATCACCTTACCAAGCTTCCTTTCAGGGTCAGTCAGTAACACAACCATGTGTCATTTCTCACACAGGATTAGATATACGAAACATTAATTTGCAGCGTTGTACCGTTACTAGCTTGTGCCTGTGATTATATAAAAAAAATTTTTTTAGGTGATATTCAACAACATTTCACAGACATTGTTGATCGTTTGATCCTGGTATTAAGTAAGTGTTTCAAAAGATACACACTCTTTTGATATAATAAAAACATATTGAAAATATTTGCCTGTTTCTTTGTTTATACATACAGTAGGTATTTGTATGGAACATTTAAATAAAAACATATTGACAGAATCTAAAATGTAAGTAGTATTATGTATTTACAGATACAGAAATGTAAAATATTTACAAATCCTTATATATATATTATAATATATAATATAATATCAGCACCATATCGGCACTGTTTTAGATATATTTTAGATCCTTTAACCTTGTTCACAAGCCTATCACCACTGTTCAACTACATATAAAATACAAAGCAGGAAAAAATTTACATCAAATTTTAGTTACAATATACCATTAGATAATACATGTATACAGTGTAAAGGTAAAAAAGACAAGTTTAAATCACAATAATTTATTCCAAAAATAGTTGTCCTCCTCTGGTAGCATACAATAGTTGGTAACGCTTTAGATTACAGCCCAGAAAGTACTGCGTAAGTCAAGCGAATTTACAGCGTAACTTTCGGTAATTAATTATAAAGTAAGTACGTATAGGTATAAGGGAACAATATGTAATATTTGGGGAATAAAGGGGTAACTATCTGGAAAATTAACAAAAGTAAGTATTTTTTAATTAAGGGGTGTAGTTACAGGATAATTGGTGCTTGTTATTCCATGTAGTTACAGGGTAAGTATGAATCTGTGGCTGTAAATTAAAGTGGTGTTTGTTACCCTCTTGTTTTATGTAGTTACAGGGTAAGTATGAATCTGCGGGCTGTACATTAAAGTGGTGTTTGTTCCCCTCTTGTTTTATGTAGTTACAGGGTAAGTATGAATCTGCGGCTGTAAATTAAAGTGGTGTTTGTTCCCCTCGTTTCATGTAGTTACAGGTTAAGTACAATAAAAAACACGTACAAAATCTGAAACACTGAAAATCTGAAATCACTCGGAAACATTTATTTGAAACTTAATTAAAAACAGATTTACGACACTTCTTATTCATTATTTTAAATAAAATTTCATTTCAAATAATAACGTCCTGACAGAAAGAGCCACGTTTTGTCCCTTTTTTATTTCTCTTGCTTGGCTTCTCCTCCTCTTGTTCCTCTTCTTTTTCATTATTTCCACAGATGGATCTTAAGAGGAATCCCATGTCTTTTGATATTCTGTATTATTATTTATTTTAAAAAAGAAATGCTCTCATAATTGACTTATCTTTTCACTTCCGACCAGCTGTTACCAGCGTGTGCAATATGAGTAAAGAGCAACGTAAAGCTTCAAGAATTCATGACGTTCTTGCACGAGTTTCATCTGAAAGAACTGAGAACTGGCGTCTCTGTCTTCTAGTCTTGTTTGTTTCTCATTGCTCTTATCATATATTATGTTATTGTTTGTATACTGTTGTGAGCATTAATTAAAAAAATAAAAACGGACGGCATCTGACATCCGCATGACCAGAGTTTCTCGGCGTGCTCACGTCATGCTTCAAGTTACGTCAAGCGTGAACTCAACCCTCTCATGTGCGTACAGATGACTGCTGGTCGGAAGCAATAGTCTACAGTTTAAAAAGTTTAAAATATTGGTATTTTTCCTACAAACACTTATCGTTTCACTTCAGACGACATTGATTCATCCATTGGGATCGTGTGGATTACTGTAGTTATTGCTGTATGTGCTGTTTGATGCTTCAACTTTTAGGAACCCACATTTTTTACCCAGAGTTTTTTATTAGCAGAGATTATTTATTTGTTTATTCATCTGAAGAAAGAAAGTTGTATACATCTCGGATGGCATGAGGGTAAAAGACGAGTTAACAGTGAGGACATTTCTGCGTGTACTGTATTTTCTTTAAATACATAATACAGAATAGCTAGAGACATGGGAATCCTTCTTAAGATTCATCTGTGGCAAGGACGAAAAAAAAGAGGAACAAGAGGAGGATGAGGAGGATGAAGCCAAGCAAGAGAAACGAATAAGAAGTGCTGTAAATCTGTTTTAAAAAAGTTGTTTTTCAAATAAAGATTTCCGAGTGTTTTTATTGTACTTACCCTGTAACTACATGAAACAAGAGGGTAACAAACACCACTTTAATTTACAGCCACAGATTCATACTTACCCTGTAACTACATGAAACAAGAGGGGAACAAACACCACTTTAATTTACAGCCACGTATTCATACTTACCCTGTAACTACATAAAACAAGAGGGTAACAAACACCACTTTAATTTACAGCCGCAGATTCATACTTACCCTGTAACTACATGGAATAACAAGCACCACTTACCCTGTAACTACATGGATAATTACCCCTTAATTAAAAAATACTTACAGTATAAATAATTTGTTAGTTTCCCTGATAGTTACCCCTTTATTCCCGAAATATTACATATTGTTCCCTTATACCTACACATACATACTTTATATTTACACTATAATTACAGAAAGTTACGCTGTAAATTCGTTTTACTTACGCAGTACTTTCCGGGCTGTAATCTAAAATATTACCCAATAGTTTAAGTCAAATTTAAGTTGTTAATTGCTGAATGATCTTATCCTGTTCCAATCTGTGAAGGCGCACATATCTCATTCACATACATACATTACCCAAAACACAGCATGTTGCAAACTGTGAGGAAGCAGGCAAGAACCAAGCATTTGATATCACTGACCTAAGGTAAAACTTTTTGTCGTTATGCTTTTTAAGGGTAATAGAGACAAATGCACACACAATCATATGGATTCTGGCAATTTGAATTACTGTAGGACTACAGTGCACAAATAAAATGGTACTTTTATGATAATTTTATGGTTAATTTGTGTGTATGGTGTTTTTTGTTTTTGGTCAAAGTATATTCAAAACATGGTTAAAAGATTACAGAAATTTTATTCATTGTAAAATTTTTAAGTGTAGTCTTGTTTAAAATTATGGAATAAATAAATAAATGCGACTGAAAACATCTCGATTATCATAAATATAATCATAGGCAAGCGCTTAGTCTTCCCCTGGCCACAGACTGGAGAGCATGGAATTTTCTCACACAAACCTCTGCCTGCTGCTGCTTCTGATTACTTTTAGAGGGAAAAGCTGCCCATAACGACTGGTCTAGAATTAGTTTTCTCTGTAATAATAGCATATTGGCGAAACAGATTTTGGCAAACGCTCCAGTGTGTATCTGTGTTTGTGCTCTGAAGAGCATCAGAGGTTTCTATTTACAATGTGTTTTTGCAGCATTGAGTAATGTAGCCAATCACAAACATATCTGTTGATTTCTTGAACGCAATGGCTAATCAGCAGGGACATGCAGAAAGTTTCTCAGGGGCAGGAGTTCGAATGTAAAAAAGGGCATCTATGGAGTATGGCTGTCACAATATCAATATGGAAACCTTGGGGGAAAAATGTTATCAGTCTTTTGTTTATTTTGTGTTTTGCTTTCTTTTTTTAGGCAATGAATCGCAACATCGCATACGAGACTCGTGGCTTTCTCTTGCTTCTTTGACTGCCTAAGAAATAACCAGGAGAGAGAAAATACTATTATAAGTTCAAAAGTATTATAAATATTTCAAAAGTATTATAAATGAGCTTTAACAACTCAACTAATACCTTAACCTATTAATGTGCATCACCATTTGGAACCCAAATCCAAAAAATTGCATACCCCATTTAAAATACAAAACAATTATAAAAAACAGGGGGAAAAAAACATTTATTTTATAGTATTCTACACAGTGATAAAACATTGCATTCTACATATCAGGCATAACATTATGACGTAGAATTCCTAATATTGTTTTGGTCCCCCTTTTTAGGTGGTACGTGTCAAAGAAGGCCGGCTTGCCTTCTTCATAGTACATCCTGGTGCCATGTATTCCCCAGGTAAGTGACGCACACGCATCCGGCCATCCACGTTATGTAAAAGAAAACATGATTCATCAGACCAGGCCACCTTCTTCCATTGCTCTGTGGTCCAGTTCTGATGCTTAGGGGTCAGCATGGGCACCCTGACTGGTCTGCGGCTATGCAGCCCCATACGCAACAAACTGCGATGCACTGTGTATTCTGACACCTTTCTATCAGAACCAGCATTAACTTTTTGAGCAATCTGAGCTACAGTAGCTTGTCTGTTTGATCGGACCACACGGGCCAACCTTTGCTCCCCATGAGCATCAATGAGCCTTGGCTGCCCATTACCCTGTCGCCGGTTCATCACTGTTCCTTCCTTGGACCACTTTTGATAGATACTGACCACTGCAGACTGGGAACACCCCACAAAAGCTGCAGTTTTGGAGATGCTCTAACCCAGTAGTCTAGCCATCACAACTTGGCCCTTGGTCAAACTCTCTCAAATCCTTTACGCTTGCCCATTTCGGTGTCAAGTATGAATGAAATAAATGACATGTGAGAGTATAGTGCTCCATAATGCTCACATCGCCCTATTCTTGATAAAAATACAACAAAAATATTCCTCTCTAAATATATTTGAAGTAAACATCCATAAGTTTTCATCCGAATGAGCACACTTTTGACTAAAAGCCTCAAGGGATGTAAATATAACAAAACTCAGAAAAAAATGTCAGCAGTTGACAGGTTAATGTGACACTTCCCGTTTCAGGACTAGCAAAATAATTTTAACTTACTCTCTGTATAGTGGCGAAATCTGCTGGATGATGGATGCGGAGGTGGTTTGCCCTCTTATGTGCTTACTGTTGATAGGCAAGTCCTGCAGACTGGGGTGTCTAACAAGTCATATTCTCTGAAAATTTTCTTCTGTTTTATGACAGGTGGCAGCGTTAAGGTGCAATATACCGCCACCTATTCTACTTTGGGATGTCAACCAGGTGCTGGCGCTTGATTATTTGCATGTCATATTATTGTCTCTTTGTTTGGCATATTGGCTTTACTCCTTATATAACATAAAGATAGAGCTTGCTTGCAAACTTGTGTCTGGAAATGTAACTAGCAACTTTGTTGAGTAGGTTACTTACCAAGACATGCCCTCTCGAACCATTTTCAAAACTGCCGATGGTGAGCATATAAAAAATGTCAGAAGCAAGAAGCAATGGTGCGATAAAAATGTGTACTTTGTACAAAACAGTAACGAATCACACAAAAAGTTTCCATGTTTACTTGCTATATTTGAAATCACACAGTAAGCTATGCCAATATCAACGCTAACGCTTTATGGCACCGTTACAGATGTCACATCGTTATGGTAATGACGTTCCAGACTGTCTAATGTTATTTATAAAGAGGGGAATTATCCGAATTTAGTTTGGAGTTATTAATATTTGTTACTGTTTTGTACACATTCTTATATTAATTTAAATTATAAATCAAATGCATTTTATTGACCACAATATTGTTGTTGTTAAATATTGCGAGAAAAAGGGCAGGGACTCAAACCCCCCCAAAATCCCCCCACCCCCCATGTGTTTAAGTTAGATCAATTAAAATGAGTGACAGCTTTCAATAGGGAAGCTTGATTTTCATTTTAGATGCTGTCAATAAATCTAAATTGTATGCTTTAGTTTTTATGCAAACATAATTAAATGTATATATGCGTGTAATTTTACGTAAAAATCCATGAATGGTAATCATTGAAAATACTGAGGTCTTACTTGCATCACTACATTTTTTTATTTAGTGCCCTTCTTTCTGTTTGTGTACATGATAGCTCCGTTTTCTCTCTTACTTACAGACTTGTCTTTGTCCGGCCATTGTAAAAACCCATAATTCTCTTTCTGCCTTTGTGGCGTATGAAGAGGCCTCCATCATTGTCTCTCATTGCACATGAGCCTCAAGTGCTCCCCATGAGAAAGCCTGAACACTCAAGTATGTCACGGTCTCTTTGAAATCAGGCAATGAAGGATCTTCTCAAGCTTTTAACGTTCTTCAGGCAGGTCGGACAGAAACAACACCAGACTGTTTCCTTTGAAGGTGGATTCTTTACCTGAGTCAGTGGTTTCCAAGGCAGCCAAGATATCATCCGTAGCATGAATAGATGGAGGACAGTTACTTAGTCTGAATAGTACAGCGTGTTTCATTTCAGCTTGTTATCTGGCATTATGAATGAGTGTGCATTAGTCTGGAGGGCTGTGTCCTGAACAGAGCTGCTAAGATGAATCATGAGTCTCAACAGTTTTCTAAAAGCCGTTGTGACTGCTTTGTCTATTTGCATAACATGCATAATTCATTAGAATACATTTGCTCCCAAAAGGGCAAAAATTAATTAATCATTGAATGAATGCAAAAAAAATAAACAAAACAATACCTTCAGTAATTATATATATTTTACTCCAGAGAATATTTTTCTGTGGGTGTCAATTTCTGTGTAGACACTGCTATTACAGTACTACTGATACTGCCCAGGAAAAAAGATACAGTTCACTGAACACATATTGACGGACATAATAATTATATAATAAAATAATAAATATAATTATAATTATATAATTATATAATAAATGGAATATACATAAAAAACACATACAATTTTGACTAGGTATGTATTGACTATCTGTCTATCTATAGATAGATAGATAGATAGATAAATAGATAGATAGATAAATAGATAGATGCAGGAAGGTTTCTTCAAGTGTCTTGGAGACGTTGCCACAGTTCTTCTGGATTTAGTCTGTCTCAGTTTTTTCTGTTTCTTCATGTAATCACAGACAGACTCGATGATGGTGAGATCAGATCATACCGGCTGCTATCAGACTTCTTGTGCATAAAAAAAAATTAAAAAATCTCACTGGATTATTACAATTAATTGCAAAAGGAATGTTTGGAAATGTAAACTGATATTTCCTACTGACACACTACAGTAAAAGATATAAATAACTGGCTTAAAAAAATTTTTTTCGTGTGAAAATACCAACGTGCCTAAGACTTTTGCACAGTACTGTGTATATATATATATATATATATATATATACACTCACCTAAAGGATTATTAGGAACACCTGTTCAATTTCTCATTAATGCAATTATCTAATCAACCAATCACATGGCAGTTGCTTCCATGCATTTAGGGGTGTGGTCCTGGTCAAGACAATCTCCTGAACTCCAAACTGAATGTCAGAATGGGAAAGAAAGGTGATTTAAGCAATTTTGAGCGTGGCATGGTTGTTGGTGCCAGACTGGCCGGTCTGAGTATTTCACAATCTGCTCAGTTACTGGGATTTTCACGCACAACCATTTCTAGAGTTTACAAAGAATGGTGTGAAAAGGGAAAAACATCCAGTATGCGGCAGTCCTGTGGGCGAAAATGCCTTGTTGATGCTAGAGGTCAGAGGAGAATGGGCCGACTGATTCAAGCTGATAGAAGACCAACTTTGACTGAAATAACCACTCGCACAACCTTGAGGCGGATGGGCTACAACAGCAGAAGACCCCACCGGGTACCACTTATCTCCACTACAAATAGGAAAAAGAGGCTACAATTTGCACGAGCTCACCAAAATTGGACAGTTGAAGACTGGAAAAATGTTGCCTGGTCTGATGAGTCTCGATTTCTGTTGAGACATTCAGATGGTAGAGTCAGAATTTGGCGTAAACAGAATGAGAACATGGATCCATCATGCCTTGTTACCACTGTGCAGGCTGGTGGTGGTGGTGTAATGGTGTGGGGGATGTTTTCTTGGCACACTTTAGAGACAATGAGAAATGTTAACTGGTAATGCATAAATATAGATATTTATGAAAGAACAAGAGCATTCTGATTAGGACTTGATGATTAAACTTCATCCACAGCTGTCTCCCTTAAAAAATCTATATCCTGAGGCATTGAGCCTTATCTAGTACCTGTGGGTGTGTGAAGCAATCATGTTTCACTGCTTTATGTTCTTTATGAGGCAGGAGCACCTGTTACTTTCTGTCTCAGAAAGAACAGGAAGTCCACAACCTCAAAGAGGTCCTTAATGTACTACCAGACATTGTGTTTAATCGTTCTGTGAGTCAAATAGCTCTCTCTTCCTGTACGCATTATATTTGATCAAATTATACTTTTTTGTTTTTTATATATTGATATTATTTATAGTATTTAGTTTAGTGTTTAGTTCACTGCATCTTTACCTCCTGCATTGTGTTTTATGTTAATGCAGGCCAAACACTGTTAGTGCATACAGGTAGCTCAGTATTGCGTCATGGATATTTACTGTGACAGTCCACATTTACACCCAATATCCCTCAGGATTTCTTCCAATCATCCTATAAAGCTCTTTTTAAATCAGGTGGTAGCCCTTAGAAAGACAGAGAGAGTGACAAGGAAATGGTTCTCCCACTTAATTGGTGTGAAAGCTTTATGATGGTGCAGATAAGATCATGCCTCCACTCACCCATTTTCCCCCATCGGCACTGGAGCATTTGAGGCACATTTGAAAGCCATTCTGAGAAGGGTCAGGAAACAGGGCCTCTCTCACCACTGCAGATTTAAGAGCGTCCTGAAGCCTCAGAACCCTCTCGTTCCTGGAATAACAGCCGGTCATCAAAGTGTGAGGCCTAAACATGTGCAACGGATAGAGAGACGGAGATGAAATGAGGGGGGGAGCTGTCACTTTAAAACGCCGTAACCTTTATGTTCATACAGAGGTGGAGGCCGTGAAGAGGGTGAGCAAAAGAGAGAGAGGAACACATTAAAAGATTAATATCCGAGCTGAAAACCAAGGAGCTCCACAAAGGGTTTCCACAGCCCAAAGAACAAGGGCCAGGAGCCCAACAATGAAAAATGTATAAGAGGATACCAACCAATGATCTGAATTTAAGATGAGCCGGCAGAACTCACATGGTATCAATCACACTTTTGGGGGCTTTACTTACCAAAGGTGACCCAGATATTATCATTTTATAGGATCTTATTTTTTCCACAACAAATTAATATATAACATTTGATGTCATTCTGTTGGTTATGATTGCAATAAAATGTATTTGTATAATGACAGATAAACTGTAAACTTGACAATTGTACCTGGCAACTTCCTACATACAAGTGCTACTTTCACAATACAGTTTCACAATAAAACCGCTTCATGATACAAGACCCCTGTCTGGTTCATTTTGTAGGTATTAATAACCAGCTGACTGTACATTATACCTTACATGATGGATATATTGCTATATGTAAATATGTTACAGTAATGTAGCAGTCAACAAACAAATGTATGCAGTATGTCTGCATAATTACATGTACTATCTACAGTAAATATAAAAATGTTGTCTTGGAATATGACGTAAGAGTGCTTTTAAGTACTGTCAATGAAAACCTTATTGAAACATGTTAAAGCTAAGGATGCAACGCAAATCATATAAAAAACACTCATCTTAAAATCTTCAATGCAGAAGGTACTCTACAATCATGTTTAAATCACATTATTATTCTTTCTGAGATAATAAAAACTCAGTTTCCTCAGAGACTTAATCCAACCGGTTAAAAAAATAAATCATACGCATGGTCACATACATAAATCAAAACAAAAACAATGTTGTTGTGTGATCATGACCAAACACGGGGTATCATAAGCCGATATGGGCAGGATTATGCTTCAATCTGAGAAACACACAGTAACACACTAACCCAATAACAAAACACACACACACACACACACCTAGACCTACACTATCTGTTCCCTTCATCCTCCTGTTATTTCAAATAAGCACCCCTGCGGCCTCTGTAACTCCACTTTTGGTCTTGCTTTCACTCTCTGTACTATTTCACTTTCAGCTTCTTATCTGCCCCCCCAAGCCCCCATCTCCCTCTGTCTCTCTCACGTCACTAGACATGGCCTAATTTCTGCCCTCAGCACCCAAACACTTGTCAGCGGAGAAACCAGTAAACAAAATCTGACTGGCCAGTCACCACGCTCCTGTTGGCACTGTTGCTAGGAGACTATCGACCTTTAGATGGCATCTAGACACACATGAAAAAGTGACCTAAAACTCTTCTTGAAAACAGATACAAGATCACTTGGGAAACAGTCATAGTGGCAAAAGAGTTGTGATTTATTATATAATTATGAATCATTAGTGTAATCTCAGACTGTTTACAATCCTTTCTATCCTTGCAATGCATTCTCTTGCTAAGAGTGCAAAAAACAGCACAACTGAAAGCGAAAACCAGACTTGATGTGTCCCATTTTTTATATTTATTTGTTTTCATTTTAATTATTATTATTTTATATATTATATTATAATTATATATTATTATTTTATTACAAAACATTCAAATACAACCCATATTTGGGTTTTATTAAATGTTATTAAATATTAAATGTTTTATTTATTTTATTTATTTTATCATGCTACATTTTTTCTTTTAAATTAAATTCTGCTTACATTTACATTTATGTACCTGCCAAAATAATTTAATATATTATTTTAATTATTGTTTTGGTCCCTACTGACTTTCATTGTATGGAGTAAAATTATAGAAAGATAAAACATTTTCCCCCATACTGTTTAAACGGTAAATGTTGACTTAATATTGGATGTATTAATATTTATTATGTTAATATTTATTACATAAACACACAAATACACAATGTAAGTCATTGCTTAAAGGGATAGCTCACCCAAAAATAAAAATGTTGTCCTTACTTACTCACCCTCAAGTTTCTCCAAACCTGTCTTTAAACCTGAACACAAAAGACAATATTTTAAAGACCACACCAGGCTTTATTCTGTGTCATATCTGGTTGGAATGCACCCGCTGTTACCATTTCAATTTGTCACATGGCTTTATTTATAGCACATAACTTATATAAGACCATAGCATATAGCATTGCATCCTGCAAGGAAGTGGAAATACACATCGGAGATGCAGTGTAATTATAGGCATTGTCTCTCAGAGGGCTGTGCATGTACATGTGTGCACATTCGTGTGATTGATGATCCTATCATGGAACCCCTTTTGCCATTGTCCTGTTTTGCTACTGACTCCAAAGCAACACATTTATCTACCTTTTCACTTTCCTTTTCACAAGGTTAACACATATGTCTTTGTCCAAATACACATGCAGTGCATGTCACACACATTTATTAAAACATAATGTATTATAATCCCATGTCACAATCACAAAAGAACATCCATAAATTATTTACACACAAAGAATCAGGTAGAATCACATTGTAACATTTTCAGTGCTAGTGAATCGGTTGCATTTGCTCTTCAAAGGCTTGTTTATTAATACTAAAAACTATATATTGTGATGATTTATGTTACTAGCTGTAGGCAAGTAGTCAGATATTCCACAAAGGCCATCATTCAGGTCTTTATCTGCCTCCTGATCTACTGTGAGAAAATTCAAACACACCTCTTGAGCCTCAGAATGAAGCCAAGAGGCCTTCCATTCCTCACATCAGTGCTGCTTTTAGATCAATCATAAGTGATTTTTTAAGTTATGCAAAGGAATTGCTCAAGGTAACAGTTTGCCTTAAGACAATTTCTCACTTGTTAAATTATTTGTGGAATTTACAGATATTATATACACCACAGGACATATTCTTGATATTTCATACCTACTGTCTGTCTTTCTCATTGAAATACATTGTGTATGAATGCACATAACTTGTTTAAGAAAAAAGTTAAGCTTAGTTTGTGGAATATTTAGTGTGCACATTTAACTTTAAGCACATCGTGACAGGAGAGGCTATGAGATAAACAGCAAAAATCTTATAAATATATTCGTTTTCTATTAAAATGATCTGAATGTTTACAATCAAATGAGAAGTTTTGTTATTTGCTTGATTTGTTCACTTAAATTGAGTGAGATTTGTGCATAAAAAACTGCAAATATAACTAAATGAACACATTAAAATAAACATGAAATAAAAATTTGAATTTGAATTTTCTAAAATAATCTTATTGAGGTTATTGTGTACAATTCATGTGTGCATATCTTAATTTTTAAAAAAAAATTTGTTATGACCTTATTCTTTTTAATCAAAATGTCATAACTCTTAAGTCTTCTCTCTGGTGACATAAGCCTTCTGAAATCATCTAGTCTGCTTAAACCCAGCATTTTCACAAAATATCTGTCACTACATAGATTAAACCTGGAATTTAATGATACTTCATACAATTTCACTTCTCAAGTAAATGTATCTTTCTATGGCTGTTTAGATATATTTATTGGAAAATAAGACAAGTTACATATCTAAGACAAAAATATAAATTGTCTCAGCTTTGAAATATACTTTTTATAGCATTTCAGAAAACAAATTATATTTTTTGTTGCTTTCTAGCTTTTAATAACAGTTAATTAAGCACTATAATCTGCTACTATATTTGCTTACAACAAAACTATTCGGTTACACTTTAATTCGATGGTCCACTTTAGACAATCTACAGCCTATAAATAACTTTGCAACTATATGTCAACTCTCATTAGAGTATTACTAGACTGTTAGTTGACTGTTAGGTTAGGGTTCAGGTTAATAGAATAATTTGACATGTAGTTGCAAAGTTACTTATAGTCAGTCGAATATCTGTTGGGAGGGTTACCCAACATTCTCATTGATTTAAATTGGACTTACTCAATTTAACAGAGCAGAATATTAACTTAGTATATTTGCCCTGTGAGCAATTTATGTGGCAATGAGATCAAAGGCAGATTAACCGATTTCTTTAGCTGCCAATCCCACTTCCTGTTTGCATTTATTTTATTGCCTCTTTAGAATGTCACCATTACCACTGTTTTATAGATAATAAAACACACCACATGCTTTCCCGTAATAGTCCTTTGGATGGTAGGATGGCATTACAAGAAGGGTACAGGAAATTCATGTAAGACTTTCCACCAATTATGTTAGTACTGTAATACTATAAACTTTTATACTTCGCTTTGATTTTAAAAGAGTCAGGTGATGTGATATAATATGTAGGTGAAAGTTATTGTATTACTGTAAAACAATGATAAAAACCAGCAGTTTCGTTAATGAGTATTTTTTTAATTATGGAGCTTATTGTTTAAAAAAATTGTGATCTTATTTACAGAAATGTTTTAAGTTTTTGATTCTTTTAGCAGAAGCTTTTTCATCTGGACTTGTTTTTCCCTGACTGAAAGCTTACTAAATACATTATAATATACGTTTTTGCATAAAAAAATGACTTGAATTGTGTTTCTCAGCTGTCTGGAGCTTTCTAAGTTGTGCTGACAAAAAAAATAGTCTTTTCTAGGAATACTGCACTTGGCATGGTGCGGAGGAAATAGCAGGTTTTACTCAACAGCCCATGTACATGGACAGAATAGAGCACTATTATTTAGCAGGAAGTAGCAGACCTATTGAACATGCAGAGCTGGGCTTACAGGCTTATCACACACCATCTCTGCCTGGTCAGCAGCCAGAACAAAGTGGTTCATTCAACAATCGTGCAGCCTCTCCAGCAACCCTGCTGAATCAGATTGACGAAGGGTCCTTTATCGCATGCGACATGACTAACCGTTGCAATCGTTCCTCACGTGTGAAGGTTCTATAAATACTTAGGCATTGTGCCCAATTCGGGATTGCCTCTTAGCTGGGTTCTCGATGCCCAATCAAAAACCAGTAAGGGGATCCTAGCATTGTAAACCAATCCTTTTTCACACTGCCATCCTCACAAATTCAATGGGTGCCTAAGGAACACTGTTCGCATCCAGTGATATTGCACCACTTGCTAGATAATTGACCTCTCAGCTTCTAGACTAAAGTGTTTCTACGGGACAGGAAATCTGTGATATAGATTTCAAACTGGATAAAGAAAGTATAAATGATAAATAGTGGAAATAAACCCAATTAAAACCCTGTTAAGAAGTCAGGCCATTATGTATGGTGTTTTATGTCATTATTTACTTTACTGTTCACAAGATCATGATTTTCTGACAAACATTTCAAAAGTTATTAGCAAAAATATATATTTTTATTCCCAGATTTCACAGGTGCCCTCCGATCGTAGGGTTGATGAAGCGTGCCAAGTTTCGTTTCAATAGATCAAGGTTTGACCGACATATAGTATCTAATCTAGTTTTGGGTCAACAGCATTAAATTCACACTGTTGTAACTTTTGAACAAAAAGGAACATCAAACTTCTGTCCAGCCGTTTCTGTGCGACTTGGTCCGGTGGTCATCTTGATCCAATTTTGGTAAGAACTGGGCAAAATTTTAAGGAAGAGTAGTGGAAAAACAGAATACAGTACATTTCAAAATAGTGACTACTGTAATGGGTGGAGTCTTAATGTACCGTAAGATATTGAATGTGATCAGCATGAGGAGAGGAACCAGGTGGACTACAATTTTGTTTCTATGACAAAGGTTTCAAAAGTTATAACATTTTCACATTTAAGGGGTCATGAACTCCATTGTTTTATTGTTTTATAATGTTTCCTGGGGTGCACTTATAATGTTAGTATGATTTTTACATCAAAAATGGTCATAATTTAAAAATAAAAGGCATTTTCCTATCTTGATTTTAGCCCTCTGATTTGAACGCTCTGTTTTAAGGGGCGTGTCTGCTGTGAGACTTTAGTGTAAATGCCCACTGTTGTGATTGGCTAACATCTTTGCATATGAAATAGCTAAGTATTACATGTGGAACTCTCTCAAAAACTTTTAGCACGTCTTTACTATTACAGCTCTCAAGGTTAACTAATCATGAAAAGTGTTGATTATAGCATTATATTTAGATCTATGGCATTATATTTAAATCGTGGCATGAAAGGTTGCAGTGATGAGCATTGTAGCCAATCAGAGTCATGTTGAGCCCATGAATGCAGAGATCTCGTCATTGCAACTCTATTTCTGCACACTAACAAATGCTTTCATAACTAACAGTACAAACACAATGTAAATAAGAGATCTGTTGATTATAACGGGAGTTTTGGCGAGAGTCCAAAACTTAGTCACTGATAAACTCGCACTGTTTGATTGACAGCTCCAGCGATTGTAAAGGGAGCGTTCTTTGATCGCTTTCTATATATAATTTGATTTCCTGACACATAAACAAAGAACATCTGACTGTACATGAATCATTAGAAATCGAATCATTAGAATCATCAGAAATCACTGGTCACAGATCAGGCGTTAGAATTAACACGGTTACTTACATGTTGTCGCAATACTATCGAGTCCATATTGTAAAAGTCTGTTTGCAAAGCCTGCACCAAAATTGCGACTGATTTACCAAAGAATCCACAGTGAAATGTACCAAATACAAAACAAATTATGTTCAACTGAGACATTCACATTGTTGTAAATAAATAACCCCATTCCTAGCCTTAGGATCCTTTGGAAAGTAGTGTTATTTTTAGTCCAGTTAGGACACCCTTACTGTTAAGATAGGAATTAAGAGGGTAAGTAACAGTCAGGCACTGCTAATCAAATGCCTTTGATTAATTGATCATCAGCAAGTGTGATCACTTCAGAAGTCAGAAGTTTTGGCAGTTTGCTGGTCTGGATCATTCAGATGTGTGTTAACACAATGCCAAGGAGGAAAGACATCAGCGATGATCTTAGAAGACATTCAAAATAGACACCAATCTTCCCATGAGTTGACGTCCTAGCAAATTCACCCCAAGATCAGACTGTGTAATGCACAGAAAAATTGCAGACAAACCAAGAACTGCATCTAAGACTCTACAGGCCTCAGTTAACATGTTAAATGTTAACAAGTTCATGACAGTACAATTAGAAAAAGAAGGGTCAAGTATGGCATGTTTGGAACGGTTGACAGGAGAAAGCCTCTTCTCTCAAAAAAAAAAAAAAACATGGTAGCACGGCTTAGGTTTGCAAAGTTACATCTGAACAAACCATAAGACTTCTAGAACAATGTCCTTTGGACAGACAAGACCAAAATGGAAATGTTTGGCCACAATGCACAGCGCCAAGTTTGGTGAAAACCAAAAGAGCATTATCAGCACAAACACCTCATACAAAAAGTCAAGCATGCTGGTGGAGGGGTGATGATTTTGGGCTTGTTTTGTAGCCACAGGACCTGGGCCACTCACAGTCATTGAGTCGATTATGAGCTACTCTGTATACCAAAGTATTCTAGAGTCAAATGTGAGACCATCTGTCCCACAGCTAAAACTTGGCCAAAATAGATAATAATACAAATGTTAATTATCAAAAAGGGCTGTGTCATCAAGACCAAAACAGACGCAGAGGCTTGGCTTGTGTTGCCATGTCAACGCTGGTAAAAGTCAATCAGAGGTATGGCTTGCTAATTGGCCCTGGTGAAGAGGTCGATTATTTCTCTTGTTGGGTGTAATGTGGCATGGTGTTTGTTACGAGCTGCCAGTGACCTTTGGCTTCACCACCCGTCCCACAAAGCAACCTGCATGTCCTAATGCAATTAGTACGATTTTGTAGCTCACTTCTGTGCCGCTTTGTACAAATTAACATCCTTTTTGGCATTTAAATGGCATTATCTTTTCTGTCTAATTAAATCTGAGTCTACTATTTTATCTGAGATGAAAAGCTGAGAGATGCTTTTGGTGCTGAGAGATATTTTGCTCTGTGTATCTTCACAAAACCAAAAGACAAATGTTTTGTTCTGGGATCATTTGATCTAAAAGTAACCATAATTATCTGTTGAGTTGTGCCAAACAATTTATCAATATTTGTAACAATTATTTAACATCTTATTTATTTAAAAAAATTATTTAACAAGATTTATCAGATGAAGTGTATTTTTTATCCTATTTCAGCTTAATATACAGGAACAACTGTAAGACGTGTAAGTTGATTTATCCATGTATTTGTATTACCTCGTAATTTTTAATAAAAATGTCATAACTTGTGAAAACATTTATTTCTAGTAAAAACGAGTTCTCTCTGGTGATGTATGCCATACTTCTCCAATCATTTAGTCCACTTAAACCCCACCCCTCCACAATCGATTTCAAGTATTTTTCAGTACAAGGCCCAGATTCTGATTCATAGAACAACTGATTCATACAACCAAGTCCCCAGTCTACATTTTGTTATTTTGTATTTTTTAATTTTACATTTTGTTTGTTTGATCAATGGCAGATTGAGTTTTTTTGGTTTAAGGTTTGTGAAGTGTTTTTCTAAAATCCTCATTCCATACAAATGAGGTGACCCCATTACAAAGAAACCTTTTTGACAGGAAACACTCATTTTTTTAGGCTTAAAAAAGAGAGGAACAATAAATAAACGGGTAAAGAGGCAAGGTCTGCATTTCTCATGAGGGCTGCTCTCTATTCTCTTTGAAAACTTCAGAATCAGCTGGTCTCCATATCTCCAGAACCTTGTAGTGGTTGAAATGATTGTTATTCTGGAAGAACATCACAGCTGGTTTATCACCAGCACATCCAAAATCAATAAGCCATGACATTGACGGTTGAGCAGATGGACATACTTGGAGGTGAGCCCGAGCAATTTCTGAACCATATGCCAAATTTTTAAATATACGTTATAGCAGTCATGCAACTTGGGAGATAGAGTTAAGTCTATGAAAGTACCCAAGGGTTTGTGACGCCTTTAAGTGGTGACACAAATGCTGGTCAGCTGAGGATGTGGCTGATGTGCTTAGCATATTTTTATTCACTCCATTTGAAAATGTTGAAATCTGAGAACATATTGCTACCATCAGGGCCATAGCTATAAATTATGGGCCCCCTGGCTGTATATTGATCTGGGCCCTTCACATTTTTGTTTGTTATAGTTCAGAAAGGGACATGGCTGTACAGTATACATTGTGTGGTGATGCTAAAGTGTGGGCAAATAGTTTGAATCTTGCTCAAGTCATTCTCACAATATTTCTCAATTTTTTCCTCATTATAATTTTTTTTTGTCTTAACTGTTTTAGCTGGATTATATAAACTGATGTAGTTATATAGCTGTCTCGCACTGTGTCTGAACAAGACACTATGGGGAACCTCTCCAGCATTCAATGAAAAAATGCAGCTCTCGTTTGTACCTTGTGGAGGCGAGGAGGAGACTGAGATCATGAGGTCTCAGGTGGAGCTTGCTGAGGAGTTTGAGAGAGGTATAACCCTTTCATGCTCCTTAGTGGCTACTGGAGAAGGATGTTTTGTCTCTTATATCCTTCAATCCAGCAGGCAGTGCTCTGCTGGCTTTGAGCCATGATGGTCAGGAGATGGCTGAGGAAGGTGAAGAGGTTGAGAGAACTGAGCCTTCTCAGCCTGTCTGCCCAGGGTATGAGGACCTTCTGGAGGTTATGGAGTGTGCCTCGGCTAGTTTAGATCTGTCTTCGAGGCACGAGAAAAACAAAGTCAGTCGTTGTAGCGTTGTTATAACACCTAGTACTCCCCTCGTTTTAGGAACTAGGAACTGTTTTCATTAAAGTCAAGCTTATTGATTTTTTGTATAGTTTTTGGTGAAATAAATTTTATAAGTACTCCCCTTGTTTTAGATGGTGATCATGCTAAGTACTCTGCTCTCCAGAGGTGGGAGTAAGTCACACATGTATAAGTCACAAGTAAAAAAGTCTCAAGTCTTAACCTTCAAGTCTCAAGCAAGTCCAAGTCAATTTTTGTGAGAATCAAGCAAGTCAAGTCAAGTCGTGGCTTGGGTCAAGCAAGTCACTGGTAAGTCATACAAATGTTTGATGAGTTAACTGAATGTATATATTAAAATAAATTAAAACTACAGTAGTCATGGACTATGGGAGTTTTATTTGCAACCAAAAAAATGCAATATGCATTTCTACTCAAAAGGTGTCCACATACAACTGAGTTGTTAATACAATAAAAATAAAAAATAAATAAAAATTAAACCGTGACCATGTGATTGTTATTATTACTAATTAACTTAAGAGAACTCAGATTGTGTTTGTTGCTCACACCCTGACGAAGGCTCATTAGCCGCAACGCATAGGTGTGCAGTAATTGTCACCAGTTTTTAAAATATTAAAGCCATGATGAAATAAAGGCTTTTTATATTTTTTCAATAATATTCAAGTGCCTTGGATTATTGATTTTTATCAGCTCTTAACATGTCCAAACAGGGGCGTAGCCATCATTTCAAAAGTGAGGGGGACAAAATGTCAAGTGTTATACCAGTTTTTTTTCTGACCTTTTTCTAATTGATGGTTTTATTATTAATCTTATTTCTTTTTGCTTAATTGGCTTAATATGCTATTTATGTAAGCTATCTGGGTCTTTTTGACAATAAAGAAATTATCTAAAATGGCATGAGACTTTATGTGGTGGTTGACATTTGCTAGCTCTACAAACAAAAAAATTAATTGGAATGATACTGGTTGTATGTTAGCATGAGAAAAAGTCTGGAACATAATAATGTCATTTTTTAAACAAATGTAATATTACTCACTTTAATAATGTTTTTGTGCAGTATTTTATTTTATTTTTTAAATTTATATAAATTCAATCGATGGGAGACTATAAAAATTACTTTTTGTTATATAATTTGTCAAAAATCAGCTCCAATGCAGAACACACACAGAAATGATGGAGTGACTTTTAACCCAGCCGTCCAATCATAGTGGAGGAGGGGCGGGACAAATACAACACTAACCAACAGCCACATTTTGCTTGTACAATGTCAACAGATGACAACAACAAGCATAAAAACGGAGCAAAATGATTGAAAACAATCAAAAAATTTTTATAAAAACGATACAGAAACAAACTATCTGTGAACTGAGATACTAGTAACACTTACACGGATATTCTGTATATCTCTCCTTTTAGATAGTGGTGATAGGTTGATCATTGATCATTGACCATTGATCATTCCCTTTATAGAAACCTATTTCTGAGACAGTGACACTTGGCCTTAGGGCCTTTTTGACTATTGTCTTTAGAGTAGAGTGTTGCTCGGCTTCCTCTAATCTTTGAGAGTCATTATGCTGAGGCCTGACTCCTCTGAGCTCCACCTATACTGCAGCATCAAGTGGCATACTTTCTGTAAGCCTTCTCAATAGAGCTATCCTTAATATACGGTGTAGTTAGGCCTCCTCTTGTTTCAGAGTCATCTTGCTTGAGGTCTTATCACTCCCTAGAGCTCCCTTTTTATATACAGTGGCACGAGGGCTCTTTATGAGCCTCCTTGGCTGCTGTCTTTGGAGTAGAGTATTGCTAGGCCTCTCATTCTTGAGAGACATTCTTTTGAGGTTTCTGCTCCCCAGACTGGATAGACTTCTTGATGCATCTGTCCCTAAAATAGGATGTAATTAGGCCTTCTCTCATTTCAGAGAGTCATCGTGCTGAGGCCTTCTCTTGTTAGAGCTTCTTATGGCTCGTTTCCACAGAGAGGTAAGGTACAATACGGTATTCAATTATTTCCATTTCGATTGTCAGAAGTTGTGAGTGGTACTAAAATCCCGAACCATACCATACCACTTTTTCGGGACCCTTCTGTCAGGGTACCTAGCACAATAGTCTGGTACCTAAAGGGTGTTGCTAGAACACTGCAGAATGTTGATTGCTTAACAGAGAACCATCACTTACGCAGGCTTTTTCAGCTGTGTTTTTCCTTGCAGCCTGCAGCCGTTGCTCGAACAAAGAGTGTCTTCTTCTTGTGACAAACAGCCACATGCTGAGAAGCAAGAACAAGATCTGCTGTATGTCCCCCATTATTGTTTACTGTGTCGCTGTCTTCTTTGCGCGAGAATGACGTTGATCGCTACACCACGCCTATCCAGTAAGGGTACTGTTGGTGGTAGAAATGCAAGCCGGATCAGGACTGTCCCGCTGGGTCGCGAAGACCATCAGGCTCGGCTATGCGATTCAGTTCGCTCAGGCTCTGATACACTATGGTGGGGCCCATCGCCCCTGTCATGCGTGCGGAGGTCGCTACCCTGCTGGCGAAGGATGCGATCGAGCCTGTCCCTCCAGCCGAAATAAAGTCCGGCTTCTTCAGCCCTTACTTCATTGTAGCCAAGAAAACCGGTGGGTTACGACCAATCCTGGACCTGCGCGTCCTGGACCGATCCCTTCACAGGCTTCCGTTCAGGATGTTACAGCGAAGCGCCTTACTGAATGCGTTCGTCCAGTAGATTGGTTTGCAGCGATCGACCTGAAGGACGCCTACTTCCATATCAGTACTCAGTCCTCCCATTCAGGCTAGCGCTGTCCCCTCACGTCTTTATGAAGATCGTCGAGACAGCCCTTGTGCCACTCAGGCAACACAGGGTTTCGATGACTGGTCTCTGATGACTGGCTGATCGATGACTGGCTGATCCTGAGTCACTCTCGAGAGCAGGTGTGCGAACACAGAGACCTGGTGTTCCGACACTTAGCCCGTCTGGGCCTTCGGGTCAACTGGGAAAAGAGCAAACTCTGCCCAGTGCAGAGGATCTCTTTTCTCGGTATGGAAATTGACTCGTCGCCATGTGCGCGCAGCTTACGATGACTTGCTTCCGTCAAATCGAGAGCAAGAGTGCGGTTCCACTGAAGTTATTTCAGAGGCTCCTGGGGCATATGGCATCTGCAGCTGCGGTAATGCCACTCGGATTGCTTCATATGAGACCGCTTCAGCACCAGCTTTGTGATCGAGTCCCGAGATGGGCATGGCAGTCGGGCACACTCCGGGTCCCAGTGACTCGGGTCTGCCTGCAGACCCTTACCCCATGGTCGAACCTCAGCTTTCTAGAGTTTCCAGGCATATTGTTGTATCAACAGATGCCTCCACCATGGGCTGGGGTGCCATGTGCAATGGACATGCTGCTGCGGGCTCCTGGACAGGACCCCAGCGCCTCCTGCATGTCAATTGCCTAGAGTTGCTGGCAGTACGGTTCGCCCTGCACCGCTTCCGAGCGTTGCTCAAGGGTCAACATGTGCTAGTCCGGTCAGACAACATAGCCACAGTAGTGTATATCAACCACCAGGGTGGTCTACGTTCCCACCGTATGTCTCAACTCGCCCCCCATCTCGTTTTATGGAGTCAGAAGCATCTGAGGTCACTTCGTGCCATCCATGTCTCGGGAGTCCTGAACCGTGCAGCCGACGAGCTATCATGGCTTCAGCCACTTCCTGGGGAATGGAGACTCCATCCCCAGACGGTTCAGCTGGTTTGGGAACAGTTCGGTGACGCACAGGTAGATCTGTTTGCCTCCCACGACTCTTCCCATTGCCGCCTATTTTATTCCCTGACAGAGGACTCCCTCTGCACAGATGCTCTGGCGCACAGCTGGCTGCGGGGCCTCTGCAAGTATGCGTTTCCCCCAATGAGCCTTCTCGCACAGGTTCTGTGCAAGATCAGGGAGGACAAGGAGCAGGTCCTTTTGGTCGCCCCGTATTGGCCCGGCCGGACCTGGTTTTTCGAACTCGTACTCCTTGCAACAACCCCTCCCTGGTCGATTCCTCTGAGGAAGGACCTCCTTTCTCAGAGACGGTGCACCCTTTGGCACCCGCGTCCCGATCTTGGAACCTCCACGTGTGGCTCCTGGATGGGACGCGGCAGGTTTGAGTACCCTACCACCTCAAGTGGTGGCTACCATCACTTCTGCTAGGACCTTGTCTACCAGTGGAACCTGTTCTTCTCGCCAGAAGTCCCCTGGAAATGCCTGATCGGGTCTGTGCTCTCATTCCTCCAAGAAGGGTTGGAACGAAGGCTGTCTCCTTCCACCCTGAAGGTTTATGTGGCTGCTATATCAACCTACCATGACCTTGTGGAGACGAAAAAGGTAAGTCAGCACGACCTGGTCATCAGGTTCCTGAGGGGAGCGAGGAGACTCAATCCTCCTCGCACTCCCCTCGTACCCTCTTGGGACCTCTCAGTAGTCTTAGATGCTCTGCAGAGGGCTCCCTTTGAGCCATTGCAGTCAGTCGAGCTTAAGTTCCTGTCGATGAAGACAGTGCTCCTGATCGCTTTGGCCTCCATCAAGAGGGTAGGGGACCTGCAGGCATTTTCGGTTGATGAAGCGTGCCTGGAATTTGGGCCGGCCAACGTGATCCTGAGACCCCGGCCTGGATATGTGCCTAAGGTTCCCACCACTCCGTTCAGGGACCAGGTGGTCAACCTGCAAGCGCTGCCTTTGGAGGAGGCAGACCCAGCCTTGGCACTGCTCTGTCCAGTACGCGCCCTCCGTACTTACATAGACAGAACACAGTGTTTCAGGACCTCTGACCAGCTCTTTGCCTATTAGGGTGGGAAGCTGAAGGGAAAGGCTCTCTCCCCTCGTTTGAGAGGGTTGGTTTGCAGAGTGCTTCACTCATTGGGGCTATGTACAGCAATACCATCAAGTTGGTACGCTTTCTTGAGCCTCTTTGATGAAGCTGTTCAGCTAGAGCTCTGTGAATAGCTCCTGAGTTGGATGGCCTTCATTTGGCCTCCTTGACAAGCTGATTTCATGTCGAACCTGGTTGGAATTCCCCTTGATATAAAGGGTAATTATGGTGTGTACTCTGCTCTCTAGAGCTCTGTAGAAGAATATCCAGTTGAAGGACTCTCTGTGAGCCTCGTTGATAAACTTACTTCAGGTTGAGTTTGGTTATGTCTCTCTTTATTTTAGAGGGTTTTTAGTACTGGTGTTTAGGTGCTCTATAGGTCCTGGAGAACCTTTATTCAGGCTGAGTAGAGTTACTCCCCTCTCTTGAGGGTTGGTATGCTGAGTCTGGAGGAATCCTAGGTTACTACGTGCAGAGTTTTTTTTTCCAATAATTAAAAATTCAGTTTTTTCAGAATTAAGTTGTAGGAAATTACTAGTCATCCAATTTTTTATATCAGCTATGCATTCCATTAATCTTGTGAATTGGTAAGCTTCATCAGGGCGCAAAGAAATATAGAGCTGAGTATCATCAGCATAACAGTGAAAACTGAAAACCAACCTGAGACGTTTTATTACCTAATTTTGCATTTTGAATTTACTTTGACAAATTCCATTGCTGACTCAAAGTAGTTTATTGAGTATATATAAAATCTAGTTTTAAGGTGATTTTCCTCACAATTTTTGCAGTGACGTGATGTAACACTGAGGATTTAGAGTCCGTTTCACATTTTCAACAATCTTTTCAGTAAATGTTCATATCTGTTAAAATGACTTTGATTTATCTTTCTTACTGGATCCTACATCAATCCTACTGGAATAGTTGTGGACATTCCCTGGATGAAACACCTAGAATCATTCCCACCTTTCACCCTATTAGTGGCGGTCCTGGCTACCATTGTGAACTGCTTTGGGTTTTGTGCAATTTCATGGCTGGTTTGCTGGTTTGCATACACACTTTCCTGGCAGTTGTTTCCTTTTTATGACAGTAAGAACATGTCACACTCCTGGATGTGAATACTGCAAGGATTCCTCACTGAGTTGAATTTACTGCACTAACTCCAAAGGGATGTGACTGGTTCTGGGAGTCAGACTGCCCTCTCTCATCCTTTTCCATTTTTAGACAGATCAGTGTAATAAAGCCTCTTAAAAGCGGAATGAACATGCAACATTTCCGTCCATGTATGACATTAGTTTCCATTCCCCTTTTCCTTGCAGTTAAAGTCATGCTGGATATTTAAACTGAACCAAAGCTGACTGAACAACTTTTCCAATTTTGTTCCCTGTGCCATTTATTTTCACATGCACACACACACACACACGCACGCACGCACGCACACACGCACGCACACACACACAGACACACACACACACACACACACACACACAAACACAAATTATTCTTTGCAGTGTATTTTGGAAAAAGTGTGTGTCTGGCTGTGTAACTATGTGTCTGTGTGGGTTAATATTTATGGCTCTAATTACCCCTTGCTCCACTCATGTTGAGTCTATTTCCTCTCCTTCTCTGTTGTTTGACCAGTCCTCCTCTTTAAAGGTCTCGTCTCTGTGATAATCCAGCCGTGTCAAGACTGCATTCCTATTTGCCCTCCCCAAACAGAGTGTTAGAGTCGCAGTGACACGGTCATCTAAACCACTGAAGGCCGACAAGTGGTTTGACTTTACACAGACTGTTATAAAGCATGTAATGAGAAGGTGCACAGGATCACAGGATGGAAATGGGGGTTAGTCTAGGCAAACACATGTGTCTTTTATAGTTTCAGATGGAAAACTTGAGAGCAAGATTATATGGGATGGTGAACAGTAGTTCATTTATTTGCTAAATCTAGTTAAAATTGAATTACTTTTAGTTTAAGCATTTCTTGATCAGTATTTCTGCATTTAAGAAATGTATTTTCTTGTTAGCATAAAAGCTAGTAAAAACATTTACGTTTACACACATGCAAAAACTGTTTGCCAATGGGATTAAAGATGTATATTTACATTTTAGGCACCTTTACTTGAGTAAGTTCATCATGTTTTAAGGATGTTATTTGTAACTGGCTATTTTTAACTTTTAGTGTAAAACAGGAGTGTATATTTTCTATAAATTTGATGTAAATATATACAATTATGCAGGGAAACAAAAAAAAAAGGACAAGTTCAACGGTTGGTTCAAGTGTGCATAATTGTATCATCTGCTATAGCATTGTTTAGCATTCATCCTATGCCAATGCATTCCACACAGGTTCACTAATTAAAATTAAAATTAATATATATATATATATATATATATATATATATATATATATATATATATATATACACTCACCTAAAGGATTATTAGGAACACCATACTAATGCTGTGTTTGACCCCCTTTCGCCTTCAGAACTGCCTTAATTCTACGTGGCATTGATTCAACAAGGTGCTGAAAGCATTCTTTAGAAATGTTGGCCCATATTGATAGGATAGCATCTTGCAGTTGATGGAGATTTGTGGGATGCACATCCAGGGCACGAAGCTCCCGTTCCACCTCATCCCAAAGATGCTCTATTGGGTTGAGATCTGGTGACTGTGGGGGCCATTTTAGTACAGTGAACTCATTGTCATGTTCAAGAAACCAATTTGAAATGATTCGAGCTTTGTGACATGGTGCATTATCCTGCTGGAAGTAGCCCTCAGAGGATGGGTACATGGTGGTCATAAAGGGATGGACATGGTCAGAAACAATGCTCAGGTAGGCCGTGGCATTTAAACGATGCCCAATTGGCACTAAGGGGCCTAAAGTGTGCCAAGAAAACATCCCCCACACCATTACACCACCACCACCAGCCTGCACAGTGGTAACAAGGCATGATGGATCCATGTTCTCATTCTGTTTACGCCAAATTCTGACTCTACCATCTGAATGTCTCAACAGAAATCGAGACTCATCAGACGAGGCAACATTTTTCCAGTCTTCAACTGTCCAATTTTGGTGAGCTTGTGCAAATTGTAGCCTCTTTTTCCTATTTGTAGTGGAGATGAGTGGTACCCGGTGGGGTCTTCTGCTGTTGTAGCCCATCCGCCTCAAGGTTGTGCGTGTTGTGGCTTCACGAATGCTTTGCTGCATACCTCGGTTGTAACGAGTGGTTATTTCAGTCAAAGTTGCTCTTCTATCAGCTTGAATCAATCGGCCCATTCTCCTCTGACCTCTAGCATCAACAAGGCATTTTCGCCCACAGGACTGCCGCATACTGGATGTTTTTCCCTTTTCACACCATTCTTTGTAAACTCTAGAAATGGTTGTGCGTGAAAATCCCAGTAACTGAGCAGATTGTGAAATACTCAGACCGGCCCGTCTGGCACCAACAACCATGCCACGCTCAAAATTGCTTAAATCACCTTTCTTTCCCATTCTGACATTCAGTTTGGAGTTCAGGAGATTGTCTTGACCAGGACCACACCCCTAAATGCATTGAAGCAACTGCCATGTGATTGGTTGATTAGATAATTGCATTAATGAGAAATTGAACAGGTGTTCCTAATAATCCTTTAGGTGAGTGTATATATAAATATATATATATATATATATATATATATATATATATATATATTTATTTTTTTATTTTTTTGCAATAATCTGAAAACTTTTTATAAATGACTGCTGTGGAAATTATTGATTATTTATTTATTAAATATCTGGGTAACACTTTACTTTATGGTTCAATTCTCACTATTAACTAGTTGCTTATTAGCTTGCATATTACTAGGATGTTGGCTGTTTATTAGTACTTATAAAGCACATATTAATGCCTTATTCTGCATGACTATATTCTGCATCCCTTAATCCTACCCAATACCTAAGCCTAACAATTACCTTACTAACTATTAATAAACAGTAATTAGGATTTTACTTGGGCAAAAGTCAAAGTTAATAAATAGTTCCCTTTCACGAATTGGGATCACTTCTGGGAGCCCCTATCAACTTCGAGATATAGAGAACGGGCCAATGGCCATTGGCGTGCGAGATTTGCATAAACAGGAGGCGAATGCAGCGCACTATTGTCATTCACTTCGGAGCCGAACACGGTGTTGATGAAGGAGACTGTTCCTGCTTCAGCAGAAAGAGAGAGAACGAGAGAAGATGCTTCTTTGAGTGCTGGGAGAGAAGGCACGTTCAGCGGCGGCCGCTAGCTCACTGATACAGTGATAAACTGCTGTTTTTACAGCACTGTTGGTTTGGTGAGGGCGTTCCCAACGGTGAGTGCATACACAGGCTGCACTACTCTCCTGTGTTTTGCCGCGGTCGTTCCTGGGTGCTTCAGCGCATTTAAAAGAGCTTTCTTCTAAAAGAGCAGCGCGGGTGTGACACTGCGTCTTTTTCAAGACGTCATTCCACCCGTGCGTTTCTGGATGCGGTTGTTTCCTGTCCTTTGACGGCCACGATCCCTCTCGCATAAGCATGTTGAGATTGCGTTCGTGGGTGATCCATGTTCTCTCAGGAGAACGGGATCACGTCGGCGCGTTGTTCGTCTCGCCTTCCTCGTGAGGGTTTGAGTGTTCAGCGCGCCGTGTGCCGTCTAGCTGCTGGCTGACAGCGCGGGTTGTCACGGCAACCCAGCGCGTCACTCGGCGCTTTAGATGCGCGGTCGAGACTTAGCCTCAAACGGGGTTGAGTCCCTTCGCCTATTCCCCGATCTAGTTTCTTTTCTGGTGCACCAGAAAGGGACTACTTCGGCTAATAAGCCTTGGTGACCTGAGGATTACAGTGGGGCTTCCCTGCCGAGTACATCTCCGTGGGCCCTCACTCCTCTATCGCATCGCAAGCATGCTGAGACTGTGTTCGTGGGTGGTTCATGTTCTCTCATGAGAGCATGACCACGTTGGCGCGTTGTTCGTCTTGCCTTCTTCATAGGGGCTTGAGTGTTCAGCGCGCCGTGTGCCGTCTCGACGGCCACGCTCAAAGTCTTGCATGCCTGCTGGTAGCTTACAGGTGGGATTGCTGGTTCCAAAAAAATAAAAAAATTAAGTGGACCTAGCGTTTTATCTGGGGCTCTAGCAGAGGACAGATGTCAATCGCTGCATCGGAGAGAGGGCTGTTATAAGCTGGAAATGAAGATGATGCTGAGTTTCCCACTATAATGGTGTGTGCTCATGCTGAATCAGATTCAGACTTGACAGCCATGCTTTCCTGGGTGGCTGAGGCGTAGTGCAACGCGTAAATCGCCTTGCCCGCCCCCTTGCCTTTTTCCCGGATGTGCATTGGAAAGCTTTGGCAGTGTGGAACTATTTGGTGCCAAAATATGGGGTGCCAATGGTGCCATAATCTGGATAAAGTTTTCCTCTCTCTCACTACCCTCATCGGTGAGGTGGCAGTGCCACTGGCAGGCCACCTCCGCCCTGCGCTCTTAGTGCACGAGGGTAGTTCTGAGCTGAGGTTGAGCTGCGCACAGTGACTGATTTACATGTAAAGTCACAGCGCTGGCCCTTGGCCAGACGATGTCCACCCTGGTCCAGAAACACCCTTGGGCTACCTTGCAGGGGTGTGAGACATCGCCAGAGTACGCTCTCTCGATGCTCATATCTCACAAGGTGACCCTTTTCGGCGACACTGTCGGTGACTGTGCAGCAGTCCTCCACAGTGCAAAGCAGATGGAACCCCTCAGTCTGCTCGCCATGGGCATCCCACGATGCCACCCGTCTTGGCTGCCAGTCAGCTGAGACGGGTGACCTGGACTTGGTTGAAGCTGCTCTTCCCCGGAGGAGGGCCGGGTGGAGAATCATTGCTAAATTTTGTTCCGCCACCGGTGTTACAGCCAGTGGTACCCAAATTCTTAAGAGCAGTTCCAATACCTCTGGGTCTCGGGAGTTCAGGAATGGCAGCGTGTGACGCTATGAAGCCGCGCCGCTCTCATTCCCCTCCCCACAAGAGGGCGAGAATGGCAGTGTGCGACGCCGGGGAGCCTCGCCACTCTCATTCCCCTCTTCTCAGCGGTGTGAGGACGGCAATGCGCGACGCTAAGCCTCGCCACTCTTGTTCCCCGCTGAGGAAGGAGGTGAGGTAGGCAGTGTGTGATGCCACAAAGCCTTGCCACTCTCTGCCCCTCCTTCAGTCGCCAGCGGACCGCAGCGTATGGCTTGAGAACGCTACCATGCCTTCTCTCATACCCTCCGTCCAACCATGGGGGCAGGTAGGTGCTGCGTGCGCACTCAGACCCCACTTTAGGATGCTGTGCCTCTTGGGTCGGGTCCCTGCCCTCCACTTCGCTGCCCTACTGCGGGTACGTCTGTGGGGCGGGTGTGTTTATGGTACGGTTTCCGGAAGCCTAGCTAGCACTTCCGGGACGGTCCCGCTGACTCACCTGCACCACCAGGCTCGGCTATGCGATTCAGTTCGCACGGCATCCTCCCTAGTTCTGGGCGTCCACTTCACTGTTGTGTGGAGCTGCGACGCCCATCTTGTGGAAAGAGATCGAAGTCCTACTGGCGAAGGACGCGATTGGAGCCGGTCCCTCCAGCCGACATGAAGTTGGGGTTCTATAACTCCTACTTCATTGTGCCCAAGAAAAGCAGTGGGTTATGACCAATCTTGGACCTGTGAGTCCTGAACCGGGCCCTTCACAAACCGCCCGTTCAGATGTTGACGCAGAAGCGAACTTTCGAGTACATCCGTCCCCAAGATTGGTTTGCAGCGATCGACCTGAAGGTCGTTTCCTTCAGGACTGTCCCTGTTGTGTGAATACAGAGACACGGTGATCAGTCACCTCAGCCTGTTGGGACTTCGGGTCAACTGGGGAAAGAGCAAACTCTGCCCCGTGCAGAGGATCTCTTTTCTCGGTATGGAGCTGGACTTGGTCAATCTGACAGCGCGTCTCACAGAGGAGCGTGTCCAGTCGGTGTTGAACTGCTTGAATTCGTTCAGATGCAGGACAGGGGTACCACTGAAACATTTTCAGAGGCTCCTGGGGCATATGGCATCCGCAGCCGCTGTAACGCCACTCGGATTGCTTCATATGAGACCGCTTCAACGCTGGCTACACGACCGAGTCCTGAGATGGGCGTGGCACAGCGGATCCCTCCGTGTCCCCGTGACTCCGAGGTGCCGCCAAACCTTCAGCCTGTGGTCGGACCCTTCGTTTCTACGGGCAGGAGTTTCCCTAGAACAAGTGTCCAGGCATGTTGTTGTCTCCACGGATGCCTCATCCACCGGCTGGGGTGCCACGTACAACGGGCTTGCAGTTTCGGGTCTGTGGACGGGGCCTCAACTGCAATGGCATATCAATTGCCTCGAGTTGTTAGCAGTTCGTCTTGCGCTGGGCCGCTTCAAAACGCCGCTACTAGGCAAGCACGTTCTGGTCCGTACGGACAACACTGTGGCCGTTGCGTACGTCAACAAACAGGGTGGTCTACGCTCCCGTCGCATGTCTCAACTCGCCCGCCATCTCCTCCTATGGAGTCAGAAGCATCTGAGGTCGCTTCGTGCCATTCACATTCCGGGCCTGCTCAATCGTGCGGCCGACGAGCTCTCACGACAGCGAGTGCTCCCCGGAGAGTGGAGACTCCATCCCCAGGTGGTCCAGCTGATCTGGAGTCGCTTCGGGACCGCACAGATAGACCTGTTTGCCGCCCCGGACACGACCCACTGCCAGTTGTTTTATTCCCTGACCGAGGGGACCCTCGGCTCGGATGCGCTGGCACACAGCTGGCCCCGGGGCCTACGCAAGTATACGTTTCCCCCAGTGAGCCTTCTTGCACAGACTCTGTGCAAGGTCAGGGAGGACGAGGAGCAAGTCCTGTTGGTTGCTCTGTATTGGCCCAACTGGACTTGGTTCTCGCGACAGCACCTCCCTGGCCCATTCCTCTGAGGAAAGACCTCCTGACTCAGAGACGGGGCACCCTATGGCACCCGCGTCCGGTGTCTGGTCCCTGGGCGGGACGCGGAGGTTCTAGGTGGCCTACCACAGGCTGTGGTAGACACCATCACTTCCGCTAGAGCTCCCTCTACGAGGCGCCTCTATGCGTTGAAGTGGAACCTGTTCGTCGACTGGTGTTCTTCTCGCTGAGAAGACCCCCGGAAATGTTCGGTCGGTTCTGTGCTTTCCTTCCTACAGGACGGGTTGAAGCGAAGGCTGTCTCCCTCCACCCTTAAAGTCTATGTTGCCGCTATCGCCGCTAATCATGACATGGTAGGCGGTAAGTCTCTAGGAAAGCACGATCTGATCGTCAGGTTCCTGAGGGGGGCGAGGAGACTAAAACCGCCTCGCTCTCCCTCTATACCCTCTTGGGACTTAACTCTGGTGCTAACCGCATTGCAGATGGCGCCCTTTGAGCCTTTGCAGTCAGTTAAAAATCCTGTCTCTGAAGACAGTACTCCTGACTGCATTGGCCTCTATCAAGAGGGTAGGGGACCTGCAGGCATTTTCGGTCGATGAATCGTGCCTGGAATTCGGGCCCGGTAACTCTCATGTAATCCTGAGACCCCGGCCCGGATATATGCCCAAGGTTCCCACCACTCCCTTCCGGGACCAGGTGGTGAGCCTGCAAGCGCTGCCTTCGGAGGAGGCAGACCCAGCCCTAGCTTTTCTCTGTCTAGTCCACGCTCTGCGGACTTACGTGGACAGAACGCAAAGCTTCAGGACCTCAGAACAGCTCTTCGTCTGTTATGGAGGCCAGCAGAAGGGAAAGGCTGTCTCCAAGCAGAGGATGGCCCACTGGATAGTGGATGCCATCGTCTTGGCGTACCAAACCCAAGACGTGCCCTGCCCGCTCGGGTTAAGAGCCCACTCCACTAGGGGTGTAGCTTCTTCCTGGGCGTTGGCTCGTGGCGCCTCGCTGACAGATATTGTAGAGCTGCGGGCTGGGCGACACCTAACACGTTCGCTAGATTTTATAGCCTCCGTGTAGAGCCGGTATCTTCCTGTGTGCTCGCTTCCCATAGTCAGTAACACCGAAGTGCCCGTTCTAAGTGTCGGCTTGCTGCGCCACTCCCTTCCCTTTGGAACGGATACGTGCGCTTATATGCTCCAGTCGAGTTCCCCAGAACGGCGAACCCTGTTGAGTCCTCCGCAACCCGCGGCAGTCGGATGTGGCGGAGCGTCCGACGCCAGGTCTAACACTCGTATGCATTGGTGGAACTTGTGTTAGGCTGGGTTCCATATGTTGTGACCCCCACGGCGGTCCCATATATGTATTCTTCCACGGTACGGCGAGCCCGTGTCTTTCCCTCGGCAGAGCTCTCTGCCGTCTCACTTAGGTGTTGTTCCCCCGCCTGTTTGGCCGGGGCCACCCCTGGGACTTCCGTATGTTGCACTGCCCACGGCCAGTCCATACGTGTATTTTCCACATGGTAACTCCCTTCGGGCATGATGTGGCTTCCACAGCGTCCCTCTGGGCACGCTTTCCCAGCGTTATCCAATAGTCTGCTGAAGTGGGTCTTGCGGAACAGCAGTGTGACTTCCCTGCGTGAATTCCCCGCCCGGAACAGACGGGGTCTGAGGGGCTCTCGCTGGGCGCTGGAAGTGGTAGCAACTGTGGTGTTTTCCAAAGGGATCCCAATTCGTCGGTGACGTCCGACGTACGTCGAACGTGACCGACTGAAAGGGAACGTCTCGGTTACGTATGGTAACCCTCGTTCCCTGAAGGAGGGAACGGAGACGTACGTCCCGTCGCCACAGTTGCTGTACCATCACTGCATGGCCGAGTCACTAGTTCGGCTCCTCAGTGAAAAACAATAGTGCGCTGCATTCACCTCCTGTTTATACCCGCAGCGCGGGGCGGAGCGCGAGATGCAAATCTCGCACGCCAATGGCCATTGGCCCGTTCTCTATATCTCGAAGTTGATAGGGGCTCCCAGAAGTGATCCCAATTCATCGGTGACGTCCGACGTACGTCTCCGTTCCCTCCTTCAGGGAACGAGGGTTACCATACGTAACCGAGACGTTAATAGTGAGAATTGGACCCTTATCTAAAGTGTGACCAATGATTGCATCGTTGATGAGATGCATGCTGTAAGCTGCGGAGGTTTTCTGTGAGAGCGTAATGAATATACTGTTGCCAGGAATTTTTATGACTATTATGCTGACAAAATGGTCATACAATTGTCATAAGTCATGGACAGAAGCAATGGTGTGCTTTTTCCCCTAATTTCGTTTCAAACAGTGCTCATTATTACTTTACTTTAAGACTCATGGGTATTAATTTAAACCTTAACCTCTTGTATATCATTGTTAGTCTTTCATAAACGTTCTACACTTGCGTGTAAAATCTCATATTGTAAGATATAAACAGAAATTTGAAGCTAACATATCTTTTAAAACCTCACAGGCCAAACGGCCATTGTAGAGAGCAGATTTAGATGAAAAGGATATAGTACATGGAGCACTTTTGAAATCCCTGATTTCAGTAGCGTAGAAGCACAAAGTATTCTCACTTCCAGTAAAATCCCCTCCTAAGCTCTTGGCTGCAAAAGTATCACCATATAAGTACGTTTACCTATTCCTGAAACCTTTCCAGCACAAGAAGAGCAAATAACCATAGCATCAGAGGAGGAAAAGATCCTTTAAGAGGGACAAAGGGATTTGATATTGAACAGCAGCGAGGGGAAACAGAACAGAGTCTCCTTCCTTGGGCCTGTGAATGCAGAATGCTTAATTTCCCATCTTGCCCACATATGGCCAAGTCATATTAACTCTCTCATCATTCCAGCTGCTTTCTGGAATTTTTACTATCGGCATTCCTCTAGTGGTATTGGGTAATTTACAGTAGAGCTGCAGGCCTCTGTGACTCATTCTGTGCCAGCGTTTCCTCAGGAGTATCTGTTGGACAGGTCTCTGATTGAAAATAATTCAATTTCATTTCATTTATTACTAAAAATATTTTCTGTATTTCAGGCATTGCATCTTTCGATGAACCATTCAGTTCACAGCTCTTAATGATGATCATCTGTTGACTGTAAATGACATCACTTGGTTATAAAACCTTTTGAAAGGTTCCCCTTATATAGCAATAGATAATGTTTTATAGGTGTAGCTTGATGTAAAACAATGAATACTGTGTGTCAGTGGCAAGGCCAATCTGGATTAAGACATAATTTTAAAACAATATGAGCAATACTGTCTAAAATGTGTTTTAACACTATATATTCCATTGAATACTGTTATGGTCTCCACAATCTCCCTTTTCAACTTGAATCAATATTTAATGTATATTTATTTATATATTTGGTTGGTAGCCATGCAAGTTGGATGATGTATCCAGCTCATAATTATCACAAAATAAACCAAACGAATGAACCAAATTAACTTTCATCAGGGGTCTCTCCTTAACCACCACCAGTGTGTAGCTTCCACTTGGATGATGTGACAGCAGCCACAGTGAAACGGCGCCAGTGTGCTCACCACACATCAGCTATAGGTGGAGAGGAGAGAGATTGATAGAGCCAGTTCAGTTGATGGGGATTATTAAAAGGCCATGATTGACAAGGGCCAATGGAGGGAATTTGGCCAAGACATCAGGGTTACACCCCTACTCTTTTACAAGAAGTGCCATGGGATCTTTAGGCCCTGTTTACACCTTGTATTAAGAAGCGTTTTTGAAACATTTTGAGCTTGTTCATTTTTGACCACTTCCAGAGGTACTCAAAAACGCATTCAATCGGATTGCTAATACGCACATGTGGTCATATGTGTTCAAAATAACACAAAAGACCATCTACTCTCCGCCTACTGACCTAATGCATTATAGTATATCCTATACATTATAGGAAGCGTGATAGCAAGATGGAATTTAAACTTTGTCGGTTTAGTTTGAAGATGAAAAACGTACCAAGCACAATGTTCTCTCATCACTCCTGATTTCTAACACACACCGTGGTCGAGTTCGCCGTGGTCTTGCAGCTATTATGTTGCCCGTGTGGTTTAATGGATAAGCCGTCTGACTGGTAACCCAAAGGTTGCAGGTTCGAGTCTCAATAAAAAAGCTCATACATTTAACTACACATAGACCCCTCACCTCGAAGAAGTCAGGACAGAAGTGGTCGAAAGTGGAAAAAATTTACATTCAAGTTTATGTCTTCCAACTTCTCTTGATGCTGAGGTTGATTTCCCTTCTTGTAGAGTGCAGCAGCTTTTAAAGATTTTGTATCTTCAGCATCATGGGTGTGTAGAGTTCCAGCCTGTTTACCCTTGTGAAAAGAAGTAACTTTAGCATTCTTTCAAAAAGAGTAGGCCTACTTATTACGGAAATAATCTTTAAAAAAAATATAGGCTACTAATGTGCGAACTGATTGTAATGTTTTCGGACACTTCACATTAATCACAATTAAATTAAAATGTATTACATTTATATTAAAATGTATCCACTCCGAGAGTTGTCATGACTGTAATGCAATTAGCTGAACTTTAGAGTAATTTTTGTTGCACTATTTAGGGGTTTAATGTACTCTCTTTAAATACACTTAAGTGAAATTTTATTTAATTTAATATCATATTATCCGCAAGTACATTTAAAAAAAAATATCTATACTTTTAAGATTTGAAGTACATTACTAGTACACATTCAATACAGTTAAGTGCACTTCTTTTCACAAGGGCATGAATACAGATTTGTAAGAATTAATATGAAATTAATTTGTGTTTGGTTCCAAACAAATCCAAATGTTCTGATCAGTCAAAATCACACAGAACAGAACTAATTATATTAATTATATTAAATAAATAAAAAATGCATTAACAACTAGTTATATTAAATAAATAAAAAATGCATTAACAACGCAAAAATGTTTTTATTTAATTAATCCCACACATTAACATGTTAACTTTGCAGTACTAATATTTACACAGCATGAATGTAAAATTGTTTATGATAACACATTGCAAACTCAGAGCAGTGATCCACAAAATTGAAGTCTACAGTTATTCTGCCTCAAGCTTCGGCTAAACAATGTGACTTCTGATGCTGAAAATGAAAGCCTGAAAGCCTGAGTCTTTGTATAGTTGCTGACTGTGTGTGTGTGTGTGTGTGTGTGCATGTGTGTTCACTCAACCCATAACCCATCTATTAAAACAAGCACTAATGAAACCAGATAATGGCTTTAGCAAACTAAGGACCAAACACTCCAAAGTTAATAGGCCATCAGTCAACTTGTACAACTTTATTACACATGGATTTTCAGTAGTTGTGTGTGGTATTTCTGCATGTATGTGGGACATTAGCTCTTTTGCACATTTGCATGTCCTGCTGAGATTGTACCCAACACTTTGTGAAGATATACAACAGCACCTGGGTATTTTTGTGCCTTTTATCAACCAACAATTGGTTTTTCTCAGCTAACCTGACACCATGGCATCATTACTCCTACTTCCACAGTGTTTCTGTTCCCTGTTAGCATGTAACAGAAGCTCACGACCCTGCTTGATCAAAAAGCGACTTCAACAAAAAAAAAAAAAATGTAAACCCAAACCACATGTGAGCCTCTCCCTTGGGTTTCACCCCAATCCTCTCCTCTTCTCTTTGGCTTTGTCTCTCACATGCCCCTTTAGAAAAATGCTGAGGGCTGCAGGGTCAGCAAATTCATTGCAGTGGAGGTGCTGCTAGCGACCACGACCTGTTTGATCTCAGCACCCGGCTTGTCTCTAATAAATTAACCAGCAATCAAGGCTATTTACTTGGGTTGGAGGCTATTTGAGCAGAGATTGTTAAACGGCCCAGTTGTGTCGTTTACGGGGGAAGTGAGAGCTTTTCCCTTCATTTAGGAGAATTCCACCACTTTATGAAATGAAGGGAGCTTTGCAGGGGGGCTTCACTTAAGGTTCCCAATTCTGCACTCCTGCTTGACAAAAGTCAGAGAAGAAAAGCATATTGTGTTTTATATGTATATTGTCAAAGGAAAGGGTTGTAATACTTCAAAGGAGTTGCTTTAAAGGTAAATGGGAAAGTGCTTATTGCAAACAGAAGCCATCATGTAGCGGTCAGGCAAGAGTTGTTTGCCAGAGTGCAAATAAATTCCTGCAGCCTCGTATGAACGGAAGCAATGTTTGTGTAATGTTGACTTTTACTTTTGACTTATTTACATACAACTAAATTTGTATATACTAATTAGATCATACTTTATTAATCTTTGCATTTAGTACACAATATGCAAATACATTTTGATGAAAAGGATATAGATTAAAAGATATACAATTAAAATTCCACAGTAGACTTATGTGGAGTATGTATGTATATATTTATTTCTAATTATATAATTATTAAACATTTTTATTGAATTTTGTAGCATGTCGATAAGTATGTCATGTAATTAAAAGTACACATCTGTACATATATGCTATAATAGTAAAAATACATTATTAGGCTTAGACTTAGACTTCCTTTATTGATCCCCGAGGGGAAATTAAGGTGTTACAGCAGCAACAGAAAATCGAGACAACACGCAAGACAGACAATGCAGTCAATCAATAATCTCAATAATCTGAATATCTATCAATTACAAAATACCATACAACAACCTACTTAAATTAATAAACTCAAAAGCACCTCCATTCACTTACCCACATGTAAGTGAGCTATGTATATCGGCTAAGCACTAGAAAATATTCTTTTTTAAAACAGACTTTTCACACTCTCACTAGTTTACTTCATTTGTTCAACAGTGAATGTACAATACAGGCATTCCAGAATTCTGTAATTTTTTTAATTTTGGGTCCCACTTTATATTAGGTGGCCTTAACTACTCTGTACTTACATCAAAATATAAGTACAATGTACTTATAATAGTTAAGGACACCTAATATAAAGTGGGTCCAAATTTTGTAATAATATTTTTGGAACTAAATAACAATGTCGTGTTAAATTCATAGCTAGCATTTCATATACCCTAACTACACACAATGAAATAATATTTTACGTATATTAAAATATGTTTACATCTGATATATACACACACTCAATACTCTCACATTACATATCATACCTAACTATGCCACTCAACCCCTAGTCCAAGCAAACATTCAATGTAATTATAATTAAATACATGCATATTTTTCCAATTTATTTTAATTTTATTTTAATACATTTTTATTTATTTGATGTATGCAAGGTATTATTAAATCTGTATATTATTTTAAAAATGTAATGTTTCTCTTCACTTCAAAACAGACATAACTCAAAATCTGTCTATTGCAATTGAAAATAAAGGTAGATATTCCAAGGTTAACTGGAGCCATGTTGAAATTATGCAATGAGATAAAGAGGATGGTCATATAGAGTTATGAGAAAGGGTCAAAGGTGATAATCTATGGTGTTAAGGATGTAACATCACACTCTTGAATGGTGAAAAGTCACATCAAAGGGTATTTTACACCTGAGTCACGTCAGCATCAGTCAGAAGGCATCACTCTACTGCCTGTTGGGAAAATTTGTTCATAACCTCCTACTACCTTTGCTTGGAGCGCTTGACTGTAATTTGTATTACAACACTGGTTACTAGGACACCAGAAACTGCTGTCCATGGTACTGCGGCACTTTTGCTAATTAGTGATAAAGACATTTCCTCCCTAAAGACCTGCATACAGGCGGCTTAGCTGAGTGATATAGTTCCCCTTTCATTCACTGCCAAATCAGCGTTTTTTGTGGTCAGGCCTTTGTGGCATACTCATAATAATTCCTTGAAGTCCTTAGTCGACACCTCATTAGCATTATGCTAAGTGTCTGTGGTCAGGCTCACACAGAAATAGTGGTTAGAGATCGACATTAAAGGAGGTCTTTTTTTCTTTGTTTTATTAAACTCATTCACCATGAAACACCTAACTCGATCCAAACGAAGCGAAGAAATTTTATAATCACAGTCTACATGTGTTATGAATTATTCTGCTCATGCACAAGGCCTGTTGTTAGCATGTAGGCTACTATAGTCACGCTGCATAGCATTATCAGTTCCAGTTAAGCGTGGCTTCAGACAACTGCTCCACAGATAATTCTGAGGGGATTTTTGTCAGTTAGATAAGGAGTTTCCCAATAAAAGAACTGTACAAAGATGGCAATATCCGAAATCCTTGACCTCTGGGGACTTTTTTCGGTCCCCAGAAAACAGCTTTTAAATCATACTAAGTAATGTTTTTTGAAAAAAACGTAAAAAATGCAGAAAGTTTTCTATGATGGGTAGGTTTAAGGGTAGGGTTAGGTGCTAGAGTATACAGTTTGTACAATATAAAAATCTATAATATATATTACATCAGAATATGAGCATCAAATTGGACAACTAGGGACTCATCTCAAGATCACTCACTTAACAGTTCATCTATTGCCAAAATTATGAAAAAAAGATCAGTCAAGAATAGAAAATTATTGAAAATATTTAAATCGGGAATGTCAGAATCAGAATGCATAGTTCATGCATTAAAAATCAACACATGTTGAAGGATGTTTACAAACCCGGCAATTGTTTTCAATTGGATTGGCATTTATTCTCTTCAGCATGCAGTGTGGAGTAAGAACAAATGTATACTCAGGTGCGTTATGTATTACATACTTTATCTCTGACAGACAGCTTGTTGAGGCTGCTCAGGCTGCCATTATTAACCTCTTATTGGAAAGCGATGATATCCGGGAGTGTGGGTTTTCCAGGAAATGTGTGAATTCACTGGACCTGGTAAATACTACCGTATGTGCACGTTACTTTTTGAAAGACATCGATGTTGTGATATTCAAATGATGTGGATTTGAAAACAAATGGTTTTTGATGGACATGATAATGTGCGTGAGGGGTGAACTATGTTTGATTTTTGGGTAATTATAAAACATGCTGGAGACGTTCAAAATGCTTTTGCATAGTTCATTATAATTATTTTACTGAAGTTTATTAAGTGGCTTAAATAAATCACATATTACTCATAGACTGACATGTTTGGCTTGTCAAAAATGTTACATTCAGCAGTTGCAAATGCAATAACTTTTGAAAATCAAGTTTTTTACCAGGAAAGGAGTGGTTTTGATACACAAAGGGCCCTATTTTAATGATCTGAGCACATGGTCTGAAGTGCATGGTACAAGTGCACTTAAAACGTGTCCGAATCCACTTTTGCAAGTTAAACAAAAAAAGGGTTGTACCTAGTCTCTTAATGAGTCATAGGTGTGTTTTGGCTGTAGCGTGCAATAAACCAATCAGAGTCTCATCTCCCATTCCCTTTAAAAGACAGTTGCGCTTGCACTATGACGGATTCGCTATTTACATGTTAGAATTTGCTAGCGGAAAGACTGAACGCTTCTCCAGAGAGGAATCCTTTTATTTTTAATATTTAAAAATGTTTGTGTGCTGCTGCACGTCCCTGTTTATGTAATAAGCAGAGTGCATGTGCGTTGTGCACCTGCCTATAGACGCATATTACTAACGCGCCCTTTAAATAAATTTAGACCAGGTTTTTGTTGGTCAATGGGACAGTCGTTTTCAGTTGCCTCAAAATAGCAACGCACCAACAATGCGCCTGAACACACCTCGTTTTCAGACCAGCACGAACAGATGGGCACGAGTGCATTTGCTATTTAAACAACGTGACGCTGGACATGAAAATGATAACTGCGTCGTACTAAACCTGGAAAAAACACTTGCGTCGTGCCTGTCGTCGCATTGCGCCAGGTGTATGATAGGGCCCATAGTTCCCTTTCAGTCGGTCACTTCGACGTACGTCGGAATTGACCGACGAATTGGGGATCATTTTCAGATACCAATCTACTTCGAGTGTATAAAAACGAGCCAATAATGTTGGCATGCGGTCCATGCACCGCCCCGCAACGCGGGTATAAATACGGAAGTGGAATACCGCATCCTCGCTTTCAACTTCGGAGCCGAACAGTTTGTTTACCGAGCTGTTTTCTGCACGAGTGTGTAACCAAGCAACGAGTCTACGGAATCGCTCACTTACCAGTGCGGGTGTGACGGCGCGAATCAGCGAGTAGCCGCTGCAACACTTTCTTTGTTTTTGTTGGTATCGCTGGGCGTTTCCCTCTCTGAGTGCTCACACGCGGGCTTGCACTTCCGCACCGCTGTGAGCTGCGGCCATCTCCCTGAGTGCTTCAGCACTACTAAGAGAGCAGTTTCCACTCCTAAAAGAGCAGCACGGTTTGACCCTGCGTCTTTTTCAAGATGTCATTCAAACCGTGTGTTTCTGGATGCCATCGTTTTCTGTCCCCAGCTGACGGTCATGATCGCTGCCTCACGTGTTTGGGCATTCAGCACGCTGAGGCGGCGTTCGTGAATGACTCATGTTCTCACTGTGGGAACATGACCATCGCAGTACTACTGTCTAGGCTCGAGTACCTCAAAAGGGGTGGAGTCCCATTGCGCATCCCCCGATCTAGTGGTCCTCTCGCTGTAAAGCAGAGGGCTGCTACTTTGGCTGATGCCTTTGGTGGAGACCTGAGGGTGACAGTGAGGGCTTCCCCGACAGGCCAACAAGCCCCTTGGGCCCCTCCCCCCTCCGCTGCGCCGGTAGAGCTTCCGGAAGAGCGACCTGGCCCCAGCCATGGGGGGCCGGCCGTTTCATTTGGAGCTCCAGCTGAGGATATGATTTCGATGGCTGCATCGGAGGATGAGCCAATGGGCTCTGGAGATGAGGATCCGGCTGCGCTGCCCCCTTCGGGTGTGGTAGCATTGCCCGAATCTGATCCAGAGCTTACGGCTATGCTTTCCCGGGCCGCCGCAAGTGTCGGGCTCGAGTGGAACCCTCCACCGTGTCCCGAACCTTCGCGGTTGGACGATTGGTTTCTCGGGACGGCCCGCGCTGGTTCTCAGCGCCCCGCCCCGGTTCCATTCTTCCCGGAAGTGCATCAGGAGCTCACGAAGTCGTGGACAGCACCGTATAGCGCTCGATCCCGATCTAGCGACTCCTCCATCCTCACTACCCTCGATGGTGGCGCAGCTAAGGGGTACACGGCGATTCCCCCAGTCGAGCGGTCCGTGGCCATGCAACTGTGTCCCAGGGCCGCTGCGGACTGACGGGCTAACCCGCGTCTCCCCTCCCGGGCGTGTAAGTTCTCGTCCGGTCTAACGGGCAAGGCTTACACAGCCTGCGGAGAGGCTGCGTCATCTTTGCATGCCATGGCGCTCCTGCAGGTCTATCAGGCCAAAGCGCTAAAGGAACTGCACAAGGGTAGTTTTGACCCAGGGGTTATGCAGGAACTGCACACAGCGACGGACCTCGCCCTCCGGGCGACGAAAATCACTGCGCGCTCCCTGGGCCGATGTCCACCCTGGTGGTCCAGGAACGCCACCTGTGGCTGAACCTGGCAGACATGGTTCGGTTCTTCGACGCCCCTGTCTGTCAGGCTGGCCTTTTCGGCGACGCCATCGAGAGCTTTGCCCAGCAGTTCTCGGTGGCCCAAAAGCAGACGGAGGCAATTAAGAACATTCTGCCCCAGCGACCAGCTGCTGCCTCCACCCCGTCACCAGTCACAGCTCCTCCGCCTGCCCGTCGCCGAGGGCGTCCCCCTGCGTCTGCCTCCGCCCCTGCTAAGCCCAAGCAGCAGCCTCCACCCGGGAAGCAGGGCGCCGGACGCAAAGGGGCCGCCCAGCCCGCTCAGGGTTCCGCCAAACCTTCCAGCAAACGCAAGGGTAAGCGGCCCTGAGACGGGCAGCCCAGGGACGTCAGGAGCTGCTCTGAGGGAGATGGTGTCCGCACCCCTCGGGCTTACCCTTCGGGCTATCCCTGTCGCCTTGCGTCTTTACGAAGGTCGCGGAGGCAGCCATTGTTCCACTCAGAGAACGCGGCGTTCGCATTCTCAACTATCTCGACGACTGGCTCATTCTTGCCCAGTCTCGGGAACAGTTGTGCGAACACAGGGACCTGGTGCTCCGTCACCTCAGCCTGCTTGGGCTTCGGGTCAACCGAGAGAAGAGCAAACTCTGTCCCACGCAGAGGATCTCTTATCTCGGTATGGAACTCGCCTCACAGAGGAGCGAGTCCAGTCAGTGTTGAACTGCTTGAATACGTTCAAGAGCAGGACAGCGGTCCCACTGAAATTCTTTCAGAGGCTCCTGGGGCATATGGCATCTGCAGCCGCGGTAACGCCGCTCGGATTGCTTCATATGAGACCGCTTCAGCACTGGCTTCATGGCCGAGTCCCGAGATGGGCGTGGCAGAGCGGCAAGTATCAGGTTCCAGTTACCCCGTACTGTCGCCAAACCTTCAGCCCGTGGTCAGACCCCTCGTTTCTACGGGCAGGAGTGCCCTTAGAACGGATGTCCAGGCATGCTGTGGTCTTCACGGATGCCTCTTCCACCGGCTGGGGGGCCACGTACAACGGGCATGCAGTCTCGGGTCTGTGGACGGGGCCCCAGCTGCATTGGCATATAAATTGCCTCGAGTTGCTTGCAGTACGTCTTGCTCTAAGCCGCCTCAAAAAGCCGCTTCAGGGCAAGCACGTTCTGGTCCGTACGGACAGTACTGCGGCCGTTGCGTACATCAACCGTCAGGGTGGTCTACGCTCCCGTCGCATGATGCAACTCGCCCGCCATCTCCTTCTGTGGAGTCAGAAGCATCTGAGGTCGCTTCGGGCCATTCACATCCCTGGTGCGCTGAACCAGACAGCCGACAAGCTCTCTCGTCAGCCGACACTTCCGGGAGAGTGGCGACTCCACCCCCGGACCGTCCAGCTGATATGGGACCTTTTCGGAGCCGCACAGGTAGACCTGTTTGCCTCTCCGGACTCGACCCATTGCCAGTTGTATTATTCCCTGACCGGGGGCACCCTCGGCACGGATGCACTGGCGCACAGCTGGCCCCGGGACCTACGCAAGTATGCGTTTCCCCCAGTGAGCCTTCTAGCACAGACTCTGTGCAAGGTCAGGGAGGACGAGGAGCAGGTCTTGCTAGTTGCGCCCTACTGGACCAACCGGACCTGGTTCTCCGAACTAACTCTCCTCTCGACAGCCCCTCCCTGGCCGATTCCCCTGAGGAAGGACCTTCTTTCTCAGGGACGGGGCACACTATGGCACCCGCATCCAGACCTCTGGAAACTCCAAGTCTGGTCCCTGGACGGGACACGGAGGTTCTAGGTGGCCTGCCACAAGCTGTGGCAGACACCATCGCTTCAGCTAGAGCCCCCTCTGCGAGGCGCCTCTATACACTGAAGTGGAACCTGTTCGTTGACTGGTGTTCTTCCCACCAGGAAGACCCCCGAAGGTGTTCGGTTAATATCGTGCTTTCCTTCCTGCAAGAAGGGTTGGAGCGAAGGCTGTCTCCCTCCACCCTCAAAGTGTACGTCGCCGCAATTGCTGCGCATCACGACGTAGTAGCAGGTAAGTCCTTGGGTAAGCACAACTTAATCGTCAGGTTCCTCAGAGGTGCGAGGAGACTGAATCCTCATCGTCCAACCTCGATACCCTCTTGGGACTTAGCCCTGGTGCTTAGAGCACTTCAGGGCCCTCCCTTTGAGCCTTTGCAGTCTGCAGAGTTAAAAATCCTGTCTATGAAGACGGTACTCCTGACTGCATTGGCCTCAATCAAGAGGGTAGGGGACCTGCATGCACTTTCGGTCAACGAATCGTGCCTAGAATTCGGGCCGGCCAACTCTCACGTTGTCCTGAGACCCCGGCCTGGATATGTGCCCAAGGTTCCCACCACTCCCTTCCGGGACCAGGTGGTGAACCTGCAAGCGCTGCCTTCGGAGGAGGCAGACCCAGCCCTAACTTTGTTGTGTCCCGTCCACGCTCTTCGCGCTTACGTTGACCGGACTCAAAGCTTTAGGACCTCAGAACAGCTCTTTGTCTGTTATGGAGGCCAGCAGAAGGGAAAGGCTGTCTCCAAGCAGAGGTTAGCCCACTGGATAGTGGATGCTATCGTCTTGGCTTATCAGTCCCAAGACGTGCCTTGCCCGTTTGGGGTGAGAGCTCACTCCACTAGGAGTGTAGCCTCCTCCTGGGCGCTGGCTCAAGGCGCCTCGCTGACAGATATATGTAGAGCTGCGGGCTGGGCGACACCTAACACGTTCGCTAGATTTTATAGCCTCCGTGTAGAGCCGGTTTCTTCCCGTGTACTCGCCTCCAGTGGCCGGTAACGCGAAGTACCCGTTCTTGTGTCGGCTTGCATACGCCACTCCCGCCTCCGGGCCGGATATGTGCGTCTTTTGTCTCCAGTTGTGTTCCCCGGAAACGGCTAACCCTGTCGAGCTCCTCCGTCACCCCTCGGTGTCAGACGTTGCTGCCGTCTGACGCCAGGCCTGCACCCGTATGCTTGTGGAACGTGTGTGTAGGCTGGGTCCATATGTAGTGGTTCCCTTACGGTAACCCCATATGTGTTTTCTCCACGGTACCAGCTACCCTACTCGGCTAGCCCCGTGTCTTTCCCTTGACAGAGCTCGCTCTGTCGTCTCTGGTGGTGTTCTTTCTCCCCTGGGACCAGGTTGGATCCACCCCAGAGACTGCCATAGGTAGTACTACCCTGCTAGGTTAGTCCTTATGAGTATTCCCACCTCTCCTTCCTCTGAAGGACGTGGCTCCGCAGCGTACCATCTCCCCGAGACGGGCACGCTTTCCCAGCGTTATCCAATAGTCACGCTGAGTGGGTCTTGCAGAAACAGCTGTGACGGACCTTCCCTGCTTGGTGCCCTGACTTCTGCTCCAACTTAGGAGCAACCAGTGAGCACAAGCAGGACGCTGGAAGTACGTCGAAGTGACCGACTGAAAGGGAACGTCTCGGTTACGTATGTAACCCTCGTTCCCTGAAGGAGGGAACGGAGACGTACGTCCCGTCGCCAGGAGCTGTGCTTCCACTGAAGGGCCGACCCATTTCTTCGGCTCCTCAGTTGGAAAAGCGAGGATGCGGTATTCCACTTCCGTATTTATACCCGCGTTGCGGGGCGGTGCGTGGACCGCATGCCAACATTATTGGCTCGTTTTTATACACTCGAAGTAGATTGGTCTCTGAAAATGATCCCCAATTCGTCGGTCAATTCCGACATATGTCTCCGTTCCCTCCTTCAGGGAACGAGGGTTACATACGTAACCTAGACGTTGTTTTTATTGTCTCTTATAACAAAAATTAAGATCCTGTTGTAAATATTAGTGAAAAATCACTTTTCAAAACTGTTGTTCCATTATTACTCTTAGCAGATTTTGACTCACACCCAACTCCTACAATCCAATCAATTCCAGAAGGACGAAATCAAGCCCTGTCCTACATTTTTCTCATTCCAGGAGCTGTTTCACAGATATATGTAAAAATTGGTAAGAAAAGACTATCCTAACTTCTGCTTCATGCCAGCTTTAATGATTTACACCTGGCAGATGAGCAAATAATAATAATAATCCCATAGACATACTAAACGAGTGTAACTCCCTAGCCACCATCACAGAACCCCTTTTTTTAATAAAAAAAATAAAAAATTTAGTTTTATCATTATTGAGAGAAAAACTAAAAAGTGATACCAATTTCTGTAAATAACAACCTGTCACCTCAATAAAACAGGGGTGAATGTGTATATGAGTGAATTATATATTTTATGTGTGCATTCTCAATGCTATGCACTGTATCTGTGGACTAGGACTGTAGGAGAAAGGTTCTGGTGCCTTCTTGGAAACAGAGGAAGCTTAGCTTGCTAAGTTAGGACACATCTGTCGAACTTGACAAACGGGCTGATTAATGGCAGAGTGAGTAATGTTGCGCTCACCAGCCAGAACTGTACATGCAGGCCTGCTCACATTGCACTTAGACACACGTGAACGCACACATATAACATACACCTATGTTTGAACATTAGACTATATAAACAGAGCTAGGCTTTACTGTCTACACACAACATAATGAGTTTAAAATAACTTTTGGACCTGTCTGACGTATCAACGAGGTCAAGTCTATTTTAGTTTTGCCAATTCAGGTCATGCATTTCATGTTTAGAGTTAATTTTTTAATTTAAAACTCCGGAGATGGGACAAATGTGACTTTTCAATTATAAATCAGTGTGTTCACTGGATTAGCTTTGCCATTCATTACGATTGCCCTCTAAATGTGTGACAAGCCTGATGTATTGCTCACTGCTGACCAGGGAATGCGTGCCAATGCCAATAGTCATCATTCCAACACACTATATATGTCATACGGATATAAACTATATACTAAATATACGTGGAAGATTTTGTGACTGTATGGCACACAGTAAATGGGTGTTTTTTCGGCTATGTATGTCAGCTATACACTGTAAAAAAAATTGTCATGATTTGTTATCACAACTTTTTTTCTTAATCTTTTGTCAAATCAACTTAGATAATTAATGTGATTCAGATAACATAATATTTTGAGTTTCTATTTATTAAACCATCTCCTTCATTGTATTAACTCAAATTTTTATTTTCAATGAACTCTAAATTTTATAGGCTTTATAGGTAACTTACTTTTTTAAGTACTTTTTTATATACCAACAATATATATTTTTTTTTACAATGTAAGCACTAGAAAATATGCTTTCTTAAAACACACTCACACTCTCACTAGTTTACTTAATTTGTCAATCATTCAACAGTGAATGTACAATACAGGGATTCCAGAATTCTGTCATTTCAAAATTTTGTAGCAATATTTTTGGAACTAAATAACGATGTCTTGATAAATTCATAGCTAGCATTTCATATACCCTAAATACACACAATTAAATAATAATTGATGCATATTAAAATATGGTTACATTTGATATTTACCTGATTTTTATGTTTTCTTCCCATCTCATATTTCATCTTTAGCATGCTCTTACTGACACTTTTGTCTTCTCTGTAAACATGTAGACTAACTTTTGAAAATAACTTTTGAAATATTATTGTGTGCGTTGGAAATTATGTTCAAACTGACATCATTTTAATTTTATGAAAAAAAGTATAGGCCAATTAATAATTTTCACAAAATACATACCGAAATGGTTATTAATTATTTAACTCTATGTATAGAATAGTGTCATTTTAAAATTTTAATGTTATTATTATTATTATTATTATTATTATTATTATGGATTTTCATATTTTAAATTTGCCATGAAATCAAAATGGACCATTCTTATTTTTTATGGAATATTGCAGTGTTTATTATAAACAATATTTCCATGCACATCTTTTTTGGCCCCACTTTATATTAGGTGTCCTTAACTACTGTGTACTTACATCAAAAAATAAGTACAATGTACTTATTGTGTTCATGTTGTATTGCACAACACTTTTGCTGATATTGAGGTGGGATACGGGTAAAGTTAGGGACAGGTGTGGTGGTATGGGTAAGGGTTAGGTGTAAGGGAAGTGTCAGCAGTGTAATTATAAATGTAACAACAGAAATTAATTACAGATGTAATTACATGCAGGTATTTTTAAAAATGTAAGTACAATGTAAAAACATGTATGTACACAAAAAGTGCATTGTATCAAATGATTAATTAAAATATTAGTACATAGTAGTTAAGGCCACCTAATATAAAGTGGGTCTACTTTTTTTAAAATTCATACCCTTGTAATCTTGTAATCAAAAACATTAACCTCCCCTCCCCCATGCAATGACATAATTTATCTGATGATGTGTGCAACAGCACGAGGGCCCTATGGACAAAATCAAGCCCTGACCTACGTTTCATGCAGACTTTAAGATTGAAAGTTCATATAACATTTTTATTTTAAAAAAACACCCCTGGGACAAAAACTGTGCCTTTAGTTGAACAAACACCCATTTAAAACCTGTCAGATCTAGAGCTGGCTGGTGCAGGACTTGACCAGTCCAGGCATTGGCAGAATCTCTTGTGCTGGCTCTATATGTGGAATGTGTTGACAGGGTATGAGCCAGGCTCGAGGGATCTTGTTCTACAGCCAGTTAAGGTTGGAAGTCTTACATTAGAGTCTGCTTGATAAAGTTACATCATTCTCACTATGCACTGCCCACAAAACCCCTAAGCAGGGCTTTGATTGTTAATAAAACAGCCAATAAACATCCCCTGGAATTGAATATCGCTGACATGACTATTAGGTTTTTCATTATTCGTTTTACCTCAAACAAGTTAATTTTGTTGTGAAGTGAACTGAAATAACGCTTCAACCATTGTGACATCCATAACTGGCTGTCAGGCTTCCATGAGACTAAAGCCCAGTTTTTGGTCACGGGAATAATGGCACATGGCTCCTGTATGCTCGCTCGGATTCCGGGAATCCCTGCAACAACCAACTGTGTGGAAATCCAATACACAATATGCTGTTATATCTGAGAGCTCAAGCCACGCACTGTATCATTCCCTTCATAGGAACAGCTGTCCTTTCAAGGAGAGTAATCTGATAGCAAGCAAAAAAGATTGTGTATTTCTTTTGACACAGGGCATAAACTTGTTAAGAGTTGTTCGAATCACCCGGGATGTTTCTTTGCTATATAGTCGATTTCAATTTGTACGTATTGAAACGTTGTTTAATCTCCCTTGGCTGTTCGGACATGGCGTCTCTTCAAACTAAAACAACTGACAGAACTAGGTTACTGGAAAGGAAAAGAGGTTATTCTGCCAAAACAAACTGGGTTTGACAGCATCAGAGAAACATTTTAAAAGACTTTGAAGGGAAATAAAAGATGTTAACTTTCATTAATTTTACACATACATCATTGGAGTCTCTGGGACCCCCCAAAAACTGAATAAATAGATGATTTCCTAATGGTGTACCAGAAACACGACCATCCTGGGCACAGATTTAGCTCATTTAAATGGACAATAAGAGGGGGCAGGGGAGGAAGAATCATTGTGTGATTCTGCTCTTTCTCTCTTAACCTCCCTCACAGGTGGAATTTACACACAAAGGCCGGCAGGCTTCTATCTGCTCATCTGAGTGGACGCAGCAGTTTTGAAAAGCTCTAACAGGATTAAAGTGAGGATTGTCGAACCACAGAGCTGCTGTAGTGAAAAACCCTTCCCACATCTCCCTGATCACTCTTCTGTTCACTCGCACAAGAACAGTCAGAAAAAAAATGGTCAGTTTAGCCTTTACCAAAGGCGTAAATGTTAGAACTAAATGTTTAAGTCAAGATAACAGTAACAGATCTTTTCTTCCATATTGAGACGTACATCCAGGTGTAACGAGTTATCAAAAAAATGCTGTTGATTAGATTGTAGTGATAGGATGTCAGATTAATTTCTGCAAACTTTGCATTTTGTGATCCTGCATGTCAAATAGACTGACACATATTAAGTAACGTCATATAAGTTCCTACATTAATGCAGCCATTAATGCACAAACGTGTATTGAAGAATAAACTATAAAAAGAATAAACTCATATTATAAACTCCAAATTTTAGCTTAACAAATAGTTTAGCATAAAAATGTAATTAATCAGCATGCACAAAAAGAATAGTAAAATTAATTTACTTCTCTCAACAGAAATATTTTTGTATAGTTTTAATAAGATGTTACTTAAAAGTAATGAGCATATTAACATTATGTGCCTCAGGCTTGTACACTGTAAAAAATGATATGATCAATAAGTTATGACAACATACTGTATGTTTTTACATTGCTATAACTTTTTAGCAATTTTAAACTTTTTTTATGTTATACAAGATTCAACAAATTATTATTTTTTTTGTTTAATGTAATTTAAGTTGAAATGACTTAAACTTCCAAGTTGATTTTACTTAAAAATGTAAGGTAGAAACGTTTTTTTTCAGTGTATCGGCAACTCACTGGTCAGACTACTCTGTAATCTGACCAGTGAACCGGCTCCTTCGATTCTTGCATAGTACTTCGGCTATGCATCTTGGGTCAGCAACCTGGAAGTAAACCAACTCAAAAGAGCAATTCTTTCAAGAATCCAACAGCACTATTGGATGGAGGCAGACCTGAATGTGAATCTGCAGTCGAAGTGCTGGTATTTAAGTAGTCTAAATGATTGGAGAATTCCTGCATATGCCACCAGAGAGTTTGTCGAAAATTGAAAATTGATTAAACATTACAAATTAAAAAATTAAAGTAAAAATGAACTAATGTGTGGATCAATCACAATAAGATATAACATTTAGAAAAAAGTTAGGGCGAATTTTCATTCAAATCCTCAGTTTCAAACAAATCATATTAGAACTTTTTTCAGAACTAAGTTGACTTTTCTGAAGATATTTTATACCAACTGGACTTCTGCCCAACATCCGAATGTGCTTATTTCCCTATTAAGCAAAAAGCAGCACACCAAATGAGAAGTATGTCTGAATATGCTGAATTCATAAAACAAAAAATACATGGATGCCCTACTGCATGGCAAGATTCCTATGGAGTATCCAAATAATGTATCTTAATTTTAAACTACGTCTGTGTCAGCAATTTATAATTGAAAACATAGACTTCTTTTAGTAAAATGTTTGTCTTGAGAAGTGTGCTTGTGATACCTTGATTTGAAATAAATATCCCTTTGTTTGACATTTTGTTATATAATAATGACATGCTGTACATACATAAAGTGTGACTTAAGTGTCCAACTACATTTCCTTTTTGGCCCCTTGTGCATGCATGTGAAACAACTAAACTAAATATTATATTGCAAACACAGTAGGCACATGTATTGTATGTGTTTGCATGTGATTATGTGTCTGGCTGTGTTTATTACACAGGTATATCTTCCTTTCATCTTTGTGCCTGTGTTGTATTAGTGATGTTTGGCCCATTTCTGTTCTTCTACGCACACTTTGATAGAGGGAAACACTGCTGACACAACAGGATGTGTTAGTAAAAACAGCCACTGGATCATCTTTCCACACAGCCATGAATAAGGTTACCATGCAGACCTGGGATTTGTTTACTTCACAAAAAGATTAGGCAAAAGCAAATTAAATATATAATAGCACTATTTCTAAATACATTTTTTCTAGGCTTGATCTTTGATACAAAAAGTTATAAAAAAGATGCCTTGTTGATCCCATAAGTATGAGTTTCGCCATGTGGTACACAAAGGATTTAATTGCTTTAAAACTAGACAAATTGCACAACAACCTACAAAGCAAGTCAGGTCAAGATTTTTAAAAAAGCTGAAATTCAGCATTTTCAGGATGAGGATGCTCACGTGTTAAAATATATTTTACACACACACACACACACACATGTTGGTGCAACTACATTATGAGGACATTCCATAGACGTAATGGTTTTTATACTGTACAAACTCTACATTCTATCCCCCTACACTACCCCTACCCCTAAACCTACCCATCACAGGAAACATTCTGCATTCTACATTTTTAATAAAACATTGTTTAGTATGTTTTTAAAGCTATTTTTATTATGAGGACATTTGAAATGTCCTCATAAACCACGTTTATGTTGTAATACCAGTGTAATACCCATGTCATTATACAAATTTGTGTCCTCATAAATCACATAAACAAGCACACACACACACACACACACACAAAGATTACACTATATTTTGCAGCTAGCTGGAGTGCAATGATGACTGAGCAATATATTTAATATAGCAGCACATCTGAGAGTAATATTGTGTTTATAGTTCAATAAACAAGAAGTTAATCTTACATTTCATACATAATGCTTGTTATTCATTTTCGCTCAGAATTCCAAATTCTACAACATAACTGTTGCACATGAAAACACAAAAAACACACTGTAGTGGTGTTTAGTTCCTAAATGATTCAGTATTTTGAATAAATCGTTTGAGTTAATTATTCAATGGCTCACTAATAAAAGCAGTAACTTGTTTTGTTCCTGTTTGAATTAACATTTTTAACAAATCACTTGAATGAATGATTTTGTTATACTAGTGTAGATGGAGTCACTAAAAATACCCACAACTAATCAAATTCGAGGGCCAGACTTAATTGTTGTATATCACAACACATTTTTATGATATAGTAACATTCACAGTTGCTGGTTGCCCTCCAGAATAATTTTTTTGTGTGTGATCTCTTCACCATGGCCCGCACTTCCCACTAGAAGTTAGAACAGAAGTCGTAAATGGGTTCACGTGTGATATAACATGATTGTGTAACAAAACTCTTGCAACATTATGAAGAGCACCTAGCAGATGGAGGTAACAAGACAGAGAGAGAGAGATTTGGGAATGTCGCTTGAGGAGCCAGCACATTAGGTCCCGGTCTTATATAATGACTGCATATCTTCAAACCCTCCCTAGTGGCCTTATGCAACAACATGCATAATTGCTTTAGTGCAACATTGTCAGCATATACTTGAGAACAGTCATAACTCATAGAGTTTCTCGTAGAGGTTGACTGTCATTGTTTTTTTAACCAGAAGTGTTGGGTTGGAAAACAGATAAATTAGTGTAGATTCATCTTTGTGTCATAATCATTTGGGATCCTTCTGGAAGAAATTGTAATTTTAGAGGTCTTGCAAAACTGACAATTGATTTGATAGATGTCTGTGAAATATAGAGAAAAACAGTAGAATGTGCACCATCAACATTCAGTAACTATACATTTCTCTTTGGGAGTTTATTTGATGAACACAGTTACAGTTAAGCATATACACTGATCAGGCATAACATTATGACTATAATGTATAATATGTATAACAATGTATAATATTGTGTGGTCCCCCTTTTGTTGCCAAAACAGCCCTAATTCATTAAGGCATGGCCTCCACTAGACCCCTGAAGGTGTGCTGTGGTATCTGGCACCAAGATGTTAGCAGCAGATCCTTTAAGTCCTGTAAGTTGCAAGGTGGGGCCTCCCTGGATCGGACTTGTTTGTTCAGCACATCCCACAGATGCTCGAATGGATTGAGATCTGGGGAATTTGGAGGTGAATTCAACACCTCAAACTTGTTGTTGTGCTCCTTAAACCATTCCTGAACCATTTTTGCTTTGTGGCAGGGCGCATTATCCTGCTGAAAGAGGCCACAACCGCCAGGGAATACCGTTTCCATTAAAGGGTGCACATGGTCTGCAACAATGCTTAGGTAGGTGGTACATGTCAAAGTAACATCCACATGGATGGCAGGACCCAAGGTTTCCCAGCAAAGCATTGCCCAAAGCATCACACTGCCTCTGCCAGCTTGCCTTCTTCCCATAGTGCATCCTGGTGCCATGTGTTCTCCAGGTAAGCGACGCACACGCACCCGGCCATCCACGTGATGTAAAAGAAAACATGATTCATCAGACCAGGCCACCTTCTTCCATTGCTCCGTGGTCCAGTTCTGATGCTCACATGCCCACTTTTGGTGCTTTCGGTGGTGGACAGGGGTCAGCATGGGCACCCTGACTGGTCTGCAACTATGCAGCCCCATACGCAACAAACTGCGATGCACTGTGTATTCTGACACCTTTCTATCAGAACCAGCATTAACTTCTTGAGCAATTTGAGCTACAGTAGCTCGTCTGTTTGATCGGACCACACAGGCCAGCCTTCGTTCCCCACGTGCATCAATGAGCCTTGGCTCTGTCTCCGGTTCACCGCTGTTCCTTCCTTGGACCACTTTTGATACATACTGACCACTGCAGACCGGGAACACCCCACAAGAGCTGCAGTTTTGGAGATGCTCTGACCCAGTCGTCTAACCATCACAATTTGGCCCTTGTCAAACTCGCTCAAATCCTTATGCTTGCCTATTTTTCCTGCTTCTAACACATCAACTTTGAGGACAAAATGTTCACATGCTGCCTAATATATCCCACCCACTAACAGGTGTTATTAACTTCACCTCATAATGTCCTCAAAAGGTCATATTGTTATACCTGATAAAATTTCAGACTAGTAACCTACAAATTGTGCGCAATTGTAACTATTTTGTAGATTTTGAGTAGAATTAAGAGTTGAGTTATTGAGTTTTGACTGTTCAACAATTATATTATATTATATCATTATATTATATCATTATATTATATTATATCATTATATTATTATATTATATTATATATGCAATGTAAAGACATGTTTTACATAATAAGTGCATTTTATTAAACATAATTGCATTTTGTTGCCTCGTACCTGTACTTGTGTAATGACAATAAAGTTGAATCTAATCTAATCTAATCTAATAATTTGTATTAATTAAAATTACTTTTAACATTTAAAAACAGACATGTTAAAATTCCACAGCTTGGTTGTATTGGTAAAACTGACTCATGCACAACAGTGAAATTTGAACATTTAAAAAAAAGTAATTTTAATTCATACAAATTATACGTTTCAACCACTTGGTGGAATTGGCAGACGTTCCCTTGGGCATCAAGCGCCGTGGTAGCGGGTAAAAGCGCTCTTGAGTATAAATATGCAGCTATAATGCATGTAGGTGATTTTGAATTGATATTTCATGTCGATATACAATGGTTACACACTTAAAACTGATCGTAGTGTTTATATCTTTGTAAGACTGGCGAATCTATAGAACAATAACTTTACCGCACTTCGAGAGCCCCCTAGTGGTCGGGAGCATTTCCGTTGTGTTATGGCTTTTTCGTTGTGTTGTGGCTTGATTCCGTTGTGTTGTGAACTTATGTATGCTTTTTAAAATTTGTTGTGTTGTGCACTACTGGGCCACCGTATGTTTACCACAAATAGCTACCATCACCACTCTTTTGGACTATACTTTGATGCAAGGAAGCATAAATTTAACAAAATAATCTGATGCCCAATTCATACTGCACACTCATTACTTAGCCTACAAAAATGTCTATATGAAATTGAAAGAGCTCATTATTTAAAAATCTTTTCAAAAATACATAAAAGACAAATGAGATTTTCTTGTTGAAGTGGAAGATAAAGCCAAGTGGCTAATTTAATTATGACCTTTGACCCTGAAGAAGAAGCCAAGGGAAGCCCTTAAGTTATGTCTTCAATGAGGCGCAGTAGAGTAAATAGGTCATAGATTTGAATGAAGCCTGCTTGTAATTTCTTTAGTTAGTTTACAAGGGTTTTATCAGAAGCTCGATTGATTTATGTTAATCTGATAGAGAACTGCATCAGCCTGCAGTTTCCCGAGTAGCTCAATTTGTTTGACATTTAAAAAAAATAGCCTGATTAGACGGCTAGTAGAATTGTCTATACAGCATGAAAGGTTTCTGCTTATACAGTAATTTATTTTATAGCAATGAATAAGGATAACTGACTTAATGCTGAAATTTGATACATTAAATAGGAAGACATTTTAAATCTTATGTCTGATAAACATGCTTACGTTTTGCATTCTTGACAGCTTAACATGTTTCTCTGTCTTAAAACAGCTGTCTAAAGTGCCTTATATTTTCTGATTATTCTGATATTTTCTACATATCAGAATTAAAAACTACATAAATAACATAGATTAATGTTCATTGATTGATTTGACATCAAGACCCTTGAAAAAGTGCACCACTTGTCCAAGTAATTGTTGTTAATTAGATGACCTTTCACCTTTGCTAATCACCCCCCATCAATGCTTATTGTCAGATAGTAAAAAAGCCTATTATCAACACACATTGCAACCTGTAAATGTTGCTAATTAAAATGCGACCATTAAAAGTTTCTAAACACATGGTAATAAACCTAAATACGCTATTAAATCAAAGTCTGCTCGCTACTGTGTGGCAAAAGGCAAGAAATTATGAGAATTTGTGGTAATGTAGACATGGTATCTGAAAAAGCATGTCGATCCAAAACTGAGGTTTTCACACACACTCCTACACAACTCTCTTATGCCTCAACTATTTGCCCCTGTGACCCCATCAGTGAAAGTTCTCCCTCTGCTCAGAGAAGATCATGGACTGTTTGGGAATAAGACTACTGTAATTGTTCCTCCGTCCACCTCAATTATAGCACATCTCGGGCTTGCCAAATTTTCTCAGAGAGGGCTGTGACATGGTCATTTGTTGGAGTGGTACCAGGGGAAATTCAATTGGTTATGCTGTGACTCTCCCATAACAAAAGACTTTGTTTTCATTAGTGGACACCAGGGTGTCTATTCAGTAGGTTAAAGTCAACTCTAATTATTACAGAAGCGGTGGATGGAAATAATCATGTGTCAAGGGACTACAGCCGATCTGAACTGCAGCATTTATGCTACTTTCTTTCTTTGTACAATAATTGCATTTCAAACCAGAAGTTGTGTCTCAGTAACCTTAATTACTTAATGTCTCAACGTCAGCATTATTATGCTCTAGTAATGAACTTTGTTCCTCTTTCCAAAGCTTTTTGGTGGTATTTGGTTAATCATCCCCTTCCATTGCTAATTATTCCCTTTATTGCCTTAATGGTAATGCATAGCTTGATTCAACATTATTGAAATGTTCATTGTGGATTTGGATTAAACCGCTGGGAGCTGTAATGATTGGATGTGACAATGGTGAATCTTGCTCCAGTTTATTCACTTCATTGATGGCTTTTTGATCCTTGAGCTTTAAGGCAGAGGTTGATTAGCATGCTGACAACAGCTCCATAGGCTTTAGGAAGCTACTGAAGTTCCAACTAAACTTTCTTTAACTCTAAATGCGCTATATGAACTTGGAGTAGATCTGTGGGAGTCAGTGAACAAAAGATTGAAGTAGTTTTGAGAAATTCTAAGGCATTTATTGGGCTGTTTCCACCAAGTTTTGAGCCAGGAATAAGATTTATTTTTCTTCATTAAAGCATCAGATATGCATGTTGAGTCATGGTTTACTATATGTCATCAGGGTTTGAAATTAACACCCACCAACCAGCCAAATGTGGGTAAAAATCATCTGTGGCGGGGAACACTGTCAAATCACTAGCGAATTTGGCAGGGTACTTATGTTTACTCACTTTGCTGGGGAAGTTTGTGTAAACCAAATCTGCGCAGATTTAGAGCAAATACTCAACTTGTGAGTCATCATGATTTATTAAATACAGCGTATTGCGCAGAATCTGCGGATATCTGGCTTACTTGAATACATGTCACTAGGCAACAAACGGCGCATTGAAGCAATAGCAAAGATAATTGGCGATACTTGCCTGGAGTAACTAACTCCAGTGAAAAAAGCAAAGACCCGCCAAGCAACAAAGCAGACCCTGCTATCCTGAGACCACAGGCTTGTTTTGTACTGTATTGATCTGTCCACCTAAAAAAAGAGGAAGGGAGGAGATGGCTAGATGACAGGATTTTGTTTGAATAAGAAATGAATGTAGGCTATGAAATTCAATTTATATATATGAACACACACACACACATATATATACTACGTTCATGTTAACTAATGTTAACCAACAAAACCTTTCTGTAAAGTTTTACCTTTTTTTCCCTTATTTTTGGCTAGTAGAAGTTCTGAATGGACAGTAACTTAAACATTTAGTAGCCAAATTGGCCGGTGAGTGAAAAAGTTAATTTCAAACCCTGGTCATAGTCATAGTCCTATAAATCATCTTTCCTGTCTACACTGTTTAACTACATCATGTTTGGTTTTAATGAGCCCAAACAATATGTTTCCTAATAATTAACAGGCTAATTGTTAATACATTGCTTTGACATTTAAAAGCTCATTTCACATGAAGTGAAGAGAACACCACTGCTGCAGTATGGTGGGGACTTAGATATTGATTCATTAACCATGTTCATTTAACAATCTCATTAGTGCAAGTTAATATGGGGTACTAACGGACAAATGAACTGAACATTTAATTTGTAAACAACTGTTACAGAAACATTTTGTTTTGAATAATCTATGAGAGCTACCCTTTTTATAGCCACTTTTTTGATAGTAGCTTGTATTATAGCTAATGAGGGCCACTTTATATTAGGTGTGCTTAACTACTATGTACTACATTTAAATGATCCATTTGATACAATGCACTTATTGTGGATAATTGGATAATTTAGGCAAACGTTTAATTGCATCAGGTTGTTTGACTGTAAAGCTCTGTGTACAATACACTGTGATAGATAGGAATGTATTTTTTATGTTATAGTGGTATTTGAAAACAGCTAAGGTTCTGTCATGCTACTGAAAATTGTAGTTGTTAGTAGTGTCACTACTAGGTCAGTCGTTCCAAGAAAATCCAAGACATGCTGTTTTTCACGTTCTGTGAACTTTTAGTTTGTTTCTCTTCAGTTACCTTTTCCCTTTGTTCTAGTTTCCCACCCCTCATTAGTTACTATGGACAACTCATGCTATCAACACACCTGTTCGTCATTTAGTTTGTTATCACTGTATATTTAAGTTCCTCCTTATGTTCAGTTAATTGTCTGGTATTGTTGTGCGATACATGCTGTTACATTTTCTTCTTGCATATGGATTACCTGAGTTTTTTTTTTTAATAAATCTTATGTTCATTGGACCTTTTTGGACTCGTCATCATCACCTGGATTAAACTGTGACACTGTTTACATTCCATTCTTGTTCACAATGTGTATATGCTATAGATGATGGATATATCTACTATACTACTATCTAAAGTCCATAAAAATAGTTCCCTATGTACTATGTTCATTGCTCAAATAGGGCCGGTACACAGTATATTTTAATCTATAGCGTACCCTCACTTTTTCTTGAATACACTTCTCACATGTTACCGGTACTCTGACTACAGACAGATTTGCTCTACATTGATATATTATAAGTTTGCCAGGAGGATGTTTCAGATTGGTTTAGGCTGTTTATCGTTCACTGCTACATCTCTAGAAAGAGCTGTTCCAGCCTCTCCAGATTTTGGCCACATGTAAACAACACACCACCCAGCAGGCCTTTCCTGGCTAGAGTAAAATGGTTCTGGTTTGCTCTACTGTTGTCTTGCCGAAGTAAATAACACACCAGCATGCTTCTGCTGCTTTCCCATCACAAATATGGGAAGCCAAGATTTCTGAGCTCAGCGACATATGGCCACCTCCTTGAGAGAGCTATAAAACAGGCTATTTAAATCTAACCTAATTACAGTCTAGACAAGTTTCTTCAGTACACCCAGAGAGCTGTGGATATCCATCTGCATTCACACACTTGGTCACTAGCATTCTTTAGGTTAGTTTAATCCAGACCGCCAGGCAGTGAAAAGATGCTTACTCACTGGGAAACTCATCAAGTCAATAAGAATCAGCTGCTTATAGATTAAAGAGAACATGATGTTGGTTTACAGTGAAGGGCTGAAGAATTAAAAAAGACTTCAAAGGTGCCAAGCACCAACCAATGCTGCCTGGTCTGTCATAGAACACAACAATAATGTAAGTAGATTAGGACTAAGGCCTTTTTTTGCAACATCATTATGATACTGCAAGGCTATGTTCACACTGCGAGCCTTAGTGCTCAATTCCAATTTAATGCTCAGATCAGATTTTTTTTTTGTATAGCTGTTCACATTGTTGTTTTAAATGTGGCCAATATCAGATTCCAGTGTGAACAGATCATGGTCCTGGACTGACCCACATGCGTCAGTCACACAGCACACTATCATATGAAAATAAGCACAGAGGACATTAAAGTAAGCGATTACGCATGTATTTATAGTGTGATCTGCCGTGGAAGCCAGCGAATATATGCGCAGGAAATATAAAAAACAAAGATGAGAATGCGCAAAAAGAGAACAGAGTTTTTAAACATTTATGATACAAGCCCTCATGTCTTTTCTCGATCGGACAGCTATCTGATCACAGAAAATGTATAAAGTGACCAGGAGTGTACAGGACCTAAATGTGGGAAATGTAGGAATATCTGTTTAAATCAGTGCTCGAAGTGGGCACTTCTCACATGTTGCCGGTACTCTGACCACACACAATGAAATCAGTCTATTAATTAATTGTATAAATCACGCGTTCTGACGTTTTATAAGCTGTACGAACTGAACGGATCAATTATCTGCGCAATATGACAGTGAATGAAGCCCAATCGTTTAATTTTGCATGAGTTCACTAACAAGCTCCAAAAGTGTGATAAAATTAGCCATTCCCATTGTTTCACTGATGATAAAATTTGCAACCCGTTTGTGACCCTGGAGCACAAAACCAGTCGTAAGTCGCACAGGTATATTTGTGGCAATAGCCAACAATACATTGTATGGGTCAAAATTATCGATTTTTCTTGTATGCCAAAAATCATTAGGATATTAAGTAAAGATCATGTTCCATTAAGATATTTTGTAAATGTCCTACCGTAGATATATTAAACATGTATTATTATTAGTAATATGCCTTGCTAAGGACTTCATTTGGGAAACTTTAAAGGTGATTTTCTCAATATTTAGATTTTTTTGCTCCCTCAGATTCCAGATTTTCAAATAGTTGTATCTCGGCCAAATATCCTATCCTAACAAACCATACATCAATGGAAAGCTTATATTTCAGATGATGTATAAATCTCAGTTTAAAAAAATTGACCCTTATGACTGGTTTTGTGGTCCAGGGTCACATTTGAATTATATTGAGTGTAGTAAAACGCTACAGAGAAAGTCGAACATGATCTAAAACAGCCATTAAAAAGACTGAAAACATCATCCTGCACCACCATTAATTAGAAAGCTTTTTAAATACTCATAACCACGTTTACTTGAATTTATCAAGTTCTATTGTATTTATTATTGTAAATGTTGACTAACTTGTTGTATAATTTAATAGATAATCAGATAATCTGTTATGGAAAAAAAAAATCATTATATATTTACATTACACCTGTGGCATGTTGTAGCTATAGTTTCTATGTGTATGTTGCTATAAATAACAAATGCTATAGATAAAAAAAGAAAAGAAAAAAGGAGCCATTAAATGGTCTTACCTGAAATTGTATCCTTACTGTAACAAATGCTATAGTTAAGCAATTACAAGAACTATGCTACTTTTTCATAAGACCAATTACGAGTTTAAATCAAGAGCTTTAAAGTCTGGATCTTCTTGAATTATTGACTAAACAATTGGTTTTTCCCAATGTGTAAAATGTTTTCTGCTAATAATGACAGATGTACAGATATTTCAAGAGATGGAAGGAAATGTTCAGTGTAAACATTTTAAAGTAAAATTAGATTGACTTTCCATGACCCATGATTGTTAACTATGAGCTTTTTTAATGCAGTTATGTTATCAACCAACTTTGCATGTGTGGACCATTTAGCAAAAGACAAACAAACAAACAAATAAATGAAGGGACCCTGGGACCCTGTTAAATGGTTCACACTTCAACCCTCCTTCAAACCAAAATGATGCTCTTGCAGCATGCTCCCATTGATGAGTACCGGCACTTTAATTTTTCCACTTCAAGCACTGGTTTGAATTATTGTTTGTAGTAACTTACAACATGTCATGCAAGCTATAATTTTAAGTTCAAGCTGTAATATTTAAAGTAATTTGTAATATTAAATGATTATTTCCATTAAATGTGCAGAGACAACTTTAAGTAAGATATTCAAACAATGTGGCTCAACCAATGGCATGCATGAGCCTGGGTGGTTTTGTTGCTATTCAGTTTGGTGACGTAAAAAAAAAATATATATATATATATATATATATAATTGCAATTTTTTTTACCTTTATGTAAACAATCAGAAATATTCTTTTAAATATATAGTGTGACGTATGAACAAAGGTCAGGTTTAATGATTTGCCGTTATCTCTTATGTATATATATGTATATATATTTAATGTATATTGTCTGTCATGGCCCTCATTTGACCTTTGACTTTAAATGTAAACAGGTACAGTTTGTACCAACTGTTATAACACTTTGGGCCCTATTTTAACGCTTTGAGCACATGGTCTGAAGCGCATGGCGCAGGTGCACATAGGTCGTGTCCGAATCCACTTTTGCTAGTTTAATGACGTAAAAAAACTGAAAAAATCAGAGTCTCATCTCCCTTTCCCTTAGCCAGTTGAGCTTGTTGAGAATCCATGGCAGATTCGCTATTTACATGGCGGAATTTGCAAGCGGAAAGACTGAACGCTTCTCCAGAGAGGAATCCTTTTATTTTTAATATTTAAAAATGTTTGTGTGCTGCTGCGCGTCCCTGTGTGTGTAACAAGCTGAGTGTATGCGCGTTGTGCACCCGCCTATAGGCACATATTACTAACGTAGCCTTTAAATAACACAAAAAATACTGAGCTATTAACTTTAGACCAGGTTTTTGTAATCAGTACTGAAGTGTAATCAGTAATCCTGCAATGGCTAATTACAAATTTCACCTATTTACTAATCTGGTTTTCAGCAAATCAGGACTACTCTGCAAACATCATGTCACATAATTTATATTAAAGGTAGAGCAGGCAATTGTGGAGAGGCTAGCAATAGCAAGCTAGATTTGAAAGCATGAGATCCCACCCTCTCTTCAGAGCGTCTCCAAAGCCATGCCTCCTTCAAAAACATGAACGCATACAGCAGATTCTGCAAAGTGTCACGAGAGACAGCGTTAAATGACCTCATGTCTTAACCCACATATCATTACAATAATAATGAACTTACAGAGCTCTTACTTCTACCACCTGACTGCTTCAGATTAATTTCAGCATTGATAGTGTTGACATAGAAAAGGATAAATCCGAGTCTCAGGACGTGAACAGCTCTGGGTAGAACTTCACAGTAATTACGTTTACGACATGGCATGAACATCATAAGCTCATTGTTTTGGTTCAGGAGGAAAGGGCGGCTGCTGTTTGTTTTTGGCACTGGGTAGCTGTCTGTCTACAATTTTGCATAGCTTTATAGAATGAGCTGATGACATTTGATGTCTGCAATAGCAGGGTGCGCGGAGGTATTGAAATACATATGTTGACAGGCAGGTAGGACAACGTATCGGACCGAATGCAATGATTGGATGAATATTTTTTTGTCCTGAGACTTCCACAGAAGATATACTGTATGTACATGTTTAGAACACTTCTATCATTGATTGCTATCAGGATGTAAAGAAAGTTTCAACAAAAAGTGTTTATAAAACAAATTGCTTTCCTTTAAGGAACAAAGCTGTTAAGGCTTATAATGTCCCACCCCACTTTTCAGATCGTTTCTACACCCCTGAAACCCACTGCTGTACTATATGGGTCTCAACTTAAATACATAAAAGGAAATTTGAAGCATAGTGAGGCTCCAGTACACTCAAGAAAAAAACAAATCTGCCATAAATCTCTTTTATCCTACAAAGTTGAAAGCGTTCAAGATCAAACATTTTCCCAGACCATGCTTTTCAGACATGTTGCATACTCATAAAGTAAATCTCCTCATAAAACACGAATATGCCATCCCGCTTCACATGACTATGGTATTTTGAATAGACCATACATTGCCTTTGCATTCCTTTGTACAGAAACAAGCCATAGGGTGGGGGCTTACGTTAACATATGTTGTTTCTTTTTGAGTAAAGGGTAACCCCACTGGAATGTTTCATTTTAGGTAAATCTGTAGCAAGCCCTGTTTCTATATTTTTCACAAGGCATGTCAGTCTCATTATAAAGGGGTCTTCAGATCATTGAAATAAACAGTACACATTAACTTTACTTCATTTTATGCTTATGATTCCAACTAAAGTCAGAGTTCTAGGATGTGGCATGAAATGCTCAGAAATAGTGATGGGAATAATCAATTTAACTGTTCTAGTTCATTAATGGTTCATTTAACAATTAATTTAATAACTGAAAGTAAAATCTTGAATAAAGAAATGCAATTTCATTGAAAGTTTTTTGATTCACTGAAAAGAACTGGTTCATAAGTTTGAGTCGTTAGGGACACAAACTATACTGGTTGCAAACAATGCTTTTGATTTGCTAAAAAAGAGCTGGCTCATTAGAGTCATTGGTTTGGGAGTCGGACAACACTGGTGGTTGCGCTGTCTTTTTCTCTTGGTGTTGCAGCATCACTGAATAAGTAGTACAGCATCAAGATTATTTTAGTACAGTGCTCTGTTCACATTGGTGGAACAATGCACTTGCAAGAATCGTTAATGGAAACGAACATCATTTGGTTGCAGTATTTTTTTTTGTTTTTTGTATCCTTATGAAAGCGGCTCTGAATAACACTACTTAACTATACACAGAAAAACACTATTACAAATATAATGATTGTTTTTTTTCAAACAGGTTTCCCAAAAACACCTATCGCCCATTTCGTCCTGCTCCCATCTCAGTTATTGTAGGTACAGTGCCCTCCACTAATATTGGCACCCCTAGAAAATCTTATGAGTAAAATATCTCTGAAGTATATTCCCATTCATATAGAGTGTTTTTGTTTTTTTTTAGCACACCAGGGTGACTAGGAGCACAGGAGTACAAATATGAGGAAATACAAATGCCAAAGTCCCTTAATCATTCATCACAATGAGTAAAACCAAATAATATATTTCTAATGTGCAGCAAAATATTGTTGAGCTTCACAAAATAGAAAGTGGATATAAGAAAAAAATAGCTCAAGCATTAAAAATTCCCATTTCCACCATCAGGGCAATAATTAAGAAGTTCCAATCAACTAAAGATGTAATAAATCTGCCTGGAAGAGGACATGTGTCTATATCGTCCTAATGCACGGTGAGGAGAGTTTGAGTGGACAAAGACTCTCCAAGGATCACAGCTGGAGAATTGGGGTCAGAAAGCCTTGTACCCCATGTCCACGTTTAAATATACTGCTGGATCTTTAATGTTGTGGGCCTATTTTTTTTGCTGGAGGTCCTGGACATCTTGTTCAGATACATAGTTTCATGGATTCTAGCAAATACCAAAAGATATATACCAAAAAATACCAAAAAGTTATTCTGCTGGAAACCTTATAATGGATCGTGGTTGGGTCTTCTATCAGGACAATGATCCAAAACAAACATCAAAATCAACACAAAAATGTGTCACTGAGCACAAAATGAAGCTTCTGCCATGGCCGTCCCAGTCCCCTGACCTGAACCCTATAGAAAATGAGTTGGGTGAACTAAAGAGAAGAAGCACCAACATGGAGCTGGAAATCGGAAGGATCTGGAGAGATATTGTATGGAGGAATGGTCTCTGATCTCTTGTCAGGTGTTCTACAAACTCCTCAGGCATTATAGAAGAAGAGTCAGAGCTGTTATCTTGGGAAAAGGACATTGCAATAATTGGGTGCCAATAATTGTGGCCAACGTGAACTACAGAAAAGCATTTTCCTCCCACTTTCAACTGTTTTTCTTCAATGAAAGGTTACAATTTTGTGAATGTTTTGAATGAAAGATCAAAAGGATAAACAATGCAGATTTATTTTCACAGCCACTTTTGATATTTACCAAGGGTGCCAATATTAGTGGAGTGCACTGTATTTCTGCCCCAAACTCTCACCATTAATTAAAACCAAAAGTTGACATGTTGGACTGCTCAAACAATGTTTTAAAATAACCACTGATCCAAAGTGTTTACAGACAACACGTAAATGGTTTACTGTATAGTTGTCTCTGCACATTAAGATAGGAAAAGAGAACGTATTTTAAAATTGAAAGAACTGCTCACTTCTACTTTAAAAGGTTATTTCCCTTCCCAGACTACATTTACATTACATTGACTTTTTAAAGTATGAGACGCATTAAGAAGGTACACAGAGTAAATGATATATGAGTCTAAGGCATTTCTCCCCTGTGTTTCCTACGCATATGTTAGTGATATAATCTTAAAGAACACAACAGAATAAATCTGCTTAAAGCCTTTGCTCATTTCTCCAGATGGCTCAGCAACCTCTACTCTTCTTAAAGCGCTGACATATTAGATCAGCCAAGAGCTTTGCAAGGTTCAAATCCATTTAGTCATATATCTTATTCCCTCTGCAAATTAACACCGTCTCTTACGATAGCAAAGATTTATGATGATGTCTCCTTGCTAAATAATTTAGCATGCTTTGAGAACAAAGAATGACTGCACTGTGGCAGGATGAGAAATGTATCTGTTATTATTATTTAAACATAAAAAAAATTTTTAGCTACATTTTATCATTAGTTCCAGTGTCATTTTAGTATTATTTATTAAAAAAAAATTAAATTAGATTTTGTTTTTACTTTTTCAATCTTAATCTTTAGTTGTACTGTCATTAGATTTATATATGTTTAGCATTTTTTATTTCAGGTTTAAAATTTAACTTTTTAGTAAATTAATGCTGTATTATAAGTTATATCCTTATAATACAGCAATTCAAAACATTTAAAAAAATATATTATATATATATATTTTTATTATTATTATTATTATTATTAACTATTACTATTATTATTATTAATGAATATAAGCATTGCAATCCATGATTTGAATATAGATGTTTTAACTTATCATAACAATGTCTTACAAATGTTGGTCACTTGAAAAGAATCTCCCAGTTGACAGAACTGTACAAACCAGAAGACCGATTCATACTAATCCTTTCTGCGTTAAACAAACACAGCCATTTGTCTCTGAAGGCTTCAATGTGTGTGTCTAACACTATAAAAAAAAGGACAAAAGTGACTATTGGAAGATGCAATGGAAGTTTTCGCCAGTTTTTGTGCCTCAACACCAATTAGATGAGTAGCTCTTATATTCTCTGAAAGACTTCAGCAACAAAAGAAAGAGAGAACACTCATCTCCTATGAGGTTAATGAAAAGATCCTGATGGATGTTCTGTCATGACAAAGAACATCCATCAATCATTGGGCTCCTGAAGAGAGAGCGTAGAACACACCACATTACGCAAACTGCTGTTTGATTCACCTCCTCCTCCAGGAGACCAACGTGCTGTCACGGCATCCCCAGGGTTCATTGATCACCCCAGGGGAACGCTGATGATTACATCGGAGGTTTCTGATAGCACGTCTTTGAAGAGCTGCTTGCCTTCTTGAAGGATGAGTTCCTCATGGGAAAAAATGGACTGTCACAGCGCTCTACCCCCTGCTGCCCCCACAATGCTTGCTAACAAGGCGTACATCACACCTCGAAAGCACTCATTCAGACTCTGTCACCATTCATGGCCATCACTTCCTTAAAGACAAATGCCTTCAGAAGGTCCCTTTCATCCTATTGTCAGAACTTCACTGTCTCCTTCCCAGTCGGGACCCTGAAGTGGAGGAATAGCCTGTTAGCGCTAGCTCAGGCCTTGACCTGAGGACCTCTCGACAAGGAGACCCCCCTCCCTTTAGACCACTTTTGTTCCTGAGATTGGTGCCCCAAACTGAGGCAAATCAGACCCTGATCGGCTCTTGGAAGGCGGGAGCCACCAGGAGTGCCATTATGCTCCCATTCATGAGTTAGACAAACGGAGCAGAGTGGACTGGACATTAGCGGCTCTTGTATGGGACAATGTCCACACAGAGTGACAGCTCCAACTGAGAGTGGAATGCAGGCATATTAGGGTTGATTTTAGGGCTTGGACAAAGGCATTTTATTATGTTGCAATGATCAGTATAGTGAATATGCTGTCCATGGCTACAGCACAGAGACTTTCATGTCAAATTTTCGATTCACCAATATGCCATCCGATTTGGCTGTGCTCAAACTGTCAGAGCAAATAGCAAGTTCACAGATCAATATTTTGGCCCAACAGCCCGACTGAAGTGTTTATCCTGCCTTTTAACTGTATCTGTTGGAGAGTCATGATGCCAGAATAACTGCTAATTCCAGCACCACTCTTATTGATCAGTGCAAGCAAAAATCAATGCAACTGACTCAGACGCTTAGAGCGCCTGCAATACTTAAAGAATAAAGAGAGATTTTCAGGATTGAAAAATATGATTTACGCCAGTTACAAAAGTCTGCTGAAATATAAAACTGGTTCTGAAATCCTATTAAAAGAAAGAACAACATCAGATTTACAAAAAGAATTTCAGACGCCTACAGTATGTCACACTTAAAAACGTCTGAATGTGATTTCAAACCAAATGGCATCTGCAAACAACTAACTAGTAAACTAACTTCTCTTTTCTGAGCCATTTTTGCATTCACTTGTAACCAGCTAGAGTCAGAATTACTTTTAGTGGACGTATTAAGTCAGTTCTCTTCAAACCACAGGTGTAGTTCATCATAATATCTAACGTCTGACACCCAGAAAGTGCTCAAATACATATTTTGTCTTCATTTTAAATAACAGACCTATTCACATTTGTTTAAATATGAATCATAAGCACCAAAATCATCTTTGTATGAAACAATGTGCTTGGAATCTGTTTGTTTAGTTTGATATTTGGTTATATGAAGACATTCATGCATTTTTAAGTGTGACTTACAGTAAGTGTTCACATAGTTTTTGGAGCCTGAATTGCTTCTTTATTCTTCTGTTTTCTTTTCATGGTGGATCTATTAGGAGTACAGAAGGAAATTATGTTATATACTGTATATATCTCCAGTGCTCACAGGGAACTTTTTATTGGATCGAGCCCTAACAAAATACTTTGATAATACTTATACTAATAAAGAAACATGCTGGTCCTTTTTCACACTCTAAAAAAAAAGAGAAGAAACGCTAAAACTTCTTAAGCTAAATCCAGCTCCAAGTGTCTTCCTCAATGACCCCACCTCCCTTTCCCCTCATGATGACTGTCTACAGAGGAAGAGATCCATCAGGTTTGATTGGTCTCAGGCTACTGTTTGTGTCCAAGGCAACGAGGCTTCTTTCTCTCATCTTATTCACTGAGCTCTTTAGGGGGCGTCAGAGTGCCTTGTTAGGGCTGTTCAGACCTCACAGGATGAACCCTGGAGGTTACTGAGGGGTACCCAGTAACAAGGGCAAGAAGGGGGGGTTATACCCTCCTGATGATAACCCCTCTTCAACTTTTCACGCCGAGACCTCAGGATACACGGGGATTACTGAGGTGATGCATGTGATTGACATCCTCGGCCCTCACTTTAGTGTTTAATCTGTTTCCCAGTCTCGCAGGGTGGAACCGTGGTGTTTCATATAATTACAGCATGTTTGTGGATTATAGTCGTGTTAATATATCACATTGTGAGGCTACTTTTTTATTGCTTCAAGCACATATGTATCTCTTTATCACTTGTTCGCTCATCCGCAGTTTGCTTTTGGCACAGCTTCCAATCTACACAATAAATTATTTGACTTTTCCTGCTCTGTGGATAGGAACAGGAAAATGTGTTTTGATCAAAAGTGACAAGTGTGTTTCCAAGCAAAATAGTATAATTCATCAGAGTGCACTATGGGAACTCCGCTAAATGTGACCTGGAGCGTTTGTGGATTCAAATGATATCACCATTTACTTTGTTTTTAGAATAATCCAGGATAAGGAAACCTCTAAACAAATTAGCAGCAAATGTATGTAATAAAATATATATATATATATATTTGAAAAGTGACTGAAAGTGACTAAAAATACACAAAATAAAATAAATAAATAACATTTTGAGTTTTATATTGGATTAAAAAACAACGAGGACAGTCTATTTTTGGTGGTTTTAGTGCATTGCACTAAATGGTAGGGTGTTGTGGGTGGTTGACATGGCATATGTGGTTGCTAAGGTGTTCTGAGGGTTTTTCTGTGCATGCTAGGGTGTAGTGGACGGATGAAAGGCCATTACTTACTGGCATTATTACTCTTAGGCTATGTTCAGAGATCTTTTCAGGCTGTCCACACTATTAATTGCAAGTGATCAAATGAGATTTGTGTGTCCAGACATAACCAATGTATCTGCATGGGCTCATTTGGTAACAACATAGGCGTACCCATGTTTCTGACAAGGCTTTCAAAACGGATGCTGGAAAAATGGAGGTGCATCATAACTCTCCATTAATGTATTTTTACACTGATATGTGGATATGGCATCACCTGGTGAAGTCCTGTATTTTTAGAAGCACTTTAATGCACAAGTGCCTCTGTTATAAGATTCTCAATGGAGCACCTCCTAGCATGATCAGAAATCCATCTTTCGGAAAGATCTTTGAGCATGGCATCCTGCTGCTAGGCTAGACAGATTCAGTATTTCTTAGTGTATAAGTCTGTATTTTTCTCTTTAAGTCTTTGTAATGGCCTTAATAGTGTATCAGCATCAGTTTAAATCTGATACTGTTTGTCCTGATCCTCCCTGCATGCGCTTATCAGAATTAGCTTTGCCACACTGGACCTGACGCTTAATCAGGCCTCCCTTACCAGGAAACAATAAATCTTGGCATAAGTGCTGGCTAAGTGGGAATTAGTCTCTTTTGAGTCTGTCTCCCTCCCTTCAGCCCCTATCTGCAGCGAAAACAGCTGGGCTGCATTACGCGGAGGGAAGGGGGTCTGAGTTTCCTTCCTTAGGAAGACGCTGTCTGCGAAAAAGCCCCAGGGCAGGCTATTTTGGCTCTGCAACAGACCACTTAAATGTGGCATGTACATGTGGCTGTCGTGGTTCATTAATAATGGACAGCTTTACCGCCAGCTGCTGTTATAGGATGCTGGGGAAGGCAGCATTGGAGAAAGTCAAGGAGGATGTGGCATTTTGATGATGAAATCAACAAGAGGAAATCCTATGCCCCTCTAGAAGAACTAAATGTATCAAATGTATCAATACAAACACAATCTGTGTGAATGCCCCTAAATCTGTGTCAAACTGCTTGCTAAACTCAGTAAATGAAAAATAAATTATAATTGTTCAATAATATGCAGTGTTGGGGAGTACATGTAACAAGATTACATAATTGTAAATGTAATCAGTTACAGTTACTGAGAAAAATGTGTAATTAAATTACAGTTATGAAAATGTCACTGATTACAAAGGGGGTTACATCTGAATATTTTCAGTAAAAGCTAGGATATGTTGAATAACATAAATTTGTTACTTTGTCTGTTTTTGATGTGCACGATGCCTCCTGCCATTTAAAGGCCGTTTAGTAAAGCTATGCTTTTGATTGGCTCTCTTGTTTTATGTTGCAGCGCACCACGTCTGCCAATTACATCAATCCACATTGCCGCTGAAAACTACAACCTGTCTAAGTGTGGCAACCATGGTGAGTGATAAAAATGTGTTCCAGTGCTGGAAATTAGAAAAGTAATCAAAAAGTAATCAAATGTAATCAGTTACATTACTTTAATAAAGTAATTCAACTTGTAACTTGTAATCTGTAACCTATTACATTTCCATAGAAACCTTCCCAACACCGATAATATGGAAATACAAATATTTATTGACTTCCAAATTCGTCACATTTATTTATATAGTGTTATACAATACAGCTTGTTTCAAAGTAGCTTCATATTAATAAACAGGAAAATAAGAGTCTTGCCCTGGTTTCAAGACTTAATCCTATAGTCCTAGACTAAAATGCATGTTTGAGCTGTTTTAACCGAAAGCAACATGCACAGACTTATCTTAAAATATGTCAGTGCCATTGTTTTGTCTCAAGATGCACACTAGTAATGCTTTTTTTCCTAAGGCAAGTTTATAAAAGCTACTTAAATATCCTAATTAAACTAAGGCCTAATCCTGGCTTAATCTAAGCCCTGTCTGTGAAACCAGGCCTTAATGTTGTAAAATGCATCAATTATGCAACAAATTCAATTATGACTCTAACATATCTCGGTAACACTTTATTTTACAGTGTCCTTGTTACATATGTTACAAGCACTTACCGTAGTAATAACAGTAAATTATGCATAATTACATGCAACTAACCCTAAACCAAACCCTAATAATACCATAACCCTATAGTAAGTACATGTAGTTAATTAATATTACTCAGTACTTAAATATATAATTACACTGTAACAATGATACCGTAAAATAAAGTGTCTATAGAAGAATAGTGTCAGTATTTAGCTCAATGTAGCATGTTTTAATTCAGTTCATTAACTGTGTCAATGTTGCAGAGTTCATCAGTTATTAAACAAGTTCAATACAGCTATAAGCAGCTATAGAAGGCAATAGTGCCAAAGTCACTATATGTAATATTTAAGAATGTAACATTTTTAATTTTTCTTTCTTAATTTGGGTGCTTTGTCTGCACAAACTGAAATACGGTACCTGTCAAAAGTTTGGTACCTGTCATTACAATGGTTTAATGTTTTTGAAAGAAGTCTCTTATGCTCACCAAGGCTGCATTTATTTGATCAAAAACAGTAATATGGTGAAATATTATTACCAATTAAAAGAACGGTTTTCTATTTCAATATATTTTAAAATGTTATTCATTCCTGGGATAGCAAAGCTGAATTTTCAGCATCATTACTCCAGTCTTTAGTGTCATATGATCCTTCAGATTTGCTGCTCAAGAAACATTTTTATTATTATTATTATTATTATCAATGTTGAAAACAGTTGTGCTGCTTAACATTTTTTGTGTAAATGGTGATACTTTTTTAAGGTTTTTTTTTATAATAGAAGGTTCAATGAACAGCATTTATTTGCACTTACAAATTTTTTATTTTAAAGCATTTATTAAATCTTTTGTAACATTATAAATGTCTTGGTGAGCATAAAAGACTTCTTTCAAAAAACATAAAAAATGTTAATGTTTCCGAAGGTACTGTATGTACATTACATTTTGTATGTACATTACATTTTTTAATGATTGACTTTCATAATATTTAATATTGTTTCATAAATACATAAAATATATTTTATATATGTACATATTTTAAAATGTCATCATTACAATGACTTAAGACTTAAAAGGAAGAGTGTGCCAATATTTCATCATAGAGGTTGCACAAATCAGCTGTATGTGACCTTTAAATAATCTATTGACCCATGACTGGCAGAAAGCAAAGTTTTGTCAGATTGTCATTGACCTTTCATGCTTATCTGACTCGCGTGGCTTGGGTCGCCTTTTGAAATTCTGCACGCTCCGTTTATCGATGCTGATAAACTGCTGCTTCACAAAGACATAATTTACCTGATACATGAGTAGGAGAGTGAGCATCTTTGCCAAAATATATGGTAGAGTTAAGAATGGTTGTATATGTTGGCAAACGTTTGATACATGAGTAGTAAATATGTCTTTAATGTTCTTTTTGAAGAACTAATAAGATAGTATTAGTTCTTTAAATCATTGATAAGCTACGCTTGCAGGATTGTTCCAGACAGGCACCTACATCAAAGGCAACAAAAACATCATCAAGAACATCAAAAACAGAGATTTCTGAGAAACAAAATCCCTGTGTGCAAGCTGTGGGACAACCCTCACCTCCTAAAAAATAAGTCTTTTAAACAGAATTCTATTCCCAAGTCTTTTCTGTCACTTGTTTGTGAAACATTATTCATCCTGCTTCACTGATCTAACCCTCCCAAAGCTATCTTCCAATTTTAGCAGCTATAAGTTAATGACTCAGTCTCACAGAATATTCAAGAAGCTTTGTTCACTGCTATTACAATTAAGCAGCTTGTGCAGACAGGACACTAGTAAACCCTCAATGCAAAAAATTTAAATCATTGACTTTATTTCTCTCAAGAAACACAGTAGCAAATGAGCTGGATTGTTCCAGCTGCCCGTTTCCATACATATAGAGATAGGATGCTGTTGAGCTCCAAAAGTGATATAAAAATACCATGAAACATTATGACTTGTTCATCGTATTAATTATAAGCTTCCGAAGCCATGCGATAGCTTTATGTAGGAATAGGCTGAAATTTAGGTTCACTGAAAATGTTTCCTCCAAATATGTGACCCTGGACCACAAAACCAGTCGTAAGTCGCACGGGTATATTTGTGGCAATAGCCAACAATACATTGTATGGGTCAAAATTATACATTTTTCTTTTATGCCAAAAATCATTAGGATATTAAGTTAAGATCATGTTCCATGAAGATATTTTGTAAATTTCCTACCGTAAATATATAAAACATTTATTATTATTAGTTATATGCCTTGCTAAGGACTTCATTTGGGAAACTTTAAAGGCGATTTTCTCAATATTTAGATTTTTTTGCACCCTCAGATTCCAGATTTTCAAATAGTTGTATCTCGGCCAAATATTGTCCTATCCTAACAAACCATACATCAATGGAAAGCTATTCAGCTTTCAGATTTCAATTTCTAAATTTATGACTGGTTTTGTGGTTCAGCGTCACATATTAGTTCAATTTTAGGTGAACTATTCTTTTAACCATTCGGCTGGAATGACAAACGATATCACATTCTTGTCACTGAAATTTATGCTCTTTTGTTGCATCCATTTATACATTTCTAGTCTATCGTCTTCTGACACGTTAATGAAAACCATTTTTATAAGCCAACAAAATATTCAGCTTTACCCACATGCAACAGTTGTTAAATGCCAAACTGAATTTCTCTGCTTGCCGTTGATGTCAAGCTCTGTGTGTCATGGAAATTATGTCATTCACCAAACACCCTGAGTGGAAGCTATCACCTGGTTTCTATGGCAACAGAACCACGTTAGCAGCTTCCTTCCTGTCTGACTGTGTTACCACACTCACTCTTATAAGGCTGAACCTTTGCGTTCATGAGAAGTCACTCATCTGCTGTCAGCTGCCTGCCTAGCTAGAACAATATGTGGGTTTCAACTGATCATTTTATTTTTGGGGAGACAAAAAATGAGAATTCTGCCATCATGCAGAAAAGAAGATATTTTGAGGACTGTTGGTAATCAAACAGTTTGGGTTACAATTGTGTTCCATTTCACAGCATAGACCAAAATGAATAAATAAAGTTAAAGAGACTACACTTTCATGTGTACACTTTTTAAGTTTTATACAATTTTAATGTGTCCGTGTTACAGAGTAATTATACATTTAAGTACTGAGTAACACTAATTAACAACATGTACTTACCATAGTAATAACAGTAAATTTTGCATAATTACATAATTACCGTACCTCAACCAAACCCTAATCTTACCGTAACCCAGTAAGTACATTTTGTTTAATATTACTCAGCATTTAAATATATTACACTGTAACAACGACACCTTAAAATAAAGTGTAACCATAAAGCGTTACCCTTTCATGACTATCTTTCTTAACACAGTTAAGTACACTTTTAAAAATGTGAACTGTAATAAAATTAAGTCAAATTAAAAGTTTTACTTAAAGTACATTAAGTAATTATGTTTTAATAATCTTGTGTCATGCTTTAAAGAAGTAAAATTAAGTTGATGTGTTGGCTAACACACTAAAGCACATGTAAAGTACTTGCGTAACACTTTATTTTAGTGTCCTAGTTACACGTTACATGTGTGATTTCACCTAGTACAACATGTTCCTGGATGAGCATTTTTGTTGATCCTGGAACAACATTCAACCAATCAGATTTGAGGGTGAAGTTTACATTTTATGTGAAGTTTAGGCTTACAACCAGGGTTAGGTGCTTCTACTTCAGTGTTATTCACCTATCATTTCCCTCTGATTTTAGGGCTAAGTTATGGGTAGGGTTAGGATTAGTAATAGCAATAGGGTTAGGACAAAACTTTCGGACAGAAATGTTGCTCCAAGATCAACAAAATAACATGTCTTACATGGCAAAATCACAGTGACCCCCTAAACCACACCATAGCCCTAACTATATAGTAAGTACAACATGATTAGTAAGGAACAACATGAGGGTGAGTAAATGATGACAACATTTTCATTTTTGGGTGAACTATCACTTTAAATTAATATAATAATATTGCACGGTCATAATTAAAAATATATTTAAATACATACGTATATATATTTAAATGACACACTATATTGGGACACCCCTCCAAATAATTGAATTCAGGTGTTCCAATCACCTTTATAAAATCAAGCACCTAGGCATGCAGACTGCTTCTACAAACATTTTTGAAAGAATGGGTCGCTCTCAGGAGCTCACTGAATTCAAGCGTGGTAACGGGATAGGTTGCCACCTGTGTAATAAGTCAATTTCCTCACTACTAAATACTCTACGGTCAACTGTGTATTATAACAAAGGGGAAGCAATTGGGAACCACAGCAACTCAGCCTAAGTGGTAGGCCATGTAAAATCACAGAGAGGGGTCAGTGCATCCTGAGGCGCACAGTGCGCAGAAGTCGCCAACTTTCTGCAGAGTCAATAACTACAGACCTCCAAACTTCGTGTGGCCTTCAGATTAGCTCAAGAACAGTGTGTAGAGAGCTTCATGGAATGGGTTTCCATGGCCGAGCAGCTGTATCCAAGCCTTACATCACCAAGTGCAATGCAAAAGGTTGGATTCAGTGGTGTAAAGCATGCCACCACTGGACTCTAGAGCAGTGGAGACGTGTTCTCTGGAGGGACCAGTCCTGCTTCTGGCAATCGTCTGGCAATCCGATGGACGAGTCTGGGTTTGACGGTTGTCAGGAGAACGATACTTGCCTGACTGCATTGTGCCAAGTGTAAAGTTTGGTGGAGGGGTTGTTTTTCAGGGGTTGGGTTTGGCCCCTTAGTTCCATTGAAAGGAACTCTTAATGCTTCAGTATACCAAGACATTTTGGACAATTTCATGCTCCCAACTTTGTGGGAACAGTTTGGGGATGGCCCCTTCCAGTTCCAACATGACTGTGCACCAGTGCATAAAGAAAGATCCATAAAGAGAGCGAGTTTGGTGTGGAGGAACTTGTCCTGACCTCAACCGGATAGAACACCTTTGGAATGAATTAAAGTGGAAACGGCAAACCAGGCCTTCTTGTCCAACATCAGTGCCTGACCTCACAAATGTGCTTCTAGAAGAATGGTCAAAAATTCCCATAAACACACTCCTAAACCTTGTGGAAAGCCTTCCCAGAAGAGTTGAAGCTGTTATAGCTGCAAAGGGTGGGCCAACTCCATATTAAACCCTACAGATTAAGAATGAGATGTCATTAAAGTTCATGTGCATGTAAAGGCATGCCGCCCCAAAACTTTTGCCAATTTAGTGTACATTTCAAGAGAAATGATGTTAAAGTACATTTTACATTACCATAAATGCTTGTCAGTACATTCAGCAGTAACCATATTTCAAAGACAACATAGGTAATTATACAAATACATATAAAGATGTACTTAGATACATAATTTGGTCAAAAACACAAAGTATTACATAAACTAATTACATTTAATATAAATATAAACTATAATACATTACATTTAATGTTTTCGGACACTTAATTGCATGTTATTACAATTAAGTGTCCGAAAACATTACATTCAGAATATACTTAAGTGTATTATATTACTATATTGTCTATTCTATTTAATATTTCCATAATAAGAACTTCTAGGTGGTTTTTTTTTTTGTGAAAATAGCAGATTTGACTGTAGAAAACGCCTGACAACTATGTCTGAAAAATAAATTCTAGTAACTGATTGATAAAATCACAAACACAAGTCTGCACTGCATAACCACTTGTAATTGTTGGCCCAGATTTGAACAGCTGGTTATGGCAGTTAATGGACGTCCAGCTTGGCTAATGGCTCAGGTCATCTCTCTATTAAACTGCCTGCTAATGAGAACTAACCACATGGCTGAGCTAGTCTCTCTCTAACAATCTTTCTCTCTCACTGCATGCATACACACACACATAAACAGTCGCACAGTACTACATACACAACATACACAGGAACAAAAGCGCACCAGCCAATGTGAAAGCGTTCGCTATCATAACGACACCTGCCCAGAGCACAGCTGACAAGCAACACACGCTATATACACAAACGACACACACAGACCCATCCGTACACCTGCGCTTGACTGCACGCCTCCTTAATAAACGTACAGAAGGAGTGACACTCTCGCTGACTGCCTTGGCATCGTGCCAGTCCTTGATCCTGCATGATCAGGCTTGAATGAGTATTACCATGGCAACAGCAACGCCATTGTTGCCAAGGGAGCAGCTGGCGCATGGTGGCAGATTAGCCCTCAAACAGATTTACTGGCAGAGAGAGAGAGAGAGAAAGAGAGAAAGGACTCTTAAACTAAGGGCAAGAGGCAAACATTTGTATTTACAAATGACAACTTTTGTTAGTCTGTCTGTCAGTTCAGAGGAGCAATAGCATCAAAGTTGAGGGTTTTCATGAAATCAACATGTAGAACAAAAGTTGTACAGTCAGTAAACAGCCCACATGAAAAAATACTATAGTATATTATAGTAAAATTACTCTAGTAAATACTATTGTGTTTTTGAACCATACTGTAGTAAAGCTACTACAGTAAATTGTAGCATATTGTAGTATATTATAGTATTTACTACACTCTGTAAATTTACTGTAGTATATTTACTATAGTATGGTTCAAAATATTTACTAGAGAAATTTGACTATAATACACTATAGTATTTTTACATATGGGAGTTTACATGATAGAGCTAGAGACAGCGTTTTTTCCTTGTACGAAGAGTTCAATTGTATCTTGAGCTAAACAGACTTTGAAAGACTTTGTGACATTTACTGTATAACCGTTGTTTGTTATGTTTGTTATGTACATATCTTAGAAATGCCTCATTTGCTTAAATGTACCGTGATATTGGACATGGTATCTGGTAATTGCATGGATGCTTGTTGATGCTATGGTATTTTTTAAGTTCCTTGGCGTATCATGTAAATGCCATGGTATATGAGTTATGAAAGAAATACCATCAATTGATGAAGTTCACTAAACGCAAAAATATGATACTGTTTTTCCAAGCAATTTTGAATAGGGGAGAGCGGGACACAACCTAACGTGGGGTTAGTTGTAACACACATGGTTTAACACTTACCACACGTGCCAGGATGACGAAACTTAGTGTATTTACTAGTTGCTATATCAACATTATTTAGAGAAAAAATGGTGTCAAAATTAAAAATCTTTGGAAGATATCACTCAACATTTATTTAATCATAGCAAAAGTACATTTCTTAAGTTAATTTTTCATCTCTGTTTTTTGTGTTTATTTGAAATAAGACAAATCTGATATTATTTTAATCTTATATCTGTTATTTAACAGTTGAGATCGTTCTTTAATGCTGATCTAACCAGCAGAAGACATGAGCCGGGTTTAAATCCCAGTTGCGCAGGTGGGGCATGTTGTAACACTGCATATCAATGTGCCCTTATTAGAAATATGCTATTTTATTCTATACTTTTATAAATTATTTTGAGAAACCATGAGAAAAAGGTGAATAAAGACTGAGAGTCAATGTTCAGAAATGCTAAATTATTATTATTTTTTTTTACTATACTGTATAACTGTGTTTTGAGGTGTGTTTGTTGTCAAACTCAAAAAATATTTTTAATTATAAAAAAATGCCATTCTTTTATTTGAAAAAGTTAATAATTGTATTTTATTGACAAAATATTTTAGTTTGTCTTGGATATTTTTTTTTTATTATATCAGATAACATTTTAAGCTGTCATTTGGTCATGTTTACACACGCAAACTGTGACAGAAGAACAATAACAAGACCAATACAGTTTAATTTTTGCAGTGTTTTTTTTCCCTTTTTTATTTCCGTTTTTTTTTTTTCCCTATGGATCATTGTACGAGAGCCCATCACAGACCGTGGACTTCAACCTGCTGCGACTGATGAGCCCTAACCTGAACAGAGGACTGACTTTTAGAGGTTTTTGTGGATATTATTCCCCTGTTTCTCCAGTGACCCCGCTGGTTCTCTCCAGCCCTGTATCTCCAGTGTCCCAGCTGGTTCCGTCTAGCCCTGTATCTCCTGTGATCCCTCCCAGCCTCCCACTCCCTCCTCCTCTAACTGTCCATTCCTCAGCTCCGCCTCATTTAGTACACTTCAGCCCCTCTTCATCCCCTGCACTGAACTGTGTAGATATGCTTCAGGCCATCAGCTCCACCTGGTCCAGAAAATCCACTAGCTCTGACTCCAGCCTCAGTACCCAACACTCCACCGTGGCCTGTCAATCTGTCTGCCCCAGTTTGGCTCCTCCTTCCCTCGGCTCCACCGGGCTTCCTCTTCCCACAGGCTCTGCCTTGGTCAGACGTCGTCCTGCCTGCACCTTTGGTTCCATCTGGCTCCGACTTCCCCCCGGCCCCGGCGCGGGCTTCACCTTCGTCCTCAGTCCCACCGGCTTCGCCTCAGTCTACAGGTTCCCGTGTTCCATCTCGGATGCTCGTTGCCGCGGCTCTAGCTGGGTCTCCATCTCCATCGGCCATCCCCAGGTGGCACCTGTCAAGTCTCCACCATGGCTCCTCCTGGGGGCTCGTCCTGGCTGGTCTCTGGACCAACATCTGGCTCCTCCTGTTCCATGCTCCCCCTTGGCACCTCCCACCCTCCATTCGCCCATGGACTGTTTTTGAATTATGCCCTCCTCCAGAGCCCCCTCCCTCCTCTGATGTACTCTTTACAGTGTGAGGTTGCGCCTTCCTGTTTTGGTCATGTTTCTTTGTGTTTTGACTCTGTCTTCATTGTTTGCTAGGTTGACCCAGTTTCTCTGTTCATCTGATTAGTTATTTAGTTCACCTGCCGTCTCATTAGTTAGCTTGTTTATCCCTGTGTATTTATACCCTGTGTTCTCCCTCATTCTCTGTGCATTCTTATGTTATGTTGTGTGTAGTTTGGATATTTCCCTATTCTCCTGAGTTGTCATTAAAATACTGTTACCTTGATTCCCTCTACTTCGTGCTAATTGAGTCAATTATTCCACTTATACTACAGTTACCACACCTCAAAACATTGTTCAGATGTTTTTTTTCAAGACATTTGTCAGGTTTTTTGTCCTTAAAATGCTGATGAGATGCATAAGAAATTAGTCCTACAGACAAGTGTGTTTGAGAAAGAAAGAAGATTTTGTGCTTTGCGAACATAATAAAACATAATTTTGTGGCAAAACCATGGAACTAATTTGTCATTTTTATCCTATTTATTTGCTTGGTCAGTGTCGTTGTGGGTTTTGGTTTGTTTGCTGTTGTAGGCTGTAAGAACTATTGAAATAACTGAAATCATTTGGCGAAGTGATATGTAATGCAGTCAAGACCTGCCTGGAACTACTTTAGCCATGCGTTTTCCTGAAAATAATTGCACACCTTATAGAATGTTCGTCAACAAACGTTTGCCCCATTGTATAACAGAATAAGTTGTGAATTTTGATTCATTCAGTTTGTTTTGAAATGTTTTACTTGGCCACAAATTCAGAATATTTTAACATCATTTTTATTTTATTTAGCACAATGCGATTTATTGTCCTACAATGACAATCTTAGTCTAATAGAATGGTCAAAAGGCACCATACTGTCTGATTATTGGGAAATCAAGCACAGACCTTAAAAAAAGTATTGTGGTGATACTATGGTGCAATGATGGTATCACCACAATACTTTTTTTAAGGTCTGTGCTTGATTTCCCATGTACATTTAATCTTTTAGTGATGTGGTTGACACTCATGACATATATTCCAAGCGCTGGTGGTCTAGCTGGCCTCCCCAATTCAAGATTTATGGCTCTAGTTGATCTCTCAATTAAAGCGGACGGGCTCCAGTATTTCATATGCACCGCCTGAGAAATGTATCTATTACTAGTCGTGCATGGGTCTGCCATAATAAACAGCTGACATTAATTCTAATGCTTGTTGATTTACATCTGCAGTGTCGTCACTGCCAGACAGTCCACCAGGCTGCTGCGATAACAAACAAATTACCGGCCGTGGAGACATGTCTAGATGAGATGTTTTGACATTACCTTTCGTGTTCCCCGACTCAGGATAAACAAAAGAACTTATACTATATGCATACTAACTACAAAGTCTGACATGAAAGGTCATTCATGAATATGCAGAGGATTTGAAGCATTTTATACAAACAACGATGCTCTGACGCAAGAATTCTTTTATTAACTTAAATTGGCAAACTAGTTATGATTACAAAGACACATAACAAGAATTTTATTAGAGCTGTTTTTTTCACAGATAGCTGTGACGTCTTAGACTCAGCCTCCATTAAAGATTTAAAAAAAAAAAAATTTATGTGGACCATTTCTGAGATTTACCGAGTTTTATAGCACCTTCACAAAAAGCATAAGGGACTATATACTACTCTCCTAATGGACAAGCTTGCAATTCCGCAAGTTAATGCAACCACACTATATGTAATGGATGGGATGACTTCTGCTCTAGGGAGCAGCCTGGCACTTTGTAATGGAAATATACAAATGGAAGGTATTGGCATAGTGAAAAACAGAATGTAATCATAAAAGTTAGTGTTTTTATTGAGTCTTTTATCATGCTGAAATTAAAACATGTTTGAAATGTATGTAAATACTGATTTATTTACTGTATATTGTGGTTGTTAGTGCTATATGTTCACAGATCAAAAACATCAACACATTTGCATCAAATTATCATAACTTCCATTTTTAATTTGAGATACTCATTGAAAATTACCATCATGAGGAATCTTTTCAATGCATAGCTGCGAGCAGGGAATATCATCAAATCAGTTCAGTTGGAAATTAGTTCAGTTATAGGTTACACATCCCACTGGAATTGTATTACATAATCTGTTCATTTCTGTGATTTATACTTTCTCTAAAAACATCCACTGATTTAATGGTTATTTCTTGCCATGAAACATTATTATTTATTATTGTTAGAATTATTGTTGTTGCAATAAAAAACCTTCTTTATATAAACATTCTTTATATATATATATATATATATGTGTGTGGCTGTAATTGTTATTAAAATAGAAACAGAGAGAATAACATATAGGCTACTATCTAATATAAATATATAAATATATTAATATATTAAAGATGCCTTTTGGTATTTCTGCTGTAATGATAAAGCTGCTTGCTTTCAAACTTTTTTATTAAGAGAAACTGACAGTATTGATATATTATATAAACTAATTATAGTAATTAAACACGATTCATTTTGTAAATGCAGAAGCTTCAAGAACTGTGTTCTTCAATAAAAACAGTTATTTAGGGGTGGAAAATAAATTTTAGTTTACATCTTGATTTCATCATTTATATTTTATTAGATTAGAATTTATTATTATATTAATGGTACTTTATATAAAATTATTAAATATATTCATTATTATATAATATATCTGTCACATGTTCTGTTTTGCTTGTGTTTGACATGTTCCTTTGTTCCAGTTTCCCGCCACTCTTCTGTCTCCATGGTCACCGTCATTATGAGTTCATCTGTGTCAGCTGTGTGTATTCATCTTGTTTGTGTTCCCTATTTAAATTCTCCTGTTTCCATCAGTCTCTAGCCGCGTTTCCATTACAGATTTGCGCAAAACTTTTGCGATATTTTCTAAATGTCAATAAAAAACTATTGCGAAATGACGCAGTTTCCATTAACCGATGTTATGCCACTAAAACGTATTTTTTTCCTCTCGTGATAAGTCATTCCAAAAATTATGTCACGTATGTTGTTTTATGTATATCCCAGCCACCGCACTAGCCATTATTTTTAATGGAAGGAGATATAGGTGTGTTATTCAAGCATTAATTAAAATTAAAAGAGCGAAATGTCTGAATTTGCATAGTGGTAACTCAGTTTTTTTTTTTTACCATTTCGTTATTTTGGCTTGGAATTTCGTTTGTTAGAAATATAAACTGAATTTAGAAATGCTTTTGAAATTAAAAACTTTGCATTTAATAAACAAAATACATTTTTTAAATGAAGACAGCGTTTGGAGTGGAGTGCATGCAAAATAATCCGTTCTCTGAATCCACAGCCTTTGTTGTTATTGTGAGTGTACACAAATAAAAGTAGACAGTTTATAGTTTATAATTATGTCTTGAGTATTGTGAGTTGTTTCCGCTGTCATAAAGGAAAAAATCCATCAGAACGCGGCCATGGGTTAAAGAAAACGTCTCGGTTACGTATGTAACCCTCGTTCCCTGAGGGAGGGAACGGAGACGCCACGTTGGAGTACCGACGAATAGGAATCTCGCTAACGAGAGCCAATCTACTTTGAGTGTAACTAAACGAGCCAATGCACATTGGCATGCAATGATTGTACCAGCTGCTCATGCCACTCCGTGTGGGTATAAATGAGGCACAGGTGCTTGCATCAAATTAGTTTTTTGCTGAGGAGCCGAGTAGGTGAACTGGCACCCCAGCAGGGTACAGAGGACATGGCGACGGGACGTGGCGTCTCCGTTCCCTCCCTCAGGGAACGAGGGTTACATACGTAACCGAGAGATTCCCATTCAGTCGGTCACTCTCGACGCCACGTCGGAGTACCGACGAATAGGAATCCCTACCAAAGCGCCATTGCCTCTGCCCCCATCCAGTGCCCTGTGTGAGCCTCCTAAGCTCTCTTACCTGATGAGACGGGGCTCACACAGAGAAGTCCATCACTGCTGTTCCGCATGACCCGCTCAGTGACTTATTGGATAACACTGGGAAAGCGTGCCCTAGTGGAAGGGAACGCTGCGGAATCCACATCATGCCCCGAAGGAGTTATGTGGAGTACAATGCTGAGCCATAGCCCGCAACTGAGAGGGGGCTCCAGCCCCACCAAGGGGAGGGCTCTCTCAAGGGAAAGACACGGGCTTCCCGTAGGAGCGACCGTGGAAAAATATATGGGATCCCCACAGGGTCACTCATATATCCCCAGCCCAGTACCGGTTCTCAAGGATTCAGCGGCAAGGGGCCTGATGCCAGACGTTCCGCCACGTCCGGCACCAAGGGAGATGGAGGACTCGACAGAGTTTGCTTCTGGAGAATTAAAGCGCCAGGGCGCAGCAAGCCGACAAGAGCCAGGGCCTCCAGTGCTTCTACCCGTTTGAGGCGAGAACACAGGAGGACACTGGCTCTACACGTAGACTATAGAATCTAGTGAACGTGTTGGGTGTCGCCCAGCTCGCAGCTCTACAGATGTCTGACAGCGAGGCACCACGTGCCAGCGCCCAGGAGGATGCAACACTTCTGGTAGAGTGTGCTCGCACCCTGAGCGGACAGGGCACACCTTGTGCTTGGTAAGCCAAGGTGATGGCATCCACTATCCAGTGGGCCATCCTCTGCTTGGAGACAGCCTTTCCCTTCTGCTGGCCTCCGAGACAGACAAAGAGCTGATCTGAGGTCCTGAAGCTTTGAGTTCTATCCACGTAGATCCGCAGAGCGCGGACGGGACAGAGCAAGCTAGGGCTGGGTCTGCCTCCTCCAGGGGCAGCACTTGCAGGTTCACCACCTGGTCCCTGAAGGGAGTGGTAGGAACCTTGGGCACATAGCCAGGCCGGGGTCTCAGTACCACGTGGGTGTCACCCGGCCCAAACTCTAGGCACGATTCGTCGACCGAAAATGCCTGCAGGTCCCCTACCCTCTTGATGGAGGCCAGTGCGGCCAACAGCAAAGTCTTCATAGACAGAATCTTTAGCTCTGCTGACCGCAAGGGCTCAAATGGGGCATTCTGAAGTGCTTGGAGCACCAGAGCAAGATCCCAAGAGGGTATGGAGGGGGGTCGAGGAGGATTTAACCGTCTTGCCCCCCTGAGGAACCTGACGACCAGGTCGTGCTTCCCAACTGTCTTACCTTCTACGTGGTCGTGATAGGCAGATATTGCAGCAACATAGACCTTGAGGGTGGAGGGCGACAGCCTACGCTCCAACCCTCGTTGCAGGAAGGAAAGCACAGACGCAATCGAACATCTTCGGGGGTCTTCTCGGCGAGAAGAACACCACTCGACGAACAGGTTCCACTTCAAAGCATAAGCCTGTCTTGTAGACGGTGCTCGTGCCGAAGTGATGGTGTTAACTACCTCTTGGGGTAAGTCACCTAGAACCTCCGCGTCCCGTCCAGGGGCCAGACATGAAGCTTCCACAGGTCTGGACGCGGGTGCCATAGGGTGCCCCGTCTCTGAGTCAGAAGGTCCTTCCTCAGAGGAAACGGCCAAGGAGGGGCTGTCGCCAGGAGCATAAGTTCTGGGAACCAGGTCCGGTTGGGCAAGTAAGGCGCCACCAACAGGACCTGCTCCTCGTCCTCCCTGACCTTGCACAGTGTCTGTGCAAGTAGGCTCACTGGGGGAAACGCATATTTGCGCAGCCCCTGGGGCCAGCTGTGCGCAAGTGCATCCGTGCCGAGTGTACCCTCGGTCAGCGAATAGAACCACTGGCAGTGGGACGTTTCTGGGGAGGCAAACAGGTACCAGTGCCGCCCCGAAATGTCTCCAAATCAGCTGAACCACCTGGGGGTGGAGTCGCCATTCCCCTGGGAGCGCAGCTCGTGAAAGCTCGTCGGCCACACGGTTGCTCACACCAGGGACATGAATGGCCCGAAGCGACCTCAGACACTTCTGACTCCAGAGGAGGAGATGGCGGGCGAGTTGCGACATGCGGCGGGAGCGCAGACCACCTTGTCGGTTGATATACGCAACGGTCGCGTTGTTGTTCGTGCGGACCAGTACATCTTTGCCCCGTAGCAGCCTTTTGAGGCGGCTCAGAGCGAGATGCTCTGCTAGCAACTCGAGGCAGTTGATGTGCCAATGCAGGTGCGGGCCCGTCCAAACCCCTGACACTGCATGCCTGTTGTACGTGGCTCCCCAGGCCATGGCAGAGGCATCCGTGAAGACCACAGCATGCCTGGACACCTGTTCCAGAGGCACTCCGGCCCGAAGGAACGAGGGGTCTGACCATGGGCTGAAGGATTGGCGGCAGGCCGGTGTGATGCTCACCCGGTGAGTGCCGCATTGCCACGCCCATCTCGGGACTCGGCCGTGTAGCCAATGCTGAAGCGGTCTCATATGAAGCAAGCCGAGCGGTGTTACTGCCGCTGCGGCTGCCATATGCCCCAGGAGCCTCTGAAACTGTTTCAGTGGAACCGCCATCCTGCCTTGAAACGTGTTCAGGCAGTTCAGCATCGACTGGACGCGCTTCTCTGTGAGGCGCGCTGTCCGTTCGACCGAATCTAACTCCATACCGAGAAAAGAAATCCTCTGCACGGGGGCGAGTTTGCTCTTCTCCCAGTTGACCCCAAGACCCAACTGGCTGAGGTGTCTGAGCACCAGGTCCCTGTGTTCGCACAACTGATCCCTGGACTGTGCTAGAATGAGCCAGTTGTCGAGATAGTTGAGGATGCGAACGCCCTGTTCTCTCATGGGCACAAGGGCCCCCTCTGTGACTTTCGTGAAGACACGGGGGGACAGGGACAGACCGAAGGGCAGGACTTTGTACTGATATGCTCGACCCTCGAACGCAAAGCGCAGAAACGGCCTGTGTCGAGGAAGAATCGAGACATGAAAGTACGCGTCCTTCAGGTCGATCGCTGTAAACCAATCTTGGGGACGGCCAAGATTGGCCGTAACCCACCGGTCTTCTTGGGTACAATCAAGTACGGGCTGTAGGAGCCTGTCTTCATATCGGCTGGAGGGACCGGCTCTATCGCGTCCTTCGCCAGTAGGACTGCGATCTCCGCACGCAGGACATGGGCGTCTGCGGCATTCACCGAAGTGAAGCGGACGCCCTTGAACCTGGGGGGGGGCGCCGGGCGAACTGAATCGTATAGCCGAGCCTGATGGTCCGGATGAGCCAGTGAGACGGACTGGGGAGCGCTAACCAGGCTCGCCGAGACCGTGCAAGCGGGACCAAGGGGACCACCGGCGTACCCACCGTGGGGCAGTGAGGTGGAATGCAGGTACCGGGCTGGGGTGGCTGTCTCGTGGAGGCGGCCCGCAGCGGGGTGTGAGTGTGCTGTGCAACACTTACCTGATTCCACGAGTGGGCAGAGGGTACGTGAGAAGGCTTGGTTGCGTCCTCGAACCGTCCACTGCTGCCCGCTGGCGAAGGAGGAGGATGAGTGTGGTCCGGCGTTGGACCGTCCACAGCTCTCCGAACCCCCTTGGGACCCAGAGATAGAGGAACTGCTCTTTTTTTTTTCTTTTTTTTTTGACTCAAAAGATTCTCTGCCCGGCCCTCCTCCGGGGAAGAGTAGCCCCGCCCATCTCCAGGTCACCCGTCTCAGAGGTGATGTTTCACCGACTAAACAGCAGCAGAGACGGGTGGCGTCACCTTCCTGCGTCGGACACAGTAGAGCAGGCTGTGCCGAAGTTTTTTTTTTTTTTGCAGGGGACGACGCCTTTGGTGACGAGCAGACTGAGGGGCGACCCACGAGGCACTCTTGTGGTGCGTCGGCGGAAGCTCTTGATTGCCTCAGAAGCCCTCCACTCCTCAGTTCACCCCAGCGATTTCACTGAAGTAGACCTCTCCTGTTGGCCACCAGGGAGGGCGCTACAACGGGAAATAGGCAAGGGGACAGCGCACCTAGAGTTGCGAGTGAGCACTGGGTTGCCGTGACAACCCGCGCTGCAGCCCGGCACTCGACGGCACACGACACGTAGAGAAGCGTGAGGTCCCACCGGGTTTTCCCCGGCGGGCAGCTCTCGCTGATCTCCACGGTCTCCCAGAGTGTCGAGCAGACCCGCGGCTGTGCTTTTACACACGAGCGGCGGCTGGCCAACAACAAAGGGGACTTCCCGGAGAAAGAAGAGTCGCGACTGGCGTGCCGACGTGGTCATGTTCTCATTAGAAAACGTGAACCACCCACGAACACCGTCTCAGCATGCATACGCCCATACATGTGAAACAGTGCTCGTGGCCGTCAGTGAGGACAGGAAACAACCGCAACCAGAAACACACAGGTAGAAATGTCATCTTTAAAAAGACGCAAGCTCTATCTGTGTAGCTTTTCTAGGGAAACTGCACTCCGCGGTGCTGAAGCACACAGGGGAATAGTCGCGGCAACACAGACAGGGAAAAAGTGCAGCCTGTCATGCGCGCTCTCTCTCTCATAGAAGGCGATCTCTTACCAGCCATGAAAACGGCTTTTCAGCACTCTTTACAGCGCACCGAACCAGCTGTGAGAACAGCCTTTTGTTTTTGCTCAATAAAACAAAATAGAAAAAGAGAGAAAATCGACCCCGCTGCAGTGCCGTCACTCCAACACCAAACGAGGAGAGGTCCATCCGAAGAGCTTGACTCGTTAAAATGTTAACACATGCTTTGTAGAGAGTGATTTCAGGACAAACCATCCACCACTCGGCTCCGAAGCAAAAAGATAATTTGATGCAAGCACCTGTGCCTCATTTATACCCACACGGAGTGGCATGAGCAGCTGGTGCAATCATTGCATGCCAATGTGCATTGGCTCGTTTAGTTACACTCGAAGTAGATTGGCTCTCATTAGCTAGATTCCTATTCGTCGGTACTCCGACGTGGCGTTGAGAGTGACCGACTGAATGGGAACGTAGCCTATTTAGTTTCATAGTTATGCTGTTTAAATATTAGCCTATAATATTATTTTTTTAATTTCATATGTTGGTTATGAAAAGTGAGCAGCATGAGTAAGATAGGTTACATCATAAGATACGCATATGTCTGTAGACATGAAGTGGGGTCATACAGGATTTTGACCACTTCATTGAGTAGGCCTATTGTTTTGTAGAAAGTCTTTCTTTAAAGTGAATTTCATTTTGTATAAATTGTATTTTAATTTTGATCAATGTTTCATCAACTAATTGCCTATATATTTAATAAATAAGAAGCAAACCAAGGATGTCGACAATGGATTGACGTGCGTAACGAACCCACAGGCCTGTTTCCTGCGTAAGGCTGAAACTATATCGCCTTTCTTTTTAATACATTTCTTGAATATATGTCTTAATTACAGTAGGCCTATAGATAGTTATGATATTTGTGGCTGCACCGGGTCCGTAATTACTAAGTTAAAGTTACGCCACTGAGGCTAATCATGAGCGGCCCATGGCCCCAAATTTTTTTTTTTTTATTTAGACGATAGCTATCTGTTATGAACTGTAGGCTACATCAATAAATTACAACAATTTCGTGCTATGGGCACTGCCACTGATACAGGCAGTGGAAGAGCCTATTTTACGCTGAGCTTGCTTCTGCTTTTCAAATATGGAAGTGTGACACATAGGCTATATAAATTCTCTAATGTGGATAAAGGCTTATTTTGTACACATCACTATACAACATACACTCACCTAAAGGATTATTAGGAACACCATACTAATACTGTGTTTGACCCCCTTTCGCCTTCAGAACTGCCTTAATTCTACGTGGCATTGATTCAACAAGGTGCTGAAAGCATTCTTTAGAAATGTTGGCCCATATTGATAGGATAGCATCTTGCAGTTGATGGAGATTTGTGGGATGCACATCCAGGGCACGAAGCTCCCGTTCCACCACATCCCAAAGATGCTCTATTGGGTTGAGATCTGGTGACTGTGGGGGCCATTTTAGTACAGTGAACTCATTGTCATGTTCAAGAAACCAATTTGAAATGATTCGAGCTTTGTGACATGGTGCATTATCCTGCTGGAAGTAGCCATCAGAGGATGGGTACATGGTGGTCATAAAGGGATGGACATGGTCAGAAACAATGCTCAGGTAGGCCGTGGCATTTAAACAATGCCCAATTGGCACTAAGGGGCCTAAAGTGTGCCAAGAAAACATCCCCCACACCATTACACCACCACCACCAGCCTGCACAGTGGTAACAAGGCATGATGGATCCATGTTCTCATTCTGTTTACGCCAAATTCTGACTCTACCATCTGAATGTCTCAACAGAAATCGAGACTCATCAGACCAGGCAACATTTTTCCAGTCTTCAACTGTCCAATTTTGGTGAGCTCGTGCAAATTGTAGCCTCTTTTTCCTATTTGTAGTGGAGATGAGTGGTACCCGGTGGGGTCTTCTGCTGTTGTAGCCCATCCGCCTCAAGGTTGTGCGTGTTGTGGCTTCACCAATGCTTTGCTGCATACCTCGGTTGTAACGAGTGGTTATTTCAGTCAAAGTTGCTCTTCTATCAGCTTGAATCAGTCGGCCCATTCTCCTCTGACCTCTAGCATCAACAAGGCATTTTCGCCCACAGGACTGCCGCATACTGGATGTTTTTCCCTTTTCACACCATTCTTTGTAAACTCTAGAAATGGTTGTGCGTGAAAATCCCAGTAACTGAGCAGATTGTGAAATACTCAGACCGGCCCGTCTGGCACCAACAACCATGCCACGCTCAAAATTGCTTAAATCACCTTTCTTTCCCATTCTGACATTCAGTTTGGAGTTCAGGAGATTGTCTTGACCAGGACCACACCCCTAAATGCATTGAAGCAACTGCCATGTGATTGGTTGATTAGATAATTGCATTAATGAGAAATTGAACAGGTGTTCCTAATAATCCTTTAGGTGAGTGTATGTCCTTATTAGGAGAAAATATATATATTTTTTAATGAGAAAAATATGTTGTTTTAACGACATAAGATCTCGTTATTACGAGAAAATAGCTATGCCGTTTTTACGACATATCTCGTTATTGCGAGAAAATAGCTATGTCGTTTTTATGACATAACATCTCGTTATTACGAGAAAAGATGTTGTTAAAACGATATAACATCTCTTTATTATATTGAGAGGAAAAAATAATATGTAGGCCCATATGTGGCAGCAATGTGTCACCGTGATCTGTAAATGCGAAAAAACTGTTTCCATTGCATTTTCGCGGAAATTTCCTTTTCAAATCTCCTGAAAAACCACCTCATGCGAGCGTAAAATTTTTTTTTGCGATATATGGACGTTTTTGCGAAACGCGGCTTCTGTCCGGTCTTGTCTATGTATAGAGTGTGTTGCCTGTATTGACTTACCTGAGATTCCTGATCATTAAACTTCGTCTGAGAATTGTATTAGCCCGTCTTCGTGTTCCTGCCTACACACACCCGTGACAGAAGACCGGACCCAGAATGGATTATGCTGCAAGGTTTGTGGCCGTGGCTCTTCTGAGGTCCTTCGCGGTGGACTTCTTCCATGTCGCCATCAACAGCCCTTTTGACGACGAGACACTTAAGTCTCTGTTCTAGATCGGGTTACCATCATCCCGTGGACCTCCCAGACACCACTGGACTGAGCTGGAGAGAAGCTCTCGATCGGTGTCTGGAGAGCGCTGAGTCCCGGTCCAGAACACATCCTGTCTCCGTCCAGAGCCTAGTGACGTCCCCTGTCTCCATCAAAGGCCCAGAGATGGCTCCAGTCCGCGACGAGTGTCCAGAGAGGGCTCCAGCCCGCGACGAGTGTCCAGAGAGGGCTCCAGCCCCGACTCCTTCTGTCCTGAGTCCAGTGAAGACACCAGCACCGCCAGGACTTCCTGTACTCCCATTAGCTCCACCTTGGCTCCTACCTCCCTCATCTCCACCGTGGCCCCTCAGTCCACCAGTTCCACCTGTATTGACTCACCTGAGATTCCTTGATCATTAAACTTCATTTGAGAATTGTATCAGCCCGTCTTTGTCTTCCTGCCTACACACACCTGTGACAATATCACCCTGTTGAGAATCTCTGACGTAGATTAAGTTTTCAAAATGAAAGTTAAAAATTCAACTTGAGTTACTTCACTTGAGTGTTTGTTACTATGTTTTTACTCTCTAAAATGCTTTATTCTGTTTGGTCAATTTTGTGTTTGAAAATGTTGTATAATACCACTAAACTATATAATTGACCATTGTCCCTAGCAACAATTTTCATGAATCATTCCACTGTCTTTCTTTTTACATAATATATTAAAATCAATTAAAAGCTATGTTTAATGCCAGATTGAAAGTAAAAGTATGATACTGTTTAACAAAATCACATAATTTAATATAATGATAAAGTGTCCCACTTTACCTGTATTCACCCAAAATAATTTTTTTAAGTTTTCTGGCAATGTTCATTTAATATTCACGATTCTAGTCTTCATCCCTTGAGACTGAATGTAATGGAGCTAATTCTGCAGAGATGTAAACAAAGATCAGTAATAGGGCTTAAATCCCTCAGCAGTATCCTGCATTAGGGAGGACATGTTTGGACATGCCTGAGGAAGAAACTTTTCATCCGATGTGGGGTGACTGCTCATCTAAGGGACTCTTTGTTTGTGTGTGTCTGTCTGTCTGTGTACAAAGCAAGTGTATCTACTTTTACGCATTTGGCAGGCACTCATATCCAAAACAACTCACGCTGATTGGTAACGTTCAACATAATCTTTAATATCAAAATAAATAAACAAACAACAAAACGAAAGTAAAGCGGCAGCCCCTCACAGACGACTGCCGCATATAAACATAATGAAAACACAACACAACTTAAAGTCCAGGCCTGGTCCTCTTTCGTCTAGCACTGTCGTCACTTCTCCTTTTATCCTTCTGGAGCTCTTCAGTGAGACTCGAGACCGGTGTTGTGCACAGGTGACGCTCATTAAAACTCGTGCCACCGGCCTCGCTCCGTTCCCACGGCTCTCTGCCCCACCCTGCTTGTCACTTACCCTCATCGCCCCTCGCAGACCGGGGGTACCCACTTAGTGAATTCATCCACAGCTTTACGTAACAATTTGGTGAACAAGACTAAATTTTCAAATAAATTTCCAAATACATTTAATTACTAAACTAAATAAACTATATCAACTACATTACTTGAATATATATGATAATTGAAATGAGCTAGATGACATCACCGTTTTCTCCAGAGCGGCTGTACAGTCGAATCAAATTCTGTTGCATTATTTTCCTGTTTAACACTGTGAAGCTGCTTTGAAACAATCTGCATTGTAAAAAGCGCTATATAAATAAAGTTGACTTGACTTGACTACAATTCACAGCTAACTGAAACTGATGTGGATATTAGGCATAGGCAGAAATCACTGTGGGGGGTGGGTGGATACATTACTTTATAAATAATAATAACAATAAAGGAATTAAATAATTAAAGGATTAAAAGGGATTTTAAGAGAATAAATAAATAAGAATAGTTAAAGAATTTCTAGGTCTAATTGTAGTTATGAAGTAATCAATTTAAACTATTTGCAAATAATATTACATTCACTCTTATTCATATTTCTAATATGTAGAAAATGCAAATGTCTTGCCACATTCATTTATGAATCACGTGAATCATGATAATCAACGATAACTGTCGCTGTTGTCTAATACTTACATCTACTTACATCTTTCCACAAACTTTGTGTCACTTTGTGACAGTGACAGTAAGACCCACCTTCTTTGATTCAATTGCCATCTTGATCATTTTGGCATTTACGAGCACTGTTAGACTGTCGAAGACCCAGAGCAGCCTAAAAATTTTACTTTTAAAACGTTTTGCCATCCTAACAACAAACAGCTTTACTCATTCTACACTAATGAAATGAAAAAGTATTAATTCAATTATAAAAATTTTTTTTAAAAAAATCATAGCTCCGACAAAATTATTGGCTCTGGTCTGGCCCCCACCCCCAAACTCTGTCAATGACTTTAGGTCATGGCAGGGCATGGTGAAGACACAGGATGACCCATGACATGTTTCTCACCCTGTGCCCTGTCATTACCCCTGCAGTGTGCTAAGAGATCAGCCACAGCTGTTCCAGATAAACTTTACTTTAGAAGTGTCATCATTTGGACTGAGAAAGCAATTAACCCATATCATAACCTTTTGGTAATGGCTATGTCATTCTGCCCTTTCTAAAAGCAGAGGGGTAATTTACTGCTTCCTTTTTTCGGTTGCTCACAGTAATTATTTTGTCTCATTCATAACCTGGTCATGACCTCTGTGGCGAGACTGGGATATATCCGCCACCCGGCTTTTGTCATTTTTTTTAACATAAATCTTTATGTACAGGAAAATTGTCTGTCTGGAATTGCATAGCTAGAGGAAACAGAATTCAGAATGTTTTAAATGCGGATGTGATTTAAAATGATTTGCACTGATATCCAGTCCAATAAACTGTAAATGTCTTGCAGTCTTTCTGGAATGCTATAGCCACCTTTTCCTTAGTTGTTATACTTTTAACCCATAAATGAAAATTATTTGAAAATGAAATCTAGGGCCGAAGGAATATTTCACAAAAATCACAGAAAATTATGTCATTATGTACTCACTCTCATGTCTGTTTTTGGAACAAAACATCATGCATTTATAAGAAAAAAAATGTGATAACATTGTATTGTTACTTCCTTGGTTTATTACTTGTTGCTCAAAATGTGTTGGTCACTTTTGAATCAAAGTGTCTGCTAAATAAATAATATATAATGTATAACTGAATAAATACTGTACATCACGATTCAAAAGTCAAAAGTGGTAAAGTTTTTTGTTATTGAATGTCTGTTATGCTCCCCAAAGCATTAAAATGACAGTAATATTATGAAATATTATTACAATTTAAAATACACAAAAATTAGTCCTATAATCTATAATGCAAATTACTGATAGCAAAACCAGGTCTTCCTGTAGCTCAAACAGTAGTCAAATCAGTCAAATCTAATTTATTTAGCAATTTTCACAATATTGTTTCAAAGCCATGGTGTTAATGTTTATAATGTATCAATTTCTTCTTAGCCACATTTGGCAGATTAGCGCTGGGTGATAATATAGTTTACATTTGATGATACAAGCCATCAAGCAGTTGAGTTGAGATACACTATATATACAGTAATATATATCGCCCTAAACAAGAATACTGTATGTATGCGGATAATGATGGGCATACTTATTAAACTTTTTATAAAGAGCTAGGCAATAATTTAGTTATATTTTGAGACAAAATAAAAAATTGGCAGTTGAGATGGCCCTAACAACACTGGTGGTACTGGTTTTGGGTTCAGTTCCCAATGCAGGGAATTATAAAATGTATACATTGAAGGCAATGTGTTGCTTTGGGGAAAAAAGACTCTGTAAATTCTATATATATGCATAAAAAGATGTATACAGAATCCCTGGATATAAATCAACTTTTTACATAATATTTAATTAAATAAAATAAAAAATACTTGACCAAATCTATTGACAACGCTAGATTTTGGAACTGACACTATAGTTTCAATGGCCACTTTTGTTAAGCAGACAAACAGGCACAGTTATATTTGCCAAATATCAATCAGCCAGGATAATATATCATTACTCTGTAGTCACCCACTTAAACACCGCAAATCCTGTCCATTTCTCTTCTTGCATGTGGCCAAATGAGAGCTGAAAGAGAATAAGCTGTTCAGTGTGTGAGAAAAGAAATAAATCGGTAAGTGTCAAAGTACCTGACTCCAGCCTGGCTAGTACGTGACCTACACTGAGGACAGCTTCTACCTACCATACATTATAGCAGTGATTTAAAGCCTGACTAAATGAATGGGGCATTTTTCTGGGGCATTAAACATGCAAGCAGCACCAGTGTTATTTCTGTACATTGGGCCGATGACTGGAGCTCAGCTCTAGTGGGAGGTTGGCCCAGGCTCAACTATGCCGTAAGGCTGGAAATCATTTCTGGCGGTCCGCTGGTGGATAGTTGGGGCTGCCATGCTGTGGCGTTTTCATTAACCCCACTGTGGCTCAAAGAGAAACACACAGGAGGAGAGCAATTTGTCTGTGAGGAGCTCTGTCACTGAGGAACGGGAGTGGAGGCTAGACAGATGAAGGCGAGCGATTTAGCATGTATGCACGATAGCTTTGTGTGAGGTCACGAAGGCTTCGGGGCTTCCTGAGATTATTATTGCAGTGATTATCAATCGTCTGCGCTTTATCTTTAGAATAATTTAATCTCTGCAAAGTAAAAAAAAAAAAAGGCCCAACACTTGTTTTCTTTGTAAATGACTCCCATGTTACAAATAAATTAACTTATCTTTCAAAAAGTCAGCTGGTAAACGGAGCGAAGACAATATTTCCTTTAGTTTTTTTGTCAGACCACAAAAAGCGGTGAAGAAAGGAAAGTTATTTCCTTTTCTAAGGGCATAAATGGTGGGAGTTGTGTTCTTTTGCTTTTTATAGTGTCTCTGGGCTGAACGCTTTCTGCCCAAACTGTACTGGGGTTTGCAAATTAAAAGCATATCATTTCTTTCTGTGGAGCTGAGGTCTGAATCCGCCTCTGTTCCAATGGAAGTGAGTTATATAATCTTACCGAAGGCCTTCGCTGTTGGTTGGCGCGCGTCCCTGAGTGAGGTTGGGTCGGATTGGCACGTTTCCAGTCTAAACTGAAAACACTCTGTCATCCAACCTTGTTCTTGGCACCAGCTGTTCGGCTGGATACTTCAGCAGCTGAGACCTTTGTTGCACTGTTTTTCTTTCTTTTTTTCCTCGTTTTTCCCCTTCTTTTTTTAGTAGAGAGATTTCTAAAGGTCCCCTTCAGTCAGTACAGTTAAATCTGTCTTATATCCTTTTCTCTTTGCTTTTAAACTGCACATGCTCTCAGATTTTACCGACTTGTGCTTCACTGTCTATTTGTTGCCTAATTGTATCTTATTGCCTTTTTTAGATGCATGCTGTTTCACACTTGTAATAATTCCCTTGGTCCTTCTTTTTGCCCACTCTCCCTTTCCAAATTTCTCACCCTTCCTCCATCTGTCTAATTTTTTTCTCTCTTTCTCCATATTTTAGTGGTAGTTATACAGGAAGTTGATCAGTGTTGTGCAGCTGACAGGCACCTGCTTTCCATGTCCCAGTGGTCCCTCTCCGTCCAGTCTGCTGCTACTGTAGCCTGATCAGTAAAAAATCTCCCACCTGTTCCAGCTCTCCACCAGCAACTGCTGTTGCCTCTTTCCTTTTTTTCCCTCTCAGTTATCATGTAAGCTCCTGGTCTTGTGTAAACAGATGACGCAAATCCTTAACGGCTGCTGTTCCAGCATAATGACCCCCTCCTAAAATCATTTGCCTTTTGTGACTTTCGTTTGTAATCCAAATCCCTTCCGTTGCAACGGCAGGCCACTTCATATACTCATAATCTGCAGTTTTTGGGCAATTAGTTAGGCATTAAATGGTAAAAACCGACACTATGCCAGTTTACAGACAGCTGCAGAGTGTATTAATGAGCTCTTTATTTCAGAGCAGCTAAACCTCCGGATTTCATAATTCCACTTAGATACGCAAGAAACTTGCACATTTATGACTTCAGGTACAATTTTATTGTTTTCACAAAATGCTGTGATGCAACCGAAATATTGATAGATCAGCTGTATTTGGTTGCTAATTTGCTATGCTATAAATATATAAGCGGATAACTCAAGAACAGTCATGATCGATTTGTCCTCTGTTGGATATGTCAGTAATTGATGGAGCTCATTACCTCTCTGTTGTGTCAGAAAGAGTGAATGACATTTCTCACCTGTCTCTCATGCTGTCATTGCTCTGTGTGACAACAAATGAAGCCACCGGTGACCTTTCTCTGTCTGGAATTCTCAAGTGCCAAAGAGGCACTTCCTTTTATATTTGTCAGCCAAATCAAATAAAAATGTGGTGTAACCAACATGCAGGAACCCATTTTGTTGTCATGTGACAAGGAAACGATTAAAAAGTAAATTATATTGCAGATCCTTCCTCCCTATAACCTCATGACAGTATGTCAAAGCCAGGAAAAATCTGATATTATTGTAAAAAAAAAATTAAATATGTTTTGCATGACATGGTTAGTTAAGTTTTTTAAATGTCCATTGGTATAAGCACTAGAAAAATTCATGATATGCACAATTCAAATATATAATATATATATATAAAGTTTATATATAAATTATATATAAAGTGTTTATTGTTTATTGTGTTTAATTATAATTGTAAGGAAAATAATGTAATACGTTTTACTTGATTCTTACATAACTTGACATTTGTATTCAATACATTTAAAAATATTTTGAAAATAGTATAGCTAATAACTTGGCACATTCTTTTAAAATATTATATATATATATATATTTGATAAAAATATCATATTATTTATATATGATAAAATATATATGATCTTTTTATCACATATATATATATTATTTTAAAAGAATGTGCCACATCACAAATGTATTATTTTAAAAGATAAATATATAAATATAAAAATAAATATATATATATCTTTATATCTTTTTATCATCTTGGACATCCATAATAATGGACCCTTTGACCCTTTTATTTTTGGTAAAACTGAAATTGGCCGTTTTAGAGAGGTTTGATGATTCGGTGGATATGAATGCATTTTCTTCTCATCCTTACCTAATTTGTCTCTCTGTGGAATACGATGCTTTGAATTCCCCTCTGTGTGACCCCTTGAAATCATATATGGGAGCAGTCAGGGGCTCTCAGATACCCAGTTCCGGTGGGCTATTAGATCCTGCTGTTTTATGTGGCCATTAAAAAGCTGTCAGAAAGATGGGCTAACCGGTCTCCCCCAGAGACAAAGAGATGGATGAAGGATGCAGGATAGAGAGCAGTGAATGACGAAAGGGTCACCGTTCATTTCCTTGATGATTTTGTGATTTCCTTGAGTGCATATCGAAGCTTAAATGCTTCCTCTCATTAGAGGCTGCCCTGTCTGATGCTGCATTGATTTACACATCTGGCTTCATCAGAATTCATCAGACAAGTCAGCAGCATGATGTTGATATAATTGAATTAATGCTTTAAAATTGAAGACCCCAATTTCAATGGTGTTTCCTGCTGTATTTCATTGTAAAGAGGGATTTTTAACACTATAATATGGCTGAAATAGCATTTTATTATAAATCCCTCACTGATGGGAACATAGAATGCATTTGCATGTCCTGCTGCATCTGAGCTCAAAACAACTCAAATCACAAACTTTGAGCGAATATTACTATTCCTAATAAGCTGTCATATAACGGATTCTGGCAGGCTGCACATATCAACTGCCAATATGAAGACAGATTAGATTTGGATTTATTTTACTCTAAAATCTCATAGACTTTTGGGAGTGGAATAAAACGGTGAAAAAAGAAAAGCGTTTTCATCAAAAGCTTCCCCAGACAATCTGTACCTCATTATGGTACACTAAACCTAACAGCCTCTTCATTAGTCTTCTTAAAAGACCTCCAAAAATAGATCCTACTGGTGATATCCTCATTAAAAGACCAAAGCCAGAGCTGACCCAGACAAAAGAGAGTTTTAATTCATCAAAACTTTTGGGATGAAGCCAGCGGGAAGCCCTGTCTATGGTGGGAGTTCACACAACATGACTGACTATGACTGTTTTGTGGAGCCAGTGAGGGCAGATATATAATTCTTCTTATCAGAAATTTCTTTTAATAATTAAGAAAAAAATATATGTAAAAGAACATCTTGATGCAGTTTTTTCCTTCTGTTTAAAGACATAACAGTAAAATAATCAGCATGCGATCAGATGAGCGACATTTCCCGTTAAGTTTCTAAGAATTTACCACGACTTCCTGTGCCCAAATCTTCAGACTTTTGTCTAAATATATATATATATTATATACTTGTGCAGAAGTAACAGTGGTTTGAAGCGTTTATCACCAATATAATGTTGAAATCTACATCTGCATCTGATTATTTGTTTCCAGAGTAATTTAAAGTAAATAGAAAACAAGACTTGATAGAGATGTTGGATAAATTACTGAATAAAAAACATTAGAAGGTGTCTTAAACATGTCAAGAGGTTAATTTTTTGTGTACAAGGTGGCTTTATTTGCAATCAGATATGAAAAAGTATGAGCGAAACTACGCTGTTTCAAGGTGTTTAATGTGTAGATGGCAACTTTGTATAAAACAGCTCTTAAAGCTGATTGTCAGCAGAAGACTAGTGCACTTTTGCAGATTACATTTTAAAACCACATACTGTACTTGGACCTTAGACAAGAAAAGTTATTATACTTTATATAAGTTATATTATACCATAATTATAGACCAAAATAATAAATAAATAATTACTCTTGTGAAAAATAAATACATTTTAGCATACTTTTAAAGAGTACTTTCAGACACTCAATTGCATGTTAATTGCAATTAAATTAAAATGTAATTGGTTTACATTTTTTTTAAATACAATTAGCTGATCTTTAGAGTGCTCTTATATCCATTTAAGTAGGACTTAAGGGAGGGCCATTTTAGGAGGGCGTTAAGGACATCTTTATATGTAATTTCATAATTCAGTCACACTTTATATTAGGTGTCCTTAACTACTATGTACTTACATCAGAAAATAAGTACATTGTAATTATTGTGTTGATGTTGTATTGCAAAACACATTTGCTGCTACTGAGGTGGGAAACAGGTAAGGTTAGGGACAGGTGTGGTGGTATTGGTATGTTTAAGGGTGGGTTAAGGGGTAAGGGAAGGGTCAACAGTGTAATTATAGATGTAATTACAGAAATTAATTACAGATGTAAATACATGCAGGTATTTTTTAAAATATAAGTACACTGAAAAAACATGTATGTACACAATAAGTGTATTGTATCAAATGATTAATTTAAAGGTTAGTACATAGTAGTTAAGGACACCTAATATAAAGTAGGACCCATAATTCTATTGTTTTTGAAATATGGTAAAAATTAGGGATGTACAATACCGATACCAGTATTTGTATCGAGCTACTGTGCTCATGTACTCATACTCATTAAAATGCTCTGATACCGAAAACCAATACCATGCAGCGTGTGTACAGTGTTTGTGTCCAGATATCAGAGAAGGATGTCTATGAAGTAAATGTATGTAATTAACAGAATATTAAATGTATTAAATATTCACGCATAGCTGCTGTTCACCAGTTCATAAGCAAAACACATGGAGTGGATTGTCTGTGCAGCAGCACAGACGCGTGAGCTTGTCAAGCGCTTTTCTTTTTTACAGACATCGCTGGAAAGTTTGAAGTTTGGTCGGATATGTCAATAGCAAAGAAAGTAAAATGAGGAACATATTACTGACGTTATCTGACGGTAAAGAGAGAAAGCAGGCGCACTTTTGTTGCATGCTCTTGGTTGCTGATCGCTCACTCAGCACACATGCGTCATTTGGATAAAAACTAAATCGTAAAAACTTCTTTTTGTAAGAAATGTTACATGATTTATGTATAACGAGTGGTTCCCTACATTATTACAGGAAAGCAGCACAGTAATCACATGACGTTTTCAATAAGTTTTCTGTTCACAAACATCCGAAGTGCACCCAGAAAGCTGCCTCTCTTGTGAAACATAGTCGGTTATGTCTTAAGTGATTGATAAACATTTGAGAAAGGAAACGCATGTGTAACGGTATGTTGTATACTAGGGGTGGAACAGTTCTCTGTAAAAAAACGAACCATACGGTTCTCCACCCACGGTTCGGCACGCACTTGCACCGTGGTTCATTTCAAATCTGATGACACATCTATAATATGGTTTGTTGAAAATAACAGAGTTAGGCTAATGTATATTTCTGTCGATGGATACACATTCTGTCTTCCCAATACATTAGAACAACAGCCATGATCAGATAGCGTGGACAAAACAGTCACTCTTGTATGTGAGTGCGTCTGCTCGAACGTGACTCACTCAGTCATATACACCATCATCACCGGGTGTTGATAGCGCGCAAGCGCAGGTGAGACCTGAACAGCACACGTTGTGTTTAAACTAAACTCATTTAAGCCTTGTTAATTAAAACATTCAAGAGCAAGACGCGAAAGAGAACTCGCACAAACATTGAGTTATCTTTCAAGTCATGCGCTTGAACGGACAAATTCACACAAAAAAATATGTCAACATGACCTGTCTTGGTGAGTAATCCTAGCAAACATAGTAAGTTATGTCTTAAGTAAAACGTAAACAGTCCATAAAGACGTGTTCATGTGTAGTATGTACACTTTCCATGCATTATTTCTTAAAGGGAAAGAAGCTTTTTCATGCTGTCTGTTTTTTTAATATTAATCAAACAACAAATGACTAAGAAATCACTCACTGCTCTTGACTGAAAAGCTTTTGTAACTTCAATAATTATTAAACTTTGTTTAATTGATACAGTGAAGATTATAATATGCAATTTTATATTTGATTACTTTATTCAACTTCTGTACCTGAAAACGTCTCGGTTACGTATGGTAACCCTCGTTCCCTGAAGGAGGGAACGGAGACGTACGTCGGACGTCACCGACGAATTGGGATCACTTCAGGGAGCCCCTATCAGCTTCGAGATATAGAGAACCGGCCAATGACTATTGGCGTGCGAGATTTGCATCTCGCGCTCCGCCCCGCAGCGCGGGTATAAAGCGGAAGCGAATGCAGCGCACTGTTGTTTTTCACTGAGGAGCCGAACTAGTGACTCGGCCATGCAGTGATGGTACAGCAACTGTGGCGACGGGACGTACGTCTCCGTTCCCTCCTTCAGGGAACGAGGGTTACCATACGTAACCGAGACGTTCCCTTTCAGTCGGTCACGTTCGACGTACGTCGGACGTCACCGACGAATTGGGATCCCTTTGGAAAACGCCACAGTTACTACCACTTCCAGCGCCCAGCGAGAGCCCTTCAGACCCCGTCTGTTCCGGGCGGGAATTTCACGCAGGGAAGTCACACTGCTGTTCCGCAAGACCCACTACAGCAGACTATTGGATAACGCTGGGAAAGCGTGCCCAGAGGGACGCTGCGGAAGCCACATCATGCCCGAAGGGAGTTACCATGTGGAAAATACACGTATGGACTGGCCGTGGGCAGTGCAACATACGGAGTCCCAGGGGTGGCCCCGGCCAAACCGGCGGGGGAACAACACCTAACTGAGACGGCAGAGAGCTCTGCCGAGGGAAAGACACGGGCTCGCCGTAGGGAGCCGTACCGTGGAAGAATACACATATGGGACCGCCGTGGGGGTCACAACATATGGAACCCAGCCTAACACAAGTTCCACCAATGCATACGAGTGTTAGACCTGGCGTCGGACGCTCCGCCACATCCGACTGCCGCGGGTTGCGGAGGACTCAACAGGGTTCGCCGTTCTGGGGAACTCGACTGGAGCATATAAGCGCACGTATCCGTTCCACAGGGAAGGGAGTGGCGCAGCAAGCCGACACTTAGAACGGGCACTTCGGTGTTACTGACTATGGGAAGCGAGCACACAGGAAGATACCGGCTCTACACGGAGGCTATAAAATCTAGCGAACGTGTTAGGTGTCGCCCAGCCCGCAGCTCTACAAATATCTGTCAGCGAGGCGCCACGAGCCAGCGCCCAGGAAGAAGCTACACCCCTAGTGGAGTGGGCTCTTAACCCGAGCGGGCAGGGCACGTCTTGGGTTTGGTACGCCAAGACGATGGCATCCACTATCCAGTGGGCCATCCTCTGCTTGGAGACAGCCTTTCCCTTCTGCTGGCCTCCATAACAGACGAAGAGCTGCTCTGAGGTCCTGAAGCTTTGAGTTCTGTCCACGTAAGTCCGGAGAGCGCGGACTGGACAGAGAAAAGCTAGGGCTGGGTCTGCCTCCTCCGAAGGCAGCGCTTGCAGGCTCACCACCTGGTCCCGGAAGGGAATGGTGGGAACCTTGGGCACATATCCGGGCCGGGGTCTCAGGATTACATGAGAGTTACCGGGCCCGAATTCCAGGCACGATTCGTCGACCGAAAATGCCTGCAGGTCCCCTACCCTCTTGATAGAGGCCAATGCAGTCAGGAGTACTGTCTTCAGAGACAGGATTTTTAACTCGACTGACTGCAAAGGCTCAAAGGGCGCCCTCTGCAGTGCGGTTAGCACCAGAGTTAAGTCCCAAGAGGGTATAGAGGGAGAGCGAGGCGGTTTTAGTCTCCTCGCCCCCCTCAGGAACCTGACGATCAGATCGTGCTTCCCTAGAGACTTACCACCTACCATGTCATGATTAGCGGCGATAGCGGCAACATAGACTTTGAGGGTGGAGGGAGACAGCCTTCGCTCCAACCCATCCTGTAGGAAGGAAAGCACGGAACCGATCGAACATCTCCGGGGGTCTTCTCGGCGAGAAGAGCACCAGCCGACGAACAGGTTCCACTTCAACGCATAGAGGCGCCTCGTAGAGGGAGCTCTAGCGGAAGTGATGGTGTCTACCACAGCCTGTGGTAGGCCACCTAGAACCTCCGCGTCCCGTCCAGGGACCAGACATGGAGTTTCCAGAGGTCCGGACGCGGGTGCCAAAGGGTGCCCCGTCTCTGAGTCAGGAGGTCCTTCCTCAGAGGAATGGGCCAGGGAGGTGCTGTCGCGAGAAGCACTAGTTCCGGGAACCAAGTCCGGTTGGGCCAATACGGAGCGACCAACAGGACTTGCTCCTCGTCCTCCCTGACCTTGCACAGAGTCTGTGCGAGAAGGCTCACTGGGGGAAACGCATACTTGCGTAGGCCCCGGGGCCAGCTGTGTGCCAGCGCATCCGAGCCGAGGGTCCCCTCGGTCAGGGAATAAAACAACTGGCAGTGGGTCGTGTCCGGGGCGGCAAACAGGTCTACCTGTGCGGTCCCGAAGCGACTCCAGATCAGCTGGACCACCTGGGGATGGAGTCTCCACTCTCCGGGGAGCACTGGCTGTCGTGAGAGCTCGTCGGCCGCACGATTGAGCAGGCCCGGAATGTGAATGGCACGAAGCGACCTCAGATGCTTCTGACTCCATAGGAGGAGATGGCGGGCGAGTTGTGACATGCGACGGGAGCGTAGACCACCCTGTTTGTTGATGTACGCAACGGCCGCAGTGTTGTCCGTACGGACCAGAACGTGCTTGCCTAGTAGCGGCGTTTTGAAGCGGCCCAGCGCAAGACGAACTGCTAACAACTCGAGGCAATTGATATGCCATTGCAGTTGAGGCCCCGTCCACAGACCCGAAACTGCAAGCCCGTTGTACGTGGCACCCCAGCCGGTGGATGAGGCATCCGTGGAGACAACAGCATGCCTGGACACTTGTTCTAGGGGAACTCCTGCCCGTAGAAATGAAGGGTCCGACCACGGGCTGAAGGTTTGGCGGCACCTCGGAGTCACAGGGACACGGAGGGATCCGCTGTGCCACGCCCATCTCGGGACTCGGTCGTGTAGCCAGCGTTGAAGCGGTCTCATATGAAGCAACCCGAGCGGCGTTACTGCGGCTGCGGATGCCATATGCCCCAGGAGCCTCTGAAAATGTTTCAGTGGTACCGCTGTCCTGCATTTGAACGAATTCAAGCAGTTCAACACCGACTGGACGCGCTCCTCGGTGAGGCGCGCTGTCAGGCCGACCGAATCCAGCTCCATACCGAGAAAAGAGATCCTCTGCGTGGGGCAGAGTTTGCTCTTTTCCCAGTTGACCCGAAGACCCAACCGGCTGAGGTGACTGAGCACCATGTCCCTGTGTTCGCACAACTGTTCTCGCGACTGGGCAAGGATCAGCCAGTCGTCGAGATAGTTGAGGATGCGAACTCCACGCTCTCTCATGGGAGCAATGGCCGCCTCCGCGACTTTCGTGAAGACACGGGGCGACAGGGCTAGCCCGAAGGGTAGGACTTTGTACTGATATGCTCGTCCGTCGAACGCAAAGCGTAAAAACGGTCTGTGTCGAGGGAGAATCGAAACATGAAAGTACGCGTCCTTCAGGTCGATTGCTGCAAACCAATCTTGGGGACGGATGCACCTGAAGATGCGTTTCTGCGTTAGCATTCTGAACGGTAGCCTGTGAAGGGACCGGTTCAGGAATCGCAGATCCAAGATCGGCCGTAACCCGCCGCCTTTCTTGGGTACAATGAAGTACGGGCTGTAGAAGCCGGTCTTCATATCGGCTGGAGGGACCGGCTCTATCGCGTCCTTCGCCAGTAGGACTGCGATCTCCGCCTGAAGCACAGGGGCATTCTCCTTCGACACAGAGGTGAAGTGAACGCCCCTGAACTTGGGGGGACGCCGGGCGAACTGAATCGCATAGCCGAGTCTGATGGTACGGATGAGCCAGCGAGACGGGCTGGGGAGCGCTAGCCAGGCTCCCAGCGACCGTACAAGCGGGACCATCGGCACCACAGACGTACCCGCAGCGGGGCAGCGAAGCGGTATGCAGGGACCCGACTCGGACGGCATGAGAGCGGCCCGAAGTGGGGTCTGAGTGAACTGCGTAACACTTACCTGCTTCCGCTGAGGGGGTGTGCGAGTGTGAGAAGGCCGCTTGTGTGCGTCCCCACAGCCGGCACCCCCTGCTGGCGATTGGAGAGGCGCCTGAGGGTGACAAGGCATGGGAGCGTCGAACACCGCCAAGCGCGCTCTCTTGGCACCCAGAGATTTTGGAAACTGCTCTTTCTTTGAAAATTTGGGTACCGCTGGCGCTGGGGCCAGCGGCGGAACAGAAATCAAACAAAAGATTCTCCCCCGGCCCTCCTCCGGGGGAAGGAGTGGTGCTGCAACCATCTCCTGAAGAGCAGTCTCCTCCATCTCTGGGTGGCCCGTCTCAGGGTCTCTTACGACGGCGCTTGCCACCTGGCTTGGCAGCGGCCTGAGCGGGCTGGACGTCCTTCCCACGGCCGGCTCCACGCCTACGCCCGGGTGGAGGCTGCTGCTGGGCTGGGGCGGGAGCGGGGGCGGCGGCGGGTGGACGTCCTCGGCGACGGGCAGGCGGAGGCGCTGCGACCGGCGGCAGGGTGGAGGCAGCAGCTGGCCGCCGGGGCAGGATGTGTTTAATCGCCTCCGTCTGCTTTTGGGCGGCCGAGAACTGCTGGGCAAAGCTCTCGACCGCGTCGCCGAACAACCCGGCCGAAGAAACGGGGGAGTCCAGGAACCGATACTTGTCGGTCTCCCTCATGTCGGCCAGGTTGAGCCAGAGATGTCGTTCCTGGACCACTAAGGTGGACATCGCCTGACCGATAGAACGGGCGGTGACTTTCGTCGCCCGGAGGGCGAGGTCCGTCGCCGTCCGGAGCTCCCGGAGGAGCTCTGGGTCCGGCCTACCCTCGTGCATGTCCATGAGTGCCTGGGCCTGATGCACCTGGAGCAACGCCATGGCATGCAAGGCGGACGCAGCCTGGCCACAAGACCTGTAAGCCTTCGCAGTCAGACTGGAAGAGAACTTACAGGCCTTGGACGGGAGCCGCGGGTCACCGCGCCAGTTGGAGGCGGTAGCCGGACACAGTTGCATCGCGACAGCCCGCTCCACTGGTGGGATTCCCACGTACCCCCTGGCTTGCCCGCCGTCAAGGGTAGTGAGGAGGGAGGAGCCACTAGGTCTGTTTCTGGCACTAAATGGTGTCGTCCACGACCTGGTGAGCTCCTCATGCACCTCCGGGAAGAAAGGCACCGGGGCGGAACGCTGAGAACCAGCGCGACCCGCCCCGAGAAACCAATCATCCAACCTAGAAGGTTCGGGACGTGGTGGAGGGTTCCACTCAAGCCCGACCTTTTCGGCGGCCCGGGAAAGCATAGCCGTCAACTCGGGGTCCGACTCGGCCGTTGCCACTCTCCCAGAGGGAGGCAGTACAGCCGAATCTTCATCCTCCGAGGACCGGAACTCCCCCTCCGATGCAGCGATCGACATCTGTTCATCTACTGGAGCCCCGAAGGTCACCACTGGACGCCCATGGGAGGGGCCAGCGATTTCCTCCGGAAGCCCTACCGGCTGCGGCGCTCGTGAGGGATCAGGGGCCTGCGGAGGCTGGCTCGGCGGGTTTGCCCTGAACGTAATCCTCAGGTCACCCCGGCCATCCGTCGAAGTAGGTCTATTCTGCTGGGCAGGAATAGCACTAGATCGAGGTATGGGTAGGGGGACTCCACCTTCCCGAAGGTAAGCGAGTCTCGACCTAAGCGCCGCGATAGTCATGTTCCCGCAGTGGGAACATGAACTATCCACAAAAGCTGCCTCAGCGTGCTGAATGCCCAGGCACGTGATACAGCGATTGTGACCGTCAGCGGGTGACAGGGAACGACCGCATCCAGAAACGCACGGGTGGAATGACATCTTGAAAAAGACGCAGTGTCACACCCGTGTTGCTCTTTTTGTGAGGAATTGCTCTTTCAGTGCTGAAGCACCCAGGGAAGACCGCGGCAGAATACAGGAGATAGTGCAGCCTGTATCTGCTCTCAAGTGAAAACAAAAATAGCAGTTTTAAACTGTTGCTGTGAAAACAGCAGTTGGTTTCTGCTTCCAGCAGCGGTGAGCCCGCGGTCGCGCTGTTTTGTGCCGTCTGACCAGCACAGAACGATCCTCAGTCCGATTCTCTCTCTCTTTCTCTCTCTTGCTGAAGGCAGTCTATGCTTCATCAACGCCGTTCGGCTCCGAAGTGAATGACAACAGTGCGCTGCATTCGCTTCCGCTTTATACCCGCGCTGCGGGGCGGAGCGCGAGATGCAAATCTCGCACGCCAATAGTCATTGGCCGGTTCTCTATATCTCGAAGCTGATAGGGGCTCCCTGAAGTGATCCCAATTCGTCGGTGACGTCCGACGTACGTCGAACGTGACCGACTGAAAGGGAACCACTGTTAGAAACCTGAAAAACCTGAAAAGCACTGTTTATTTTATATGCATCTTTGCTCTATTGTATGTATTTGTTCTGTTGCTTATAGTTTGATTATTTGTTCTTATTTTGTTTATTTTTTGTTGACAAATGTCCTAATTACCCTGAACATAACACATATACCGAGCCATACCGTAATTGTGACCATAAAACCGTGATAAAAAACGAACCGTGAGTAATTTGAACCGTTCCACCTCTATTGGATATGTGCAGCTCTTAAAGTGACAGCAACCTAGTGCTGTCTTAACAACAAAAGGCTAAAAGAAAATCACCCACTGCTCTTGACTAAGTAACTTTGATAAGGATTAGTTTATATTTAATTTATACAGTAAAGACTATGCAGTGTTATTTTACATTTGATTACTTTATACATTTTCTAAAAATATGAATCATTGACACAAAAAAAATCCTTTGCATTGAGCCCTACTGTAAATATACACTATGTATCTCACTGTAAACCCTAATGCTCAAAATAATTAATTGGTTTGAGTAGGGTAAACTTAAATTAAACAAATTAGTTTAATCAAATGAACTTTTATGAGTATTTAGAACTTTCTGTTTCTTTTGAGTTCACCAAACTGACACATTTTTATGTAATCTGAATTGTTTCATTGTTTTGAGTTTTATGAACTTGTTTCTTTTAATTTAGACAAACTTAAATTGAACTGAAACTGGTCTGGGATTTCAATTTCTCAGCATGCTTTGCCATGACACTCGAAAGGGAGAGTAAATGCTCAAATGAAGCGTTATTTAATGCTTTTTGTGCAAGTAGTGTTAGTTTTAGTAGTGTTTAATGTTTTGCTATGCTGATTTAGAAGCTTTTCGGTTATGTTGGGTTACCATCATGGTGACGAGTGAAGCATGTTAAATGTTTTATATTGCTCATTCAGCAATTGATATCCTATGCTAATGCTATTAAAGCATTATGTTACCAATTTACTGAATTAGCTAGTTACAGCTAGCCAAGTTTCCATTACTAAAAATATTTAAGTTGATAATACATGATCATTTTAAGTTAAACATATAAATTAGCTTACTAAAATATTTCAAATTAAAAGCAATTAAAAACGTATGAGTACAAAATAAAAATCTGCCAGTTCTGCTTAAACTTTGAATTTCTTAACTTAAAAATTTTGATGTAACTGATTACCTCAAATTATTTGAGTTTTGCCTACTTATTTGGGTTTACAGTGAATGAAAGGTAAAATATGATAGAGCAATAGAGTGAACAGTGAAAGTAAGAGAAGCTCCTATACATTTTAACAGGCATAATTAGGCTTGAAAATAACTAGGACATTTCTATTTGCTAAACAAATTAAGCCAACTTATTTGATTCATATTCATGGCTTCTTTATACCTAATATTTTTATATTGGAAAATATCCATTTCAGACTACTGTGAATGAAATGTAAGTGGCTTTGGATAAGAGTGTCTGACAAATGGATAAATGTAAAGTAAAGGTGATAAAGTTGGGAGTGAGACTTTTAAAGTGTAGACCACGGCTCTGTGGCAGAGAAAAGAGTCGATGTGAGAAACATTGGAAACATGATAATTAGGACACGCATCACCGGCCTGTAATAATATTCAGTGTGTGTTATAGAGCTGCATTCTCTGGCCGGTGTGAGTGTAAATGAATGACCCCACAACAACTGATGTGACTTTCACTCCAGACAGACAATTAACCATCTGCACAAACAGCGCTGTCGGCATCAGCTCATTTCAAAATCAATTTCACAAACAGTTTCATTACGTTTGAAGGGAATGTCATTAAAAGGTCACAATATGACAAATGAACATGTTGCAGGCACTTCATTCAGGTTGAGAGGGTCAGCTGGCTTAATGGTGATTCACCTGTTGATGTCCGTATGCTGTGATGCATCCGGACCTTTAAGTCGTCCGCTTTCGATCAATCAGGCCCGGCTGGTTTCTGTGGTAACCGATGTGGCGTGTGCAAGGGAAAGAGTGAGTCATCTGGTCCAATAAAAAACCCAAATAAACAGGAGCATGCGTCAGGCAGGGACATGACCCACCGTACTAAATGTCAAAAGCATTGTTTCCCTAGCAGCAGAACGAAAGAGAGAAGGAAAAGAGGAAGAGGGGGTCATTGGGAGATCTGATGCAATAAAGAAGTGGTCTGGACTGCATACGTGATATTCAGGGTTCTGCGGGTATTAAACACCAGAACAACATGATCTGACTGACTCAGGAAGTGTGTAACAAAATATGATCTGTCCTTTAGATGAAATGTTATATTTAATATATTTATGTTAATTTATATTATTTATATTTGGGCTTTTACCTCTTAACAGTAGAGAGTGACAGGAACTTATTCTGAATATAAAGAAGGATAAGATAAAGCTAGACTTGACACACCTAGACTAGTACTAAAGCAGAATTTATCAGCATAAATATTGATGCTTAAGATGTGTTTTTTTCTTTCTACAGGTTAAGGTTTTTTCCCCATTGTTTTAAATTTAGTTTTAGCATAAATTATTATTTACAATTATAATACCATGCATATTTTTACTTTTTTATTTAAAAAAGAAATCAAACCAATGTATAGTTGACAGGTGAGGCATAATGCTATAGAAAAGAATGTTTCAGAAAGAATGTTTTCAGCTTATTTGTATATACCAATATAGCATGCAGTTGCTTCATACAAAGGTATAAAGCTATTCAAAACATCATTCAGTGTAAAAAAAAAAATCGCAATTACAATTTCAAGGGAATAATCAACGATTATGATTTTTGTCATAATCGTGCAGCACTACCTGAACCATTTTTGCTTTGTGGCAGGGCTATTATCCTGCTGAAAGAGGCCACAGCCACCAGGAAATACCATTTCCATGAAAGTGTGTACATGGTCTGCAACAATGCTTAGGTAGGTGGTACGTGTCAAAGTAACATCCACTGGATGGCAGGACCCAAGGTTTCCCAGCAGAACATTGCCTAAAGCATCACACTGCCTCCGCCAGCTTGCCTTCTTCCCCTAGTGCATCCTGGTGCCATGTGTTCCCCAGGTAAGCGATGCACTTGCACCTGGCCATCCACGTGATGTAAAAGAAAATGTGATTTATCAGACCAGGCCACCTTCTTCTATTGCTCCGTGGTCCAATTCTGATGCTCACATGCCCACTGTTGGAGCTTTCGACAGGGGTGAGCATAGGCACCCTGACTGGTCTGCAACTATGCAGCCCCATACACAACAAACTGCGATGCACTGTGTATTCTGACACCTTTCTATCAGAGCTAGCATTAACTTCTTGAGCCACCCATGACCCTGTCGCCGGTTCACCACTGTTCCTTCCTTGGACCACTTTTGATAGATACTGACCACTGCAGACCGGGAACACCCCACAAGAGCTCTGACCCAGTTGTCTAGCCATCACAATTTGGCCCTTGTCAAACTCGCTCAAATACTTACGCTTACCCATTTTTCCTGCTTCTAACACATCAACTTTGAGGACAAAATGTTCACTTGCTGCCTAATACACTCACCTAAAGGATTATTAGGAACACCATACTAATACTGTGTTTGACCCCCTTTCGCCTTCAGAACTGCCTTAATTCTACGTGGCATTGATTCAACAAGGTGCTAAAAGCATTCTTTAGAAATGTTGGCCCATATTGATAGGATAGCATCTTGCAGTTGATGGAGATTTGTGGGATGCACATCCAGGGCACAAAGCTCCCGTTCCACCACATCCCAAAGATGCACTATTGGGTTGAGATCTGGTGACTGTGGGGGCCATTTTAGTACAGTGAACTCATTGTCATGTTCAAGAAACCAATTTGAAATGATTCGAGCTTTGTGACATGGTGCATTATCCTGCTGGAAGTAGCCATCAGAGGATGGGTACATGGTGGTCATAAAGGGATGGACATGGTCAGAAACAATGCTCAGGTAGGCCGTGGCATTTAAACGATGCCCAATTGGCACTAAGGGGCCTAAAGTGTGCCAAGAAAACATCCCCCACACCATTACACCACCACCACCAGCCTGCACAGTGGTAACAAGGCATGATGGATCCATGTTCTCATTCTGTTTACGCCAAATTCTGACTCTACCATCTGAATGTCTCAACAGAAATCGAGACTCATCAGACCAGGCAACATTTTTCCAGTCTTCAACTGTCCAATTTTGGTGAGCTCGTGCAAATTGTAGCCTCTTTTTCCTATTTGTAGTGGAGATGAGTGGTACCCGGTGGGGTCTTCTGCTGTTGTAGCCCATCCGCCTCAAGGTTGTGCGTGTTGTGGCTTCACAAATGCTTTGCTGCATACCTCGGTTGTAACAAGTGGTTATTTCAGTCAAAGTTGCTCTTCTATCAGCTTGAATCAGTCGGCCCAATTCTCCTCTGACCTCTAGCATCAACAAGGCATTTTCGCCCACAGGACTGCCGCATACTGGATGTTTTTCCCTTTTCACACCATTCTTTGTAAACTCTAGAAATGGTTGTGCGTGAAAATCCCAGTAACTGAGCAGATTGTGAAATACTCAGACCGGCCCGTCTGGCACCAACAACCATGCCACGCTCAAAATTGCTTAAATCACCTTTCTTTCCAATTCTGACATTCAGTTTGGAGTTCAGGAGATTGTCTTGACCAGGACCACACCTCTAAATGCATTGAAGCAACTGCCATGTGATTGGTTGATTAGATAATTGCATTAATGAGAAATTGAACAGGTGTTCCTAATAATCTTTTAGGTGAGTGTATATCCCACCCACTATCAGGTGCTGTGATGAAGAGATAATCAGTGTTATTCACTTCATTTCACTTCATAATGTTATGCCTGATCGGTGTAATTCTTATTAATATTTATATGTTTTTTGTCATTAATGTCATTAATGTAAAATGTAAATCATCTATTCTATTTAAAATTTTATTTTGACAATTTAGCTGATTAATTTAATAGCCAATGACAGACAAAGCAGAATCGCAGTTAAAGAGGTTTATCTGAAAGATAAAATTATTTTATGCTTATATACAGGCAAATTTTCATATTTAATCACCCATGTCAATTGAAGATATGTCATAATAGAAACACCGTGAAACTCAATGAACCTAGGTTTTAATGAAAGTGAAGATGTCTGAAAACTACATCTAATTCATAAAGATAATAAATAATAACCCCATTAATTACAATAAGTATTCAATTTAAAAATAATAACTCACATACTCACACGTGAAATCTGCACATATAGCTTAAATAAATAAATTTCCCAGTGTTAATATATGTTTTTGAGGATATTTATTGCCATTCTACTTTTCTGAGATGTGTCATTTAAAACTCTGTCTTATAATGGAGGAAACTAGCTAATTGTGTGTGACACAGAATGACCAATACAAATAGACTTTAATCAACAAGGGCAATACACACAACAAACATTAACAACACTGAACCATGAACTGATAGAATTAAGGGTTTATATACACACAGGTCATTAAAGAAAACAAGGAACAGGTGAGAACTAATTACAGTCCATATTAACAAATGAATGAGAACTCAGGCAAAGAAGGTGACAAAGAAAACGTCTCGGTTACGTATGGTAACCCTCGTTCCCTGAAGGAGGCAACGGAGATGTACGTCGGACGTCACCGACGAATTGGGATCACTTTCCATGTGGAGAATACACATATGGACTGGCCGTGGGCAGTGCAACATACGGAAGTCCCAGGGGTGGCCCCGGCCAAACAGGCGGGGGAACAACACCTAACTGAGACGGCAGAGCGCGGTGCCGAGGGAAAGACACGGGCTCGCCGTAGGGAGCGGTTCTGCGGAAGAATACACATATGGGACCGCCGTGGGGGTCACAACATATGGAACCCAGCCTAACACAAGTTCCACCAATGTATACGAGTGTTAGACCTGGCGTCGGACGCTCCGCCACATCCGACTGCCGCGGGTTGCGGAGGACTCAACAGGGTTCGCCGTTCTGGGGAACTCGACTGGAGCATATAAGCGCACGTATCCGTTCCATAGGGAAGGGAGTGGCGCAGCAAGCCGGCAACATAGAATTTGAGGGTGGAGGGAGACAGCCTTCGCTCCAACCCATTCTGTAGGAAGGAAAGCACAGAACCGACCGAACATCTCCGGGGGTCTTCTCGGCGAGAAGAACACCAGTCGACGAACAGGTTCCACTTCAACGCATAGAGGCGCCTCGTAGAGGGAGCACTAGCGGAAGTGATGGTGTCTACCACAGCCTGTGGTAGGCCACCTAGGCCCGTCCCGTCCAGGGACCAGACATGGAGTTTCCAGAGGTCCGGACGCGGGTACCATAGGGTGCCCCGTCTCTGAGTCAGGAGGTCCTTCCTCAGAGGAATGGGCCAGGGAGGTGTTGTCGCGAGAAGCACTAGTTCCGGGAACCAAGTCCAGTTGGGCCAATACAGAGCAACCAACAGGACTTGCTCCTCGTCCTCCCTGACCTTGCACAGAGTCTGTGCAAGAAGGCTCACTGGGGGAAACGTATACTTGCTTAGGCCCCGGGGCGCATCCGAGCCGAGGGTCCCCTCGGTCAGGGAATAAAACAACTGACAGTGGGTCGTGTCCGGGGCGGCAAACAGGTCTACTTGTGCGGTCCCGAAGCGACTCCAGATCAGCTGGACCACCTGGGGATGGAGTCTCCACTCTCCGGGGAGCACTCGCTGTCGTGAGAGCTCGTCGGGCGCACGATTGAGCAGGCCCGGAATGTGAATGGCACGAAGTGACCTCAGATGCTTCTGACTCCATAGGAGGAGATGGCGGGCGAGTTGAGACATGCGACGGGAGCGTAGACCACCCTGTTTGTTGACGTACGCAATGGCCGCAGTGTTGTCCGTTTGGACCAGAACGTGCTTGCCTAGTAGCGGCGTTTTGAAGCGGCCCAGCGCAAGACGAACTGCTAACAACTCGAGGCAATTGATATGCCATTGCAGTTGAGGCTCCGTCCACAGACCCGAAACTGCAAGCCCGTTGTACGTGGCACCCCAGCCGGTGGATGAGGCATCCGTGGAGACAACAGCATGCCTGGACACTTGTTCTAGGGGAACTCCTGCCCGTAGAAACGAAAGGTCCGACCACAGGCTGAAGGTTTGGCGGCACCTCGGAGTCACGGGGACACGGAGGGATCCGCTGGGCCACGCCCATCTCGGGACTTGGTCGTGTAGCCAGCGCTGAAGCGGTCTCATATGAAGCAATCCGAGTGGCGTTACAGCGGCTGTGGATGCCATATGCCCCAGGAGCCTCTGAAAATGTTTCAGTGGTACCGCTGTCCTGCATTTGAACGAATTCAAGCAGTTCAACACCGACTGGACACGCTCCTCTGTGAGACGCGTCAGATTGACCAAGTCCAGCTCCATACCGAGAAAAGAGATCCTCTGCACGGGGCAGAGTTTGCTCTTTCCCCAGTTGACCCGAAGTCCCAACAGGCTGAGGTGACTGATCACCGTGTCTCTGTATTCACACAACAGGGACAGTCCTGAAGGGAAGGACCTTCAGGTCGATCACTGCAAACCAATCTTGGGGACGGATGTACTCGAAAGTGCGCTTCTGCGTCAACATCTGAACGGGCGGTTTGTGAAGGGCCCGGTTCACAACTCACAGGTCCAAGATTGGTCATAACCCACTGCTTTTCTTGGGCACAATGAAGTAGGAGTTATAGAACCCCAACTTCATGTCGGCTGGAGGGACCGGCTCCAATCGCGTCCTTCGCCAGTAGGACTTTGATCTTTTTCCACAAGATGGGCGTCGCAGCTCCACACAACAGTGAAGTGGACGCCCAGAACTTGGGAGGATGCCGTGCGAACTGAATCGCATAGCCGAGCCTGGTGGTGCAGGTGAGTCAGCGGGACCATCCCGGAAGTGCTAGCTAGGCTTCCGGGAACCGTACCATGAACACACCCGCCCCACACACGTACCCGCAGTAGGGCAGCGAAGTGGAGAGCAGGGACCCGACCCAAGAGGCACAGCGTCCTGAAGTGGGGTCTGAGTGCGCACGCAGCACCTACCTGCCCCCACGGTTGGACAGAGGGTATGAGAGAAGGCATGGTAGCGTTCTCAAGCCATACGCTGCGGTCTGCTGGCAAATGAAGGAGGGGCAGAGAGTGGCAAGGCTTTGTGGCGTCACACACTGCCTACCTCACCTCCTTCCTCAGTGGGGAACAAGAGTGGCCGTGACAACCCGCGCTGTCAGCCGGCAGCTAGACGGCACACGGCGCGCTGAACACTCAAACCCTCACGAGGAAGGCGAGACGAACAACGCGCCGACGTGATCCCTTTCTCCTGAGAGAACATGGATCACCCACGAACGCAATCTCAACATGTTTATGCGAGAGGGATCGTGGCCGTCAAAGGACAGGAAACAACTGCATCCAGAAACGCATGGGTGGAATGACGTCTTGAAAAAGACGCAGTGTCACACCCGCGCTGCTCTTTTAGAAGAAAGCTCTTTTAAATGTGCTGAAGCACCCAGGAACAACCGCGGCAAAACACAGGAGAGTAGTGCAGCCTGTGTATGCACTCACCGTTGGGAACGCCCTCACCAAACCAACAGTGTTGTAAAAACAGCAGTTTATCACTGTATCAGTGAGCTCGCGGCCGCTCCCAGCACTCAAAGAAGCGTCTTCTCTCGTTCTCTCTCTTCCCTCTCTGCTGAAGCAGGAACAGTCTCCTTCGTCAACACCGTGTTCGGCTATGAAGTGAATGACAATAGTGCGCTGCATTCGCCTCCTGTTTATACCCGCAGCGCGGGGCGGAGCGCGAGATGCAAATCTCGCACGCCAATGGCCATTGGCCCGTTCTCTATATCTTGAAGCTGACAGGGGCTCCCAGAAGTGATCCCAATTCGTCGGTGACGTCCGACGTACGTCGAACGTGACCGACTGAAAGGGAACCATGACCTAGAAACTAAACAGAACATGACAATGAAACTATTAAACTAAACAAGAAATGATAATGGAACTAAACATGACATGACCGTGACACTAAATAGAAATGTATAATATTAGAAATGAGTAAAACAGCTCTCTGAAAGAATTCACACTATTGTCTTTAGCCTGTTTCCCCCGCTCCTGTACACATTTCAATCAAGGACACTTAACTCACATTTATGAATTTGGCTAAAAACAAAAAACAAACTTTTCGGATAGATATTTTCGTTGACGTTGATTTATGAATGACGGAAATAAGAATGTTTTGAAAAATTATTCAGCATGCATCACTACAGTATTTAGCTTGTAAACACTTTAGGCTTCACTCCCTTGACAGCGCTCCAGCAATGAAATAAACACTGAGGCACTCAAGGCCAATTTGTATTGCAAATATAAGCTCATAGATACATTCAAATTTTTATTAAGCACATTCATTATGTGCTATCCTCCAAATAAAAACATATAGTCCCTGACATACACTCGAGTTAATAGGTGACCTCTGTGGATGCCACATAGTTTGGTGAATCAGCATTCAAGACTAGATTTATCCATTTCTTTCTCCCTCTCTCTCTAAAAAAATGTCATACTGACCATAAACATTTGAACGGTAGTATATTTCACTATTTAAACATTTAGGTGGGCTATAGTATCAAAGGGTATATCACGCTTGTTTAAAATAGGATGCTTTATTGAAAAATAAAATGCTTTACTTCCCTGTGAAAAACTGTACATTTTAACACATATCTGCTAAAAGATAAATTAGTGAAAGTTAGGGGAATTAGCAAAAGTTTGGGGTCAGTAAGATTTTTTTGTTTTTTTTTTATATTTTTCAAATAAACCTTATCAAAGAATCCTAAAAAAAGTGTCACCATTTCCACAAAAATGTTAAGCAGCACAACTATTTTTAACATTGATAATAATAAGAAATATTTCTTGAGCACCAAATCAGCATATTAGAATGATTTCTGAAGGATCATGTGACACTGAAGACTGGAGTAATGATGCTGCAAATTCAGCTTTGCTAACACAGGAATAAAGTACACTGTAAAATAGATTCAAATAGAAAACCCCAAACTTTTGAACGATAGTGTATGCTGTTGGATTTCCATGTTTTATGGGGACTTTCCATAGACATAATGATTTTATACTGTACAGACTGTATAGTCTATCCCCTAACCCTAATCCTAAACCTACCCATTACAGAAAACTTGATTTTCAGATTTTCAAAAAACATACTTTAATATTTATATGCTTTATATTATAATATATTATAAGAATTTATAAACCAAAAGAAATGTCCCCACAAGGTTAAAGGTTTCTGGTATCTCCATACTTGTAGGACCATTTTTTTACCCATAACAAACACACACACACATGCGCATGCACGCACATACACACACACGCACACAAAGCCTCTTCTCCATCTGAGTGGACTGTAGCCATGGCAATTAAACCCCATTAATAACTCTCTCTCCTTCACTCTTCCTCTCTCTCACTCACTTAAAACAATCTCTCCTTTTCTCTCTCTCACTTTAATCTACTCTGATAAAAGGGAACAAAGAGGGTTGCATGGCCCACCCAAAGTGAAGGCGGATCTGACTACAGCACTAGCCCGTCATTAATTATTAACCAAGGTCAAATTTAATGTGGTTGGCTCATTTTGGCATATATTATTGATAGAGAAGGGTCAGAGATCTGCAGCGGGCTCTAACTGCAGGAGAAACACTGGACACTGTGGAGACATGCATGCAAACACACATGCACACACACAATATTGATTAATTTCAGTCTCAGTCAAATCCTCTATAAAACCATATTTTCAATTTATTATTCATGATCTGAGGGAATGGAATGAGAAAGAGGGTCAGGCTGAAACAGAGACAGGCACCAAACTGATGGAGGGAGAGGAAATATCATGATGGATGGGTGGATGAAAGCGGTTAAAAAACAGTAATATAAGAGGTCTTAAAAACAGGCATCCTCCTAAACAATAGTTTTAAAATATTATTATTTCTCAAAATGTGTATTATTAAAAAAAGTATTACATTTAGTCCTGCTATCTATTGTCGCTTGTAAAAAAAAAAAGAAGAACAAAAAGTGCACTTAATTGTATTAAAGGTGTAGTATAATTCAAATCATAAAAGTACATGTTAAAAAAACTGTACACTGTAAAAAAATAAAGTATATATATATATATATATATATATATATATATATATATATATATATATATATATATATATATTATATTTTTTTATATATTATTATTATATACTTAATTGAGTTAAGTGAACTACTTTGTTTAAAAGTTGAGTAAACTCAAAAAAGCTGTGCAGCAAGTTGCCTTACAATTTTAAGTTATGTCAACTTTTCTTTTTTTACAGTGTATTGCAGATAAAATAATATTAATGGAATAAAATGTACTTAAGGGAAGTACCCTTTCTTAAAGAGTTCTTTTCTTTAAAAAAGTTTTACTTTAAAGTAAATTCTAAATCATGTTTTAAATTTACTTAAATAAGTACATGTGATGTGTTTTATGTGTTGACTAACACAATGTACTAAAGCACATGTAAAGTTCTTGATTATAATTTTAGTTGTAGTGTGTTGTTTAATTAGCCTGACGTTGTCATACTCAATTCTAGTCAGAATATGAGTCTGATACTGCTCCATTGGGCTGTGATTATGGGGTGTGTTTCAAAGGAAAAGAAAAGAAAGAAAATGCCTTTGCACTCAAATTGGATATTTGATAGACCAACAACCAATCAGAGCAACGGAGTAAGTGACGTATGTTGAGCGACGTATAGTAGTAGTGGGAAGTTCGGATCATTTTACGGACTGTGTTTGAATCTCGTTCAGCAAAATGAACAAATCTTCATTTCATTTCGTCAAAGTCATTTCGTTCATTTCAGCAGAATATAATTAAAATGTCACATGTTAAATTCCCCAACACATCTAGTACTTATGCAAACGTTGATCACATTTGGTATAAAAAATAAATTATAAGCTAATGCAGCCAAGGCCAAACTTTAAGAAAGAAATGATTCATTAATTGCTTAGCTGGGTCTTCAGGCTATGCAGTCTGTTAGTTAACCTCACCTCTGAATCCAAGTCGTTCTTTCGTCACTTCACATTTAATCACGTCTGTTCCCTGGAAAGATTAGTTCACCTCTCCTGTCTTCGGGTTCGAGTCGTTAGTTCCGTCATCAGTGTCTGATCTGGGCCGTGACAGCCCCATATGCAATGCATGCAGTCCCGAAAACAGAATTGATTAGTTCACCTCTCAAGTCTTCGGGTTCGAGTCATTCGTTCACCAGCTCGGTCAATGCACGGTCAACACAAAATGAACGAATCGCTCTCTGAGACAACTTGTTGTTCCCGAGTCATATTTAAGATTAGTTCAAAAAGAACGAATCATTCATGAACCACACATCACTAATGCATAGTTGTCAACAGAATTCAATTGCACGTGCACTGGAGGAAGAAGTAGAAGAAGAAGATGAGTGTAAACGATCTTTGCCGGTGTTGTAAAAATAATTTAAGGATACACGGAGTACTTGCTATAATCACGATCATCATTTTTGAGAGAAATAGTAAAGGTGAATGCATATACGAACAAAGTTCTCTGTTTAGGATTAGAACGAATTCAACCCAAGCGCTCTTTGATGACATGGCTGATTACGTTACTGTTAATCATCTGTCAATCATCGTATAAAGCCCGCCCTGACAATGTGATTGGTCCGAACAGCTCCTGTTCGGGCATAGTTACTCCACAACAGATCAAGTCCAGACCGAACTTCCCGACCTCAAATGTTGTGGCCAGGGTTAAGTTCGGCTGGCATCCAGGCTGTTGTTTAAGATTACAATTGTAAACTTATCATTACAAATGTATATTTACATATATATGTAAATACATGACATAAAAGTTTCAATAGAAATTACATTAAAGTATATTCAGTTTACCATCAATGCTTGTCAGCAGATTTGCAACTGTATTACATTTAACCATATTTCAAAGACAATAGAAGTAGTTATGAAATGACATAAAGATGCATAAGTACTTAGTGGGTCAAAAACCCCACTAAAGTTCAGCTAATTGCAATTTTTTTTTTTTAACTATGATAAATTCAAATGTAAACTATGATAAATGTTCATTTAATTGCAATTAATATGCTAAGTGTCTGAAAACACAAGTATATTCTTTTAAAATATATGATTTATGTATTAAGTACTTAGCTAATAGTAAGCTAAAGTGTAGCCTACTTCTTTTAGTCTCTGATTAATGATTATTGTGTTTTGTTTTGACTTCATTTAACTTAATAGAATATGGATTTAAAACCCTAAAGCATGTCATTTTTCAACCATCCAGGATCTCTGGCATTTGTGTTTGCTTACCAATTTGTCTGCTTGTAAGATATGTTCTTTTTTTTTTTTTTTTTGTCCGACTTGAGCAAAGAAACTTGAGCAAACAAGCAGGCACCACAGACACAAAGACAAGTGCTCACATATACAGTCCTGTAATGTTTAACCTCAGTCTTTAGCAGCTGCTGATTTCTCCAAGGCAAGTCCAACCTGAGGTGTAGTATTTATCCTTCAGTCCTCTCTCCCCTGAAGCTGGCTTCCCTGACCTACATTCTAAACTAAACCCTTCTGTGTTACCTATTGTTCATAACTATACAGTACGTCATCAATGTCAGAGAAACTGTTCCATTTTTTAAATCATTTTGTGTGTTACTATATGGCACAACCACATTGTTATATAAAAACTTACACTTATTTCAGAAGTTGCAAAGGAAATATTTATAATTTTTATTTAATTTGAAGTAGGCCTACTAAAATTACTAAAACTGAAATCATTATAAATAAAGGTAAAACTTTATTTCAATGGTCCACTTTAAGCATTCTACTAAATATAAGTAACTTTGCAACTATGTAAACTTCCAGTCATTAGACTATTAGTAAATTGTCTGCTTAACAGGGTGAATTCAGGTTGATTGGGACACTTTTTGCCATTTAGATGACTGGGAAAAGTGTCCTAATCAACCTGAATTCACCCCTATCTGCTAACACTTTATTTTGATGGTCCCTCGACAGACATTTTACTGACTATAAGTAACTATATGCCAACTTATTCTATACTTACCTGAACCATAACACCTAAACCTAACCTAAAAGTCTACTTCAGTCTACTAATACTCTATTGAGAGTTAGTTGAAATGTAGTTGCAAAGTTACTTATAGTTAGTAGAATGTCTAATGTTGACCATCAAAATAAAATTTAAGTTAAACTAAAATTAAAATGAAAACAGAAAATATTAAACATTAAAAGCTGTTCCAAACCTGTACAACATTCTTTTGCCTGTGAAACATAACAGGAGAAATTTTGAAAAAAATGTCATATAATGGACACATTTTCATTTTTGAGCGACCTTGTGTGACCCTTTATATATATGCAATATGCAATGCATTATTTTTTCCACAGGTGCTAGCATATAAGTCCATATTGTGGAGCGTACACTTAAATGCATTATACCATAAAAGCATAAAATTGCTTAACTGATCAAACACATAGTATATACCAAAGTTTTTGTTCCCTCACATGTAACATCAAGGTTTTGACCTGTGACCGCACTTGGTCACTTTGTTTGTAGAGGGGCCCCAGGGTCAGTATCACAACATGTGTGTCCCTGACTGGCCAGGCGACGTCTGATGAGAGCACATATGCAACAAAGGCCTTGTAGGATAAATGAGAGGGGTGAAGGATGGAGCAAACACAGCCAGACTGGCTGTTCTCACACACAAGTACACACACAAACACCAGCCAGAAACTTGTAACATGCACAGATAATGACAATCTCTCTCACACTTAGTTCTTTATTACTATGTGTGAGACAGCAGATTTAATATTATTTGGTCTGTTGTTGAAAGGAATGAAAATGAAATGCAGAGGATGCTCGCCTCTTGAGCTCCGCTCCAGATAGTAATCATCTATATCCAAATTGCCCTTAGAGAGCTTTTTACCCTCATAGTCAATGGCCTGACTGAAATTGCTTACTCAGTTGAAGAGATTTTTAGGCATGCCGCCAGGCCTTTAACAGGTTTTAGTGCCATTAAGCTGAAGTACTTGTAACAGAATTCTAGGATTTCATCTCTTGTCTTAAAACTGCAAAATACAGATGGGATGAGGCCTATGACAAGCAGTGTTTAAAATGCTTCACATAAACTGTCTCAGGTTACAAATGTAACCATGGTTCCCTGAGAAAGGGAACGAGACAGTGCATCCTAGGATGCTTTGGGAAACACCTCCAGCCTGACTGGTGTCTGAAGCATGTGTCTAAACGTGACAATAACATTGGCCGGCGATAGACGTCACTACTGGTCTATGACATCGCGACCAGAGTATAAAAGGGCGCCTGTAATACACACCAACAATTTCATTTGTCTGAAAGCGATGTGGGAAGGCATACGCAGTGTCTCATTCCCCTTCTCAGGAACCATGGTTACATTCGTAACCCGAGATGTTCTCTTTCACATGGTAATTGCACTGCGTCCTAGGATGCTTTGGAAAACAATTACCCACTCCGCCATGCTGAAGGAATGAATGCCGTAACAGCTGACATAAAGTCAATGACTCCACGGAGCTAGGTCCGGAATCACAATTCCCCGTCCTAGATGGCACACACCAGCGGCTGTCGTGACTCTATTCCCTAGGGCCAAGACCCCCGGCTACACACCCCGCGGGCAGAGCTCAGGGTCTGGTATTCTTTTGAATACTTTCAATGGAATATGGCCAAGAATAAGGAATATCCTTCCTGTCACTTCAGGGGACACTATACCTCTGACGAGCGGAGATCTCAGGAAAACCACTCTCAAAATGAGAGGAGACATAGCAACACTAGAAAACATCATCAGTGAGGCTTGCAGAGACCCATCGACCTGATATTCTCCAAGGGGAGCTCTACAAACGGAGGCCTCAGCAAGTTGACTCTCTAAAATGAGAGGAGGCCTAACTACGTTTTACGCTAAGGACTGCTTACCAAGGACGTTTACAAAAAAGCCTGGCAACTCAATACTGGTATCTAAGTGGAGCTCTGGGGAGCAGAGGTCTCAGCATGATGAACCGGGAAGGTTCTACTCATCCTAAACAACCAATGGGCGCTACCAGCTGAGGCTAGCTACAACCATTGTAAAACCTGTAAAATGATTTGGTCTCTAGACTCCAGCACTCCTAGAGGTGCCGTATAACAGGAGGGGTTCAGAACACTTTCTGTTGGAGTCCAGAGACCATAAGAGCTCAGAGCCTTCCTGGGTTGGCAGAGAAAGTATAAAGGGGCTAGGCAAAAGTGCTAGCCGCACCATTGAAATGCTCAACTGAGACTCCAGCAACAAACTAAGCTCTCTCATAGTGAGTTGGGAATCTTACTATTAAGGATTCCACTTACACTCAACCATGAAGACAGGGGAGCCGGCTAAGTGCTCGCTGCGACCACTCAGAAACAAATGTCTTCATAGGATCTCAAGACTCCATACACTCCCGAAGGTCCCTTAAGACAAAGAAGCAAACTGGGGTGAAAAACTCACTTCCTTTCAGATTCTTAAGATCGACAGAGCTTATCCAAGGGACTGGAGGACCCTGCTTCAGTCAAACCCGAGGGAAAATGTGCTCTCTAGACTCCAACAGTCACAAAGGTGCCTACAGCTAAGAAGGGCTCGCAAATGAGGGAGAAAAAAACGCTTCCTGTTGGGTTCCAGAGATCGCCACCACGAGCACTGCTATTTTGCGGGCCTGCGGAGGGGGCAGATCTAACACCTGCCTGCACACTTCCTGCATCTAATTCCACAGAATTAGGCTTCACACATTAGTAATAGCAGACCGGAAAGGGAAAGAAATCTAAAAAAACTCTCCCTTTGCTATGCCCACCACCTCCGTTATCGAACCTGCCTGCCGCTTCGGCTACGGGACCTGAATCACAGGGTGTAGGTGCTCTGTTTCCTTTTCAGTCGGTCACGTTCGACGTACGTCGGACGTCACCAACGAATTGGGATCACTTCAGGGAGCCCCTAACAGCTTCGAGATATAGAGAACTGGCCAATGACTATTGGCGTGCGAGATTTGCATCTCGCACTCCGCCCCGCAGCGCGGGTATAAAGCGGAAGCGAATGCAGCGCACCTGTCTCTTTCAGTCAGTCTCGCGAATGCATCACAAAGAACGCCTCACAATGAGCATGCTCCTTACCCAAACACATAACTCACGTGTGTCGTTTGTCCTCAAGTGTCATCTCTAATATGGAGGAACATACTTCCTGAAATGCTTGGCTCAATGATCGTCTTTACACGTACATAAACAAAGAGATCCTGAAGACAAAATAAATTGATGTGTACTACAGGCCCCTTTCACAGACTGGTTGAACTGGTACCAGCCAAAGTTATTGTCATGTTTAGACACATGCTTCAGACACCGGTCATGCTGGAGGTGTTCCCCAAAGTGTTCAATTCAAAATGGAACTAATAAATACCCCTCAATAGTTTATCTAATTTTAAAAAATGTTTTGTCATCAAACCTGAATGACTTTCATCCATGGAACACAAAGGGAGGCATTCTAAATAATGTCCATGGTGCTATTATTGAATTATACAATGAAAAATGATGACAGAGAACAACAGATACAAGATACAAACAGATACAAGAAAATGGTGACAGATACAGACTGTGCCTACAGTTTAAGCATGCAAGAATCAAGGGAGCAGCGTTTTTTTCCTACTGTGTCTGGGTGAAGATCTAAAACAAGCTGAGCAGTGTGGAACTGTGGAGATTAGAGTGGAGATGTTGTGTTTAACAGCCTGCTCTGCCTCTAGTGCTCTGCGCTCTCGCTGTGTTGTGAAATTCACTTTGGCGGCCCTGAAATCGCTTCTGTGAGAACCACAGCAGCTGCATTGATGTACAGGCTGCCCCAAATGCCCTACATACACCGTGCACAATCTCGCCTTTCTAATAGACAGATTTGGAAAGAACAGGAGAGGAGAGAGGGGCCTTCAAGTTCTCCTGGGTGAAAAAACTTTAACATGCACATACTGAATAAATCAAATCTATGCTTAATCCTATGCATAATCTGTCATATTAAAGACTAATCTTATTTGAATTGTATATAATTTTCAACAGCACATACAAAATATTATTTAACAAATTGCCCAAGCATTGTTGGGGCAGTGGCGAGGCCAGAAATTTTAAAGTGAGTGGACCTTGGTAAAAAAGCCAATGCCTACTCTCAAATTACAGCATTTTAATATTAAAACAATTAAGATTAGTTAAATGTGATTATATTGTCAGCCAAAAGTTTCATGATAACAACAAAATTCATAAATAAAAAACATAAATAAAATAACAAATGAACGAAGATAAATAATCACGAAGATAAAGAATAAAGATAAATAATCATAGGTGAAGATAAATAATCATAGGCGTAGCTCCATATCTATTGACATGTTTTTGCAGCGTTGAGCATGTAATTTGATTTCTTGAATGCAATGGACAATCAGATGTATTTAAGGTAGGATTCACTCACCGCTCAAAGCCGGGGGTTTAGACATAATGTTAATAAGAGATTAATTGTGCAGTGTAGACAGCTTCATTGATTATAACATTAGATTGTGTCATCGCAGTGATTTAAAGATGAGTGACAGCTTTTAGTGATTATAAAGGCAGCACTCTTTGCACGCATTCTAGGCAGCGGCCACGTATGCACTGCAAAGTTTCGGGAGTGACATCCTCTAAATTCATCTATCTGAGCCAATATTATTCTCATGAATACGTTATTTTTTTCTCCTTACCCACAAAAGATTTATTTAAACTGAGAACGTCTTGGTTATGTTGTAACCCTCATTCCCTGAAGGAAGGGAACAGAGACGTTACGTCAGTTACTGATGAAATGGGGGTTTCGCTTAGAAGCCAAAAGGACCTGCTCCTTGACCTCCCAGATCTGCACACAATCTGTGCGAGAAGGCTCACTGGGAACGCATACTTGCGTGGGCCCCGCGGCCAGCTGAGTGCTAGTAGGCAAATGGGAAGAGTCGTGGGAGGCAAACAGAACTACCTGTGCGTCGCCAGCCTGTTCCCAAATCAGCTGGTCGAAAAGGGATGGAGTCTCCATTCCCCCGGCAGTGGCAGAACCGTGAGAGCTCATTGGCTGCACGACTCAGGTCTCCCGGGGCGAACGTCCACGAAGCGACCTCAGATGCTTCAGACTCCAAGAGGAGATGGCGGGCGAGTTGCGACATCGGGCGGGAGCGTAGGTCACCTTGTCGGTAGACGTACGCTACTGTCGCCGCGTTGTCTGAACGGGCTGGTACGTGTGTGGCCTAGAGCAGGGCTCGAAAGCGGTGCAAGGTCAGCAACTCGAGGCAATTGACAGCCAAAGGCGCTGGGGTCCTTCCCAGGAGCCCGCGATAGCACGTCAATTGCGCATGGCACCCCAGCCCATGGCAGAGGCATCTGTTGATACAACAATATGCCCGGAAACTCGTTTTAAGGGAACTCTGGCCCGTAGAACAGTGAGGTTCGCACAGGGTGAAGGAAAGATGGCAGGCCCGAGTCAATGGGACCCGGAGCGTGCCCTGTTGCTATGCCCATCTCAGGACTCGATCGCAAGGCCAGTGCTGAAGCGGTCTCATATGAAGCAGTCCGGGCGGCATTAGCATGGCCACGGATGCCATATGTCCCAGGAGCCTCTGAAATAACTTCAGTGGTACCGCACTCTTACCCTCGAAATGACGGAGGCAAGTCAGCATTGACTGTGCACACTCGCACTGCGCGCACATAGCGACCGAGCTGAGAAAAGAGATCCTCTTCCCAGGGGAGAGTTTGCTCTTTTCCCAGATGACCCAAAGGCCCAAACGGGTGAGGTGCCGGAGCACTAAATCCCTGTGTCCGCAACCCTGGTCTCGAGAGTGAGCTAATTTAGCCAGTCATCGAGATAGCTCAGGATGCGAACCCCGTGTGCCTAAGTGGCACAGGGGCTATCTCGACAGCTTCGAGAAGCCGCGAAGTGACAGGGCTACCCGAATGGGAGAGCCACGTACTGGGATGCCCGCCATCCGAAGGCAGACCGAATGGGCGGTCTGGGTCGGGGAGAAGCGGGGACAAGAGTACAGGTCCTTCGGGTCAACGCTGCAGACCAGACCGGCGACGAACGCATCCGAAGACGCGTTCGGGTGCAACATCTTGGAAGAAGCCTGAGAAGGGTTCAATTCAAGACGTGCACCAGGGCTGGCCGTGACCCATCGCTTCTGCTAGGTGCAATGAAGTCAAGACTGTGAAGCCGGACCTCATCTCGGCTGGAGGGACGACCTTGACCGCACCCCTCGCCAGTAGGGTGACCGCCTCCGCACGCATGATAGGGCCAGTGCCACCCAACACGATATAACGGACTCCCAGAGAGCGGGGAGGAGATTGTGCGAACTGAACCGCAAGCCGAGCCTGTGGCGGAACCCAGCCCCCAGAGCCGAACCAATGGTCGTGCGAGCCACAGAAGCACCCACGATGGGGCAGCGAGCGGAATGACCGGCCCAGACATAGGGAGGCGTGGAAGCGTCCCAAAGTGTGGGTGGGGTCGAATTCCGTGCCCTGACAGAGGAGACCAGGGAAGGACTAGCGTTCCACGTCTGACAGGGGCTGGCGACAGAGGGGGCTGAGAGCGGCGAGGCTGTGCATCGCACACTGCCAGCCACGCCCTCTGGGAGCTCAGAGATGAATGTCAGTTCTTTCAGTTAAGGAAAGCAAAAGATTCTCCCCTGGCCCTCCACCAGGGGAAGGAGTGGCCCTGTCACCATCTCCAGAGAAAGAACTGAATTCATCTCCGTGTTAGGCGCGCCGCTGAAGGGTGAAGGCTGCTGCTGGGGCAGGGCGGGAGGGGCGGGAGCCGCAGGAGGGCAGCCCTGGCGGGGAGCAGGCTGAGGCGTCTGTGCCGGCGGCTGGATGGGGGCAGCAGCGGGCCGCCGGGGCAGAATATGTTCAATCGCCCCAGTCTGCTTTTGTGCAGTCGAGAACTGTTGGGCAAAGCTCCCGACTGCCCCGCAAAAATTGCCCAGCCTGGGAGATAGGGGAGTTTAGGAAACGTGTTCGCTCAAACTCCTGCCCATCTGTCAGACTGAGCCATAAATAGCGTTCCTGGACCACGGCAGTGGACATCACCTGACCGAGAGAGCGTGCAGTAACCTTTGTCGCCCGTAGGACGAGGTCGGCAGCCGTACACAGCTCACACACGAGTGCAGGGTCAGTACTGCCCTCGTGCATGCTTCTGAGCACCCTGGCCCGATAGGCTTGAGGGATGGGCGAAGCATGCAGGTGGACGCGGCCTGGCCCGCGGCTCTGTGGTTCTCCGCCACTAAAGTAGACGTAACCCACAAGCCTTGGACGGGTGCTTTGGGTCCCAGTGCGCTGCTGAAAAGCTCTGCTGGCACAGTTGCCACGCAACAGAACGTTCAACAGGGGGAACCCCAGTGTACCCTTACACCGTGCCACTATCGAGAGCAGTAAGGCGGAAGAGGCTGCCGATGGGCCGCGAAAAGTCAAGGGAGACTCCCACGACTTCGACACCTCCTCATGCACTTCCAGGTAGAAGCTTTCAGCGTGGGCCGCCCCCAGATACCAATCATCCCTGGGAAAGCATGGCTGTGAGCTCCGGATCAAACTCGGGCAGCGCTGACGCTCCCAGAGGAGTCAGCACAGCCGAATCTTCATCTCCAGAGGAATCCAGCCCACCTTGTGATGCGGCGATCGACGTGACGTCATCCGCCGGCGTCCCAAATGAGACGCTGAGCCCAGGACAGGAACACCAGCACCTTCATCTGGCAACACCACGGGTTGCAGTGTGCTAGAGGGGGGTGTGGCCCGAGAAATATTTGTCGGGTTGGCCCACACCAACGCCCCCAGATCACCCTGACCACCAGCCAAAGTACTGCCTCTCGTGGAGGAAGTAGATTGGGGTGTGGTAGAGGGGACTCTCTCTCCTGTTTTTTATTATTTTTAAACAGAGATCATAGAGTCTCGATCGCAACACCGCGATGGCCATGTTCCCGCAGTGGGAACACGAGTCATCCATGAGCGCGCGCTCAAGCACACCAAACAGCGCTCATGCCCGTGAGACGGACTAATCAGCCGACCGCACCGAGAAGATCTTGAAAAAGACGTGCCGCGTGCAGCTCTTTTAGAGAGGAGTTTTGCTCTGCAGAATGCGCCCAGGGAGAACGCGCACACTGTGCTGGATCACTGCACAGATCAGACAGGAATGCGGAACTCGCTGGAACGCGCCGTAACACAGACACTCTGGAGAGACGCTCGTCTTGAAGAGAGAAAGCTCAGGCAAGTAACACTCGGCTCTGAAGCAGAAACATAATGCGAGATTGCCACGCAACGCCCTTTATACCCACTCGGTGAGGCGGGGTTGCGTTATGCAAATTCCGCAGACCCATGGCATTTTCATGCCATTGGCTCCTTTTGTAGATCTCAAAGGCGATTGGCTTCTAAGCGAAACCCCCATTTCGTCAGTAACTGACGTAACTCGTAGTGTACTGACTGAAAGGGAACTAGTATATCCCACTAAGTACGTATATATAATATATAATAAATATCAAATATTTAATAAATAAAGAATAAATAGTATATGTTATTTAATATGTATTAAATAATATTAATATTAAGAAAAACATATTTGGAATTTTATATATAATAAATAATATTATAATACATTATTAATTAATAATATTTAAAAATAACTGCAACGACAGCATTGTTAGGTAATTCAGACGAAAATAAATGTGAACAGTTTTTACAGAATCTTACATTTTTAAGTTGGAACTACTAAACTACTAAAAGCCCATGCTTCACTTTTTATATATATTTTTTTATTATTATCTAACAGACACTTTAGCAATGTTTATACAGTGTATGTGTGAAACCCTGTAGATTATCATTACTTGATATCATTGGTGTCTCATTCAGATAAAGGTCATAAACATATAGACACTGCATTGAGTTTGTCACTGACCACAGCTTCTGCAGCCAGACTGTGTGATGACTGTATTGCTAAAAAAAGGTTTACGTGCTATATTTTTTATTATTCAGTATCACTGTTTTATATTTAGTTAATCTCTCTCCGGCTGTCGGTCCTTTTATTCTGTCTCATCCTCTTCCTCTTCCTTTTTTTTTATTTTATTTTTTTTAGCTTGAGCATATTTAGCTGCATGTGTTACATACTAGCATAAATCTCTCAGTCTTTGTTCTGTGAGTGTGTACTCATTATCTAAATGCAAGGCAAAACAAAGAGCAACATTGATACACTTAAACTTGACCTTAGTGGACACCTACCAATTACCCTTAAAGTGTCCACTGCTGTTAGAGCACCTCATGTGGTGACAGGTGCGGTCCCATGACTTCAGGGTAGATGGACATGTACACATTAGAGGATTATTGGGATCCTGATGTCATTGTGTTGGGCAGTAAAATTTCACCTATGACCCGTCTCTTCCTCTGCTCTAAATCCTCTTGGTTCACAATGTCAATGTCAACATCAAATTTAAGCACATTTTTTTATTTATATCATGGAGCAGCTTGAAAAATATGCACATTTAATGACTAATCAAAAGTTAAGTCCCTTTGTTTCACTTTTCTATGATGCCGTCCATTCTCCCAAATCTTCTTCATACAAGACAGAAAGTGCCATATGGGCTCAAAGCCACACGTGAAGCGCATGATGCCATTTGTTGAGGAAGGGTGAATGGCAGATGGCTCATCTCTTGCCAGGCTGCAAAGACCGGGCATCCTGAATGGCATTCACACTCTCTGTGAGGGCAATTTTCACAATCAGATGTTTGCTGAAGCAATGCATCTCCAAAGTACCAACGCGTAATGATTAAATAGAGACATTAGTAAGTTCATTAGGTTAACCGATCCACAGAAAACAAGAATTCTGCCTACAACACTTAAAACATTAACAGCACTTTGAATTATATAGATATATTTTACACACACACACATATACTTTTTATATAAAATACTGAGAATGGAAAGCATGATTCCATGACTCTCATACCATTTTCCATTCATTTCTTGCCAAGGTATGTCATAATATTCCATGTTCGGTACAAGTTAAGATCAATCAGCAGAATTAGTGGCATAATGTTGATTACTAGCCTACATAAAATACTAGTCTACTGACTAGTCCTTTGTTTTCGTAAAAAATAATGTTTTTTTAATTAAACGCTAAAATCGAGGTTACAGTGAGGCGCTTAGGGACCAGATTTTTGGAAGACTTAATAGAGAAATGAGCGTATAATGTTGTAAAAATTGGCAGTCAACATTATGAAATAAATGCTGTTTATTGAGCTCAATTTATTAACTTTAACTTTAAAAATCTCTTTTAAGCATTTTATCATAAACAGAACATTAAGTGAACTTGGCCCTGGGTGCTCTGCAATTCTTTAGCTGTAAACAATAAAACATGCATTGTATCCATGCAATGTATTGAATTATGCAGCACTTCTGCTAATTCCCACTCATGCTTGTTAGCATAAAAAATGACTGTATTTGTTCTGTATTTGTTCAGCTAATACGTTGGTTAACTGTCAGTGACTTAATCTGAAGCGCACACCTCAGCTGCCGCTCCATTAGTCTATAACTTCTGGCTAAATCTTCTTAAAGCTTACACAGAGAGGCTTTACAATGGATCATGTAGCCTTTGTCTACACTGGGCTATCAGTTCTGGGGCCTTTCTTAACCGCCTAATTGAGCTGTATAGGCAACTCAGATTACTTTGAAATTTCCGGAAAAAAGAGAAGAAAAAAAGAACACCCCAGATGTCCATAGTCGGAAATCTGCGCAAACTGGGCCTGTCTCCATTCCATGCACTGTGTGGAATCTTTTGTTGGCTTTTGTCATGTGTGTTCCTATATGTTACAGCATCTGTTATTTTATACCTTGCCACCGGGACTTTTTGCTCACAGATGGCAGACATACATTGTGAATAAATATGCATATTGTGCATTGTTTGGAAGATTTCACACTTAATGCTTGCTAGTGCCACTGCCAAGTTCAGTGAAGCAATTTTCCTGTTCACTTCCTCTGACGAAGGAGAGTTATGGGTCAGAGCTGTTCCATCTGTTTGGAAAATTTACTTCACACTCATTATCAAACCTTTAAAATAAACTCTCTTGAGTGTAAATCTCATTAATATCACTGAGAATTTGAGGTGACCACATGATCCATTTTGGCATCAGACTCCAGTGCAGTCTATCCAAGATCTGCGCTGTCCACTGTGGGTCACTGCAACACTGAAGCTACACATAAACAACATCTAAAGAGAGCAGCACAAACAGAGTGGAGCATAGGTCAAGGAGGTTCTCGTCACACACACATATCGATTCTCCATTACCTCATGTCTACTGTCATTACCAGTCCAGCTCGCGTGGAGGTCAAAAATGAAATGAATGTACTATATTTCAGTTTAATAATATTTTTTATTTAATATTTTGTAATTTTAGGGTATTTTATGGTACTAAATTATATTTATGGAATAGTTATGATCCACCATTTTTTGAGCGTAGACCTGAAAATGAAATTAATCTTGAATGCTTTGGAGCACAGACTTAAGTTTGGTCTATTTTTAATAATTTTTATAATATAAAATAATATTTAATATTTAATAACTTAATAAAACTTTTATTATATAAAAGTTAAAAAAGTGAAACTAAAAAAACTTATAGAACTTTAAGTCTATTATTATGAAGAATGCATAAAAGTACTATTTTTAAATTTTATATGAAATATATATTTTCCAAAACATGTTTTACTCTAAAACTGTGATAAAATTAAAGCCTTAAATCTAAACAAGTTGTGTTCTAAACAAAAAAGTTTTTTAGTTTTCAGTTAGATTTTGTTTAGGTGCACTACCAAATGTTTCCACTAGATGAAATTCGCTTACCATTCATTTCCTACGTGTTTTTTTATTTTTTATTTTGACTATATTTTTCATGATCATTTAACCTTTTCAGATCATGTCCATGATTTTTTGGGGTTCACACCACACGCCAAAACCTTTACCAAGTTTTGTACCATTCCGATAAAGTAAAAAATTCTAAAAAAACAAACAAAAATGTTCTGTCAAAAATGACCAAACAGCACCAGAGGGTAAAGAAGTTTTGTGTAATGTATATGTTATGGGAATATGGCCTTCAGAAAGAATTTTGTAAAACACATCACCACACCATAGTGAAGTGGTTTTCAGGGTGTTTCTGTTCGTTTTTAACATGTTACTATGCAGCTGCTAAGGAGTGTTTTTTTAATCAACATGTTGCTATGAAGATGTTAAATGTTAAAAAAAATTGACAGTCATAGTTGACTTCGAAAAGTCAATGCCTAATAAATACTATGGAAGTCAATGGCTACTGTAAACCCAGAGAAGCAAATAGTGTCGGCCCAGATCCGGCCCACATCTGCCGTGGAATCCACATGTGCCAGATATGGCCCGGTTCTGGGCCAACACTATGTTGCTGTCTGGGAACTGTCTGGTTACCAACATTCTTCTTCGGAAACAAGCCACAACACAACAGAAATGCTCCCAACCACTAGGGGGCACTCGGAGTGCGGTAAAGTTTGTTTTCCTTGACATTGTTCTATAGATTCGCCAGTCTTACAAATATATAAACATTACGATCAGTTTTAAGTGTGTAACCATTGTATATCGACATGAAATATAAATTCAAAATCACCTACATGCATTATAGCTGCATTTTTATACTCGAGAACGCTTTTACTCGCTATTACGGCACATGATGCCTAAGGGAACGTCTGCCAATTCCACCAAGTGGTTGAAAAGTATAATTTGTAAATGTTCAAATTTCACTGTTGTGCATTACTGAGTCAGTTTTACCAATACAACCAAGCGGTGGAATTTTAACATATCTGTTTTTAAACGTTAAAAGTAATTTAATTAATACAAATTATGTTTCAACTACATGGTGGAATTGGCAGATGTTCCCTTGGGCATCAAGCACCGTGGTAGCGGGTAAAAGCGCTCTTGAGTATAAATATGCAGCTATAATGCATGTAGATGATTTTGAATTGAAATTTCATGTCGATAAACAATGGTTATACACTTAAAACTGATCGTAGTGTTTATATCTTTGTAAGACTGGCGAATCTATAGAACAATGGCACGAAAAACTAACTTTACCGCACACCGAGAGCCCCCTAGTGGTCGGGAGCATTTCCGTTGTGTTGTGGCTTGATTCCGTTGTGTTGTGGCCTTTTCATTGTGTTGTGGCTTGGTTCCGTTGTGTTGTGGCTTGATTTCTTTGTGTTGTGACTTGATTTCGCTGTGTTGTGACTGTGTTTGCTTTTCCAATTTTGTTGTGTTGTGCACTACTGGGCCACCGTAACTATCCCTTTAAGGTGTTTGGAGCTTGTTGATATGCAGTTGTTAAGGTGTTTTGAGTGGTTTTAGCATGTTGCTATCTAGTTGCTAAATTGTGTACTAATCTTTAGCATGTTGATATGCAGCTGAAACTGTGTTTTGAGTGTTTTTTATTATTAAGCATAATATTCTAAAATATGTTTTGAGTGTTTTTAGCATGTTGCTGGTACTTTGGTTAACTGTCAGTCAGCCATATGGTATTCTAAGTGGTTGCTCTACTCTGGGAGATGCTATATGAAAATCTTAGCAAACAACACAAATAATATAAGTGAAGTTTTAATTGAACTTCAAAAGGAAAGAAATATGCTCATGGATGGCTTACAATGAACAAAACATTTTTTGATAGCAAGTAAGCAATCCAATAGCAAGTAAATCATTTTTAAAAAGGTATTTAATGAAACATTGAGGCATATAGTTTGGTTGTAAGTTGGTATTTGCTGATGGAAATTCATCATACGTCAAAAAATCAGAAGGAAACTCATCTAAATCTGGTTAATCCATATTATTTCCATATACTTCTGCATGTCATATGTGGCAATATGTGCTTGTGTGTGATGCATCATCTGGCGTTTCTGACCTCCCAAGGCCAGATTCTGCGGTTTACCTTCTTGTGATATGATATATCTGAATGTGTGAAAGTATGTAAGCATCTGCATGCATTAGCTAACTATCCTCACTAGATCCATTCATAGTTCTGGACTCTGGAAAAGCTTGTGTGGAATCTACGGAATGTGCCACATCTCTCTCCTCTGTGTGGGGCTTGTTGAATATTAACCTTGTAGACCCAAAGACCCGACTCCTAAGGGCTCATTCGGCAAGTTCAAGGGTTTCCAGGAACACAGCTGAGGTCACACTGAGTGTTTACACATGAGTGTAAAAAAAACCTGGAGATTTTCCTTCAAGCGTGTACGATATACACAATCGCTCATTCACACAGCAATTTGCTTTCACATTATAATGGCAATAACTTAAAAGAGGCCAACAATACATGTGATTCTTCCACAGAGCAAACTATGGTATCCTGTTTCTGCCTCATATCTTATAACTGCAGCTTTATTTTTCATAGTTTTTATTTCTTGTTGTATACAACTCATTATCATCTCTAAATGAGTCTCAAGTCCAGCAGTTTGATATGGTTTAGTCACTTTCAGTATATCTCAAGAGAACAATGGACATGTGTCCGTACTGGAAGATAATCATAGTAATCATAGATCATTTGAATTGCATGATCTAATTCGTGTTCTAAACATTGGAACTTTGAACCATCAGTTTTCCAAACCATTTGTATGCAAAACTCAGGTGACACAGTCAGGACCATCCCCTTCAAATGTGTTAGTTTTATCAAAAGTGAGATTAGTGCCAGTTCTGCTTATCATACTGGAAGCTTTCTGAGGGAATTAATTACTGATTGAATAGTTTGTGTGTTTCTGAAAGAATTATATAGCAGCTGTGTGTGTCTGTCAGACAGCTTCCTGGTAAGGGGCACAGCAGATTTACAGCAAAGTCAGGGCAGGATGCCCTACAAGGACTGCCGGAAGCTTTTGTGTGTGAGAGTGTGTAAGTGTGTGTTTGAGTGTGTGCTCTCATTCCAGGAGCTTCTACAATGATGTCATTGTTAGACTTGCTACTGTTTCTTTAATGAAACTGGCTGTGTGTGTGTGTGCAGTCTTGAACTATAGGAGAGATGACATCAGCCCAGAGTACTGACCGTCCATCAGCTGTTTGATTTCCTGCTTAATACAATGAACAATGAGAAGTGGTGCAGTGAGTCCTCTTCTCCTACTATATACATTTCAGCTATAATTGCCACTGAGCAGACATCTTATAGCTATCCACTTATGGTTATGGTTCTTTTAGCAGTTCAATACAGGATTCCTTTAGTACTTTTAAGGAATAAAAAAATTGGAAACAAGAAATGAAAATAATTAAATAATTTTAATAATACATTGAAATCAATTATTGCAAAATGGGTGTTTGCATGTATGTTTTTTAGAAGCGTATAAATGCAATCCAATAATTTGTGTTAACGATTAAACATTGATACTAAACAGACAACAAATTTGGTAACATTTTATTTGTTGATTTTTATAAAAAAAAACGATTGTGTAATTAGTTTTAATTAGTGCTGTCATATCAATTAACCACAATTAATTGCATCTAACATAAAAGTCTGTGTTTACATAAAATACACTACATTGCCAAAAGTTTTGGGATTCCTGCCTTTACATCAGGGCTCGACTGGTAATTGGGCACGGACTGGGCCATCATGCAGGGACAGTGGCCCATTGGTTTGTCTTCTGAATTGAACTGTTTTTTTTTGTTTTTGTTTTTTTGAGCGCATGGGAAACTGCAAAAGGCGGATATCCGCACAGCACTGCCTCTGACGAACGTACGCTGTGTTTCTGCTGTTCTATGAAGTGATGAACATTGACTCTGATTTTTTTTTTATACAGTCGTGTGATATGGGAGCATTACAGGTTCTGTGGTGAATCTAGCTGAAAACAGCCGCTACCATGTAAATACATGATGAGATAAATTGGAAAACGGCAATACGCACAACTACAAACTTGTCAATCTAGCACCACCACAATTTACCTTGCAGCTACTAACAGTGAAGAAATATGGTGTTTTGGCAGAAATGCATTTATTAAAAATGTTGCTATTATTACTTACATTAAATATTGTGGAATATAAATCATTTTTATAGAGGCTGCTTTCGTATTTTAATTCCTATTTCGTAACAATATTTTTTTATTACAAATTCAATAGTTTATTATTATTTATTTATTTCATGGTTTTACCTGTGACTACCATGATCTTACAGTTAAATGAAACTAGCCTACAGGTAAACTCAGTTAAAATTTCATTAGGGCAATTAAAGGATAATTCAACAAAACAGCTTTAAAGCCTGGATCCCATGAATTAAGGACAAAGCTTTTTTCTCTTTAAATGTTTATGAGAGCCTCATAAAAAGATAGATATCAGTGTCTTACAAAAATTAGGTGTTAACTCTTGAAAAATATTGTTTTTAAAGGGGTAGTTCAACCCCAAAATGTGGGGGGGATTGAGGTGTGGGGTGGTTTTTTAGGGGTTGGGCTTGGCCCCTTAGTTCCAGTGAAAGGAACTCTTAATGCTTCAGCATACCAAGACATTTTGGACAATTTCATGCTCCCAACTTTGTGGGAACAGTTTGGGAATGGCCCCTTCCTGATTCAACATGACTGCGCACCAGTGCACAAAGCAAGGTCCATAAAGACATGGATGAGTGAGTTTGGTGTAGAGGAACTTGACTGGCCTGCACAGAGTCCTGACCACAACCCGATAGAACACCTTTGGGATGAATTGGAGCGGAGACTGCAAGCCAGGCCTTCTCGTTCAACATCAGTGCCTGACCTCACAAATGCGCTTCTAGAAGAATGGTCAAACATTCCCATAAACACACTCCTAAACCTTGTGGAAAGCCTTCCCAGAAGAGTTGAAGCTGTTATAGCTGCAAAGGGTGGGTCAACTCCATATTAAACCCTACGGATTAAGAATAGAATGTCATTACAGTTCATGTGCATGTAAAGGCAGGCGTCCCAAAACTTTTGGCAATATAGTGTATATAAGACATTTCCTTAAAGTAACTTAGTAAATACATTTTAAATCTACCAAAATAAAGTCTTAAAACCCAGAAACAAGTTAAAACTCTGAAATGTTTTCCAGTCAATGGGTTGTATTTTAATGCTGTATAAAGACGACCTTTCCCGTAATTAAAAATTATAGTTGAGTATATGTGAGGTTTGGATGTTTCAGCTTCTACCAAAGCTGACAGACTTCTCTTGTTCACTGTAATAGTGGAAGACCCCTCGTCTACCAATCTTCCTCCTCCTTCCATTCCTCCTTCCTTTCCTTACAGAGCTGCTCTTTCACAGTAAAAAGAGTAAGTCATTCAGTGGCCGTCGTGGCGCGTGATTATGACCCACAACCTCAATAATCGCTAACTCATGGAAACAAACAAACAAAGAGTTACAACCGCACTGCTGGAGACAAAGATACAAGCCTTCAGTCTGCTCATAGTTCCACTCTGAATGAGCATTAATTCTACAGAAGCCTAAGCCAGTTTTTAAAGGGTTTATGCTTTTGTTAGTTAGTTTTACAGCACTTACAGTCTATGCTGCAAGGAAATTCATCAGTATTTTTAATGTTATTTTTTCTTACAAACATAAGACTATAGCTGCATACAATCACTTAATAAGCATGTCTGTTCAAAGTTAGTGGTAACATTTTACAATAAGCAATTAAGTTTCATTTGTTTACATTACTTAACTACATTAGTTAACATTAACTAACAAAAAACTAACTAACTAACATTAACAAATATTAATAAATGCTGTAAAGTTCATATATTGTTCACAGTTAGTTCATGTTAACCAATGCATAAACTAAAGCAAACAAATAAGACCTTGTTACAAAGTTATAGCTTCGTCATGACCAAGTAAGTCCAGCTAAACCCAATAACTTCCGAATGATATGTGCAAAGATACCAGAAAGGGACCAAAAGTTACAACCAGAAGTAACCAGACATAAACCCAGAAGTTCATCCATCTTAAACAGTAGATCCAGGGTGATATTGGAACCTTTACAGCTCAAATAACACATTTTCATACAAAATAATCATAGTTTCACAAAGTTCTGAGCTGCACATGTCTGCTTTTAAAGCCTCTAGGAATGTCTTATATGTATTTAATTACAATTAGTTTTCTTTTCACTTGTGACGTTAACATGAAGCAAATGAACTCAATGACCTTTTGGTAGTCTATGTGTGCGGGATTGCATGTGGTTCTGTGTTACAATCTGTCATGTGTGTGAATTTTTGCCACTCTTTCATGAATTGTCAAATCTAACAACAATTCACATTCAAAGACAGAGACGGAACGCCAGTGGTTGTGACCAATTTAAGGCTTTTTATGATCTGTGTTTTTCAGTCGTCTGTGAGGAAAGAATAGGAGGCAGAAGTGCGAACGTCACAGAACCTCAGAGCTACGTGACTCTGAACCCACAGGTATTCCACAGCGCCATAGGACAGCGCGTGGGCAGCCTGCCCAACACACAAGCACATACTTCTGGCTTTCCAGACCTCTGTGTTTGTGTGCTTTTTTACCAGTTTGGAAGTGTTTAGTGATGAATATAAAAGAGAGTTGCATTAAAAGGGCTTCGTCATACTGCTTTTAAGAAGGATAAACATTTTAAAAGTAGCTCACAGAAACACTTAAATCACTCTTAAAGGGATATTACACCCGGAAAAAAAAAATGTATGACACCGGATGTAGCGTAAGCATTTTGAACTGCGAGAGGCGTTACACTTTCTGCATGAGTTGAATACGGAAGGCGGTCTGACGGAAGCTAGATATTTTACTTTATAACGTTTTAAATATGGATATTTTTCATACAAAAACCCCATCGATTCGCTTCAGAAGGTCATATACCCCACAGCATCACAGCACAGCACGGCAACAGCATTTGGTGGCCCGAGAACGCAAACGAAAAAAAAATAGGTTTGAAATAGTTCTGAAACTATACCATCATCATCCCCATGCAAACCCCAAAAAAGTCGAATCCGTGAAAACAGCGACGGCATGTACGCAAGCACCACGTGTTCAGCCTATAGCAAACGTGTTTGAATACATATGTGTGTATTTGTGTTTTTATCTGTATAGAGGGGAAGGGAAGAAAGCCTTCACCAGGGAGAGTCTAGTTGACACAGTCTCTTCTGACACTTTAGGGATGCGTTGATCGTGTCTAGGAGCAGGTCCACCATCTGATCTGGATCCGGCAGACTACAGTAAACCTCGGGATAAACAGAGAGACTAACATTAGCGTAGATGCCACTCTTTTTATGATGTAACGAGTACATCAGGTGTTATGGGAAGTGTTCCCTGTTCAGGCTAACCTAGTTAATGCAGCCTAGAACAATCATTTAACTGATTTGAATAATATAAATTGATAATGTTCTATGTGTATGCCATAGTAAAGAGATGTGTTTTTAGTCTAGATTTAAACTGACAGAGTGTGTCTGCTTCCCGAACAATGCTAGGAAGACTGTTCCAGAGTTTAGGTGCTAAATAGGAAAAGGATTGACCGCCTGCAGTTGATTTTGATATTCTAGGTATTATCAACTGGCCAGAGTTTTGAGACCGCAATAGACGTGATGGAGTATAATGCGTTAAGAGCTCGCTCAAGTACTGGGGAGCTAAACCATTTAGAGCTTTGTAAGTAACAGGCAAGATTTTGACATTTATATGATGTTTAATAGGGAGCCAGTGCAGTACTGACAGAACCAGGCTAATATGGTCATGCTTCTTGGTTCTAGTAAGAACTCGAGCTGCTGCGTTTTGGACCAGCTGCAGTTTATTTATTAAGCGAGCAGGGCAACCACCCATTAGAGCATTACAATAATCTAGCCTTGAGGTCATGAACGCATGAACTAACTGTTCAGCATTTTGCATTGAAAGCATGTGCCGTAATTTAGATATATTTTTAAGATGGTAGAATGCAGCTTTACAGATGCTAGAAACGTGGCTTTCAAATGAAAGATTGGTATCAAAGAGCACACCCAGGTTCCTAACTGACGACGAGGACTTGACAGAGCAGCCATCAAGTGTTAGACAGTATTCTAGGTTACTACGTGCAGAGGTTTTTTTGTCCAATAATTAGAAATTCTGTTTTTTCAGAATTAAGTTGTAGGAAATTACTAGTCATCCATTTTTTATATCAGCTATGCATTCCGTTAATCTTGTGAATTGGTAAGTTTCGTCAGGGCGCAAAGAATTATAGAGCTAAGTATCGTCGGCATAACAATGAAAACTAATGCCATGCTTCCTGATGATATCTCCCAAGGGTTGCATGTACAGGGTGAAAAGCAACGGTCGTAGCACTGAGCCTTGCGGTACTCCATACTGAACTTGTGACATTTTTTCATTTACTGCTACAAACTGATAGCGGTCAGATAAGTATGATTTAAACCATGCCAATGCAATTCCACTAATGCCAACATAATTTTTGAGTCTATTTAGAAGAATGTTGTGGTCGATAATATCGAATGCAGCACTAAGACCGAGTAACACTAAAAGCGAGATACAACCACGATCGGATAATAATAATAATAATTAATCATTTGTTACATTTATATAGCGCTTTTCTGGGTACTCAAAGCGCTTTACATATATAGAAGGAGGGAAATCTCCTCAACCACCACCAATGTGCAGCATCCATCTGGATGATGCGACGGCAGCCATATTGCGCCAGAACGCCCACCACACACCAGCTTATTGGTGGAGAGGAGACAGAGTGATGAAGTCAATCAGTATATGAGGATGATTAGGTGGCCATGATGGACAGAGGCCAATGGGCAAATTTGGCCAGGATGCCGGGGTTACACCCCTACTCTTTTTCCGAAGGACATCCGGGGATTTTTAATGACCACAGAGAGTCAGGACCTCGGTTTAACGTCTCATCCGAAGGACGGTGCTTGTTACAGTATAGTGTCCCCATCACTATACTGGGGTGTTAGGACCCACACAGACCACAGGGTGAGCACCCCCTGCTGGCCTCACTAACACCTCTACCAGCAGCAACCTAGTTTTCCCAGGAGGTCTCCCATCCAGGTACTGACCAGGCTCAGCCCTGCTTAGCTTGAGTGGGAAACCAGTCTTGGGCTACAGGGTGATATTGCTGCTGGCATTTGTAACTCTAATGAGAGCAGTCTCAGGACTATGATACGGTCTAAATCCTGACTGGAAATCCTCACAAATACCATTTCTTTCTAAAAAGGAGCATAGTTGTGAAGACACTGCCTTTTTTTAGTATTTTTGACAGAAAGGGTAGATTTTATTATATAAATAACTGAAGTGTCATTTTGCAAACTCAAATAGCACACATTTATCCATGTGTTAACATTAAGTAGCAAAATTGATGACATACCAATCAGAATCTCTGGACAATAAATCCTATTTAGAAAATTAATCCTATTGGTGGGAGACAAAGAGAAAGAGGGAGAGGAGAGGGAAAGAAAAATGAAGGGAACGGGTTAAAAAGACATTTGAAATATAAAGCACAATAGTTGATTATGTTCTTGTGCATGGAATGACCTTGAGGGAAGTTAGTCTAGGGTTTTGTACTACTTGCACATACATTACAATTACAATAAACAGTACCAGTACTTTAGAGGAGAGAACTTTCACTACTCTATGTACAGTAAATCCCGTAGTACATGTTGTACACCCTTAAACTTATTTGAAGCTAAGTACTTCTTACATTTGGATTTTTTACAGAACTGAGAGGCAACTGCCTAGGGGAGGGAGAGAAAGTCAGAAGATGAAGAAACTGTTATAGTTTGGCAAATATGGTCATTATCAATACTGTAATGCAATTTGACCAAGGATGCTGAATTTATTTATTTATGTTTTTACTGTACTGTAATTGACAGTATACTGTATTGTACTGCATAACAACACATATTGACGTTTGGTCAGGACCCCTCGTCGTCATTTTTTAACGCACAGGGTACCTTTTTAGCGTAATTTTCCGACGTGCAGGGTACTACCTTTGGCATCATACACAGACGGGTTGGGCATGGGGATGTTATCGTCATGATGAAATTATATATTGGGTTATAATTTTGACATTATGACATGTTGGAGTGTGATTCTCAATTTAATCAACCAGTATAATTTTATTTACATTTATTTAATTTTTTTATTTACGCTATTTAGACACATTTGAACATGTAACCTAACCCCACCCCTAAACCTACCCATGTGTATTATATGATATAAAACACAGAATATAATATATATGACCAAAGGCACAATTTATTCAAAAAGTACAAATATTCCAAGTGTCCTGAGGCCAAAAGTGATCACCGTCTCCAGCTGCTGTAGATCATGCATGCACACATTTAAAAAATTGCCGCCCGAAGAAATGTTACGTCAGCTTTGATAGTGAAATTGCATTGGCTCAATTGCGTCATTACTTCTGCTTTGATTGTAAAATGGCTTTGACCGATTGCGTAATGCTAAATAGTTGGAGTGTATCTTCTGAATGAGACATGACTGCGTGCGTTCATGGAGCGGCAGGATCCTTTCAGCGATTAAATCATTAAGATACACTCTGTTCTTCACATAAAGATACAACATGGAATACAACATGAGTTAATACTTTTATAAAATTTTTGGCAGTTTTTGCAATAAATACCTGTGACTGTACTTTTATTTGCCTGGTATGTGATTTATATTGTTTAGAAGTGGGTAGGTTTAGGGTAGGATTGGGGTTAGTAGCTCCAAAATATAAAAGTAGCCTATAAATATTTATAAAATCATGTCTACTTTTACAAATGCAAAGAATTATGCATCTTGATCTGACACATAAGGCAAACAACTGAAAGCAATGGAGTACCCTGCGCATTGAAAAATTACGCTAAAGGGGTACCCTGTGCGTTAAAAAGTGATGCAGAGCGTCAATATGTGACAAGTTGGGAGTGAGAACGTGTTGGCATACCAAGTTCTTATTCAATTATCTATTTGGTATTTTAACTTTTCTTTTCTAGTGCTTTTTATACTGCAAGATTTCTTTACAGTAGTGTAATGAAAATAAACTTTTCTTAAAGCTTATTGTTGAATTTCACTATCTTGAACCCCTCTACTTATGTTGTATACTGTAAATTTTCAGGACTCACAACCGCTTTCTCAGAAAACCTGCGTGTGAACGGAACCGGAACTGTATTTGTTTATGCAGTGAAGGTTAATTGGATCCAGTGTTGTTTTGAACCCATGCTCTGACTTTTATTGTATGGACAAAACCTGTTTTTTTGTGTGTGTGTTCCATAGAACAAAGAAAGTTGTACAGGTTTGAAATTAAATGATGACCGAATTTTCAGTTTTAGAATAACTATAGGCCTATATTTATAAATATCAAACAGAGTAGCACCTAAAAGGTATGATACTACATATTTTCTCATTTACAGTTTTAACCAGTTGGTCTGAAGGTAATTTGCAGAGGATGTTCACTAATGTTTGACCACAAGTGTCCTTATTTTGAACAGTATATCTATTGTTTTATCATTCATATATGTTCCAAACCTGTATGATTTTCTTTCTGTTGACCACAAAAGAAGACATTTCAAAGAATGTTGGTAATCAAACAGTTGACTGTGGCCATTGACTTAGTAGGAAAAAAAGATACTGATCACCAACATTCTTCATAATATCGTCTTTAACAGGTTTGGAACAACATGAGCGTGAGTAAATGATTTTTTTTTTTTTTTGGGTGAACTATCCCTTTAAGAAAACAGATGAGGTTTTCATCAGCAATGTATTCAAATCATTTGCCAGAAGTTTCACCTACTTGAGTGTTTGGGATTTCCCTAAAACTTTAATTACATTTTGTGCTAGTTTCTATAACTTTCTACTTGCTAAATGATTATTACTCAGTGGGTATCAAAAATATCTAATTAGCTGATCTCACAGGAACACCTTTGAGTTCCTGCCTCTCAGTGGCTTAAGTTTAACTAAAAACTCCAGTGTTCTTAATGAAAATTAAACCTGCTTGAAGCTTCTGTTGATGACCACTTACACCCAGTTTATCTAGTAGGGTAAGTCCCCCAAAACTCAGCTCAAACCACAGGTGGTTTCTCCTCAAAGAGACTCTAAGACTCTACTCTGCCCTGCAAATATTAATTACCATCAAATTTCTGATTTGATAGCACAGCAAATAACAGCAGGGAGAGCAAAGACTAAGAGAGAGTGCTGCCTGTTCCTTTCCTTGTGTTATCGTCCAAAACTCGCTCTCATTCACACTTTCTCTCTCTTCCTCACCTCCAAGTGAGCCACATGGGCGTCTGGCTCAGCCAAAAAAACTGAGGGACAACAGACACGAGAAAACACGCCCCCAGGCTCCACTTATACAATCCTCTCATAGACACGCACACACAAAAAGAAGAGCTTCACAGCTTTTCTATTACACAAAAAGTCTTTGAGATATGCCTTGCAGCTTGAAGCAAACTAAAAAGTTTGCCAAGTGACAAACTTAACACTGTGAGACTCGCAAGTACCGCGCAGTCTCTCACTCACACCCGCAGAACACTTTATTCAGCATGATGACAACCTCAAGAACAGTTTTCTGCTTTACCTGTAACACCAGCATTGTAGCAGTGAATTTTGCATGGGATAGAATCGCATTTTCATGACATTTTTTGCACATTTATTGCACAACTCAAATTATGTCACTTGCATAATGTAAAGCAGTGATGTAAAACGAGTCTGAAGTTCTGGCAAAGCTTCAGTGAACTCTATCTCTACATCTTATCTCAGCTCGTCTGATTACTGATTACATACGCTCATGACACAGGCAACTGTGAGGCTCAGCTGACACCACTGCTGATGTCCTGATGTATGCACAGTGCTTTCAAAGTCTGTTTTATTGAGGACACTCTGATGTAGACACACAAACCGCAGCGCTATTTTTGGTGAGAATGAGGTTCGGTCTTATAGAGCGCTGGATTCTTAGAAACTGACACATTTACTACACTCACTACACGTGCAAACATCGTTGCTGAGAGGCACCATGTCTGGATGCAACCTCTGTTCTGAGACAGTCTGTTGGGTTTACTATAATGAGATAAAAGGTCTGTTGGGTTTATCTTTGCTGAGAGAAATGTCTGCAGACAGGTTTAGCACAAGGAAGCTGATAGCTTTTTCTGGGGCAAGAGCGAACTTCCTTTACTTTGAGATGTGCTGTAGTGACATCTGAAAATACAACCACAGGAAGTCTTTCTCGACATTTTTATATTTCTTTATAATTCTGTATATGAATAGCATGAAGAATGTGTTGTCTTGGTGGAATGAGTCAAACCTTATACTAACATTGTTCAGTGCTGAGGCATTTGACAAACTCTCACCTCATACAGCAGTGCTTTCAGTCAGGTGGTGTCGAGTTTCTATAGGGAAGTTTCTGAGTCACATTATTTCATTATTTGTATAGTATCCCTTAACTCATTCATGTAAAACATTCAAATAGAAAGAAACCTGAGAGTGAAATCAGCAAAGGTGAGAGTACATGCATGAGGACACTGCACAATGTACACAAGAATCTAGTTTATTAGAATAAAATTTAATTGTGAGGGCAAATAGCCCGTCTTGTTAACAGAGGCTATTTACACTAACTCCGCCCACTGACATTTGGTCAGGCCAGAAAAATTATGGAAGACGCTGTTTTTTAACAGTTGTAATAGTGTAGGGGTAAGGTGTGTGGCAGAAATTTTTGATGCAAATCGACCTGCGTTCGAATCCGCCTTTTGCCGAACTTGCTCTACTCCCTTTTCCGATCACAAAGGAAAGGCATTTATTTTCAATAAAAATTAACAAAATATTTAAAATGTGGAAATAAAGTGTTTAACATGTTTTTAATAATAAAGTGTTTATCGGTTAGGGTTAGGGAGGGCTTTACTGTCCCAATCAGGCGGCATCCATTTAACAATTTTAATAAATATAATAATTTACACTCTATGTTGTTATTGCATACCGTTTAATGTACAACAACACTGAGGTGCAAATAGTATCTGCCACTATTTATAAGTATGTAGCATCTTATTGCAAAGAAAATACTGCTATTTTTACATAGTGTAAAAACAATAACTACTTGCACTTAGGGCACGTGTCCACCAAAGCGTTTTTAGCCAGCTGAAAACGCAAGTCGCTCTGCTGAAAATGCCTAGCTGTGAGCGTTTTTTTTTGTTGAGATACTTTGCTTGCTATGATACGAAATATCCACAGAAGTGTTACTAGTATCTAATTTCACAGATAGGTTGTTTCTGTATTGTTTATATATAAAAATGCAGATATAATGTAAAGTATTTGCTCTGGCTCTTGTTTTAAATCATTTTGTTCCATTATTATGCTTCTTGTTGTCATCTGTTGACGTTGTACAAGCAGAATGTGGTGGTTGGTCAGTGTTGTATTTGTCCCACCCCTCCTCCACTGTGATTGGACGTTGCGTTTTACTCAAAGTTAAACATTCTTCTTGTGCAAATATCCGCTGCCAAAATGTAATTTTAATATACATGTAATTTTTTTAAGTTTAAAGTTTTTAATCTATTTTTAAATACATTGATTTCCATTGAGTTAATGCTATTAATTATCATGTAATATGTACTTATTATGTGATAACATGATAATAACATGGTTACAAGCAAAACATTGAAATGTTTGCAAATTCAAGTTATTCATCAGATACAAAACTGACCTGGAATGTGAAAATAGTCTGCAAGTGTATTTTATGTAATTTATATATATATATAAAATTGTATTTATCAAAGATTCAAGACTCTTTATCTGTATCCAGTTGTCATTTCATCTGAATCAGAAGAAAATGGATGGCTGCTAAAGATTAACACTTAAGAATCCTGGCACTCTTTCCTTTTCCTAAACTAACATTAACACTTTCACACACTGTTTTTCTGTTTATAATCTCTCCTCCCCTCTCACTGTTCTGTCAAATATACCACATAAATGATACCATCTGTGTAAACAGACAAGTTTGTTAGCCCCTCCTGTTGTCTTTAATGATGAAGCACACTTCTAGCCCTAATGAGATCGGATGAACGGTGGGAAAAACAACGAAAAAAGAGAGAAAGTGAGAAAGAGAGCGCAAAACCACTACACCAGGATGTGGGCTGTTTTTCTTTCCTCCCTTTTCATGTGCTTTCTTTTATTGGGCTTGTAGTTTTCTCTTGTCATCCTTTTCTTCATCTTGTTCACTCACTGTTTTCTTCTCTTTTATGATGTCTAGATATGATTAGTCTAATCGGTTATTATTTATGTTGACAGACAATTCTTCTGATATCAGATAAACAGGGGAATCCAGAGTAAGTGTCTTTGATATGCAAATTGGGACAAACCCAGCTATGCAGAACCAGAGAAAATACAGACTAGAAAGTCCACACAAAAGTTCCCATCTGCCCACCCATTGTGCTGTAATTGGTCTAAAATAAAGAAATGTAAAGCAGCATGCTGACAGCGGTTTTCCACCGCTGGTGAAGTGTGGACATAATGTCAACCTCAAATCAAAACACCATTGCTTAAAAATACTGTAAAATGTCAATAGATTGTTCAAAACATCAGCAAACTGTCCTCTGTACCAAATATGTTTCTGAAGTTAAAATGCTAGCCATAGGGTTTTACTTGCCCAGATAAAGGTAGTTAGAGATAAAAAGGTGTTCCCTAACAAGAACAAGTGTGACATTTTCTGTGGTTTTGAGCCCACGTGCCAATAGAGATGTTGACGTTGTGAACAACAAACGCGTCTAACGTTTGACAATGGAGAAGTGTGGGGGATTTTACTGTTAGAAACAGTTCTCCTTCTTTGTATCTCTGCCCACCCTTCTGCCTGTTTTACTGCCTGATAAATTCAATTACTAGCTTTTGCTTAGGGTTTAATTAATCAAAAAAATTGGTAATAAATATACTCTTTAATAAGTAAAATTATATGGAAATTCATTAAGCATTATGTCATTTGTTTACAGTAATATAAAGTTTTGGGACAAAAGAAAAGATAAACATATTTACCCAAAATATAATAACTTGTGGCCATGTTGTACTAATTAGTAAACTCGTTTTAATTAACTCAGTGACATATTGTAAATTCTTTCCCTTGTAAAGTAAAATCGTGGGGAAGGAATTGATGCAATATGACCATGATTAACCTAAAATGAAGGAACAAATTCTTTAGTTGCTAGAAGTTCAAGAACTAATTTTTCATTTGTGGCCACGATATCTTGTGCAGGGCTCCATACAAAAAGGACCTTTTGTAATAAAATTACAAAAGGTCTTCATTTACTAACATTCCAACATATGCTGTTACTTTTTCTGTGAGACAGGAGAATTTAACTGATATGCATGACAACTCTTCATAGTGACAATAACTCATAAAGCACCAAAACAGTGATATGAATTGTGCAATTTGGTTTGATGGCAATGATGTTTGGTCACGAGAAATGCAAAAAGTCAAAGGCATTCAGCTATGACAGAGGTTATCATTTTCTGTGAATAATGATTTGAAGTTCACTTTAGAATATTGTGTTTACTTCCTTATGTTTCTTTTTTCTTTAAAAAGGTATTTTTAAGTATGTATTTATTTTTTCATTTATTGTTCCATATTAAAGAAGAAAAATTGTAAATCAAAGGAAAAAAATAGTTATTTTTTTTATTTCAGTGTCTCATTGAGCTACTAAGTTAACAATGATGCATTTGAAAGGCATCATTATTGATACAGAAAGATACAGCCAGCCCAACACCTGTGTTATTAATCTGTGTAATTCAAGTGAAGCATTTACCTGGAGGTACTAAAAAGTAAGGAAAGGAAAGGTGAGCGAAGGTGCATAGAGAGGTAACAGTGCGTGATTCCTGCTGGAGTCCTCACATACGGGTGGATCTGCAGGAACACAAGGAGCAGGTATCTGCCTGTTCAGCTGGCATGGAGATAGGATTCGGGAATCTTAAAACACTGAGTTTGCCAAGCGGCCTGGCTGACTCCACGCACAACCTTTTTAACAGCTGCCGGCTCTATGAGTTGGCGGTCGACCAGTGCAAGACACGGTCAGTGAGGTCAACAAATTCACCTCAGGGTAGCTTTGAGAAGCTGCCAGAACAGAGCGATTTTCCTTTTCACCTGTTTATAACAGCTGTAGGAGAACTATGAAGGCTGAATTAAGTCCAAATGTTGTTTTTAAAGAGAGAAAAAAAGAGTCACATCAAATGAGTCAGACATTAATTTATTTGTCAGTTTAAAACACATTGATGATACACAAAGTAGAGGAGAAAACACGAGACAGATCAAATCTGTGTAGCCGGGCATTAGACTTTCAGATAACAAGATTAAATGAGTGATATCCTGTTCTGTAACAGTAATTGACGATTAGCTGATAACGATATATTAAGGCTTAATGGGCTGGTGCTATGTATACACCATCATTGACAGTTAGACAAGTGATTCTGCACTTGATCCAAAATACAGCAAAAACAGTAATATTGTGAAATATTTTTATAATTTAAAATAACTTTTTTCTATTTGAATATATTTTAAAATGCAATTTATTTCTGTGATTCAAAGCTGAATTTTCAGCATCATTACTCCAGTCTTTAGAGTCACATGATCCTTCAGAAATCATTCTAATATGTGACGCTCAAAATTCAGCTTTGAATCACAGGATTAAATTACATTATACACATATATATATAGATTGAAATTCAAGTAAATTTTTTACCAGGAAAGGTTTTGATGCACACAGTGGATATGCACTATATAATAAATTCATTATATATATAGTTATAATCAACCCCCTATGGGACATGGTGAGTTAATGAATTATAAGATGGAAGGACTTTTTGGGGCTCCAAAGCGCCGCATGAGTGAATGCTAACGTTTTGAAATATACATCTATCCATTTTCGTCCATTTTCCTATATATTTATTCTTGGTTTATATATATATATATTTTTTTTATCTATATGTCACATGCTCTTCACAATGATCAAGTCACAAAGAGCCGTTTGTGGAGAAATGTAATTATAAGCACAAAATGTTTGTTATTTTTCAGAAAGACAAGTCTCAGCTAAGGCTCATTCAATAAATGTCATTTTTTTAAATGTGTTGTGTCAAAACACTGTAGCTCTCTGCCTCACAAAGCATCATGTGAAACGATCATCTCTGCCTCTTTACTAGTTGTTACAATTCGAAAAAACATGAATGAATGTCAGCATCATTGTCAATGTCATTAAATGTGGAAAATTATGTCAAATGTTTTTGACGGATGTGATAACGTGAACTATTTGATTTTTGGGTAATTATAAAATGTGCTGGAAACGTTCTAAATGCTTTTTGCGTAGTTCATTACACTTATTTTACAGAATGTTTATTTTTACAAGAATGTTTACAAGTTTATTTTGTGCTTGAATTACATATACTTACATAGTCCAAATTTTACATTCAGCTGTCACAAATTCATTGACTTTTGAAAATCAAGTTAATTTTTTACCAGGAAAGGAGTGGTTTTGATGCACAAAGTGTTTTTTTATTGTCGTTTATAACAAAAATATTTTATTTAAACCCATGAAATGCATATCAATGTAAAAACTAGTGAAAATTACTTTTTAAAACTGTTGCTTTTATTATTACCCTTTAGCAGATTTTGACTCAATAGCATATTGCTAAAATTGTTTAAAAAAGATAAGTCTAGATTTGTTGGAATAAAAAATAAAAAAAATAGTTTGGAATCTTTAGAGGCCATTTTCTTCAAAAACATGTCTGTATGACAGCCAGCATTTAAATGTTTATATCTCGACAATGGTTTGGAAACACTATAATTATATAATTAGAAAGAAACTTCCCTTTTTCATTCATTCAGTTCAATGTGTTTCTGGGTCAAAATGACTCAAAATAATGGAGCAGGTCAAATGCATTTCATCAGATCAAATTCTGGTGCATTCTTTCTTTCCTTATAAAAACACAGCCCTGAGCACAAATTTTCTTAACGTCCACTCAACTACTTCCTGTCATCTATCGTTTTCTGCACTCCCATTGGATGCCTCACGTGTTGTTTAAATTCAAATCTGTTTACGCGAGGGTAGGTAGGGTAACCAGTGGCCTCAACTTGATACCACATCTTGGTTTAGGATTAGTCAAACCGATACTATTGAAATGAGCAGGCTGAGGTTTGTTTAAGTCGTTACAGCACCTCAGGAACGTGTATTGTGACACCCACGTCCATTCAGAATGCGAGTGTCTGAATGAATCATACATGTCCATATATAGCTTACAGTCCCAGCATGATGAAAGCCTGTACATATTAAAAGGCAAATTAATTTTTTTAAGAATGCAAATTTAGATAGATTCTTTTAACTTCATTGTGTCTGTCCAAAAGTGACTTTATTAAAAGGTTTGACTGGTAAATCTGACATTGAGCAACTCTGAAGTTTTTTTATTTATTATTTTTTTAGCTGTATTCTTCTGTACAAGAGATTTGTGAATGATTGTTGCTAATGAGGAACTGATAACTTTGCTGTTTAATGGATGTTGAAGGTGAAAAGTGAGTTGAACATGAACGTAAGCCACAACTCTTCAAAGAACATCCAAAGATTTAGTACGATCATGAGCATGCACCAAAAGATTCATATAAATGTCATTTTTCATGTGCATGAAATCTAGTGGACCCCACTGTGTCATTGCTAGAATTACAGAATATTAAGATAATGTAATAAAGATTTCAAGACTGAAAGGGAAAAAGTTTCACTTATACTTCTAAAAAAAATCCCCATATGTTTCTGTTTAAGAGCTACAAGAAGAGGTGCGATTTGATTCAGAGACCACTATGAGAATGATTAATCAAGTTTTGTTCCCAGCATTAAATTAATTCTATTAAAGTCCTTGTATTCATCTTCTATTCTTGATTTCCATTTCTTGAGAAATGTTTTGATGGTTTTTTAATTTATCATATTGTGATACACTCCCTAAGATACAATTTAAAATAACTGAAGCTCAATATGTAAACATGTATCTGCAGATCTACTGTTTACCTAAGAGCAGCATTCAATTCACATACAAAATTATCTGCTGAAGGATCAAGGACAAATGGTACTAAGTTTTGCATAATTTCATTATGAAGTGTCTGAAGGATTTACTGGATTCTTTACCATTCAAAACCATGTTGTTTCCCAATAGACTCAATACTTGTGCAAGAAGCAAGAAGATAGCTGTAACAACATGTTTGTTGAAAGTCAGAACACTAATCAAATATCGTTTCCTTTTATGCTACTTTTTCCTTACACCATCTTCTAAATGATGGACACCTCCCCAAATAATTGTGTTCTTTCTCTCTTTTCTTTTATTGTATATAGGAAAAAAGATTGTTTTAACCACTGGCAATAATGTCACAAACAGTTTCATTGCACAATCTTCTTTTCAAACACAGGATCAAAACAGTGGATGATATCCTGCTGCTGTATATAAACAGGCTTGTTTAAGACATTGAGAAATACCTGAGTAAACATCACGTGATCCTGATCTAAATCAGAGGATTGTTATTCTGAAAGTTTAGACTCTGATAAGTCTCCCACGGTCCATCATTACTGTGAGCTTGTCGCTCTCATTGTGTTTGTAGTTTACCGAGGGACTGATTGTAAACTCATTGCCTTCTGTTTGTCATGTAGTTATACATTACTGCAGGTCACACTCACTCACAAGAACACTGACCTTGACACAGTCATCAAACACACCGCCATAGGCCTCTAATCTGAGAAGAAAAAGAAAAAACAATGGAAAAAATGTGGCACAAGTGATAGACAAGTTAGTTAGACAATGATAAATAGACCTAATATTGTGTTGGTCCCCCTTTTGCTGCCAAAACAGTCCTGACCCGTCGAGGCATGGACTCCACTAGACAATGCAACAATGCGTGTCAAAGTAACATCCACATGGATGACAGGACCCAAGTTTTCCCAGCAGAACATTGCCCAAAGCATCACACTGCTTTCTTCTGCCTTCTACATTGCCTTCTTCCCATAGTGCCATGTGTTCCTTGGGTAAGCAATGCACACGCATCTGGCCATCCACGTGATGTAAAAGAAAACGTGATTCATCAGACCAGGCCACCTTCTTCCATTGCTCCGTGGTCCAATTCTGATGCTCACATGCCCACTGTTTGTGCTTTCAGCAGTCGACAGGGGTCAGCATGGGCACCCTGACCGGTCTGCGGCTATGCAGCCCCATACACAACAAACTGCGATTCACTGTGTATTCTGACACCTTTCTATCAGAACCAGCATTAACTTCTTGTGCAATTTGAGCTACAGTAGCTCGTCTGTTTGATCGGACCACACAGGCCAGCCTTCGCTCCCCACGTGCATCAGTGAGCCTTTGCCACCCATGACCCTGTCGCCGGTTCACCACTGTTCCTTCTTTGGACCACTTTTGATAGATACTGACCACTGCAGACCAGGAACACCCCACAAGAGCTGCAGTTTTGGAGATGCTCTGACCCAGTCGTCTAGCCATCACAATTTGTCCCTTGTCAAACTTGTTTAAATCCTTACGCTTGCCCATTTTTCCAGCTTCTAACACATTAAATTTAAGGACAAAATGTTCACTTGCTGCCTAATATATCCCAGTCTTGATTTCCACTGTGACATTCAGATGGTTCAGATATGGTGTTGGTGTAATGGTGCAGAACACAGAAATCCGCAGCCAGTCTGACATCGGTCAGTATGTCAGTACCAAATTTAGTTCTCTTTCGTGGTATACTGCACTTTTAATAACTCTTAGTACTATCTTAATCGCTTTGCCCAGTCCTTGGAACTTATGTGAGAGACAGCAGGTGATAAAGGCTCGCTGTTTCACACAGACCACTCACTGATATGACAAAACCTGTATCCTCCTGAAAATAATGCATTACAACTTTAGTTAAATTAGGAATTAATTAGATAATTATAATTTTTTTTGTGAGACCCTTTTGTTTTTGCAATTAATTTTGCGGTGAAATGTCAAATTATACAGGATCGCAAAAAAAATGCATAATCTTAATGATTTTATTAAGCGATCACAGAATCAAGAAAAACTGGAGGGACTGTGATGTGGTTAGTGAGTGTATATATATATACCAGAAAAGTTGGGACATTTAGTAAAATGCCATAAAATCAAGAATCTGTGATTTTTGAATACTCTTTAACCTTTATTTAACTGGCAAAAGTAAATATAAACAAATTTTGATTTTGATGGCTGAAAAACGCTCCAAAATAATTACACTTTTTAATAATTTGGGAATTGAGGATACTACAGTTTTTCTCAATCGATTTGATATATTTCTCCAAATGAATGTAGTTGCTCTCAAATCAATTAACACAGCAAAATAAACACTCCTATGTTGGCAAAACATTTCAGTATTCACTGCATAATGAAGCACTGCTTTTTATTCTAGTAATGCATTTATCAAAAATAAATACTAACATCAAAACTACAAGTGTGCTCTCTGTTGATTTGATAACAAATTCAGCTGTAGATACACAAATACATGAATGACAATATATGTTTTTTGTGTTCTTTAATCGTGTTCTTCAAAGTTCTTTAATGACGAGTTTAGTTGTATAACAGTGAGTCATGCGTCATGGGAAAAAAGCAGTGAATGCTGGATCCATCCTTGTGCCTCAACTTCTCCACAAGCCTCTTCCACCGCTTGAAGAAGACTTACTTGGTTGTAAGGGTTGTGATCATATATTTTCCATCTCCAAGAGAAGAATATGCTGGAAGGAACACCATCCTGAAATGTGGGTGATGCTCAAAACACTCTTGCACCAGTGCTGAATGGTGAAATTGGAAATTGTCCCAAACAACTACACAAATTCGTTCAATTTGGTCCTGATCATCCTGAAGAAAGTGTATTTCATTGAAAAAAATTTTGAAGCCTTTCTGTGTTGTGTGACCCCAAGACTGCGTTGTGTGCCACAACACCAGTGGATTGCAGCACTTGTTGTCCAGGGACATTGACTGTGGCATGATGTTTATATTGGGCTGAACTCTCTGTCCAGCTTCCTCAAGGAAAGACCATCATTTATGATATGGTCAATTACGGTAGCTCTGATTTCATTTGAAACCCGTCTGTACCCTATCCTTCTACCTCACCTCCTTCCTGTTACACCTTGGTCTCCCCTTCCCCTCTGTAATACCTAATACCATTGCCTTCCACTCTACCATCTCTTCTCCCTCTACTCCTCTTCCTACATCCTCAGCTCTTGCTTCTCCTACATCCTCAGCTCTTCTTGCTTCTCCTATATCCTCAGCTCTTCTTGCTCCATCTGCTCTTCCAATACCATCTATTCCTTTCCCCTCATCTCTTTCTACCTCTTCCACTGTTCCTCTCCCTCTCAATATTACCCTTGCTCTATCCTCTCCAAAACCTCTCACTCTTAAACCTCTTCCTTTTCCCATTCTTCTTTTTTGTTGTTTTTCTTTTCCACTTTTATAGTTTTTGTAATTGAGATAGCTGTGTAAACAATTGTGCATTTCCTGCGTTGTGTGTATTACTAACTCAGCAGATATTTATTTGGGGCTAATTGAGAACATTCCAAGTGCAACTGAGAATTGAACAAATAACAGAGTTTTGTTTGTTGTGCTTGGAAAAATGGTGCACAAATGATTTAGATTTTTATAAACCCAATAAAAAATTCTTTGATATATTAAACATTTTGATTGGCTGTATGAACTACATGAACTACTCTGAAAACATTTGAGAATTTTGTGCATATATATTGTATCTTGTGTGATTTGTAATTTGCATGAAATGAAGGAACATTCACAACCTGTTAAGGATAATTACAAAGTCTTCAGATTACTGCGTTAACTGTTTTGAGAACAGTGACCTGAGTTTGGAGAAAAGTGAGGAAATAACTGTAATTGTTGCAGTTTTGCAAGTGGAATTTTTGCCCAATCTCGTCTGATATAAGACAGCTGCTCAAAAGTCTGTCATTGTCTGATTCTACTTTTCATGATGGGCCATACATTTTCAATAAAAGACAGATCTGGACTGCAGGCAGGCAGTCAAGGACATGCCTTCTATGCTGTAGAGTGTCTAAAAACCATGGCATTGTCTTGCTTCCCAGGAAAGATATCATCTCGATGGCAGTATATGTCTCTGTACAAATGTATATGTCCCAATATACGCCTCCACGTCAGTGGCACCCACACATATGCAAGTCACCCATGTCGTTTGCACTGGTGCACCCTTATACCATGACAGATGTTTGCTTTTGCACCTGTCGCTGATGAAAGTCTGGATGGTCCCTTTTGTCTTTGGGACAGAGAACGCAATGTCTGTTTTTCCCCAAAATAAGCTGTAACGTGAGCTCATCTGACCACATCACACATTTCTACTGTCTTTTGGATCATCTGAGGTGAGCTCTGCAGCATCTCTGCATAGAACTGATAGCTTTTTTTTTCTTGTGTAACAGAGATTCAAGTGTCATTTCTTGATGCAGCGGCAGACTGTGTTAAAGGGTTAGTTCACCCAAAAAAGAAAATTCTGTCATTAATTACCCTCATGTCGTTCCAAACCCATAAGACCTTCATTCATCTTCAGAACACAAATCAAGATATTTCTGATGAAATCGGAGAGCTCGCTGACCCCTCCATAGACAGCAATTTAATTACCACTTTCAAGGTCCAGAAAGGTAGGAAAGACATAGTCCATGTGACTCCAGTGGTTCAACCGTAATTTTATGAAGCGACGAGAATATTTTTTTTGCGCAAAAAACTAACAAAAATTACGACTTTATTCAACAATCTCTTCTCGTCTGTGCCAGTCTCCTACACTGTTGATGTAATAAATACAGTGCAGCGCTTTCGAAGCGATACGTCAGGCTTACCATTGGCCGACGCTGTTCACATGTGCACCACAACACATGCATGTGATGCTGATGCAGGAGATAGCCAATGGTGTGCTGCTGCTCTGCAACTCGTAAGTGCTGCACTGTTTACACTACGTCAACAGCTTAGGAGACTGGTACAGACGAGAAGAGATTGTTAAATAAAGTCGTTACTTTGTCTCGCCGATTTCATCAAAAATATCTTAATTTGTGTTCCGAAGATGAACGAAGGTCTTACAGGTTTGGAACGACATGAGGGTGATTAATTAATGATGAACTATCCCTTTAAGTGACAATGTTTTTCCAAAATACTCCCAAGCCCTCGTGGCTATTTTTAACACAGTAGCTTTTTGGTTCCTCGTGCAATGAGGCTCGAAGGTCACACACATTTAACCAAGGTTTCCTGTCTTGCCTTACACAGCCTGAAATTTCTCTGGATTCCCTGAATCTTTTCACAATATTATGTATTGTGAAGTAATACTTTGCAATCTTGCATTGAGAAATGCAATTTTTGAACTGTTTGACAATTATCTGACAATTATTTGAGAATCTTTTTAGAGCTTCATATTGTATTAAAAACAATAGTGTGAACATACATTTTGATAAACATATTTTTTTGTTTAATGGAAGATAGAAAAACTGGGACGATATGATGGTGAGTAAATAATGACTGAATAGTAAATTTTTTGATGAACAACTTTTTTACACTGTTGTTTTGAAGGATACAGTCATCTCATGGTCAAATGAAACTCACTTGTAAGGTTGTCATAGTGCAATTCACCAACCTGGATACATTCTTGGAAGAGTGTTCTTTGGCTTCAGTAAGCTGGTAAGCTTTGGCTGAGTGCTAACTTTTGGCAGAATTCCAGCAAGGCTTCTTCCCTTAATCCTTAAGCTTTAACAAAGAGTTTGAGGGGGGAAAAGAGCAAGAGGTGTCAAACGTGTAAACCTGCTGTCACTGCAGCACCTGTTTCATGTCACAGCTGTGTGAGTGAGGGCAACAAAGATTGAGAGTGGGGATTTCAGATTCCCCTGACCCAGATCAGGGTTACTAAGACAAAGAAACTGCTTGCTTGTTTCTCTTTCATGTCTGACTCACTTTCTCTACCAACTGTTTTCAAACAAACCAGGACCTTGAGGGCGATAGACCATTCCTGCTATTACATTCCCATTAGGCTGACAGGAGAAACCACTTTTCAGCTTCTGAACAGGATCTGTTTAAGCATGTAATGGAACAGGTGTTTAATGTAAAGCAATGCTGAGCTTTTTGAAGCCCTCTCAGATGCAAAGACCCATATGACTGAAACATCTTCTGAACATTCCCATTATGAATAACTTATTTCCATTCATACTCACTTATTTTACTTTTGTGAAATAGTCTGCATTATTCTAAAATACACATTTCAAATGGTAATATGCTATAGTATACATAGTATGCTATATGAACTCACCACATTACATGTTTGATTCAGAGAAAGGGTCCATCATTTTAGAAAAAAAATATATATTTTGTATTTTTATCCAATTTTGTGTAATAAACAACTATTATTTTATAATAATAAAAAGTATTCTATGCATCTAAAACAAAAAAATAGCATACTGTGCATAGGGCCGTAGCCACGAGGGGTTCTGGTTTTATATTTACATGTCCGGCTTTCCAGATTTCTGATAGCTTAAAATAAATAAAAAAATTGATTGAGCACGCAGCGGCACAGACGTGTGTGTTTGTCAACTCAAGTCACCTTCATTTATATAGCGCTTTTTACAACACAGATTGTTTTAAAGCAGCTTTACAATAGCCGCGTTTCCATTACCCTTCAAAATGCGCAAATTGAAATTGTGAATTGAAAATACGCCCAGTGGAAATGCGCCAATTTCGCAAGAACTCCCATATGTCGCAAAAAAGTTTCGAAAAAGGACATTTTTCGCAAAACTGCAATGGAAACAGTTTTTTCGCATTTACAGGTCACCTTGCGTATGTAAAAGACAGTCATTCTTTAAAGATGATGGTATGTTTGGACAGAAGACGAGACAGAGTTCTTTATTAAACTCATAAAAGACAAGAGAATTACAGGAATACTGGATGCTAAACAACAAAGAAATGCCACAAATGATCAAGACCTTGAAGCAGATATGAGGGAGAAACACCTCATACATGGCCGCTCCCAAAGGGGCTTTCCTTGCCATTAATGCTTGGATAACATGCCTACGTCTCCTTCCATTAATAATAACGGCCAGTGCGGTGGCTGGGATATACATAAACCCAACATACGTGGCATAATTTTTAAAATGACTTATCGCGAGAGGAAATGAAATCGGTTAATGAAAACGCTGTCATTTCGCAATAGTTTTTTATCGACATTTAGAAAATATCGCAAACGTTTTGCGCAAATCTGTAATGGAAACGCGGCTAGTGATAATAGGAAATTAATTTTGTTTAAGAAGAAAAGCTAAAATAAGTATTTTAATTTATTAATTTCTGTTGTAAAAACTGATTAGTTATTTAATTTGGTGCCACTTAAACAACACCATCCTCAGCTAAAACAGAAAACCCCCAACGGACTCCATCCACACAGCAACAGTACTTGGTGGCCTGAGAACGCAAACCATGAAATAGGTCTGAAGTAGAGCGCACATCCCTTTTTCACAGACATCGCTGGAAGTTTGTAGTTCAGTCGTATATAGCAATAGCAAAGAAAGTAAGCATATTACACCGTTAACTGGCGGTAAAGAGAGAGAGAGAGCATACTTCTGTTGCATGCTCTTGATTGCTGCTCGTTCACCCAGCACACATGCGTAATTTGGATTAAAACTAAATCGTATGTGCAAGTAAAAACAAGAACTGTTACATGATTTATGTATAACGATTGGTCCCCTATATAAATGATGTTTTCAAGAAGTTTTCTGTGTGCAAACATCCGAAGCTTGCGCCCTGAAAACTGCCTCAGACAGCGCACAAATAGCCTATTGAATTGAGTTCTCTCTAATGTCTTCTTGAGCTTTAACAGATAAATTCACGCAAAATTATGTCAAAATGCCCGTATAGGCAAATATCCTTGTGAAATATAGTCGGTTATGTCTTAAGTGAACTTAAACAGAAAACGTGTTTGTACCAGTATGTTGGATACGAGCAGGTAACTGCTGTATTTTTCCTCAATGTTAATCTAACAACAAAAGACTCTCAGTGCTCTTGACTGGTTGAGCCCTGCTGGAGCAGCTCTAAATATTCTCTGTGCTATTAAATTAAAGATAAAATATTATAGTGCAATTATATAAACAGTGAAAGTAACAGCAGCTCCAATAAATTTTAACAGGCATAATTAGGCATGAAAATAACTGAAGGAAATATCTATTTGCTAAGCCAACGCATTTGATTCATATTCTTTTGTTTCCTCTGCTAAATATTAGTAATAAATTAAAAATGCAATGAAAAAAGAGGTATCGTACTAAAAAATAAAAGTGTTGGTATCGGACTTGTTCTGGAAAAAGTGGCATTGGAACATCCCTAATATATAGGCCTATATATATTGCAGCCCCCTAATTTTTGGATGGGACTCCTCAAAAATAAAATTCTGGTTGCACCACTGCTATATACTGCAACAATAATGAGAGTGTATGCTTTTCTGACTGGAACATTCAATGCACTGAAAAATAATTGGATCCAATTTAGTGTAGATAATTCCCTTGTTCTTAGATTCAAGTGTAACTAAATCTAAAATTCACACTAAAAATAATGCATTCTCTGATATACATATGCAGTAAGCACAAGCACTTATAAGTCAGTTCGCTTTGACTGACACCTCAGTCACAGATGACGCACAATTACATTTCTTGAGTCCTGTGCATATACAGAAGTCAGTGTACCGTTGCACATACTAACTAGCAGTTAATCTCATATCCTGAAACAGGTCCAACCTGCATGACTCACCCCATAAACGGCCTCCGTACATCAACCATTCAAACAGGAAACAGACAATTCCACAGACGCTCATTTCTTATCTTTCTACTTAAGAAATCCTACACTTTTTCTCATAAACTATGTCCAATGTCCTGATGTCAGAAGTTCATCATATTGTTTATGTGCTCATGACAGGGGTATATAGTGAGGATTGCATAAGGATTAAACTCTCTTTTACGGTTATAAAGCATTAATAACAAGGCACGTGAGTTGTTATTACACAATTATAACATAAGACCATGGCAGCATATGATGTAGAAGTATTAGGTCGTAGTTGAAATAAAATTTTTAACTGATATTAAAAAAAGTTTATATACATATATGGAAAGAATAGTAGCTGGTCCTGTAGCTGTTCACCGTTTCTTTTCATTTTTAATCTCAATTAAAACTTTTATGTCAACTACGACCTCTATGTGCATGAATAAGTGTACAATAAGCAGTTCACTTTACAATAAGTTTAAAATGCCTGGAATTTTTTCTTCTTTTTTATCTGCTGTGGTCAGTTTCATTTCAGTTTATTTTCGATGACATGGGACATCCCCTCAGCGGGCAGTCGTCTGCTTACCTAGACATATACCGAACAGTTTGAGTAATCACCAGTCAAACAGAGAAGAAGGGGAGAGCCCTGTGCATTACAGATTACAGAGAAGTTGCTGAGAAACCTGACAAGAGCCAAGTGGGAATCTAAATGAGTATTCACTAAGTTTGCTGCTCTACTTACTCTCCACTACGCTCACTATGACTGTTGTTTCCTGCATTGCAAACATTTATAATTAAATATATAGCTGTGTGTTGCTTGTTACATAGAGTAATATATCAAAAAATGCTTCTGATCTGATTGTATTTTCAAGAAAATGGATACAATTTACATGTTTGTGATTATGTGCATTCTTACCGGTGTCTGCGGATGTAGCCCTCTGTAAAGGTAGGGATGGTATGCAGAGTCTGGTGGGAAAATCAGTCACCCACTTCCACCCTCCCTATCAGGTAGACAGGTTGCTGTTGAGTGGCCATCACTCACTTTCCCATATTCTTTACCCCCTGATATTATCTCTTACACACATACACATTCCTCCTGAGCCACACCATACACACACACACTCCAGCCTGACTGTGTGGGAAGAACATTTTTGCAATGTTGGGAATAGACTTTTTTTTCCCTGAGAGCGTGAGAGAGTTGTGAACAGAACAGATAAAGGCAGAAAGAAGTAAATGACAAGCCATGACAGAAAGACGTTAGCAGACAAGAGGTAAAGTGCAAATCAAAGAGAGATGAGCAAAAAACATAAGAGGACACATCTGTGGAAGAAACCACTACAATAACAGAACAGTAAAGATGTTCCTTGACCACAGGCAGTGCATTAGGGGAAATCCAAAAGTGATGAACCACATCTAACTAGATCTTCATTGCACAAGTTCTCTGATTAATTAAGGAGGGCAGTGTTTACCATGTCATGTTGGTGGTGGAGGTAATGTGATTTGGATGTTGAATTTCTTTATTCCATCCCCCTCCCCTCGAATTACTTACCGGCAGATGGGCCACAAGATTCCTTCTTTTAAAGGAATTAAATAATTTAAGTAATAAAAGGGTTTAAGGTAATAAATAAAAGTTAAAAAAAAAAAAAAAAAACTGTAAAAATAAGTTTTAGGTCTAGCTACAGTTGTGAAGTAGGCTAATCAATTTAAACTAGGCTACTTACAAATAATATTTTGTTTTAAAATATGCACACATTCACTCTTACTGGTATGTCTAATATGTCGAAAACGCAAAATGTTTCTTGTCTTGTCAAATTCATTTATGAATTACATTAATCAAATGAAAAATTATAACATATTTTATATTCAAAACGGTGAAATTTCTTTAAAAGTTGAGTAGCCTAGCTTGCATCCCTGGATATTGCTGTTGGTCGATCAACATTCCTATTGTAAAACAGTCAAATATTAAATGTCTAACTGCTATTTTCCACGCAATCTTGTAGCGGTAAAACTAAAGCGTTAAGCTGGAATTCTCACTCGTCTTCTGTGAACAGTAAGACCCGCCTACTTCGATTTGCCGTTTTACTCATTTTAACATTGACGAGCGCTGCTAGACTGTTAATACAGACTCAGAGCAACCTAAAAACTTTTTAAAACTTTTTGTCATACAAATAACAAAAAGTTGTGCGTAATGGAGTGCAGCAGAGCAGCATCAAGAATATAAAATGCTGAGGGACAATTTGGCCATTTATAATTGTGTATGGTGTATAGCTAGCATATACTCTATATTTCATACATGTATATGTATCATATCTTCTACATTTAAAATTTATAATGAACAAGCTATACAAAGAGTAAAAAAACATCTTAGGCCTACCTAATGCAGAGGAAGCCACTTATTTTCCTAGTTGCCTAGATGTTGATAGTGGAAGCTCTAGTCAAAACTCTGCCTATGGCTATAATTGTACAACGTAGTTAAATTACAGTCAAGCTACTCTTTTGAACATGTAGTTAGTTATACTACAAGTTACTAACAAAATGTAACTACTGTACATTTAATGGGTATTTTATTTTTAAAAATTAGAAGAAGAAAAAGTAAAAAATATACTTGCTGTTAACAGTAATATACTGCTGCATTATCAAAATATATAGCTGTAAACAAGAATACCTCAAATTATTACATTCTGTTCATTTAACCTTCTGGTGCTGTTCGGTCATTTTTGACAGAAAAGTTTAAAGTTTTAGGGTTTTTTTTAAATGTTTTACTTCATCGGAATGGTACGAAACCTGGTAAAGGTTTTGGCACTTGCTGTGTGAACACACACACAAAAAATCATGGACATGATTCGAAAAGGTTAAATGGTCCTGAAAAAATAGTTACACTTGTATTGTTCAGAAATGAATGGGAGACGAATTTCATATATTGAAAACGTTTGGTACTGCACACAAACAAATTCTTACTAAAAGCTAATTTTTTTAAGATATCAACCTCAAATTTGGAACACAGCTTGTTTAGATTTATGGCTTCGATTTTTCTCATAGTTTTAGAGTAAAACGTGTTTCCTTTCGAGGGAACTCGCACTGCGTCGGAACGACACTTTGGGGACGCTCCCTTAGCGTTGCGCGTCTGAAGCATGAATGAAACTAAGACCGATCTTGATTGGTGCTACGTCATGACGTAGTATGTGACGGCATACCCGGAAGTATAAAGGGACGCCGGCTCACAACAGCGCTAGCTTTTTCGCTCTTCAGCAGCGCTCTGTGTGTGTGTGTGTGTGAAGTGAGACTGATATTTCTAGTTCAGTAAAATAATTTTGTGAAAAAGAGTGTTTGAAATATGACGAGTGAGCAGTTTAAGAAGTGTGTGCACCCCTGCCCTCGCTACATCACGGGTGGGGACACGCATTTGTTGTGTGTAGACTGCTTGGGAGCTGGCTGCGAGCACTGTGAAGCACTATCGATCAGAGTGCTGCGCTCCCGCCTGGCTGTGTTTGACGAGGCCGGCCAGGCTCGCGTTCCCCGCGGTTCAGGTCCCGCGTCCGTTGAGGCGGCGCGGCGGCTTAGATCGTGGGGATCGCAACAGGAACTGGCTGATGAGATTGGGACTGCCGAGGCACTTTCCCAATCATCCTCAGACAGTTCTGATGCCCTTCCTCCCCGTGCAGAAGCCCGCGCTGCGGCTTCTTCTGCGCGAGGAGAGGGTCCGATGTTTGTGCTGTCTGCATCTGAGGATGTGGATGTGCTCAGCATCGAGGCGGGTGACGTGGAGGTTCACTCGTCACCTCACGTGCCCGCTTATGAGGAGCTCGTAGAGGTTGTGACTCGTGCGGTGGCCAGACTTAACATCAGCTGGCCATCACAAGTGCAGGAAGCGACAGTATTAAAAAGCAAGCTTGATGAGCGCTTCCTGCAGCACAGGTCTCAACCTCAACGCCGGGGTTTACCATTTTTTCCTGATTTGCACAATGAGTTGTGCAAATCGTGGAATAGACCACACTCCTCCCGCCTCTCTAATCCATCAGTGATGGATTATAGTAACATCGTGGGGGCGGGAGAGCATGGCTATGGGAGAATGCCATGTGTGGAGGAGGCTTTGGCCAGCTACCTCTCTCCTGATGCGGCGTCCTCCCTAAAAACCCCGGTGCTGCCCACCAAGCCATGTAGAGATACATCGGCGATGGTGGGCAGGGCATATATGGCGGCAGGTCGGGCTGGTGCATGTCTGCATACCATGGCTCTATTGCAGGCATACCAGGCCGACCTTCTAAAAGACTTGGATGAGGGCGAGGGACCCACACCTGAGGATGTGGCTGAGCTCCGCAGAGCGACAGATTTGTCTCTCCGTGTCACCAAGGAGACGGCCCGAGCTGTGGGCCGCTCCATGTCGGCTTTGGTGGCCACGGAGAGGCATCTGTGGTTAAATCTGTCGGGCATCAGGGAGAAGGATAAATCTGTTCTTCTTGATGCTCCTCTTTCGCCTTCTGGCCTGTTCGGCGACGCTGTCAACTCGGTCGTCGACAGGTTTCAGGAGGCAAAGAGGCAGTCTGCGGCATTCCAGCAGTTCATCCCTCGCCGCTCCAAGTCTAAAGGGGCTGGTCCTAAGACCGACCAGCCCCAGCCGTCATCGAGCTCCTCGTACCGGCAGGTACAGAAAGAGAGCGTCGCCTCTAGAGCCCCTCCTCAGGGAGCTTGGCAACAGAGGCGGCGTTCTCGCCCAAAGCCGGCTCAGCAGAAGGGCGACCTGAGGGCCGTCCTTCAGGCTAGGAAGAGTTTGGGGAAGAGGTCCTAGCCGCGTCCAAGCAGACGGTTAGTAATTGGATCGTCCGGGCGATTGCCTTGGCCTATCAAGTGCGCGGTTTGCCTTCACCTTTGGCCTTGAGGGCGCATTCCACTAGGGGCATGGCCTCTTCTAGGGCCCTTCATTTGGGGGTCCCACTTCAGGAGATCTGTGAGGCAGCCGGCTGGGCTAGCCCACACACTTTTATCAGATTTTATAGTCTGCATCTTCCTGTGACGCCAGGGGCTCGGGTGCTCTCGTCCTAAGTGTGCCTGGGTTCCAGCTTCACACTAGGGCAGGCATGGTTCGTGGTGGCATAGTGGGCATTTCGTTCCCCAAAGTGTCATTCCGACGCAGTGCGAGTTCCCTCGAAAGGGAACGTCTCGGGTTATGACTATAACCCTTGTTCCCTGAGAAGGGAACGAGACACTGCGTCGCCTTGCCACGCCTCTCCATGCCTGGGAGCGACTTGCTTCATCGCGAAAGAGCTAGCGCGGTTGTGAGCCAGCGTCCCTTTATACTTCCGGGTATGCCGTCACATACATGTCGGCTTTGGTGGCCACGGAGAGGCATCTGTGGTTAAATCTGTCGGGCATCAGGGAGAAGGATAAATCTGTTCTTCTTGATGCTCCTCTTTCGCCTTCTGGCCTGTTCGGCGACGCTGTCAACTCGGTCGTCGACAGGTTTCAGGAGGCAAAGAGGCAGTCTGCGGCGTTCCAGCAGTTCATCCCTCGCCGCTCCAAGTCTAAAGGGGCTGGTCCTAAGACCGACCAGCCCCAGCCGTCATCGAGCTCCTCGTACCGGCAGGTACAGAAAGAGAGCGTCGCCTCTAGAGCCCCTCCTCAGGGAGCTTGGCAACAGAGGCGGCGTTCTCGCCCAAAGCCGGCTCAGCAGAAGGGCGACCTGAGGGCCGTCCTTCAGGCTAGGAAGAGTTTGGGGAAGAGGTCCTAGCCGCGTCCAAGCAGACGGTTAGTAATTGGATCGTCCGGGCGATTGCCTTGGCCTATCAAGTGCGCGGTTTGCCTTCACCTTTGGCCTTGAGGGCGCATTCCACTAGGGGCATGGCCTCTTCTAGGGCCCTTCATTTGGGGGTCCCACTTCAGGAGATCTGTGAGGCAGCCGGCTGGGCTAGCCCACACACTTTTATCAGATTTTATAGTCTGCATCTTCCTGTGACGCCAGGCGCTAGGGTGCTCTCGTCCTAAGTGTGCCTGGGTTCCAGCTTCACACTAGGGCAGGCATGGTTCGTGGTGGCATAGTGGGCATTTCGTTCCCCAAAGTGTCATTCCGACGCAGTGCGAGTTCCCTCGAAAGGGAACGTCTCGGGTTATGACTATAACCCTTGTTCCCTGAGAAGGGAACGAGACACTGCGTCGCCTTGCCACGCCTCTCCATGCCTGGGAGCGACTTGCTTCATCGCGAAAGAGCTAGCGCGGTTGTGAGCCGGCGTCCCTTTATACTTCCGGGTATGCCGTCACATACTACGTCATGATGTAGCACCAATCAAGATCGGTCTTAGTTTCATTCATGCTTCAGACGCGCAACGCTAAGGGAGCGTCCCCAAAGTGTCGTTCCGATGCAGTGTCTCGTTCCCTTCTCAGGGAACAAGGGTTATAGTCATAACCCGGGACGTTTTGAAAAATATATATTTCATATGAAATATGAAAATTGTATTTTTGTGCATTTTTCATAACAATAAATGTAAAAAAAAACAATTAAGTTAACTTTTTTCACTTCAGAAATAATCTGCCAAGTGTCGTCTTTTAAAAGTAAGTCTGTGCACCAAAGCATTCAATATTTAGGATTTAAGTTATTATTTAAGTTGGAAATTTCATTTTCAGGTCCATGCTCAAAAAGTGAAAATGGATTATAACTACTGCATAAATATAATTTAGTACCATAAAATCCCCTAAAAATACTAAATATTAATTTAAAAAAACATTATCGAACTTAAATATAGTACAATCATTTCATTGAAATAATAAATAAATCTGTCATTTTAACCAGAGGGTTAAAAACAAAATAATGAAACAAATCCATTCCAGTTCTGAGACTTTTTAGCATTAACCAAAGCACTAGAATGAACCAGATTTTCAAATGCTGTACAACACAGCATGAGAGCATTTTGGATAAATGTATTCGCTATAGAATAAATCCGACTTTCCAATATAACATATGAGCAACACAGGCTAGATGACCATTTAGGACAAACTGTTTCACTTGAATCATTGAATCAGACTTTCTAATGCATACAGTATGAGAACGTTTAGGATGAATATGGCTTCTCAACAAAACATATGAGAGATGAACGTTCAAATCAATTCACAAGAATGAATGAATCAATCAGACTTTCCAATGCTATAAACACTATGAAAGAGAGGACTGTTTAGCTGATTTGCTAGAATATATCAGACCTTTCAACACAACATATGAGAGATGGCCATTTAACACAACGCAACTGACTAGAATCAAGTGGACTCTCCCACACTACAAATGCAAAAGACTGTTTAGGATGAATTGATTTACTAGAATTAATCAATGAATCAACCTTTCCAACTCAGCATACAGTATAAGAGATGGGACTGTTTTAGCACAACTTGACTTGATAGAATGAATCAGACTTTCCACCACAATAAGAAAGGATCATTTAGCACAAACGTTTCAAATTGGACTTTCCCCGCAATGTTTACTTTTAAGTAGTTTTACCCAATGATTCCCCAACATATAGGTGTGAAAGCATATCAGTGAGAACAGAAAATAATACTCTCAATCCTGTGTACAGTAAAGAAAAGATCTGTAAAGCCTAATAGAAAGGCATCACACAAATATTGTCATAGAGGTCAATGTCATTTTACATTGCACACTCACTATTACAGTCATTTAAAGAAATGAGGATGATTAAACCTGCTGACAGCAACTGAAACATCTGAGGTATGCAAAATACTTGAGAATTAAAAACACAATGAGGCAGAAAAACTTGACATCATTTTCACACAGACACACACTTAAAACAACAAATACACACATAAACTTCCAGTAAACCTGATTATGCAATTCATATCCTCTTTTTACATCCGTGTGTTTCACTAGTAATATGCAGCTTTTTAGCATTAACTGGAAAACATGATTCTATTTCTCAACTTGAAAGTTGAGAAGCATCAGAGAAAGTTCTCTTAAGCAACTGGTAATATGATTAACCAGATTTTAAACAAGTTTATATTATAACAGATATATTATAACAGCGTATATTATGATTATGCTTAGTAGAAACAATGGTCACACTTTATATTAAGTGACTTTAACTACTATGTACTTTCATTAAAAAATATATAGCTATAGGTACAGCATACTTATTGTGTTAATGTTGTATTGCAAAACTTTTTTGCTGCTATTGATACGGGTAGGTTAGAGAATAGGTTTAATGGTGGGTTAAGGGGTAAAGGAAGGGTCAACAGTGTAATTATAGATGTAATTACAGAAATTAATTACAGCTCTAATTACATGCAGGTATTTTTTTAATATAAGTACAGTGTATAAACACGAATGTATGAGGGACCGTACAAGCCAAAATTCATTCATTCACATTCATACATTCTCACACACATATATTTCTACTCTCACACACATACATTCTCCTTTCACATACATATATTTCTACTCTCACACACATACATTCTCCTTTCACATACATATATTTCTACTCTCACACACATACATTCTCCTTTCACATACATATGTGTATATTTGGCTTGTTTTTAACCCAAGGGCTGGGTAAATATAGGAAAGAACACAGGTTGGGCTAATTTTAACCAGCAAATTGGGTTGTTTATTTAACCAACATAAATAGTATTTTTTCTGGGATATAGCTTTAGTCTTTACAGATTAAATAATCTAAACCAGTGGTTCCCAACCTTTTTAGCCTCAAGTACTCCCACAACCCCGTCAATAAGGCTCAAGTACCCCATCATCTACACTAAACCAAAGTAAATGCTGTTTATATTTTAATGCAGTTATCACAATTACCTAAATTGCCAATGAACCAGTTTTATTGATTTGCAATTCAGACTTAAAGATAATGTGAAAATTTGAATAAGAAACACAATGTTTGTAATTGGATATTCCAGCACTTCAAATGTTATTATGAATATGATGACAAAAAAAAAATCATCCTTCATTGTCTCCATTTGTAAAACTGAAAATTTCAAGATGTAGGACATCCAACATTTCATGGAAAACAAACACTTTTATTTAAAAATAAAAAAGACACAAAAAATACCACTATAAGTAGATGGCGGCAGAGGAGAACTTATTGGCTCATATTAGCCATTTCCACTACACTGCTTTTGAATTTATAATTATATATAAAATCACTAATCATTTGTCAAAGTTCAGCACTTTTTTTACTGAAGTAGGAAAAGTCACAAAGTCTCGTGAAAAAATAATTACACTCCTTCAAATTACAAATGAATTACACAGAAAGCGAATAATTAAGCAGGGCTTCCTTAAAGGGATAGTTCACCTAAAAATTTAATTTCTGTCATAATTTACTCACCCTCAAGTTGTTTAAAAAACTTGTATGAATTTACTTCTTCTGTTGAACACAAAATTAGATATTTTAAAGAAATGTTGGTAATCAAACAGTTGATGGTCCCCATTGACTTCCATAGTATTTTTTTATTTTTTTATTTGTTTAATTATGGAAGTCAATGGGGCTCATCAACTGTTTGTTTACCAATATTTCTTTAAAATATCTTCTTACATAAAAATAAAAGATCAGTGTTTTGAAAGCATGTTTCGAAATTGCCATGTTGTGTTTCTGCAATGATAGACAGACTGTGGGCTTGTGAGTCTTTCAGGAATGGGACACTCCTTGGGAAAGGTTTATCAACCGCTAAACCAACATGCAAAGCAGTTATTTCTGCAGTGCAGAATGCATATGGGTGGAGTTTGTTCTCCTTACACATCATTTCAAATGAACAGGTGAGAGACTATATCAAACATCTTAATGCTTGAGGCTAAAACTGTTATGCAAAAACCCACATTTCATTTATTTCAAATACTGTCTTTCAGTAAAATAATAATAGTAATAATGCTTTTAGAGAATATCCTCCAATCACAGGCTCTTAAAATGTAATTTGTTTGGTTCTCTGCAGTCTTAAATCACTGATCATGCTTTCATTAAAAGTGTATGCTCCAATTTAAAACCTTTAAGACATCAGATTTCTAGGTAGCAACATTTTAGAGACTAAATGAGAATTTTGTTGACATTTGCAATGCTACATATTTTGAAACCACAGATTTCAGTGTTCTCAAGGAGAAAGGGAGTGGTTGAGTCATGTCCCCATCAGCAGGACAGTAAGGATGGAAAACACAATCAAAGAGGATGTGAAACTCAACTCTGACCTGAAATACACAAACAAATATCCTTGCAGTGGAACTTTTTCTTTTAAGATTTCCTTCCCAAATAGCAACATTGTGTCGACACAGATCTGGCCCACATCTGGCACATGTGGAATGAAGGGCACTTGGCTCAGATCTGGGCCACAAGCAGGCCATAGCAATGCCACATGTCAGCCGAGAGCAAAAAATAAATATCGGTGTATATTAAATATGGAGTCATCTCAGCCTTAATAAGCCTGTTAAAAAGCAGAATCACTGAAGGAAAGAAGAGAACAGATAAAGAGACGAGCCAGTTTGACTTTATTCCTGTCAAACATCTACAGAAGTTGTTATTGAGAATTAACAGGGTTTAACTGTTTATCTGTTTGTTTAATTTGAAGTCACCATAATGGTGATTAGTGTTTCCATTAGTTGGGCTCTTAACTCTTATTTTATCTTTTGTGCTTTTTGGGTGCTGTGACAGTGAGTTTGTCAAACACATTTACAGTAACCACGCTGCAATGCATGCTGGGTACCAGCATAGTATAAAACTCCCAGCATGCACTACAGCATGAATAAATTATGTAGCTGAATTGTCCTATTATTTTGTTTAATTCTAAATATTAGCTTTTATTTTTTGCTGTTGTTTTTGTTGTGACATTTAGTAGCTTTTTTGTGATGTCCAGAGTTGATATGATTATTTTATTATTTTGTTGATTGTCATTCATGTGCTGATTGTTGATGTCTGTGTGTGTTATCATAGATGAACCCCATAAGCTCATGTTTGTTTAACTAATTGCTGCACTAACACTGTCTTTGAAATCTCGTAATGGAACAAAACCAACCGTCATTGAGATCTCGTAACCGAGGAAAACCAACCGTCTTTGAAATCTCATACCGTAACGAAACTGACCGTCATTAAACACTCATAACCAAACAAAACCAACTGTCATTGAGATCTCGTAACCGAACAAAACAGACCGACTTTGACATTTTGTAAAGGAACAAAAGGGCCTTAATTGAATTCTCATAACAAAAAGAAACCGATGGATATTAAATATACGGTGGGATATTAAAATCTCATAATTGATCAAAACCGACTGACACAAAAAAAAAAAGACCGTCATTGAGATCTCATAACCGAACAAATCCGAACGACAATGAAATCTCGTATCGTAACAAAACTGACCATCATTGAAAACCGACTGTCACTGAAATCTCATAAAAGAACAAAACCAACCGTCATTGAAATCTGGTAATTGAATAAAACTGTCCATCATTGAAATCAAATAACCGAATAAAACCGACCGTCATTGAAATCTCGAAACAGAACAAAGCTGATTGTCTTTGAAGTCTCATAGCGAAACAAAGCCGACCATCATTGAAATCTTATTATGGATCAAAACTGACCATCATTGAAATCTCTTAGGGAAACGAAACTTACAGTGTTTGAAATCTCGTAAACAGAACAAACCAACACGTTCTCACTCCCAACTTGTCACACATTGACGCTTGGTCAGGACCCTTTGTTGTCACTTTTTAATGCACAGGGTACTCCATTGCTTTCAATGAGAAACCTTTGGCATCATACACAGATGCGTTGGGAATGGGAATGTTATGATGAAATTATATATTGGGTTGTGATTTTATTGGAGTGTGATTCTCAATTTAACCAGCCAGCATAATTTTATTTACATTTATTTAATTTTTTTATTTTCGCTATTTAGACACGTTTGAACACGTAACCCAACCTCACCTCTAAACCTACCCATGTGTATTATATGATATAAAACACAGGATATAACAGGCAGATACGACTGCAGGCACAAAAAGTACAAATATTCCAGGTTTTGAGGCCAAACGATTGATTTGTGTGAAGAAAATCCCCAAAAGCGATCACCGTCTCCATCCGCCAAAGATCATGCACACTTTCAAAAGTTGTCGCCCGAAGAAACGTTGTGTCAGCTGTGATAGTGAAATTGCATTGGCTCTCGTATGTCTTGTGACCGATTACGTCACGCTAAAGAGTCGGGTGTATCTTTTGAATGAGATATGACAGTGCGTGCGTGTGTTCATTGAACAGTGGGATCATCATTTCAGCGACTAAAACATTAAGATCAACTCTGTTCTTTACATAGAGATATCGTATGACTTCAGAAGACTTGGGTTAATACTTTTATACTGTTTTTGTTCAGTTTTTGCAATAAATACCTATGACTGTACTTTAATTTGCCTGTTACATGTTTTATATTGTTTAGAAGTGAGAAGGTTTAGGGTAGGATTGGGGTTAGTTGCTCTAAAATATAAAAGTAGCCTATAAATATTTATAAAACCATGTCTACTTTTACAAATGCAAAGAATTAAATGCGTCTTGATCTGACGCATTGGGCAAACAACTGAAATCAATTGAGTACCAACTGCACGTCAAAAAATGACGCTAAAGGCGTACCCTGTGTGTTAAAAATTGACCCCAAGGGTCCTGGCCAAGCATGTGATGATGTCACAGGGTGTTTTGGTTATGTTTCATGTATTTAAGTTTGCCATGTTCACTGTCATGTCTTATCGTGCACTTCCTGGTCTTGTCATGTGATCCTGCCATGTGCTCCTTTGTCTTATGTAGTGTCATGTCATTGGTTTATTGGTTAATCATTGTTGACAGGTATGTCTTGTCTAGTCTTTAGTCATGGTGTATTTAAGCCCTCATGTTTGTCGTGTGTCTTTGTCGAGTATTGTTCTGTGTAACCCTCTGTTGGTGAGTCTTTGGCCATGCCATGCCATGCCATGCCATGCCCTTTGTTTAATCTAGCCAAGCCCAGTCTTTGTTTTATGTTTGAGTTTAATAAAGCTGCACATGGGTTCACTTCAACTTGCCTCCAGTGGATAAATGTTACAGACGAGTTGGGAGTGAGAATGTGTTGAACAAACCCATAACCGAACAAAACTGTCCGACATTGAAATCTCATAACTGAATAAAACCAACCCACTTGACAGAAGGATTTACTTTTACTTTAGTGGATAAAAATGATGGTGCATAATATTATACTTTCAATAAAAATGAAGGCTAGAAGTAATTGCAGATTATGTTAGATGTAGTTCTGCTTTGCAAGTTTGAGCGCTCTGGTTCCCCCCCTCAGTCCAAACTCTGAAATATAGGTGGAATGTATATTTTTTTCTTTTTTTTTCTTTCAACCTTTTTGACTTCAAATAAATTAGATTTTTGTGAATATTTTGAATGAAACATTAAGAGAAGTTGCAAAAACAAATTTTCACTGTCAGTTTTGCTTATATACTTACCAAGGGTGCCAATATTTGTGAAGCCCATGTGTTAAGAGCAACTGAAAGCCGTTTATGTGAACAGAATGGTACTCTAAGCCATAAAAGGACCTTAAGATCTCATTCAACCACATCTGCATTTGAAAGACAAAATAAGATATTGCTATAAATCTATTAAAATAAATCCCCAAAGCATTCTTTATAAAAGTCAATGAAAAGAAATCGCAATCAAAGCATCATTCTTCACCTATTGTGCAGGATACTAAATGTCTACCAACATCATCTGTTTTGTCTAAACACAGGTGATGCCATTCAGCTCTTGGGAATCAGCTGCTACCGTCTTTCAACATCCTGGCAGCCTGTCATTAACCACTCACATGTCTAATTGCAGTGATGGAGAGGGAGGGAGACAGGGAAAGTTTGTCTAAAAAAAAAAAAATTACTGCTCACTTTAAACAAGTTCTGTCATGAAAGCACTTCAAACCGCTTTAACAGGTTGTTAAACAACTTGCTTCTGTAACCCTGTGTGTTATAGAACCTGTGAGAGATTTCTCAAACAGTGAAACAAAGAGTCTGAGAGAAAGAGTTGTTCTTACTAACAACAGTATAGGGAATTTTCACTCAGAATTAAATTTCTGCCATGAGTTCATTCTAAACTTGTATGACACAGAATAGAAGATATTTTGAAGAATGTTCACGCTGCTCTTTTTGAAACCATGAAAGTATATAGAGACCAACTTCTGTCAAAAAGGAACAAACACTTAAGTAGTCCATGAAGCAGTGGTGGACGAAGTACACAAATTAAGTACTTTAGTAAAAGTATACCCTATTAAAATATTACTCCAGTAAAAGTATTAAGTCACCGATTCTTGAGATAAGGGACGACACATGTTTTAGATGTTAAAAAATAAAAACTAACACTATATTATTACATTTTTTTATTTTTGTAGACTCAGATAATGAACCATGTAAGGCAACAGGCTTATTTCTAAATATCTTTAAAAAATTAAATAAATAGATTTATTCACTCCATACCTTAAATAGTGTCAACTCTGTCAGACACACTAAAAAGCATGCTAATTTAATTTAATCCATTCAAAAACAATGTCAAATCTTCAGTTATGTAATATTGGTTTTCAGTAAAGGTTTTTAATTCTCCTCCCTCCTTTTAATATTAAACATATATCACCAATGTTATTAGGTAATTAAGACATAATTGTCACATTCACGTTAGTTTGGACTTGTTATGTTTTGTCATCACCTGCCTACGTCACTCATTTGTTGTCACGGACACTAATCACGTTCAGCTGTGCACTCATCAGTCAGCATCATTTACACCTGTTAATGTTCAGTTCAGTTTCAGTTTAGTGTCCGGTATTGTCTATGTTAAATGTGTTGTGCTGAGGCCCATCTACCTGTCTTGCCTTTCTATGAGATTAAATCACGTTTGGAATTGTATCTCCCTGTCTTCGTCTTCCTGCCTGCACACACCCGTGACAATAATATCATGTAGTTCCATTGATGTTTTAACATTTTTACACAATAAATTGAAAAAAGAATAAGACATTTCTTTCAAAATTAACAAACCTTCACCTGACGGTGTAAAATACTGATGGAGTTGACAAATACTGACGGACGGTGTTGACAAAGGTCGAGCTGAGGCCAAATATACAGTATATGTAAATAGAATCATGAAACAGCATTAGAAGAATTCCCCCATATGCAAAAAACTTATTAAATCACATTATACAGACTTTTTGAGAGCACTTGTCAACCATCAGACAATAAAACATGACGGAGTTGACATTGACTGTCATTGAATTTTTTTCCATCTTAAACGTGTTTTATAGTGGAGCAATTTAGTTTTTTCTTCAGTTGTAGCTGCCTTAATAAACTTATCAAAATGGCAAGATTTATTCCACAACTATTTACAGAAACTGTTACACTGCGATGACGGAGTTGACATGTTAAGGCTGTGACCGCAGAGACTTCAATATTGTTTGTTTAAAATATTAAAAAATACATATAACTTTCAGCACTATGTGTCCTACTGTGAGATCCACAATGAGCAGGAAATAGTAAGTGCTCTTCAGAGTTAAAGCTGCCCATAACACTGCCTGATTTATTCAGAATTATAAAAAATCCTGACGGAGTTGACGCAAAGTGAGGACACAACTTTTATAGCTATTTTTTAATGGAAAATATAATTCAATATTTACTTGTTGTATTGTTTGATATCTTAAAGATCTTTGCCTTTTAATGTTAATGTGATTCAGATAACAATATTTTGAGTTTCTATTTATTAAACCAATCTCCTTTATTGTTTTAACTCAAATTTTTAATTTCAATGGACTCAATGGATTTCAATGGATTTCAAGGCAACCAGGTAACTTACTTTGTTAAAGGTGCACTATGTAACATTTTTTTAGTAAAATATCCAAAAACCACTAGGCCAGTGTTATATATTTTGTTCAATTGAGTACTTACAATATCCCAAATTTTTCCAACTATTTGTAAATCGTGAGAAAATTGCTATTTTAACCAAGGAACCGGGACGTGTGAGGGAGTCGCCTGTCAATGGCGTCATATCTGCGTTACCCTCGGTTTGCAGAAACGCTTTACTCTCACTGCAGTGTGCAACAAGTGTCATAGCAGCCGCCGAGCGAACGCACAGAGTAACGTCATAACATCATTTTCAACACACTCAAATGCATCTAATATGATAAACAGACCGGAAAAGCAGAAATGGCGCCGACTGTGGCATAATAAAAGTCCGGCCGCTCGCGAGGCATGTGTTGCGCAATCGTTCCAGCGGCCTTGCTCAGCTCCCACAACACTCGGTCCTGCTCTGTGCTTCATACTACAGTATCGCATCCGTGAACATGATTTCTGCCTGAGTCCTATCCCGATTCTTTTCCACCGGCTGTGAGGTGAAGACCACATGTCCCAAGATTCTGCGCTCAAACTTGGCGTCATCAAACTACGCCTTTGTTTTGAATAGGCGACCTCTAGCGGACGGAAAAGTTACATAGTGCACCTTTAAGTTAAACCAACAATTATTTTTTACAGTGTACTTGATTAATTCGTACACACAGATTATGTATTATTATAAAATTTCAAGTAGATGCATGGGCATTAATTTGCATTATTTTAACATTTTGTTTAGTTTTTACCTAAAACTTATCCTGTTCAGAGGGTAATACACAAATGTGAACATGTCCACATTCAAGCTTTTCATACAATGGGCTTAAACAGCTTGCACTTTTACATCAGATTCACAAACAACTCACAGTCATGACCTAAAAATGATTTTCATTTACAATAATAAATACTAAAACTTTTTACGCCATCAGTCGCACACACACTCAATTGAGTCCGACTAATAAATCCAATTAATTGTTAACTGGAGATTCGCTCTGACCGGATCATTTGAATTGGTGTGTTGTTGACTCGAGAACAGATGCAGTTTAATCAGTCCATTTTACGAATGATTCGTTCAGCGTGATTTGGGAATCAATTAAACAGGTTAATTCAAAAGAATCAGCTTGTTCACGAATCGGACACCGCTATTGTGAACTCTTCAGTTCAGAATAACGAGGAATGATTTTCTTTTTTAAATGTAGTGGAGTAAAAAAGTGCAACATTAGGCTTTGGAATGTAGTGAAGTAAAAGTTTCCCCATAATAAAAATATACTGTAACTTATGTACAGTAAAATGTAACAAGTACAGTAACGAAGTAAAAATACTGTCCACCACTGCCATACATGACCCGTTCCGAAGTCACATAAGATGTGACATAGCATTGTGACATAGCAAACTGTAGCTCTAAAATGTATTTGGGCTTGCGGATATTCAAACTGGGCACATTTTTCCATTCTGGCCCTGAAGGAGTTTTGGTTCCTTGCCACCATTGCCTTTGTCTTTTGGCTTGCTCAGTTGGGGACACTTAAATTTCAACTATATTACTGATCTGCCCGCATTGACACTATATCATAATTGAAATGAGCTGATGACATCACCTTTTTCTCCAGAGCGGCTGTACAGCCGAATCAAATTCTGTTGCATTATTTTCCTGTTAACACTGTGAAGCTGCTTTGAAACAATTGGCATTGTAAAAAGCGCTATATAAATAAAGGTGACTTGACTTGACTTGACATTTTGAAATGTATTTTATAAAAATTTTGCTTAAATCATTTATTTTTAATATATTTATATTAAACATTTTATAATACATTTTTCAGTGAATTATTCCTTTAATATTTTAGAGATGCAAGGCTGCTACAGTGTGTCACAGTGTCACAAAGTGCCGGATGGAATCTTTCTTCAACTGATCAAATAGAACCGCCACTCAACAATAAAGCCACAGAACCATAAAACTTAAATCTGTCCAATGTAAGAGAGAAGGAAATGGTGTTCATTTTGTTTTATTACTTTACAACCAAAAGAATACAATAAGGCTTTTCATCTCTTTCACATATGTATTGCTGTAACAAGCAGGAAAAAAATGAATTCCTGATAAAGGTAATTTTAACCTTTAACCTATTTTTAAATCTAATCAAAAATTTAGCCCCATGTGTCTACAAAGTGTGTATTATGCTGTGACAGGTCACTCTGTATGGTGTCCTGATGATATATTGCACTTCAAATGTATTTTTTCCTCACAGATATAACATTCATTTATACCCAGGACCCTTTACCACCCTTTACATGTATTTGTTATCCCCTGACATGTGTAAAAATGCCACATTGCAATTTCACAAGTCATATGTGTCAACAATATGAGTATGTGAGGGGCTGAAGAGTGTGAAAGCATCGCTACCGATAAAGAGATAGTGTTGCAAAGACATGCTGGCTGCACAATATTCCTGGGATGGTGATGAGGTTTTGTCAGGAATGTGAATGAAAGGGAGAGGCTGTATAAAATAGGACTAGCCGGACATGTTCACATGCACACATATGGACTCATTCAATATCTCTTGCCTCTGCCCTGATATATGTGGACTCTTGTGGAGTGGTGATTGACAATAAACCTACAGAAGTTTGCCGGTACCATTCAAATATGTATGACTCACAGGAAAGATAGAGACTCTTTCTCACTTCACTGCAGCAGAATTACATCTGAAAATGTAGGGGCTTTTCCTCAAGAAAGCAGCACCTACCAAGCATCTACATTTGCTGTTTATTGATAAGAAAGAATTGAAATAATAAAGAGATATAATTTGGACCTATGAGTTGAAATAAAAGCAATGATATGATACTCAGACATATTAACAACATATTATAAGGTAAGTGAAACTCCATTTTTATTTGCTCTATTTTTATTTTTTATTTTTTTTTGTATTGCAGCTTTGACATATAGAGCCTTGGGGCTCATGTGGTTCATGGCAGTTCAGTTCTGGCCTGCAACATGTTGATCATATTTCTGAATGGATTTTTCCTCAATTTCCTGTTACAGTCCACCGTTTTATTTTGTTTTGTTTTTTTGTCTTCTACTAATCCTACTTGCAATTTTAGCATACAGTCAAACCAAAATTTATTCAGACACCTTCAACATTTTCACACATTATCACAGTTTATTCGCTATAGTTTAGAAAATGGTAATAAAATATGACAAGAACTCAGAGTTAAATTGTGTCAGAACAAATTCATCTTGATAATGTCAGATAACTTTGATAGAAAGGTATGTAATGGATTACAAATAACCAATCAGCTGTCAGCTGTTAAATTTAAGTACACAATTAGATAATACCAATTTAGATAAACCAATTACCAAGCAATGCTTGATTTTGTTCAGTCTGTGGTGTAAGGTCATATTAGCAATTAAAGAAAAAACACTTAAATTGGGGACACTACATTTTCAAATAAATATCCAAATAAATTTAATTACTAAACTAAATTATACACTACATTACTTGAAGATATATGATAATTGAAATGAGCTGATGACATCACCGTTTTCTCCAGAGCGGCTGTACAGTCGAATCAAATTCTGTTAATTATTTTCCTGTTTAACACTGTGAAGCTGCTTTGAAACAATCTGCATTGTAAAAAGCGCTATATAAATAAAGTTGACTTGACTTGACTTGACTTAAGCAAAATATGGTCAGGTCACAGTGTCTGAATTATTTTGGTCCCAAATGTTTACAAATTTTACTGGTAGTCCACTGTATGAAGAATTTTTGGGTATAATATGTCACAGTTGACTTTATTTTGCTATCCTCACTTACACAAATGAACTTACATCCTGCACCCACTAGTAAAACATTATATCTGGTGTCTGAATAATTTTTGGTTTGACTATATATTAAAGAGGTCATGAACTGCATTGTTTTATTGTTTTATAATGTTTCCTGGGGTGCATGTATAATGTTAGTATGATTTTTACATCCAAATGTAAAATTTTTCCTACCCTGATTTTAGCCCTGTGATTTGAATGCACTAAGGGGCGTGTCTGCTGTGAGACTGTGGGGCCAAAGTTGCAATGATGAAGTAGGTGTAGATTTTCTCTGGGCTTGGTTACAATAAAAGCTGTTTTTGGACTAAAAATCTTACTGACCCCAAACTTTTGAATGGTGGTATACACTCACCTAAAGGATTATTAGGAACACCATACTAATACTGTGTTTGACCCCCTTTCGCCTTCAGAACTGCCTTAATTCTACGTGGCATTGATTCAACAAGGTGCTGAAAGCATTCTTTAGAAATGTTGGCCCATATTGATAGGATAGCATCTTGCAGTTGATGGAGATTTGTGGGATGCACATCCAGGGCACGAAGCTCCCGTTCCACCACATCCCAAAGATGCTCTATTGGGTTGAGATCTGGTGACTGTGCGGGCCATTTTAGTACAGTGAACTCATTGTCATGTTCAAGAAACCAATTTGAAATGATTAGAGCTTTATGACATGGTGCATTATCCTGCTGGAAGCAGCCATCAGAGGATGGGTACATGGTGGTCATAAAGGGATGGACATGGTCAGAAACAATGCTCAGGTAGGCCGTGGCATTTAAACGATGCCCAATTGGCACAAAGGGGCCTAAAGTGTGCCAAGAAAACATCCCCCAGACCATTACACCACCACCACCAGCCTGCACAGTGGTAACAAGGCATGATGGATCCATGTTCTCATTCTGTTTACGCCAAATTCTAACTCTACCATCTGAATGTCTCAACAGAAATCGAGACTCATCAGACCAGGCAACATTTTTCCAGTCTTCGACTGTCCAATTTTGGTGAGCTCGTGCAAATTGTAGCCTCTTTTTCCTATTTGTAGTGGAGATGAGTGGTACCCGGTGGGGTCTTCTGCTGTTGTAGCCCATCCGCCTCAAGGTTGTGCGTGTTGTGGCTTCACAAATGCTTTGCTGCATACCTCGGTTGTAACGAGTGGTTATTTCAGTCAAAGTTGCTCTTCTATCAGCTTGAATCAGTCGGCCCATTCTCCTCTGACCTCTAGCATCAACAAGGCATTTTCGCCCACAGGACTGCCGCATACTGGATGTTTTTCCCTTTTCACACCATTCTTTGTAAACTCTAGAAATGGTTGTGCGTGAAAATCCCAGTAACTGAGCAGATTGTGAAATACTCCCGGCCCGTCTGGCACCAACAACCATGCCACGCTCAAAATTGCTTAAATCTCCTTTCTTTCCCATTCTGACATTCAGTTTGGAGTTCAGGAGATTGTCTTGACCAGGACCACACCCCTAAATGCATTGAAGCAACTGCCATGTGATTGGTTGATTAGATAATTGCATTAATGAGAAATTGAACAGGTGTTCCTAATAATCCTTTAGGTGAGTGTATATATAATTATTATTATAAACTTGTATTGTGATTGAAATGATAAGTACACACACATTCATATTCAACCCCTCTGCTGTCACATACTATTAAATCATTCATTCTTGCTATCAAAAGCACATTCCACAAACACTCCAACATACATGATCAATACATGATCCCTAATGTATTACACTGAAATGAAACACAAGTAACTTGACCACAAGATAAAAAATCTTGAGATTCTCCCAAAGCATTTTAGACTGTAGACTTATCTTAATGGCATGTTTTATAAGGCAGGTGTATTTTGTTAGGAACATGTAATTTCTGTATATAAACTTTTGAAATACTCTCAAGATCACAATAGCAAATTTTCATGTAGTCCAGCAAACCTGAACTCAAGCTCCTGGGATCCATTTGAATACTTCGAAACTGTTTCCATGAAGATATGTTGACTACAAATCTAGAGCAGAACTGCAGTGTAATGATCTTTTCTGTTCTCTGTGGTTCCGCAGGCCAAGACCAGAACTGGTACAGCCAGGTCAGCAGCGGAGCTGTAAAAACCCTACTATTTATGGAACAGACTTTAAAGGGAGTCAAGATTTTGTTAACAATTTTTTAAACATTCCCCATTCCCATCTCATAGCAGGGGGTTTTGTGAAAGACAAGCAAAGTACTAGGTGACGTATGTGTGTTTGCATGCATGCATATGAGGCAGCCATTCGCAGCAGGCTGTTCATCCACTCATCTTTCATCAAATGACTCTTGGTGAAATGTGATAGGATAGGAATGCGCGCCAGTCAGTCCCGTCCAATCACAGATAGGCAAACGTAATAGAGCACCATCAATGATGAGGAAGGTCTCATTCATCGGCTCTCTGCTCATTCACCCCTGAGTCAAATGGGCCTTGAACAGAGTTACAGAAATGGTGGTCTGACCTCCCAAACCTCCCAAAAAAAAAACTCCCACAAAGATCATCTGAAAACACTTTATATATATAAAAATTACATAAAAGAATATATAAATATATATTGATGACATTAAATCTACAATTCAATCTACAATTTTATTATTAAAAATGACAAAACAATATTTGAAAACAGATTTTTTTTTATTTATTATTATTCATTCAGACAAAGAGGACTGGTTTTCGGCAGATGCTAATAATAACAAAACTGGCTTAGTCTATGTATCTATTTAAACTGTTTATAATGGCAACATGCATGTAAATTATCACACAAAAAAGCACCCAGTACCAGTTTCTCAAACAGCAATCATCATTTATAAATTATTAATAATTAAAATAATAAAAGTGCTGTCTTTGGAGTGAAAATCTCTTTGAGAATAATAGTTTAAGATTGTGGCAATGAGTTATATTTAATTAGTTAAACTGCAGATTCAACAGCTGAATCTTGCTGAACATGCATGTAGAAATACATTATTACATATTTGTGAGAAATAAAATTAGTACGGTGCCCCGATATTGATTTCATGCTAACTCCAAATACCTGAGCATTCCTTACCCTTTTCCACTTTACGCCTATTGTGTAAAACCCAGCTTTCCGCAGGCAACAGCAGATCTTCATCTCTTCACAGCAAAGCGGCATCGTTGACTTTGATGGCAAGGAGCTGTCAGCTCACGGGGGGCAGAATGCGTAGGTCTTTTCCTCAAAATTTTGGCATTCACTCATGGCTCCGGTTTCAGTCTTCCAACAAGAGAATGACAGGCTGACTAGCAGCTGCTCTGAAGATCTGTGAGGAAATGAGAGAGGCAAGTCGTCAGTTTATGGGGATGAATGGGCATGACTAAGTGATACTAAAACTGAGCATGTCCACTATAGAGGTTTCTAGAATTTCTACTGTGCAGTAGGGGGAGGAACTATACTAATAGCATCTTTTGTACAGATCACTCTCGCTTAGGCAGAAGAAAGACGCAAACTGAGGCATTGAAAGGTTTTGTTTCAAAAATTACCCCGCAGCTGTTTCAGCCATTTTCCTTTACAGTTTTATTCATCACTGGAGGTTATTGCACACTTGCGATCTTAAAAATACAGGTCCTTTATTGGCATCTATGGTTCCATGAAGAAACTTTAACATCCATGGAACCTTTGCTCAAAAGGTTCTTTGGAAAAGGTTCTTTCTTCATACTAAGAAAAAAATGGTTCTTTTAAGAACTATTCGTTGAAAAGTTCTCTGGGGAACCAAAATGGTTATTCTACGGCATTATTGCAAAAAAAAACACCTTTTTATTTCTCCCTTCTAGCCTTTCAACCTTTCTTCAACAGTTATCAGCTAAATTATGCTGTGTTTGCTCTATTTACTGAGGCAGTGCTAATTTGAGGTTTTATTTCATCTTTGATCTGTTTTCCTGTAAGAACCTGAATCATTTCCTTGATTCGACTGCACTAAAGCTTGAACAGGTTTGTCAGGACTTATTGATGCTCTCGAAGTGACACCATCACATTATCATGTATTTAACTTGTTTTAGATGTCAAGAAAAGCATGTGAACAAGGCCAAGGAGACACACTGACTCACTAAGCTCCAGTTTACTAATAACAAGAGAATATATTCTTGGGAAACAGCGTGTAATTTACCATGAGAGCTTTTAAAAGTGAGTTAAATGTTCAGTGAGTCAGACTATCACCCTCACCTTGGAATTTCAAAACAGGTCAACACACGCTGTTATTGCATTCAGCTTTATCCACTCAGATTGTACAACAAAGAGTTTGAGAAGATGTCTAGGAAGATGACTGCTACAAGTTATTACTGCTTAGTCACATGCTATGACAGACAAAACAATTGTGTAAACCAATTTAATTAAGGTGTTAATCTGTAAACTAGGCCTGTGCGGTGTAAAATTAATCACTGTGAGAACCGTTCATTATAATAACTCAACAGAAAGTGAGTGTCCTAGTTCTAGGTGTGCTGCTCTCAACTGTGTGCGACTACTGGGACTACAACTGCAAAGACTGCTCATATAAAAGATGGGGAGTCATATATGCAGCTGCAGCCTATAAATTAGTGGTGATAAACTTGGACAGGCATGTCGCACAACAGGTGCATTGCCTGAATAGAGCTATGCTGCTCGGAGTAGTACTGAGATGTTTCGGGGGAATTTTTTCTTTTGCAGATACAGCAGCAGAGTGTACTACCCTGATTATAAACTCTGATGATTATCTGATCATCACTATAGATTATACAGTAACTGTTATGAACTGAAATGCCGTACAGGCATACAGAGTGAGTAACCTTTGGGTGTAACGCTGACTGTACCATCAGCAGTTTAGACACTAAATGACTATACATGACACTACTTGTCTACAAAACGTACAGTAAAATGTATGGTGGTACACAAATGCTGGGTTGTTTTAACCCAAATTTGGGTCAAATATGAACAAACCCAACTGTTGGGTTAAAAATTGAATTGAAAAATGTAACCCAATGGCTGGGTTTGTTCATATTTGACCCAAATTTGACCCAGCATTTTTTTAGAGTGTACTGACTACAGTATGTAAAGTGTACAGTAGCATGGTAGTATCTGCAGTTAAAGCGTGCAGTACCTTCCTTAACTTTTTCTTTTTAAATCTGCAAGAAACATGCTTAAAATCTATAGCTACATATAGCTCTACTGACACAGGAAGTCGGTCCGACACTAATAGCAAGAGCTGCTGGGAGAACACGAAGGACAGCATTCAGAAATGGTTTTGACAAACACTTCCACATCCTCTCTTTAATGAATATAATGTGGATGTTATGACACAGGGGCTTACGATGCAGCCTGGAGGAATTACATCACAGAATAACCCTGTTGTCTAAGTAAGAAGAGAGGTGATTCAGAATCCACAGGCCACGCCCCCATCCATCTGTCCTCTAATTAATTGTCTCTTCCGTTCATTACAACTCTTCCTGTCATTTATGTATGATGCAAACCAACTGAAAAAAGAGACTTTAAACGGGTTGTCATCTGCACTATATGGCAAAAGTACTCTCAAAAATGTTTAAGCCTTTTTTTTTTTTTAGATTTACGCATTTCAATTAATAGTAAAATTACATCAAATTGAATTGAATAATCGTACATATTTTAATTGAATAACTGAACAATCCTTAATCAATTATTCAGTTAAAATATGTAAGGATTTTTCAATTCAATTTGATGGAATTTTGCTATTAATTGAAATGCGTAAATCTTAAAAAAGGCTTAGAATTTTCACCATACGTGCATTCTGAGCATTTAATTTCAAAACAATATTAATAAGGAGTTGCATGAAGATACACTGTATGAGAAAATATGAAAGTGTATTAATGTGTGAAATTATGTTTCAAAAATCAAATAACAATAGATTATTAAATTATTACAAATAATGTAAATTGTAAAAGTCAAAAGAAATTAAGACATTATAAAAAAGATATCCCCTAGCAATGTAATGTATAACCTGTCAAAAAGAACAAAAACAGGGATGTACGTGTATCTTCATTTATTGCCAGTCATGAGTCATGACATCTTAAAACCCTATTATGCTATTTTAAGGTTATATAATAGGTTTATATGCATCCCAGGTCAAAAACACTTTAATTTTCCCATAATACATTGCAGCATCACCTCTTTTCTCACAGTGTCTCAAAAGGTTGCTAAAGGATTGTGTCTCTCTTAACCCCTGCTTTTTAAGAGCCTACTCTACTCTGATTGGTCAGGCAGCCATTCACAGGTTGTGATTGGTCTACTGCTTACAGCGTGTGTTGGAAAGGCAATGCCCATTACCATATCTGAGTTTCAGCTCCAGAGGCTTCCTCAGCACTTGTAAATACAGTGATAAGAACAGTAACAATGGCGTCAGTTTTTCCCTACCGGTTCGAGCCTGAGTCCTCATCCTTTTGAAGTGCATGCAAAGTAAATTCGCAGTGCTTAAAACCGCATCTTCTCGACATGTCGACAACACGAACTGAACTCTTCCAGGCCTCAGCTACAACTACAGTGTTTGAGGGTGGCTCAAAGTACGTTAAACATACGTCAAAGTCAAACGTTGTTCACAGGCAACCAATGAAGACCATAGACTGGCATTATGCTAATTTGTTACACTGTTATGTAGGTATCTAGAACATGTAAAATAAATGAAACCAAACACCTTGTAATCACTGTTGACTTTGTTACATGATAAAATATCATACATTTTGCAAGTTATTTTGGCAAAAATGACGTAACCAAGTTCAAGGTTATTTTGGCTAGAAGTAGGTTACTCATAGCCAGACTATATCGGGTCTATAGTTAACCGAAACGGTGAAATGACGGCTATTGCTTGCTGGGAACTTTATTTGTCATGCACTTTGATCTTTAAAACTTTATATTTTACATTGACAAACACTGTATGAAAGGTAATATTCTAAAAAGCATAATAGGGACACTTTAATGGTACTTCAAAATTAATTATCTGCAATCTCTATTTGAGAACTTTGCTCCATCCTGTGGAACACATGCCAGTGCCATTGATGAGCCAATGTGATGCATTCCAGACATCCTTCTCTGCAACTGGCAGTCGAGTTGATCAGTGTTTCAGCGGGAGCAGCAGATAAAATGCCAGGTAATTTCTCACACGCTTCCTGTCAGGATGTGCCGACGACCCAAGCCCTCTGACATAAATGATTAAAACTTCTTTATCTCTGGCTTTCCTAATTTAATCTTCTTCAAATCATAGCTCCTATGAGCGAGTGTTAGCAATTGTTGAGTTATGATGATATGATAATGTATATATAAAAAAAATCATAACTGTACAGCTTTAACTCAAGTAAATAAATGACACTCCAACTTCTGCCAGAAAAAAATGGCGAAGAAACATTTTTTTTACACATGTTCTGTAGAACAATGACAACTTCACACTGCTTGAAATGTAGGAATGAGGGACTACTGGTACTATGTTAATAATGTTTCCTATTGACGGCAGTGTTTCAGAGAAAACAAGATAATCTGATTGTGCCAGGAAAATCCCAAGTCCTGGTTAAATGCTTATTCATCATTTGATCAGTTAATGGGAAAAGCAGCAACAAGTCGCTCTCTGATTTCCTTTGTGGAATATTATATACACTGAGTGCAGGTATTCTCTGATACAAAGCTCTATTCATGATGTCATTTTAACTAATAATACTTCTTCCAACGAACTTGCTCCAAACTCCAAACCTTGAAGACAATCTTTTTTTTTTATATAAATTTACATTCCAAAGTGAATGTTTTCTTTCTTCCATTCCCATATTAGCTGTGAAGTCCCATTTTTAATTGGTCCAAAATGCTGTGCAAACTTTGTCAACAAAAAATATTGTCAAAAATGCAACATTTCAGTTTGTCATGTGTCACAGTTGGTGTGGCTGTTATAAACTGCACAACTCAGGAGATACACAAACAGTCTTTTAATTGAAGAATCAAACTAGGAGACACACAGGAGATAACTTGGAGAAAAACTGAACAAACCACAATACCTTTACCGCATTTAAACAACATCAACGCAAGACAAAGAACAGACTGAAACTCAGGGCATTTATACATGGCAAACAGAGGACTAATGAGACTAATTAACCCACACAGCTGAACAAAACTAAACTAACGAGGGTAACCAAGGAAACATGGGAGTGGCAGGAAAACGAACAAAGGAACATGTGACTGAATCAAAACACAACATAAAGACAGTGACGTGACATTCATGAAGTACATTTATACCTGCATATACACTCACATATAGGATTATTAGGAACACCATACTAATACTGTGTTTGACCCCCTTTCGCCTTCAGAACTGCCTTAATTCTACGTGGCATTGATTCAACAAGGTGCTGAAAGCATTCTTTAGAAATGTTGGCCCATATTGATAGGATAGCATCTTGCAGTTGATGGAGATTTGTGGGATGCACATCCAGGGCACGAAGCTCCCGTTCCACCACATCCCAAAGATGCTCTATTGGGTTGAGATCTGGTGACTGTGGGGGCCATTTTAGTACAGTGAACTCATTGTCATGTTCAAGAATCCAATTAGAAATGATTCGAGCTTTGTGACATGGTGCATTATCCTGCTGGATGTAGCCATCAGAGGATGGGTACATGGTGGTCATAAAGTGATGGACATGGTCAGAAACAATTCTCAGGTAGGCCGTGGCATTTAAACGATGCCCAATTGGCACTAAGGGGCCTAAAGTGTGCCAAGAAAACATCCCCCACACCATTACACCACCACCACCAGCCTGCACAGTGGTAACAAGGCATGATGGATCCATGTTCTCATTCTGTTTACGCCAAATTCTGACTCTACCATCTGAATGTCTCAACAGAAATCGAGACTCATCAGACCAGGCAACATTTTTCCAGTCTTCAACTGTCCAATTTTGGTGAGCTCGTGCAAATTGTAGCCTCTTTTTCCTATTTGTAGTGGAGATGAGTGGTACCCGGTGGGGTCTTCTGCTGTTGTAGCCCATCTGCCTCAAGGTTGTGCGTGTTGTGGCTTCACAAATGCTTTGCTGCATACCTCGGTTGTAACGAGTGGTTATTTCAGTCAAAGTTGCTCTTCTATCAGCTTGAATCAGTCGGCCCATTCTCCTCTGACCTCTAGCATCAACAAGGCATTTTCGCCCACAGGACTGCCGCATACTGGATGTTTTTCCCTTTTCACACCATTCTTTGTAAACTCTAGAAATGGTTGTGCGTGAAAATCCCAGTAACTGAGCAGATTGTGAAATACTCAGACCGGCCCGTCTGGCACCAACAACCATGCCACGCTCAAAATGGCTTAAATCACCTTTCTTTCCCATTCTGACATTCAGTTTGGAGTTCAGGAGATTGTCTTGACCAGGACCACACCCCTAAAAGCATTGAAGCAACTGCCATGTGATTGGTTAATTAGATAATTGCATTAATGAGAAATTGAACAGGTGTTCCTAATAATCCTTTAGGTGAGTGTATATGTACAAGAATAAACTTCAGCGTAAGCCTATACTATTTAATCATCAACAAAATGGGGTCTATATTTGGTAGAACCTGATTTCAAGCCACAACACGCGCAACCTTGAGGTGGATGGGCTACAACAGCAGAAGACCCCACCGGGTACCACTCATCTCCACTAAAAATAGGAAAAAGAGGCTACAATTTGCACGAGCTCACCAAAATTGGACAGTTGAAGACTGGAAAAATGTTGCCTGGTCTGATGAGTCTCGATTTCTGTTAAGACATTCAGATGGTAGAGTCAGAATTTGGCGTAAACAGAATGAGAACATGGATCCATCATGCCTTGTTACCACTGTGCAGGCTGGTGGTGGTGGTGTAATGGTGTGGGGGATGTTTTCTTGGCACACTTTAGGCCCCTTTGTGCCAGTTGGGCATCGTTTAAATGCCACGGCCTACCTGAGCATTGTTTCTGACCATGTTCATCCCTTTATGACCACCATGTACCCATCCTCTGATGGCTACTTCCAGCAGGATAATGCACCATGTCACAAAGCTCGAATCATTTCAAATTGGTTTCTTGAACATGACAATGAGTTCACTGTACTAAAATGGCCCCCACAGTCACCAGATCTCAACCCAATAGAGCATCTTTGGGATGTGGTGGAACGGGAGCTTCGTGCCCGTGATGTGCATCCCACAAATCTCCATCAACTGCAAGATGCTATCCTATCAATATGGGCCAACATTTCTAAAGAATGCTTTCAGCACCTTGTTGAATCAATGCCACGTAGAATTAAGGCAGTTATGAAGGCGAAAGGGGGTCAAACACAGTATTAGTATGGTGTTCCTAATAATCCTTTAGGTGAGTGTAGGCACTGTATTAAGCAGTACATAAATAACTGAATGAAAAGTGTTTCTGTTGCTTCATGAAAATGCCTGAAACGTCTACGTATTTGATAAATATTGAATCTAATTCACCGATAAAGTATGCAAACACAGTGCAAGCTTCACTACAGGAAGCAAAAAAGTGGCCGACTTCTTGTCTCCGTTTTCAACTCCAACCCAAATTTACCTTGGTAAAGCATAAGAGACTTCTTAAAAAAAGGTTGTATATATATACACTGCCACAATATTCCTGTCCCATTCTTGGTGGTAGAAAATTGGCAATCTATGTGCAACGGAAATAGTATGGTTTTCTTTTAATTAACTTGGAATGCCATGAAAATCCCAAGATATGGTAATGGTAATGGCAACTATGGTAATCATACAATACGATCTCATACCATCACTGTGCAAATGGTACTACCATAGTATTTGTTTTAAGAGATAAAACATGAATATACAAAATAAAAACCTTTAACATGCATCAGAAAACAGAACATTAAAATATATTGACAGGATATCACAAAATTGCCAAACTTAATGGGTAGATAACTGTGACGTGATGCTAACTGAACACAGACAGATACACACTCAAGCATACAGATACATCTCATTTTCAGAGCAGTGGGGAGGATATGGAATTCAGAGATGATGACACTACAAGACCACAGATGCTATGCTTCACTGTAGTTTTGGGATGGGCTGGGTCTCAGCACTCTATTTTAAGATCGTCCTGACCTCAGAACCTAGTTTGAAAGCGCTGTGCAGAATTACATCAGACCAAAGTCTTTTTTGAACCAAACATATTTGTTTTCAGATGATTTGTCTAATGTCTAATGTGAGTTATATGAAATTCCCCTCACTTTGCTTCACTTTCTCTTTCAGATTTGAACAAACTGATCACTTCCTCCCCATTTTTTCACAATCTTACAGGGAGAGCTGGGTGTTTTCCTGTGAGGGCATGTCAGAAACAGAGAGGTCCAACAGGGTCATTGAGGGTTGTCAGGGTGTTTTGATCAAGCCAAACAGACAGAAAACATCACCATAGAAATGTCTGCACATCAAAGATATGTTAAGTTTAATATTTAATCATAATTTGATCAAATGCAATGTTAATATAACTGGATGAAATGATCAAAGAAATTCAAGCATCTGGTTTTCTTTTGTACGTGCAAATATTCCCTACAGTCATTCATCCAGCACTTCTCTTCACTGAGCTTTTGTCTAACTGTCCTGTTTAGAGGTGAGTGCAGAGAAAACCCTTCATTCATTTCTCTAGAAGCCTTTGAACACTCCCACAAGAGCACTAAATATTTACCCGAGGTGCCTCTGTTTGTTTAAAGTTGGGAGACACACCAGAGAAGCTAAAGGGGCCAATCGGGGGAGAACCCTAGACAAAACACCTCTTTGGTTGTGATGACTGCCAGACCACCAGGTTGGTCTTGCCTGTCTTCCTTTTGAGGGCATGAGGAAATGTAGACCACAGACCTGCATTAACACATCTCTCTCTTTTGAGGGAATCAGACTCGTATTACAATCACGGTATGGATTCCACAAGAAATGAAGAATAAATATTGCATATACATCCAATTATGTTAGTCATAGTGTATTCAGTAAGCTCTTTAAGATCCCCTGTAGTGAAAATCAAGTTTTACTGTTGTTTATATGTCTATGTGGTGTTTTAATATGCTTTCAGACATAAGTTAACACCATTGCTGAGTATTTTCTCCTTAAAACTGCAGTGAACCAAAGACTCAATCAGACTCAAAAAGACTCAAGACTGCAAGTCTCAATCATTTGCCTATAATTTAGGTTAATAAAAACCTGCTGGTGTTTCTTACGTCACAAACTACCTTGTAACCAATCACGTCAACGTGCTGGCGGGCTTTATCATATCATTAACTATGACTGCTCTCAAGCAGAGGAGTCTCAAGAGAAGCCAGGTTCCCCCGGTACATTTTTCTGTTGATTTGAAAAAGCGTGTAGTTTTTGCAATATAGAGGCTGAAATATATATATATGATGTACACTCACCTAAAGGATTATTAGGAACACCTGTTCAATTTCTCATTAATGCAATTATCTAATCAACCAATCACATGGCAGTTGCTTCAATGCTAGAGGTCAGAGGAGAATGGGCCGACTGATTCAAGCTGATAGAAGAGCAACTTTGACTGAAATAACCACTCGTTACAACCGAGGTGTGCAGCAAAGCATTTGTGAAGCCACAACACGCACAACCTTGAGGCGGATGGGCTACAACAGCAGAAGACCCCACCGGGTACCACTCATCTCCACTACAAATAGGAAAAAGAGGCTACAGTTTGCACGAGCTCACCAAAATTGGACAGTTGAAGACTGGAAAAATGTTGCCTGGTCTGATGAGTCTCGATTTCTGTTGAGACATTCAGATGGTAGAGTCAGAATTTGGCGTAAACAGAATGAGAACATGGATCCATCATGCCTTGTTACCACTGTGCAGGCTGGTGGTGGTGGTGTAATGGTGTGGGGGATGTTTTCTTGGCACACTTTAGGCCCCTTAGTGCCAATTGGGCATCGTTTAAATGCCACGGCCTACCTGAGCATTGTTTCTGACCATGTCCATCCCTTTATGACCACCATGTACCCATCCTCTGATGGCTACTTCCAGCAGGATAATGCACCATGTCACAAAGCTTGAATCATTTCAAATTGGTTTCTTGAACATGACAATGAGTTCACTGTACTAAAATGGCCCCCACAGTCACCAGATCTCAACCCAATAGAGCATCTTTGGGATGTGGTGGAACGGGAGCTTGTAACTCGTGGCGAGAGATTTGATGGATAAAATCACTTCCTCTATTTCACTCAGAAATATGTCAGATAAGTTTAGCATTACCAAAAGAAAATAATGAATGTGAACAATAATGTTTACAAGACATGCACTTAAACGTCAACATAAAAAGGACTTGGTCACTACACTTTTCGTTCCATTGACTTCCATTCATACACGTGAATGCGGGAGACAGGCTCATGCAAAGATGTTTTGCATTTCGGCGCATTCCGAAGTTTGGTGAACTCTGACCTGCGAATTCATATCACGTGAAAACACTGACCAGTACAATGACCAGTAGAAGATCGGCTTGACCTCTTGGCTGAATTAAAAGGACGCACTTTTTTGCAGTAAAGTGGAGTAGATTGTATATTTTTACCACAAACTTTTGAACGGTAGTGTACTTAAGCCAGGTATATATCTGTGCTAATCATCTACAGAGTTAACTTCTAGAGCAAAGCGTGTCTAATACAGCCTCATAGTCCATGACAATCATGTTCCAAGTCCATGTGTCAATGTTTTCTGCCTGCTTTTATCTAGACTCTCAGACCTTACCAGTTACTGCTGAGTTCACCACAGTGGGACAGTTAATCAGAGACCGACACATATAGTGATTCAGCATCAACGGACAACTGCTCCATCCCTCACTGTTCTCAAATATTTAACAGTGAGCTAATCAAATATTTAACAGACAACAACAATCTGGCAAACGAGAGAACAAGATGCTTTACTCAGCTGTTTCACTACTGTTACACTAATACACATAGTGCTATTTACATTACCAGGCCCTTATGTACCAATTTACAGTGATGTATCATATGGTAATACCATGGTATTTTGATAAATACCTTGACACTAAATGACTGCCATTTTATTATACCATGGTATTTACAAAGAATACCATGATACACAAGCAAAAAAGGCATGAACATGATATAATATTTAAAACGTGGTAATAATATTGTAGTACTTTTGAATTCATTCAGTGGAAAAATACCCAATTGTAGGGTGATTAAAAACACATGATAAAAGGCTCCTCTGTAGAGATAATTGTTTTTTACAGTTTCTGTGAACATGTTGTTTCATGGATCAGCAGTTAATTCGATTTGTAGAGCCATTATTGAGGAATGTACCAACTTAATGCATTAATATTTGGCCTAAAGAACTAGGAATTTCTTACTGACAATGACTTCAATGGGACTGACTTCTTCTCAGAGAAGCTGACATGAAGTTATTTGCTAAAGAGTTGTCAAGGCTCCATCTGAATTTTGTGCAAATGAATAGAACAATTGATGTTGACAAGCCTTAACAAGACAAAAATTCAGACATGAAAGCCATACAGTTCCCGGTCCCTTTCTCTTTTTTTCTGTCCTCCCACTCACCTCCTGTTCACTTGTACCGTAACACAAAAGCACACGGCTCAATTTCTTTATTGTTCCTCACACTTTTCGTCCTTGTGTTTAATCTCTCACACACTGTCATGCTGAGAAGCTCCAAATGTTTATGTCGCATCAGTCTTTTTCTCCTCTAACCTTGCCGAGCCCCCACTGAGTGACTTCTGACCTCCCACCTGTTACTTCCTGTCATTGAGTTTGAAAAATTAGCTTTGGAAGGATCACCCCACAAATAATGGATGAAATATTTATTTATTTATTTGTTTTCTGCTGTCAACATTAGAATGTTGAAGGAATGAGTACTAAAACACAGAAATTCACTTTTCTGAGCATTTTTGCACTTATGGTTCCAGTTAAATGTCGGAAATAAGCTCCAAATATTGTCATGTTTTATTCTAAAACATAAAATACATCAGTAAAAAAAAGCAGATGCTATGAGACTGGGATATTAAACGTCATCCCACCAAACAGGTAAAATCTGCTTTTCCAGCCTCATTGTGTTTATGCCCGCACTCTTTTTACTTCTGACTAGTGTATTTTAGCTTCAAAATTTGTGTGTAATACAGTTGGGATTTCTCCAAGTTATTCTCCTGTTTGTTGTGTTTCTTGGATTAAAAGTCAGTATTGAGTCTCCTTCGTTGTGCGTTTCATTAAAACCACCAACCCTGACAGAATACATGACCCAAACAAGACTCAAAAATGGATCTGGGGAGAGAAGAGAATGGAGAGATTTTCTCCCTCTGTCAAAGCAGACGGCCTCTGGAACAATACACTGAGGGATTCCTAGAGCTGTCCCATTTGGTGAGCTGGAGCGATTTAATGCAGGCTTTCGGAGGGGACTGGATGACGAGTTATTTCAATTCCTATCTCCTGATGATTGTTATATACCCTTAGATGATTTCATTAATCATGTCTACTGTTCTGATTTCTTTGAGGACATTAAAAAGGACAATATAAACCATCATCCAGTCACATCCACATTTGGGCACTCCAGCTCATCCCAAACCTGTTCCCGAGCCCTCCAAAGAGCTTACCATCCTTGCGCCTAAGTTCGTTCCAGTAAGAGAAATTCCCAAGTTCGTTTCAGGGAAAAAAATTCCAGGGTCCGTTCCAGTGAGAGAAATACTAGAGTCTGTTCCAGTGAGAGAAATTCCCGAGTCCATTCCAGTGCAGGAAATTCCAGAGTTCAACCCAGAGAGCGTTGCACTCTTCATAATGCCTCTAGCATTTATGTGTGTCTGGGCCACACACAGATCCGCTCCAGCCCCTGAGCACAGTCCAGTGTCAGCTCCAGCCCCTCAGTCAACTACAGTGTCGGCTCCAGCGCATGGGCCCGCTCCAGAGTCCGCTCCGGTTCACAATCCCATAGCTAAAATTGTTTGTTGCCATTGTGAGGTCATTATAGGGCATCCAGTAGTCAAAACAAATTCTGTGTACGGAACATCTTACATTTCATTGAATATTTCACATCAATATGGATTAATAAATCATCAGATTATCTGCAGCTTTACAGTGACCCGCTATTGTATAACATCTAGTCGATGTATTGCCACCATTTATATTCTATAGGCAGCACAGGCTGAACACTCGATCTGTTTACATTGAGAGCCCAGATGTGGCGGTCAAGTAAGGATTCAGTCTGCTCTAACTCAATACCAGCAGGTTTTCTCTGACATATTCGGGGGGCAGAGAGAGTTTCTGTGAAAAGAATTAACCAGATTCCTCTTTCAGAGGAGTGGAGATAAGACAAACAGCTCTTCTATAAAGAGACAAAGGGAAAGAGAGAATAAGACACAGTAAGAAGGAGAAATACAACACTATGATTCAGCAGAGACCATCACTTCCTCCATATGGTGGCCGTTCTCCTCAGTGGGACTATGAAAGGGGTAATAAATCCCTCTGTGGAACAGAGAGGAGAGCACTGAAAAAAAGCCCTCAGATGGGGCACATCAGAATACGTATCTCCTAGTCAATATGGCCCTGAGAGATTAGAGAATAATCACATTGAAGTTTCAGTAAAGTGAAGGGCTTTGGAGATACACCAAAATTAGTCCTGGTGCTCAGCTGGGAGTCAATTTACTGGTAGGCTATTTTTTTATTTTATTTGATTATTTTTTTAAATGGAGGGGGGAAACTAAAGTGGCTAGAGTCATGGCATTCACATGACAGATACAATATTCCTGTCCGAAAATGTGGTCCTAACCCTATACACATAACTTAGCCATAAAATCAGAGGGAAACGATAGGTGAATAACACTTATGTAGCACCTAACCCAAGTTGTAAGCCTAAACTTGACATAAACTGTAAACTTGTCCCTCAAATCTGATTGGTTGATTGGAATGTTGTTCCAGGATCGACAAAGATTTTGATCCAGGAACATGCTGCCCTTGGTGAAATCATGTTCACCCTGCAGGGTGACAAAAAAGAGTCAGTGTGACATAGAAAACTTGTTGAGGAATCATAAGGTGATTCTGGTTCTGATGCCATGTAATGATTTCATTAATGATTATTTTAGTAGTTGCAGAAGAATCCCCCTTCCTAGCTGTTTTGTTATTGTTAATTACAGTAAAACTAAAACTATTAACACTTGTTTTCCGTAATTAAAACAAGACTAAAATACAATAAAATATTAGATGAAAAAACTTTAACTTAAAAAACTTAAAAATGTTACCTTGAAATTAGACGTTGCCTAAATAAGTTGAAGTATACATTACTAAAAATGAAATAAAATAAATTAAAGCTAAATAGAAATATAAAAAAAAATCATAAAAAATTACAAATTACTAAAAAATTTAACTAAAAATAAAAAAATTAAAGCTAATCCAAAATATTAATAAATATTATAATAGCATATAAATAATACTAAAACAATACTGTTTTTCAGAATAAATTATTCTATCAATATACTTTGAAAAAAAAACCCAGCTTAAATTAAGAGTTTCTAAAAAGTTTGTACAAGAAAAAAAAGAAAACACTTCAGTCCCATTCAGTCAATGAGGGTTTTTTTTTTTTCTTCAGTTCATTAAAACAAACTAACTCATATAAGTCAATGGTTAGCAGATCTGACTGCACCGATCCTGTGAACTCACTTCCTTTTAGACAGATCCTTATGACTGTCATTGAAGAAGAAAGAAATACTGTCATTCCTGCTCCAGATCAAGTTTCAAACGTCCCAAACAGCTGCTATCAGATAACAACCATGAACAAATATTAAACAAACATTTCATTGTACTGCTGCTTGATCTTTTTTTCACCTTCAATGATGTCATGTCAAGACATATTCCTACTCTATGCACACTGAAACAGCATTGTTAACAAGTAATTCATGCCGTTGTCTGGTTCATTATGGTGACCAGGCAAGTCCTGCTCCTGCAAGTGTGCATCTAATCCAGTGTGAAAGATTTCTCCTTCACACCCAAACAAACAAATTAAATTGGGCCTTTTAATTAACACAATGAGCTACATGCTGCCTAGGGCTGTTGGTTTAATTTCCCCTGATGTTCAGCAAGTTAAGGGAATTAACAACGGTGATTATTACAGTCTAACTGTGGATAACTACCTGAACAGTGTTAGGTCAAAATCTTGACACCAATTAGCAGGTTGGTTAACATGGGTTACATTCAGTCATGCATAATCAATAATAAAGCTTGCACAGATTTTCATCACGAGTTTAAACTTGAAGGTTTCAAACTTTTGGTCACACTTTAGTTTTGGGAACACATTAACTACAACTTTTGTATCTAATTACTGATTATTAATAGGTAGTTGTTAAGTTATTGGATAGGATTAAGGGATATAGAATATGGTCATGCAGAATAAGGCATTAATAAGTGCTTTATAAGTACAAATAAACAGCTTATATGCAATATGCAAGCTAATAAGCAACTATTTAATAGTGAGAACTGTCCCCAAGCTAAAGTGTCACCAAACTTTTTAATGCCACAGACCCCCAAATATGATGATCTGCTTACAAAATACAGTTTTTTTTTCAATGAGCTTTTCTGTGGACAACTTTTCAGATGTGATGTTATAACTGTGTTATTTCTCCATTAACACACTAACCTGCATTGAACCGCATAGTTCAGAAAGCAGTGGTTAGAAAAAGGAAAGAGGAATAAATACATTTTAATCACTGATTCTTCAGTTCCGCTGCCTTTGGAAGTCCATGTAATGATGTTTTAACCTCACAGTGAAAAGAGTGATAAACTCGCCTAGTCTTATAACTACCTTTGTTTAAGGACTAAAGTAAAGTTAAAGTAGCCAGAAGGCGGGCATTATGCAAATTTGTTACATGGTGACGAAGCTACATCACGGAAATAATGCCAGGACTTCAAATAAAGGCACCCACACACTACAAGATATTCGGGCCGATTTTGGGCCCAATTCTCTCCTTCTGACAATCCTAGGTAAAATCCCGATTATATTGATGGTTCTACAGATTATTTTATCAGATTTTCCTACGGTGTGATGTGTGTTAAGAGTGATTGAATCTGCTCGGAAGAATGTCTGGAAAGTAAATATTTAACATGTTGGATATTTATGATTTGAGATCGGTGCGGCCTTGATGAACTTCCGGCTCTGAGCAGATTCAATTAGAAATCTTGTTGTGTGGGGGAAACCCTGAGGACAAACGCGCACACACTCTGTAGATTGTCACGTGGAACAATACCCAATCAGAAAGCGAGCTGACAGAAGACGGAAACATAACATGACCATCCAAACCTTTTTTTTTATCCCCCACAAATTTTCTGTAAAAAGCAGTCCAAACACTATTATCGCCGTTTCTTCATGCCCGTCGTCCGCCATGTTTGTTTACTCTAAAGTCACGTTTCTCCGCGAGAGATTTTGCAAGATTTCCCTTGTTCACAGTCGGGACTCTGGTTGTTTGTGAATGGAATCTGTTATGCCTTTCCATTGTCAGAAGTTGTAAATTGTACCCTAATTCCGAACCGTACCGTACTGTACCAATATTTTGGGACCCTTCCGTTGGGGTACTTAGCACAGTACTAAAGGGTGGAGCTAGATTCACTGCAGAACATTGATTGGTTGACAGAGAATCGTCACTTGCGCGTGCTACAAGGGGCAATACAGTTGAAACACAATACCGTTTATTCTTGTGACAAACAGACACATGCCGAGAACCAAGAACAAGATCTGCTGTATGACCTTCATTGTTGTTTACTGTGTCGCTTTCTTCTTTGCACGAGAATGATATCGATCCCTACTTTCTGGCATACACCACGCCTATCAAGTAAGAGTACTGTTGACGGTGGAAACGCAAGCCAGATCGGGGTTTGTCCCGAATCGTACCGTACTGTACTGTCCTGTACTGCTCAGTGGAAACAAGGCATTAGTGTGTGGTGTGCTGTCTTGAACAAAATGCTGTCTTATTATTTTTTTTATCGTGATATCTGATACTATTTTTTGTGTGGGCCAGCCTTAAAGTGATTCAGGCAGGTGTTTTCTTTTGGAGAAATGAACTCCCTCTGCGGTGGACTTTGTGCTTTGTAACTTTGCAAAATGTTTATTACACACTAAAGGAAAGGTAAAATAAAACAAAACATAGGTCCTCTTTAAAATGTCATAACTTGATCTTCTGGTGACTTCTTCCTGGCGATGTATGCCAGACTTCTCCAATAATTTTGTCTTTGTAAACGCCAGTTCTTTCTTACAATCAACTGCAAGATCGCATTTAGATCTCCCTCCATCCAATCAGGAACCAGTGGAAAAGATTACAGATTACTACTTCTATTACATTACAACTTTAAGCTACATTTTATGTTTTTTTCTTTCTTAGCCCAAGTCAGAAGAGTTCACCTTCAAGTATCAACAATATTATAGTTTCTCTAGATATTGAAAAGAATACCTTTCCTAAGCTGCACAATCATTCATGTCCAATTAAATTATCATAAGTTTGATGCTTAATGTCAAGAGTATGTTCAAATGCATAAGCTATATTAGTAGTAATAGTAAATACCACAATCTAAAAGTTTATAGGCCATGGCCAAAGTAGCCTACACAAATTGATAAAATGCTCTGGTGTCCTGTTAAACAACCCTTCCTCTTTAGTGCACATCTATGTAGGTCAGTCATACAGTTTGGATTTTAATAACTCTTTAGTTTAATATTGCATGTCAGTGTGTAGTTATTTGTCTATCAGTGTCTGTTGTCCTGGCATGCAGTGAGTTGGCAGGGAAACAAACACACTGTTTGTAGTAGCAATGACTCACAAATTAACAGAAGCTGGAAAATGGGCCAGTGAAACCAGCCCATCATCGGTCTATGGCTTTTTCAATCCATCTCTTTTCAACCTCCACAGCTGCTGACTTTCAACTGGTTTGACTCACACTCTCAATCTGAGTCTTAAAGATGTGAGCAGTGTGCCAGTGTGTGCTGAAGGTCTACCTGAATAGAACCATTCAACATCTAACCAATATGTCTCTGCATCGCTCTCTTCTTCTCTTTCATTACGTCTTTTTTCTCAAACCTAATGAACAAAACAAAAATTGAATGACAATGTTGCGGTTCAGAGTACCATTTTACCCACAATGGCTATTCTTTGTTGTCATCAGAGGCTTGCCAGTTGTAACTTTCATTATCATTGCAAATTACATCACTATGACACGCCCCATATGGGAACTGACTGGTCAATGAGAACTAACCTTAGGCTAAATTCTGTTAACACGCAGGTGAATGAATGGAGAGGAGATTTGGAGATTAGCAGATGAGTTAGAACTTGATTTTTTTGTGTCAAAGGGCGTGAGAAAGGGCGGGTGTCTGCCTGTGGCAATGTTATCTCACAATTTTTAAGATTAAATTTAACGCAAAATCCAGTTGACATTCAGAGGGCGTTTTAGAAATGTGGCTCTTGTGAACAAATAAATGTCAATTTAGCTCTTAAACTTGAAAAGTACAGAGAAACCTGTTTCACACCACAAAAATAAGCAAACCGTATTTATTTCTGTGGCCATATTAACAGTTTACAGCATTCTCGCTGTGCACATAGTATACTGTTTCTGAGCCTATCAGAGTTTTGCTGAGCCTTATTTTGCCATTCACAGTGTGCTAAATCTTTAAGAAAACACTGAAAATGTATTATAAACCCAAGCTGATCTCATGATAAAACCACTATTTTACATTTGTACAAAAACATGTTTTTAAGAAAAAAATAAGCCCTACACAACCCCTAAACTACAGTACCTTGGTGCTGTGTGAATCGTATGAAAATATATTAAAAGAAATCACACAAATTGATGAATTTGCCATTTCAACAAAAAGTAAAAGTTACAAATTGCCAAGAAAGCATGTTATTTAAGTCATTTTTTTTTTTTTTTGTAAAATAGGCTTATATGAAGCATCATAAATATTATGTAGTGAACTTGACAAAAGATGCCTGTTGGGTTTGATGCACGTTCTAGATATAGTGACAAGCACATAATCAGCTGATTCTATTCAGTAAATCTGACAGATCCTAGATAATTTAAGCAAAGGGTCTGATTTTATTAAGTAAATGTGGGTTTCAGATTGGTATTAGTATTGTAATCTTAGTAGTTTTAAGTTTAATAGTAGTTGTACTATAATAAAATTATTTTTATTATATTAAATCCTTGATTTTTATTTTACAGTCCTACAATTATTACAGTATTACAATTTTTTTTCTTAGTTTTTTTTAAATACTAAGGCGTATTCTCAGTATGCTGTGACTGAAAATAGAGCCATAAAATAGACCAAAACGCAACATAAATTCACAAAAGTAATACATTTTATTTGTGTGCTACCCACATCTTTAGAATCCACGTTTGCAACCCAAATTCAAAACTGTTCAGCCATTTTCATCTCCATTCTCAGCAGAGACTGCAAACGTCAAATTCAAAAATTGCTGCCCCAGAAAGCTTAAAGCTTTATAACAATGTACGGCCAAATTCCGAGCTCGGAGCTCTCCCCCCGGACAGCATGCCAAATATTTAAATTTACTTAAAGTTAAATTTACTCCCTCTAAATGATATGTAAGTGTGAACTTGTGAAATATTTGTAATGCTATATTGTAACTAAGTGTTATTTTCCTACACATTTCTGTTTATTACGTTTTATATATTCCTTTTATATAAAAAGGTTATGTTTGGGTTTGGGGGCAGGGTTATGGGATCTACAATTTATCTATAAAATGGTAAAAGGACAATTATACAAATATCTTTATGATATAAAAGATTCATAAATATTTTACGTTTCTTTAGCTGTAAATACGTAACATTTACGTTTAAATGTTGTCAATATGTCCATATTGTACCTTTCAGCATCTTTCCAAATGAGCAAAAATGTATGCACCTGAAAAAGTTATGTATTGATAACTGCATATTAAACATGAGACCAGACTGACAGGAGCCGGCATGCTTGCAGTGTTAAAACAGTCAGAACGTGTGTGCTGAATCTCATGTCTCTTAGCTATAAACTAATCCCACAGCGCTCACGGTCAGGTCATCCCAGGTCAGGTACACTACTGCATCAGACGCCTGCCTATTCCTCAAACACCAGCTGCTGTTTTTCATACTTACAATAACCGGAATAGTGACAATATTAAAAAGAAATGAAATTATTTGTCCTATCACTAGGCTGGTTATTTCCTGTCCTGGTTTCTCATATGTGAATATAACAGTGGAAAATCTTTGTTGGCATCGTCCTCAATGTGTTTTAATTTAATGGGCTCAAGGTAAATCAAATAATTTACTTAAGCTCAAGCACAAATAGTTCTTTGAAATTTCCATATTGCTTGGAATTGTTGTGTGTGTGTTTGAGTCTGTTTGAGCTGCTTACATACTGTCACAAGCGCTAGTCTATACTAAGTCTTTAGCAGCTTACATTCAACAGTCATCCCTTACACTGAGGTACCTATTGCATATACAAATACCCTTTCATTTAAGCCTGAGACAGACATAAATAGTCTCTACTGAGTACTGACACATCACAGAACATAGTAGAGAGTATTAGGGCTTGACAATAAGGACCCACAGAAAGCCGCATGCTAATACCGAATTGACTTCTCTTTCGCATCTTGCGCTTGAACTGACAGATACACACAAACATGTCAAATGCATGTCTTGCTGAATATCCTCGTAAACATATTCAGTTATGTCTTAAGTTAACATAAAAACAGTTTCCACTAGCAGCATATTGGACCCGTGCATAAGTTCTTAAAGTGACTGCAGCCTAATATACATGCTGCTGCTGTCTGTGTCCTTTGGGTTAGTTCACCCAAAAAATTCTGTCATTAATTATTCACCCTCATGTCATTCCAAACCGGTAAGACTAATGCATATGCATATGAGTGGTTTAGTCCAAATTTTCTGAAGAGACACGATCACCTCATATGATGAACAGATTGAATTTAGGCTTGTATTCACATATAGGCCCGGTTTCACAGACAGGGTTTAGATTAAGCCAGGATTAGGACTTAATTCAATTAGAGCATTTAAGTAGCTTTTATAAACGTGCCCTAGAAAAAAAAAATACTGGTGTGCATCTTGAGACAAAACAATGGCACTGACATATTTTAAGATATGTCAGTGCAAGTTCCTTTCAGTTCAGACAATTTAAACATGCGTTTTAGTCTGGGACTAGGCTTAAACCTTGTCTGTGAAACAGGCCAACAAACATCGATAACGCTTTAGATTACAGCCCGGAAAGTACTGTGTAAGTAACACGAATTTACAGCGTAATTATTTTGTCGTGTTTACAGCTGTGACAATGAGCACTTACCAGGATGAACTAAATGCTGGATTTTCAAAAGTATGTGAAGTTCGCAGCACCATTGTTGCAGTAAACTTAAACAACGTTCATGAATGAATAATTTGATGCACGCCGGTCTGTTATTGCAGGGACATCAACTTTACATTTTCACACCCCTAAACATGACGCGTAACAAAACTAACTGTTATTGGTTGCGTTACATGTCAGTCAAACGTCTTCTTGGGCGGTCCTTGACCAATGAAAGCTGCGATGGAGTCCAGACCTTCTGCCGTCAGTCTCAAGGTCTGGCTATGTGAGACAACCATGGCGGAGTCGCTATTTACATGGCGGATTTTGCGAGCGGAAAAACTGAATGCTTCTCCAGAGAGGAATCCTTTTATTTTTAATGTTTAAAAATGTTTGTGTGCTGCTGTGCATCCCTGTGTGTGTAACAAGCAGAGTGTACGCACGTTGTGCACCTGCCTACAGGAGCATATTACTAACGCACCCTTTAAATAACACAAAAAATACTCCGCTATTGACTTTAGACCAGGTTTTTGTTGGTCAATGGTGCAGTTGTTTTCAGTTGCCTCAAAATAGCAATGCGCCAACAATGCACCTGAAAACACCTCGTTTTCAGACCAGCACGCCATGGGCGAACAGATGGGCGCAAGTGCATTTGCTCTTCAAACAACGTGGCACTGGAAAAAAATGATAACTATGAATGAAAAAAACACTTGCATTGCACCTGGCGTCGCATTGCGCCGGGTGTATGATAGGGCCCTTTATGTTAATCAAAGAAAAGAAAAAAAGAAAATCACTCACTCCTCTTTAACTTTATATTATTTAGGCTAGTCATTTTTTTGGAATCGAGAACTGTGAAATTACACTTGTATCTAAAGTGTATTAAAATACATGGTTAAATCAGGGTTGCCAACTCTCTCGCATTTGGCATGAGGCACGCTTTCAGGCTCTGTCTCACGCTCTCACTTTGTAACGTTTTAATACGAAATTCAAAGAATAAATACCGTTTTGGCACACTTAATGTGGCATAACAGTTAAAGCCAGAGCCACTGAAAAACAGAGTTGCAACATGCTTTCATCTCCCGGCGGCGCGCACGGTCACGTGGTTCATGGAGCTTTCAATAGTTCTAAACAAACCAGCGCTGAATACATTTGAATAGCTTAAGCGGATAAACAACAGCTTCACTATACAGGTATTTGCAGCAATTTTTTATAAACAGTACAGCATAGTGTGCATTGATTATTAAGTCAACCACATTTACAGTATAATTTTATTATGGAGAGTGATGGAGATGCAAAATTGTTAACATTAATTTTAATGTTTTTCTTGTATTTAGCCCTCAGGTATTCCTTACTAATTGGTCACACTCGTACTCATTGGTGGTCAAATGTGACCATACACCTTAACTATTTTTCAATTAAATAAATGTTCTATATTTTAGTTCAATAATATTTTTTGAATATTTTTAAGAGGTCGGTAACACTTTAGAATAATGGTCCGTCATTAATAGGTAACTATGCAGGAAGTAATGCAAGACTAATGAGTAGTACTACATTAAAGGCCCCCTGAAATCAAAATTGAAGTTTTTTGGCTTTTAGTATGACTATGTTAGCCTTAAGGTTATGAATAAGCTGGTGTGTTCCAAAACAATGACAAAATTCGCATTTAGGAGATATAAGCATTCAAAACGTACAGTCTCTCACTTCCGTTAAAATGAATCACAGATTTTGATGACATCATCGCAGACTTCATCTTCTCATCACATCTTCCGTCCAATCAAATGCTCTCTAGAATCTGAAGCGTCCCACCCCCTTCACTATAAATAGACGCTGAAGCTGCGCTGAAATCGGTCAGCTGTTCACACATTTACTATTTCCTACATGGTGAATGGCATATAGCGCACTATACATGCGATAGGAAACGATTCAGACAGTGTAAATATGCTTTCAGTTGAGGCGAATGAAGTCTGGTTTCACGTTAGTTTCACGCGCACCACCGCAGCACACACATAGTCTAGACCAGGGCCATTGACTAGAGACACGAGAGCGCAGCGCGGATCATAAGCGCCAGTCGGTGCATACAATAAAACATATCGGACCCATTTAAATTCTGCACAGAATGCTGTATTTCAAAGCGATATGGAGGAGATTATGATGATAAACGGTTAAAGATTAGGAGGAAACTGTGGCTTAACAAACAGAAAGGCTCTAGTCAAACTGTGGTATTAACGAAACGCTATTGGCTGTTTCAAAAAAGGGGAGGAGCTGCTAACAGCTGGAGCCGTTTCAGTGGGCCTTTAACACTTCAGCTACTACTATTAACTAATATAGAAACAATCTTAACTAATCAGTAAGTAATAACAAATTTAGAACTAAGATAATTCCTTATTAGGTAATCAATAATTACTGAATGGGATTGGCATCACTAAGAACTAATAGGTAACTATGACAAATTATGAAGAATTACTAATTAATTACTAATCACAACATTAACGTGTCTGAGATGTGAGTAATTGTCTTTTTTTTTACTCTCAATGTGGTCATAAAAATGCATCAGTAATTACTCAAGTGTTACCTAGTCACTATGCAAGAACTATAGTGACCTGGACCATTTTAAAGTGAAAAAGTTTTTCACTTTAAAATAATGGTCCAGATCACTAGTTCTTGAAGATTGTACTTCTTTACTCTGAATAAAGTCATAAAATGTATCAGTAATTACTCAATTACCTAGTCACTCTACAAGGACTACTAGTGATCTGGACCATTATTTTAAAATGAAAAACCATCTTTTTCACTTTAAAATAATGGTCCAGATCACTAGTAGTTCCTGCATAGTAACTAGGTAACGCTTGAGTAATTAGGGATGCATTTTATGACTTTATTCAGAGTAAAAAAGATGATTGATTACGTCTTAGACACACAATAATGTTCTTTATAATTTGTCAGTTAGTTAATAGTTATTAATGAGGCTAATCTCATTCAGTAAGTATTGATTACTTAACAAGGTACTATCTCCTAAATTTTATATTACTTACTGATTAGTTAGGCTTGTTTCTATATTAGTTAGTAGTAGTAGCTGAAGTGTTAATGTAGTACTACTCATTAGTCCTGCATTACATCCTTCATAGTTACCTATTAATGACGGACCATTATTCTAAAGTGTTACCAAGAGATCTTTTGGTACTAAATACTATTTGTGCAATAATTATGGGCCATTAAAATTGTGCTTAAAAAGGCAAACTTATTTTTCCTTATACAGTAGGCTATATACATATGAAATGATACTGAATCAAGATCTAAATCTATATTTGTGCCAATCTCACTCCAACCTGAACTTAAAAGTTGGCAACCCTGGTTAAATGGGTCAAAACCAACAATTATTTTTTTTTATTGTTTTAATTTATTGTTTAAAAATGTGAACCACTGGCCTGACTGGGCCAGTCGAAAAAATCCTTAGTGTTGAGCCCTGAGTATATAACCATAATTCAGTCTATAATTCTGAAAACAAGCTTGTTTTTGGAGTAGAGTCTGACATCACAGACTGTTTCCTCAACATCTGTTCGAGAAGACAGGCGTGTGCTTTCGCGCGTGTATGCGTCTGCGTGTTTGTCTTGGGGAGGTCTGCTTAAATATTCACAGAGGTGCCTTGCGCTCCCAGACTGTAAATGAGAAGGCTTACAGCAGGAGTCCTGAACTCTGGTGGTCCAAACATGTCTCTTTAAGTGTGTAAATCTGGATGGTTTAGTTTTCCAGTGCTGTTTTTATACCTAGAATGCACTCTGTGAATGCCAGCTCTCACATAGCTAACACGACCGAGAAAAAGCAGAAAGCTGCTTGGCAGGTTGACAGCACGGGGTCAGCAGGGCCAGGCAAAACACAGACGCCGCCACCACCATCACTGCTGTCTGATGGAACGAGTGAGTAAAGGGAGAGAGCAAGAAAGAGAGAGAAAGCATGCTTGCATCATGATATGTTAAAAATGATTTGCTGGTGATATAAAATTATGCAATCATGAATAGTGTATTGATTTTAATTCACACATAGGGCCAGATTTACTAACAACTTGCGCCAATGAAAACTACTGTCAGTATTTACAGTATATGATAAATTAGCACTGAAAGGGCATGGACCTCATTGCATATGCATTTGTAGGAGTTTCCCTTTCAGGCACAACATTTATTGGAGGAGAGTATTTAAATGAATCATGGAAGGTAATTTACAAAGGTTTGCACTAGTCAATTTACTGGTATCTGTGCCACTATTTAACTAACTTAAACCAGACGCTAATTTGCGATACTCTTGGTAGATTGCGTTGGTCATTATGGAAATGATCTGGCTAAGTCTGTGTTCTTTAATTTGTACGTAATTTTCACTCATGCTAATTTAACCTGTTTAGTAAATCTGGCCCTAAGAACTAAGTTTTGAAATCATTACTTTTAATTGGGTCTCGCGTTTTAGCATTGTCACTGTGATTAACTTGATGAACAGATTGAATTTAGGCTTTTATTCACATATAAACATTGATCAGCGAACATAAACAGAAGCTCAACCGAACCTGCTTGACACGTGAGAACAAACCTCTTGAGCAAACACAAATGTTCTACATAACACACAAGAATTAACCTTATTGGTTCTGACACGTCAAGCAACCATGCTTGAGCTTCCGTTTACCATAACTGATGTGTGCATTAATGCATGTTTATATGTTCAATCTGTTCATCATATAAAACGATTGTGTCTTTAGGAAATTTGGACTAAACAAGAAGTTAGAGGACGAGATCAGTATGTGAGCGGGTGACAACAAACAACAGACAGAGTGTGTGGTAATATAGTTATAGGCAGAGAGAAGTGTGATGTCAGCAGGAAGTGATGTCATTGTTTACAGGGGCCAGAGTTAGGGGGAAGAGATTAAAGAAAGAAACAGCAAAGACAAAGACACAGTCCTGCAGTGTGCTCAGATCTTGCCGCAGTGGAGACCTCCATTCCAAACTGGGGGAAGGGATTACATAACACATGGAAAATCATCCAAAGAACGAAAACAGGCTGGCCTCTGTGTTGCCAAAGGAGCCTGTTCCACCCTCTCTCCCAGCCTATAACACAGCTGATGGATCCAATTTATCTACACTGCAGTTCAACAGAGTTCACTTTCAGTCACATAGCAAAAGTTATACACAGAACTATGTTTAATAGACTTTGTTCCCCAAAACAGATGCACTAATAAAGATCAGATGAAGGTTTTTAAAAAGGGTGCAATACAAAGTTAAATGTGAGCGGTTACCCATGTAAACTGTGCAGTCGCAATGCTAGGGTGCCACAGAGCACACCTACCTATTGCGTCATCGCCACAGACCAAAGGTACTTTACAATCCAGAGCAAACTTTACCAGAAAGTTCGCTTCGGCAAGCTGTTTGAACTCCAAACCAACTTTGTTTAGGCCTGATTTTGTTCGTAATGACGTCACACCAGTTCGCTCTTTGATTTCGCCTGAAGTGTATCTGGGCCTTAAAGGATTAGTTCAATTTAAAATGAAAATTACCCCATGATTTACTTACCCTCAAGACATCCTAGGTGTGTATGACTTTCTTCTTTCTGATGAACACAATCGGAGTTATATTAATACATATCCTGACGCTTCCAAGCTTTATAACGGCAGTGACGGGGTTCATTGAGTTTGACTCAAAAAAGTGTATCCATCCCTCATAAACGTACTTCACACGGCTCCGGAAAGGCCTTCTGAAGGGGGATTTGTAAGAAAAATATCCATATTTAAAACTTTATAAAGTAAAATATCTAGCTTCCAGCAGACTGCCTTCCGTATTAAGCTTATGAAAAAAGCGTGACTGGCGCGACATTTGACGTCAGACAGTAAGTGTTTTGAATTGCGAGAGGCGTTACACTTTCTGCATAAGTTGAATATGGAAGGTGGTCTGCCGGAAGCTAGATATTTTACTTTATAAAGTTTTAAATATGGATATTTTTCTTACAAAACCCCCTCGAAGGCCCCACCGGAGCTGTGTGAAGTACGCTTATGATGGATGGATGCACTTTTTTGAGCTTCAAACTCAATGGATGGCTTGAGGGTGAGTAAATCATGGGGTAATTTTCATTTTAAAGTGAACTACTCCTTTAAGTCTGTGAGATTGTTTCACCCATTTTATGGTCCACTGGATGAAAACCATAAGTCTGGTCAAATAGAATAGTAATAGTATACCTTTCATTAACAAGCTGCAGGATTCACGTCATCATTCACGCACATAGCACAAAGCAATACTTCACTCTTCATCATTTAATCTGCATGCATAAAAGGGAATCCAACAAGACAAGTATTCAAATGATGCACCAATTTGCTCTTAATGTGCCAAGTGCAGCAGGTCACTTGATATAAAGTGTCTTTCAAGAGGACAGAGTGCATTATCTGCTTATAATGTCCATTAGCACTTATTGGTTGCATTTGTGGGTCACGATCAATATATAATAGCTTATTATTTCAGTCCTGTCTGAGACCTCCTATACTTACATTTATTGTCCTAGCAAAAACAACTGACACGATTAAATGTGGTCTTCACTCCAGGATATGCCTCTGTCTCAGACTAACCCTGAGGCCAGGACAAACTTGACTGTGTTAGTGTGTGGTCTACCTCCCTCAGTCAGACGTATGCTGCCATTGCCAAGGGGAACCATGTGACCCTGGAGAGGGCTGGGCCAGGGGAACCAATTTCTTCTCTGCTTACAAGCAACTGCTTACTTTTGCTGTAATAGAATACTTTTATGAAGGAGCCTAAAAGTATTAGACACGAAGTTCCTCTTTTGCATGCAACTGTTTTTATGGACACACCGGGTGTTTAATATTGCAGACTAAAATGTATAGAAATAGTCTAAGCTGTGCATACTGTACAAATCTGTGCTAAACTTTGCCCCACACCTTAACAATGTACACCTGTTAGTCAACTTTGTAATATCTCTGCATGCATGTTGTCAGCTGACAATATAGATACCGAAAAATATAGTCTATTCTGGTTCTACGCAAAGATTTGAAGCACGCCTGAAATGCACAGACTGTGCTTGTTAAAACAAAAATGAATGCATTCTATATGTTCTACAAAACTATTATGCCCTGTGCTGGAGACGAAACATGCTTTGTTCCTTATATGAAACCTAAAATCTGCTTATGAATGCAGAATGATTTCAAGCATTTCTCTGAATATTTAATATGGTAAATTAAGGTTTATGTTAGGACGATAAAAAATAGGTTCATCAGCACAGCCTATTGAGATGCTATGAAGAATATTTTAATGCCGGGATATTTTAAATCCTTTTATATAAAACAATGAAAGCGTAGCAGTGCAATCTGGCAACATCTTTGTCAAATGACATATAGACAAAAGGAACTCGATCCAACAAATTGCAGCTGTTTTCGTAAGAACAAATGCTCACTTTTATTCATCATGTATTAGACAATGGGTGCATGTGTGAATTGTGGTACTTTATTATCTTTTTGGTATCAGAGTAAGTTTTAGCTATCTACAGACAAGATGACAGATAATGGATAATACATTTCTCATGATCAAATAGCATAAATAAAATCTCAGATAAACCGTAGGCATAGGATAACTTAAAATGTAAAAGAAAATAATACTGGATTGAGAAAAAAAGAGTTACAAGAATAATAACCTTTCTTTTACATTTGGCAGGTGGGAATATAACATAGCTCTTTATTTCTATAGGAGACTGACATACATTAGACTAATTAGCTCATAAACAATGTATTCCTAGTTGCATGATGTGAATAGGTATATTATAAAACAAATAAATCTAATTATATCTAATATTTCGTATGCCATGCACATACTATTGTCTAAGAATCAATTTTATGCATCAATAATAAGATGAACACGTGATGAACACAAATATATCGCAGTGCAATGGAAAATAATGCAACACCTACCCTTTTTGCTCCAGATTTTATTAAGTTGTTACTGATATTCCATTTCAGGTGTGTAGTTATTCTTTGGGCACTTTGTCTCGAGCCCTTTTCCATGTGCTCAGAGCACGCGCTCCGCGGCACGCGCTGGGTACAGTCACATACAGTCGGTGACGTCACATTACCCTAATACAGCTGCGTCGGGAAAAATCACAGCTTTGTTTAGTCGGCATGGAAATAGATTCGTGCAAAAGGCAGTTATTGCATTTAATAATACTCAGCACTTAGCGTTTTGACAAAGGAAAATGAGTGCAAAGCCTTGCTGTGACAAGCATGCTCCTTGCTGCAGGAATTGTCTGAACTGGCTATCATATCATCATCATTATATAAAATGCTTAATAATCATAGGCGTTTATATCAACATAGGACAGGATTTTGCTATAAAAAACACTTCATAGTAAAGGCATCTAATGTCTACACATTAAATGTTTCCAAATATGGTGTTAATAATTGGGGCGGGGGCGGGGTGGGGTCACCTGACCGCTTGACCCCATTATCGTTTCAATTAGAGTTTTTTTATTTAAAAAATTTTAGTAGGCTAAACACAAAAGATGGATTCCTAGTTAGTCAGTTCACCTATTTATATTATCTGTAAATTAGACGTTTACGAACAGAAATCGCGTTCCCTTGAGGTAACCATATAGCCACAGCAGATCAAACTGAATCGTTAAAACATAAACGCTGTCATTATTTAACAGCTTATTGTTGATTTACATATTAAAAAATATCTCAAAAACGTTATTGTCAACAAAAGCGTATTAAGGTAGCTTGAGGCAAACATTTGAATGTCCTTTTGAAACTCTTTGAAAAATATTTTTTTACTTTTAAAAATCAAAAAGCTATTCATAGTCTTTAGGAACGCCCACCTTGAGGGCACAATTTCCTGAAAGTTATTTTTGTCCAGGGTTGTACAATCAGTGCAAGTATTTCAATTCACTATAGAAACAAGCAAGCAGCCATATTTAGAATTTTAGAACTTCCTTATTGCGGTAGAATTTCTGTATTACTGTGTGCTGTCGAATAATAATAATTAGCTGGTGAAGTAGATTTAGACTACTTATTGTAGAGTTAACGGAAGTTATCATAGGCATTGTAACCCAGCAAGCAACAGCCATTTCACCGTCATAGCTAATATAGTCCGGCTATGAGTAACTCAATACTAGCCAAAATCACTTTGAATTTGGTTACGTCATTTTTGCCAAAATAACTTGTGATGTACGATATTCCATCATGTAAGCAACGTCAACAGGGATTACAACACGTTGCATTTCTTTGGTTAGACTTCTATTAAATTTTCACTGACAGCCCAGATTTTGCCTTGTTTTAGCCTAGACATCAGGGCTTTGTTTGGACGGCTACTGGACATCTTTTAAACACATAATTGCTTGCTGGGAATGTTTGGCTGAATGTTGTCGGCTGTCATAATAAATGTCAGTTCACCAAAAAGATTTAAAAATGAGTCATTCATTCACAAATCCGTAAGATCTTACCTTCATGCTGTGGAAATACAAACCAGAAGACAGAACACAACAGAACTATAGTATACACTTGGATGGTGCATACCTACAGTATGTACAGGCAAGCAGATGAACCCAGAATATACAGTAAAAGCAACAACCAATTCAGCACGTTGCGTTCGTATTCTGGGCTCATGTGCTCGCCTGTATAGTTTGCATCATCACTAAGGAGTATACTGAAATTGGGGTCGGGGGAGGGGGATGTGTTTCACCTCAATCTTTTTAGAATGTCCTGCTTTTTTATGCAGGTGCTGTATATGGCATTTTATAACTTGCATTTTGTTCACATATTTTTTTCCTTCGAGAGGTGATTTAAATATTCATGGCTTGAAACAGATGGAAAATTGCCAAACCTCTGCTGCTGTTCTGTGGATGTTTTGCCCTCCAGGTCTCCACGCCAGTCACATGACTGAAAATAGACGTTTACGAACAGAAATCGTGTTCACTTGAGGTAAATCGCTCGAGCAGAATCGTACAGAACATTAACATAAACGCTGTCATGATTTAACACTTATTGCTAATTTATATAGGCTATTAAAAATATCTCAAAAACTTTATTGTTGGCAAAAAATTTAAGGTTAAATATTACACATATTAAACTTCAACATAGTGTGACCTTAAAATGTCCTTTAGAAACTCATTTAAAAACAACTAAAAGCTGTATAATTCACACTGTCCACAATTACACCTGCAGTGTTGCTGCACTGATTTCTGAGTGGTTTGCAGCTCAGTAAACAGCTCAGACTGTATTAGCAGAGCTTTGCCACATCCATGACAGATGCACTATGAGCTTGCTTCTAGACTACATTGAGGACTGTGACTCATCACCACCTCTAAAATCTTAGGTGAATCACCTGAAATTCCCTTTACTGTGTTTTCAGACAGCGGTCATCACAATAACTTTGCATTGCCTTTCATTTTTGCATACATGCTTAATTGAATGTCAAACAGGAAAAAGCTTAACTTTCATCTAAATGGGTGGGGATGGAATTGAATATTTTTGTTTTGTGTAAGCTTTTCTATGCAATAAAGTGCAATAACATTTAATTTTAAAATGTAAACATTTAAACTGATCTTTATAAAATCCCTGGAACGAGTTACAATTTGCAATGTAAAACAAAGTTACAGTATCATACTTGATGAACTAACAAGCAGAGATCAAATTTCTCTGAATGAATTCACCCCGAACCTCTTTCAACAGAACTCTGTGACTGAGATCAGTGCAAAGAGACCAAAAGAGTCAAGTTCAGAAAGAAATGCATTTATGATTAAGTGAAAATATGGAAAAACCATATAGTGAAACTGAATATGGTTTATGAGAACATGTGGCTGATACAGGTCCAAAAATACTTTTCTTAGGAAATATTAATTCATTATATACAAAAACATACAAAAAAACTTTTACTTTAGGGTTGTGCAGCCCTATTTTTTCTTATTTTCTTAATAAAAATAAATGACTTAAATACAAATTATTTTAACCACCTTAAATTTTAAACTGGCAGTTTCAAACATGGAAAGAATTGACAATATTCAAAAGAAAAAGAATGCATCAGACATGCAACATCACAACTATACACAGCAACAGTCTTTAACTTGCATAAAAAAGCTGGGGAGGGGTTCTTAAAAAGTCTTTTCGCGTTGACTCGTGACACAGATTCATTAATGTGAACTCCGCAGCTGCTGCAGCCTATGTTTTAACTGTTCGCTCTTTCGCCTCAGCTGTTCTTTGATGGACAGCAGCCTCTGCTCATCCAACTGCATGCTGTGGATGCACTCTGTCGCCTTCTTTAGGATAACCACTTTAGCAGCTTTCTCATTATTTGCAACCTCGGGAATCTCATCCCGTAGTGCAAAAAAGCTGAGTTTGAGTTCGTTTCTGCGCTGGCGCTCCAGCACATTGTGAGTCCTGCGTTTGTCATTGTCCTCAGAATCCGATGTCCGGGGACTCGCACATTTGCGTTGCTTCCCGTGCCTGTTGCTGCTGCTGCTGTTGTTGTTGCTGGCTTCCAGTCGTAGCCTCTTGACAGCCGGCTGGTCATGCCGCGTGGAGGGGTGGGCGGCGTAGTTGTGCTGGTGGGTGGAGACGTGACAGCGCTTCAATACCAGGGGACTGGGGTGCCTCGAATCCGACACCTCCGTCTCACCCCTTTTCTGTCGCTTTTCCACTGTCACCACATCAATTTCCTCCTCTTCTTCTTCCTCCTCCTCCTCCTCTTCCTCTTCTTCCTCCTCCTCCTCTTCTTCATCATCTTCTGCAATTGAATAAAAACAAGAGAATTATTAACAGTTCATTTAAATCTCTATACTACAGCATAAAGGGAATATAATGGAATTTGGCAAGTGGCTTTCCACAAAGGGTGGGGTGGGGGGAAGCTCTGCATTCCAGTCCCCTCCCACTTTCCCCGTCAGCTGATATTTGAACATTGCAGCCTTTCCTACAGATCTGACTCGGGTCGAGCAGGGGGGAGGTGGAGATATTATGCAACTTTCACTTGCATCAAGGGTACAAGGATAAAGTCCCGTGACCAGCACACCACCTCACCGGTGACAAGTACAGGTCACTTAAATGCTAGCACACGTGCATGCAGTAACCAGCTAGATCAAGATTATGCATGTTATAGATTAGGTCAAAATTACATAATGCATAACATACCTGAATCGCTGCCACTGCTGCCGGAGCTGTTAGGTGGAGTGTCCAGGACCAGCATGGGCTGCGATGGTGCAACCTTGCTGGCTTTGCCAGACTCAGTGAGGGGATAAGGGAAGACCACAGAGGGATCGATGCATTCTGATGCAGAGGTGCTCAGATCCTGCAAATAACTTGCATTGAGTCGATTTGAGGTGCTGTCAGATATCATTTCCTTCCTCGCAGCATGCAGGGACGCCAGTCTCTCAGAAACCACTTTCTCCAACTTGGCAGCTGCGGAAAAGCCGCTCCACATGCAGTCCTGGATGATGATGGACTTGATGAAGGACTGGGAGTAGTCCGCATCGCAGATGAAGCTCTGGTTGACCACGTCGTCTCCCAGGAACTCGCTGACCATCTCCAGCTGTTCCGCGGTGGAGAGCGACTGTCTCCGGCTGGGCGAGAGGGGCGGTGTGGGCAGCAGCTCGAATTTCTTCCAAATGTCCTCGCTGGGAGCTGGAGGTTGAGTCTGTCCTTGCTGATGGTGATAGAAATCCTCATCGTCGTTGTCGAAGTAGAAATATGGCTGGATGGAGTCGTAGTCGTAATCGTAGTTTTTATACGCCAAACTCGCACTCACCGGCATTTTGACACTTGTGGAAAAAATACAATTCGAAATTATTATAGTGCATACGCAACGTTTCCCTAAAGTGCACATACTTAGACTACGCGTAACATGCATGGGGTGGAAAAACGAGCTAAATAATGCAACTTAAAGACAGCATGTGTAAAAGGGAAGCGGATTAATCCCAAAGCGGGGTTACTACCAAAACATTTCGAAGCATCTCTGCTTCTAGTGTTTTCTTTAAGCGTGCAACATGAAAAGATAATTGCACGAAAGAAAAGATATTTGCACTCATATCATCACAAACGCATGCTGCCCTTTAAGTCTAAAAGATGCATGCAAAATCAGATACCGGATACTTACCGTGTATTTAACAAATACAGTTTCAGAATGGCTTCTTTCGAGACGCAATGCAATGAAAAGACAACCAAAAATAAGGAGCAAAAAGTACAATCCAACAGTTTACTCCGGTCTCTTGCAGCATAAGTGGAACCAGAGTCGCGGTCAAATGGAAAGTGATGGGAAATGTAATGAACGCCGCGCGCTTGTGCACCTCTCAGATGCTGGACAGACTGATCGCCTGTGTGACAGTGGCAGGATGAATAAGTTCTGTAGCTCCCGCGAGCTGAAGCAGCGCCCACTGACGTATTACGCTAGTAAAAAATTTCCCGCCAAACGAAAACACGGTTGTTTAGCGATTAAATTGCCCAGTTAGGCTCCCACATCAAAAGTAAAACACAACGACTTATTTGAAACCATAATTAGTCTTTATTGGCTTGGTAGACATGTTGCATTTATATCTGAATTCGATGGGGCTATTTTCTTTCTCGGAAGGACAAACCGGTGAGTGGGGGGGCTTGACGTCATTAAAGTGGCGAAGCGTATAAACGCTTCGTCTAGCAGTGACAGCTCACTTGAAAAAGGGTGATTTTTTTTTAACTTTAGTATATAATACAATAAAATCAGATATTTCTTATAGATCCTTGTCTTGTTATGTTTGAATACCACACAGAGAGGCTAAATGGGTTGAAAGGAAACACCTTTTCGTTATTTTAAATAGAAATAAAAGAGTCTGAAGAAAGCTATGCACAGAGCTCTATAGGTCTTGATGTGAACTTTTGTAGATTTTTCCTTTATTTATCTATTTTCTTTCATCATATATTCTGTGTGCTGACTGTAAAAAAGCATACGGATTATTTATGTTGTTGCAACAACAACAATAAAGAAATGCAATCTTTATCATACAATTAGCATGTCCAAAAAATGTACCTTACAGTCAAAGTCATCAGTGGTTCTGAACCAGGGGCCCGGGGTCCACTAGGGGGCCTCAGTAAACGTCCAGGGATGTTGTAAGATGCATTAAATTATTGAGTTATATTGTAATGATATGCAGTATTGGCTATGTTAATATGTAATCTTGGAAACAAAAAGTTCAGAACCATCGCACTAAGCGAGTTGGTGTATGACATTTTTTTTTTAAATAAATGAAACAAATTAAATTAAATAAACAGTAGAAAATGTCCTTAGTAATGGGAAATAACTGCTGGGTTTAATTATGAGATAATGCAAATAATAAAAATTAAATTTAAGACTTTTAGAGTTTCCACATCCTTCAGACATGGTGAAATAATTATACATCAATGATAAAGTAGGAGTTTATTTTTCTAATAGTGCTTTACAAAACTGTAAGTCATGGGAATTTAGGAAAAATGTCATGACTGATGGTTCAAGGCATAAGTGAAACTAATATTGTATATAGTTCAGTATTACAGTGTTTGTTGATTATGTAAACGTTTACTTCGTTTATTCTTGGTGTTATCCTTGGGTTAGATATGTTTCATGGTCTGAGAGAGGAATGTGAAAAATAATAATTGTGCACAGATTTTTATTTTTTAATAAAATGAATGTCATATTCTATATATCACCTGGCTTTCCTGTATTTTATTTAAGGATCTTTGAATACATTTAACAGAAGACTTCTGCTCCTGCAATGATCAGAAGGTATAGGCTACTTTAAAGATTTCACTGGTCCCACAACAAGATGGTTTATATATAATACGTTGGTATGTGGCGCCCTCTGTTGTTAACTACTATGACCACGGTGATCAACTGCCTTCCATCAGTCAAAAGTCTGGAAACATTGAAAGAAGCTGCTCACCAGACTGTATTTATTTGATTAAAAAAATACAGTAAAAACAGTAATATTGTGAAATATTATTACAATTTAAAATAAACGTTTTCTGTTTTACATTTACGGTTTCTGTCATATATTTCTATGTTGGTAAAGCTGAATTTTCAGCATCATTACTCCAGTCTTCAGTGTCACATGATCCTTCAGAAATCATTCTAATATGCTGATTTGGTGCTTAAGAAACATTTATTATTATTATCAATGTGGAAAACTGTACTGCTTTTTTTTTGTGGAAACCATGATACACTGGCCTTTTAAGTTTTGGAATAAGTAATATATATAAAAAATAATAATACTTGGTAACACTTTACAATAAGGTTTCATTAGTTAACATTAGTTAATGTATTAACTAACTATGAGGAATACATTTGTTACTGTATTTGTTAATCTTTGTTAATGTAAGTTAATAAAAATGCAGCTGTTCATTGTTTGTTCATGTTAGTTGACAGTGCATTAACTAATGTTAACAAGACTTTAATAAAGTATTAGTAAATGTTGAAATTAACATTAACAAAGATTAATAAATGCTTTATAAGTGCAGTTCATTATTAGTTCATGTTAATTAATGTAGTTAACTAATGTTAACTAATGAAACCTTATTGTAAAGTGTTACCAATACTTTTATCCAGCAAAGATGCATACAGTAAAGACATTTATATTGTTACGAAAGATTTCTATTTCAAATTAATGCTGTTCTCTTTACCTTTCTATTCATCAAAGAATCCAGGCAAAAATTTATCACGATATCCACAAAAATATTAAGCATGCAAAAATGGTTTTCAACATTGATAAAAAAAAAAAGAACCATTATTAATAATTGAGCAAAAAAAAAATCAGCATTTTACTATTTTTCTGTAAATATATTAAGAAATCAATGTTAAGTGGTCTCTTAAGTATATATATATTTAGGGTGAATTCAGGGTGATTGGGACACTTTTTGCCATTGAGATGACTTATAAAAAGTGTCCCAATCATCCTGAATTCACCCTATATATATATTAACACTCACCTAAAGGATTATTAGGAACACCATACTAATACTGTGTTTGTGTTACGGTGTGTAGTGCAGCAGGGAAGAGAAGATCCAGGGCTTTCACAAAGACAGGTATTTATTTATAAAGGAAAACAGAACACGACACACATAAGCATAACACATAAGAACGGACCAGGAGTGCAGGGAAGTGAGATCAATATAAAGGGAGTGCTGATGATGATGACCAGGTGCAGGGAATCCAGGGAGAGTGGGAGAGATGAGGAGTGAGTGATTTCAGGTGAGAGACAGGGAGGATCATGGGAAATGGAGTCCAGGACAGGCGTGGATTGTAACATTACTTCCCCCTCCCGGTTGGCGCGTCCTCGCGCCTTAGATGAAACACCGGGGAGGGGGGGTGGGCGCCCTGGAGACCTACACGCAGGTGCGGGGGAGGTGCAGACAGGTACAGAGGTCTCCAGGGCGGGACTAGGACATCGGGCGGCCATGGCGGGTCAGGAGTCTCGGGCAGCCATGGCGGGTCAGGAGTCTCGGGCGGCCATGGCGGGTCAGGAGCCTCGGGTGGCCATGGCGGGTCAGGAGCCTCGGGTGGCCATGGCGGGTCAGGAGCCTCGGGCGGCCATGGCGGGTCAGGAGCCTCGGGAGTCCACGGCGGGTCAGGAGCCTCGGGAGTCCACGGCGGATCAGGAGCCTCGGGAGTCCACGGCGGATCAGGAGCCTCGGGAGTCCACGGCGGATCAGGAGCCTCGGGAGTCCACGGCGGTTCAGGAGCCGTGGGATGCCATGGTGGATCAGGAGCCTTGGGAGTCCATGGCGGATCAGGAGCCCCACCCACATGTGCTCCACCCACATGTTCCCCACCCCCGGGTATATAGCCCCCCCCCCAAACTTTCTTGGGGGAATTCAGGGGTAGTATGGAGGGCACGCGGAATGGGATGAGCTCCTGGGCTGGAGCGGGCTCGAGGAGGGCTGGAGCGGGCTCGAGGAGAGCTGGAGCGGGCTCGAGGAGAGCTGGAGCGGGCTCGAGGAGAGCTGGAGCGGGCTCGAGGAGAGCTGGAGCGGGCTCGAGGAGAACTGGAGCGGGCTCGAGGAGAGCTAGAGCGGGCTCGAGGAGAGCTGGAGCGGGAACTTGGAAGCCTGGAGCGGAATCCAGGAGACTCGGAGCGGGAACTTGGAAGCCTGGAGCGGAATCCAGGAGACTCGGAGCGGGAACTTGGAAGCCTGGAGCGGAATCCAGGAGACTCGGAGCGGGAACTTGGAAGCCTGGAGCTGAATCCAGGAGACTCGGAGCGGGAACTTGGAAGCCTGGAGCGGAATCCAGGAGACTCGGAGCGGGAACTTGGAAGCCTGGAGCGGAATCCAGGAGACTCGGAGCGGGAACTTGGAAGCCTGGAGCGGAATCCAGGAGACTCGGAGCGGGAACTTGGAAGCCTGGAGCGGAATCCAGGAGACTCGGAGCGGGAACTTGGAAGCCTGGAGCGGAATCCAGGAGACTCGGAGCGGGAACTTGGAGGCCTGGAGCGGAATCCAGGAGACTCGGAGTGGGAACGGGGAAGCCTGGAGCGGAATCCAGGAGACTCGGAGTGGGAACTGAGGCGGCAGGATCGCTCCAAAAGTCCATCAACCAGAGGTCCTGTGGCTCTGGCGTGGCGGCGGCCATCTTGGCCGGAGACGAGGGCTCTGGCGTGGCTGCGGCCATCTTGGCCGGAGACGAGGGCTTGGCGTTGGCCCTCCTTCTCTGCCATCTGGTTTTGTGGACAGGCAGGACAACACGGGAAGGCCCACTGGAGGGATATGTGGAGGGAACTGGCTGTGGGTGAACTGACCAGGCCGCGTGCTTCTCTGAGGGGACCGGACGAGGAAGACACTTATTCTCTTGAACCTCCTCAATTTCGAAATCCGAACAATTTAAAAAGAGAATCAGATTCATTGACTCGACTAGGGAAAAGGAACAGGCAAGTTCAATATATCGAATAGTGTCCTCGTCCAGGCCCATCAGAAAGCACGCGTTAAGTGGTGCATCTGGCCAGTTCACCAAAGAAGACAGCTCAGCGAATTCCTCCACGTACCTCTCCAGCGGGCGACCGCCCTGCCTGAGACCCCACAGGCGATCCACCGCTGACGTGTCTTTAAGGGGGGACACGGGAGAGATCGGGGTCAGGAAGATTCCCATCTTCACAGCAGTCCTGGCAGTTTTTGGGTCCGTTCTTCTGTTACGGTGTGTAGTGCAGCAGGGAAGAGAAGATCCAGGGCTTTCACAAAGACGGGTATTTATTTATAAAGGAAAACAGAACACGACACACATAAGCATAACACATAAGAACGGACCAGGAGTGCAGGGAAGTGAGATCAATATAAAGGGAGTGCTGATGATGATGACCAGGTGCAGGGAATCCAGGGAGAGTGGGAGAGATGAGGAGTGAGTGATTTCAGGTGAGAGACAGGGAGGATCATGGGAAATGGAGTCCAGGACAGGCGTGGATTGTAACAGTTTGACCCCCTTTCGCTTTTTCGTGGCATTGATTCAACAAGGTGCTGAAAGCATTCTTTAGAAATGTTGGCCCATATTGATAGGATAGCATCTTGCAGTTGATGGAGATCTGTGGGATGCACATCCAGGGCACGAAGCTCCCGTTCCACCACATCCCAAAGATGCTCTATTGGGTTGAGATCTGGTGACTGTGGGGGCCATTTTAGTACAGTGAACTCATTGTCATGTTCAAGAAACCAATTTGAAATTATTTGAGCTTTGTGACATGGTGCATTATCCTGCTGGAAGTAACCATCAGAGGATGGGTACATGGTGGTCATAAAGGGATGGACATGGTCAGAAACAATGCTCAGGTAGGCCGTGGCATTTAAACGATGCCCAATTGGCACTAAGGGGCCTAAAGTGTGCCATCTGAATGTCTCAACAGAAATCGAGACTCATCAGACCAGGCAACATTTTTCCAGTCTTCAACTGTCCAATTTTGGTGAGCTCGTGCAAATTGTAGCCTCTTTTTCCTATTTGTAGTGGAGGTGAGTGGTACCCGGTGGGGTCTTCTGCTGTTGTAGCCCATCCGCCTCAAGGTTGTGCGTGTTGTGGCTTCACAAATGCTTTGCTGCATACCTCGGTTGTAACGAGTGGTTATTTCAGTCAAAGTTGCTCTTCTATTAGCTTGAATCAGTCGGCCCATTCTCCTCTGACCTCTAGCATCAACAAGGCATTTTCGCCCACAGGACTGCCGCATACTGGATGTTTTTCCCTTTTCACACCATTCTTTGTAAACTCTAGAAATGGTTGTGCGTGAAAATCCCAGTAACTGAGCAGATTGTGAAATACTCAGACCGGCCCGTCTGGCACCAACAACCATGCCACGCTCAAAATTGCTTAAATCACCTTTCTTTCCCATTCTGACATTCAGTTTGGAGTTCAGGAGATTGTCTTGACCAGGACCACACCCCAAAATGCATTGAAGCAACTGTCATGTGATTGGTTGATTAGATAATTGCATTAATGAGAAATTGAACAGGTGTTCCTAATAATCCTTTAGGTGAGTGTATGTTTGTTGTTGCATTTTTGATCAATCAATTCAACACCGTTTAATATTAATTTTGGGTTTGTCATTATTGTTGAGTTATTGAATATGACTTCTAACAAGCTGAACCAGAGTAGGAGAAATAGCTTTAACAACAGAATTAATTTCCTTAAAATGCACAGGGAAACTGTGGGTTTGCATGAATTGTTCGTAAGTTAAAAGATTTCCACAATTATCAAACATATTCATAAGATGATTAATATCCCTGTTAAACCAATTCCTTAAAAATAATTATTTATTGGTAACCAATATATTGGCATTATTCCAAATGAAGGAAGTGTGAGGGGAGAAAAAGGACTTTTCCAGGCTAAAAGGACTTGGAATTTGGACATTTTAAGAGAGAGAAATATTAAAGCCATAAGTTAACAAAAATTCTAGACCACCTATTTGGTTAACTAGACCATGTGGGATGTGGTTCCAAAGGGAGTTACGATTAATCAAGCAGCTTTTAAGTGAATAGGCAGTCAGGTACCACTTTTAACGAGGGAGGGTGAGTAAAAATCTTATCCATATAACATCCAGCAGAGGGCAGCAGAGATTCAAAACAATACAAACGTAACTTTCCATTGTATCTTATTAAACCATTTCCGTTGATTTGATTCTAATAGCATTGTTCCAGCACACAGGAAAAGACTAATATACTATAACAAAAAAAACATTTTTTTTTTAAAAATCAATCAATATTCAACACTCCTGGTACAACCCCCGGCACGTAGACTGACGCGAACAGCTGGAGAATGGCTTGGTTTTGTGACGCGCCCCACGTGTGTTCTGCACGAAAATAAATAACACGCACGAGCGCGCACAGCAGACATTCCTTCAGCCTGTTAGACACCAAAATGCTGAATTCGTCGGTCTCCTACATCAGCTATTTAATTCGCGGGTGAATGGCATGATGATATAATGCGCAATGTTTGGATGACCTTCTCATCGGAAGCGCTGGGAATGTGTCTCCAGTTTTTCCAGTTTGACTTCAGGCAGCTGGAAGACTCAAACCATAAAGCAACTCTTCAATGCAGCCTGACGCGGACGAATGCTTAAATATTATTATTATCATTCATCATAATGGACTGTCTAACACGCACTGCGTACTGGCCTCTTATTCGCTTTCTGCTGCCACTAGCCATTACTAATATTGCCATAGACTTCGGAGAACAGGTGAGATATTATGACATTATAGCTTTGAACTTGTACACTCTGCTATTTTGACATTTAACCGTATGCGTTGGTTACTTATTGACGCGTGAGTCTCCCTTTAAATAACGCGGCGCGTCCTTAAGCACGCTATGTGTATGGCGCTCCGCGCAATAAGCGCTGTTTGAAATTAATAAAGAAATATTGCATTTAAGGTAATGTAGGGGTGCATGAAGGTCAGTTTGGGTCCAATAGTTTTGGTCTCATCTCTAGGGTGGTGTGGCGTAGCCTATTGGTCAAAGACCTGAGCTCGTAATCTAAAGGTTTTTGGTTCAAATACCAAACGAGTTGATCCTTGGTGCTCAAGGGTACAAGGCACAAACAAACTATAAAGGTAGATTTTAGAAGTTGAACTGTAAGTTGTTTTTGTTATCACAACCAAAACGATGTTAACTTTTTATATTTTTGTTATTTTGTTAATTGTTTTGTATTTCATAATGGTCTTAGGCAGGTTAATGGTAGGTTCCATTACACTTATTGGTATAGTGTAATAAACTGCATTTTCCTGCACACTAATAGCGAAATGTTCTATAGTTAAGTGTTTTTGTAGATTTCAAGCTTTATATTGGTAATGAGTTAAAAAATAATCTTACCCTGAGAAATATGCACTGGAGTTAAAAGTTTAAAAGTTTCTAAGTTTCTTTGGATAAAATGATACCCTAAGTTATAACACCCTTTTGTCCAGTCCAGATGCCTTTTGTCAGGGATTACTACAAAAAATAAATAAATAATATATATATATATATATATATATATATATATATATATATATATATATATATATGTATATATATATATATATATATATATATATATATATATATATATATATATGTATCAAGAGCTTTAAGGCCCTTTAAGCACATTCGTAAAAAGGTTTTATTTAGCAAATCTGTAACTACCTAGATCATAGATGGAAAAGACCATTTACAGCCAAAACAGGCAGTTTACTAAGGAAAAATAAGTTTGAAAGCTTTTTAACAGTTACTAGTTCGGTGAAAATAGGTTTTTGAAATAATCTCCATTATTTAATGAACAATTCGATTGACAGTGGCGGACCTAGAGGCAAAGTTGCTCAGAATGAGGATTTCTACCATATGGTATGAATGTCGTGGGCATGTGTGAAAAATCGCGCAATATACAATCCTTTAAGCACATAAAAAATACAAAGACGCCCCCCGGTGGCCGATGTCTTTCAAATTTATCACAGGCCTCTAGGGCCGCGAGTCAAACAGGCCCAGCAAATTTCGTTCCGATCGGCCTCCATTAACCTTGTCTGACAGCTGCTCGAACTTCATTGGCCAACGGCGGCCGTGTTTTTCTAAATATGCGAATGTCCTCGTGGACAATCATGGTACCTTGGACAAAAACACCACATGCCAGTTTTCAAATCAATCGGACTGACTGTTGCGTATAGTTTTTTGTTTTGTTTTTCATATTATAGCGCCACCAAGTGGCCAGTCGCCACATCCTTTTCCCGTGACCACAGACTGAGCCCATGCATAGGTGTACCAAGTTTGGTAAAATTATATAATTCCGTTCAAGAGGGACAGCAGTTTTAGTAAAAGAAGCCACGCCCACTTCAAACTTTTTGGTGTCCCGTCGTGGACGTAAACCGAAATTGTAACTTTTTTTTATAATTATTGACAATCAGACTTCAGAGAATCTTTCTGCACTGGTCTGATTCAAATCCAAAATACCCCCAACATTTATTTTCATAAAGAGTCAATGATTCCAACGATATAAGACACTTGAGCCTGCGATTTAACGGTTTAGGAGTTATGAGCCATTGCGTGCTTTTGATTGCCACCATCAGGCTATTTGGGGCGAGCCTTGGTGACGTTGTAGACAAGGTGGGGTAGTACCACCCCTCAAAGTTTCAAAGTTTTTACAGTTTGGTAAAATCACTTTTAGGGGAGAATGCTGATCCTCGGAAATTCTAACAATTACAATAGTGTTTCAGCGTTACACATGTTCTATCTCTGGCAGTTATGTCATGGATAACCATGTGTTTTTAATTATTGATTGGATTTCCCAGAATGCAGTAGGTTTTAAGTCAGTTCTTCAGAATGTGGTCTCTGTGTGCATGAGTAACTCTTTTTGCATAACATGCTACCAAGACTGCCACTCTTTTTAAAGTAAAACAAAGCTGTTTATTGAGTCAAGGAACTTAAAAATACATCTGCTTAAAAAAAAAACAGTTACAGTAGATGTCCTCAGTGAAATTTGGGGTCAAAACCTATTTTTTTAAGATTTGTGTCTATCACGTGTCCAGAGAAGAAATTAAGATGGCAACAGAAACAGTGCACAAAAAACTTTACCCTTTTCATACTACATACTACCTCTGATAACCTCCTTTGAACCTGCTGTCAGGTCCATAAATTGCTCAGACTGTCCGTGTCCAGTGTCATTACTGTTAAACTACAAGAGAAATATGTGGAAGGGCATGTTAAAAGCTCTAGTTATGTCTTTGTTTGAATACATATGCCACTGCTAGATGCCTTTACATTTTTCATACAGTAATAACTCATAATGGGCCATATTTAACTGAAAGATTGACTGTGAAGAAAATGTTTGAAATGTGTTAGGATGGTTTGGGCATACAGTATTAGAGATTTATTAAGCTATCAGATATGCACTGAATGGTTAGTAATCAAAGGATGGTTCATCAAGTTCATCTCGGTGCAAAGCTCAAACCAGGTTGGCTTTGATAAATAGTTTCTGCCCATGTCTTAATATTGCTACTTTTGTCTCTGGCACACTGATCTGTTAACAGGCCTAATGCATGTGTTTCACATTGAAGTTTAACATGTGCCTAGGTTTTTGTCCTTTAGTGTTAGGACAGTGACGTCTTATTAAGTACCGGTGTGTGTGTGTGTGTGTTAGAGTGAGGAGCAGACAGGGTAAGGATTAGCCTTATGTAACTATTGTGAGAGTGTATTTATAGCAGCACTCTTATTGTCCCTTTGTGTCTATCTTGTTTTTACTCTGCCGTAAACTGCTGCATAAAAAGGGTACATATTGAGTATGTGTTAATTAAAAAACATTTTATCAAACTTTGAGAGTCAAATTCAGGTGCTGCGTAATATCTTTGCGCCTGCTGCATCCATGGTACGGCAGCAAAGTTCCTGGATTATTACGCAGGAATGAGAGTATAGTCCCTAGCCATATCGGTCTAGAAAATTGCAACTTTTAATTTTCCGTCGGTCTTAGTACACGATGTAACTATACACATCACAACATATATATATATAGGAAAATGTTGGCGTTATTTTGTCACTTATTGAGCAGTAGGCTAGCTGGAGCCGTTTACCTCCAGTCTTTGTGCTAAGCTAGGCTAGCAGTGGGTGCGTCAGACAGAGTTATGACACGCACAGAGATAAAAAAGGTATGTATGGACTTATCTAACTCTGGGGGATACGGTGAATAAGCTAAAGTCCCAAAAAGTCGGTGTGTTCTTTTAACAGTTCATCTATTGCCAAAATTATGGAGAAGAAAAAGAGAAAAAGATCAGTCAAGAATGGAGAATTATTGAAAACATTCAAATCGGGAATGTCAGAATTTGTGCATAAAATATGTCCGTCAAAACCAACATGTTGAACAATGTTCACTAACCCAGCGAAATTTTTAAATTGGATTGGCGTTTATTCTCTTTATCATGCAGGCAGTATTTTATACTCAGGTGCGTTATGTATTATGTACGTCTGTCATATCTGACAGACAGCATGTTGAAGCCACTCAAGGCCAATATGAAATGTATACTTCACTTTTTATGCGTGTGAGAGGGTCAGCGTACAGTCGAAAAGCGGAAATGGCGCCGGCGACTGTGGCATAATAAAAGTCCCGCTGCTTGCGAGGCGTGTGTTGCGCAATCGCGCCAGCAGCCTTGCTCAGCTCCCACAACACTTGGTCCTGCTCTGCTTCATACTACAGTAACATTAATAATCGCATCCATGAACATGATTTCTGCCTGAGTCCTATCCCGATTCTTTTCCACCGGCTGTGAGGTGAAGACCACATGTCCCAAGATTCTGTGCTCAAACTAGGCGTCATCAAACTACGCCTTTGTTTTGAATAGGCGACCTCTAGGGGACGGAAAAGTTACATAGTGCACCTTTAATACTGTATTTTTTTTTTACTTTTTGTTCATCATAGAATCCTGACAAAAATATTTACACAAAAATACTTCTTGAGCACCAAATCAGCATATAAAATGATTTATGAAGAATCATGTCACACTGAAGAATGACACATTTATAATGCCTTTATATATCTATGATGTATAAAGTTTTCTATTTCAAATGAATACTGAACTTTCTGTTCATCAAAGAATCCTGAAGAAAAAATGTATCATGGTTTACACAAAAATATGAAGCAGCATAACTGTTTTCAACAATTAGAAATGTTTCTTAAGCATCAATTCAGCATATGAGAATGATTTCTGGAAGATCATGTGACACTGAAGACTGGAGTATTGATGCTGAAACTTCATCTTTGCCATCACAAAATATTAAATATATTAAAATAGAATACCGGTATTTTAAAATTGTATTATATTTCACAGAATCACTTTTTTACTATAAATAAATGCACATTTGGTGAGCATAAGAGCATTCAAAAACATTCAAAAAGCTTATGACCACAAAGTTTTGAACGGCACTGTGTACTATAACGCGATGTCCTCTCTCCTTGTCTTTTTCAGGCTCTGAACAGGGGCATCGCTTCTGTAAAAGAGGACAGGGTTGAGATGTTGGCCAGCTATGGTCTGGCATACTCGCTTATGAAGTTCTTCACTGGACCAATGAGCGACTTCAAAAATGTGGGGCTCGTGTTTATCAATAGTAAGAGGGAGAGAACCAAGGCGGTCCTCTGCATGGCTGTGGCTGGGGTCATCGCCATCATCCTCCACATCCTCATAGGTGCGTCTGTTTTGTGGATAGAATTTCTCAAAGATCTCAGCAAAGGAACCACTGTAACTATGTTGGTGACAAAGCAGCTGCTAATTTGGGAAGTAAAATGTAGATTCTGTTGGATAGTTTACTAGATTTCCTCAATGCAAAGCCTATTTTAAAAACTCATATTTTCCCAGCTTACACAGATCTGGGCTACTACATCATAAATAAGCTCCACCATGTGGATGATTCAGTTGGAAGCAAGACGAGAAAGGCCTTCCTATACCTCGCAGTATTTCCAATATTAGATGCAATGGTGAGTGAGAAGCTTATTTTATAACCTTAATAAGTAATTACAGATACAGCATAATCTAAACCCATATTTCAGACTTCTGGAGAAGTACAGGAAATACAAAATCATGTATTTGTTTGGGATAATAGACTATTCATAGCTCTACTTCTTGCTGCATGTTTATAGGTCTGGTAAGTGATTTCTGAGAAACGCTGTTGAAAGTAGATCGGACCGAGCACCACAACACACTTGTAGCCAATCAGCAGTTGAGGGTGTATACACTCACGATAAGGGAGGAGAGAGAGTGAGCAAGAGGGAGATTTGAAGAAAGACTGTAGAAAGAGAGATGCCTTAGAGACATTACAAAAGAGAAAAGGCCAGAGGAATATCATTGGGGAAAGAAGGGCTATAATCAGGCAAGAGCTTTAGGATGCTTTAGGATGCAAAGGTTGCATTGTCTCTGCTCCATACACAAGTAGCATTGGTTTTGCTATGTTTCACAGATATCAACATATCAACAGTGTTTCTCAGAAATTGCTTACTGCACCTTTAAAGGGTTAGTTCACCCAAAAATGAAAAAAATTTAATCATTTACTCACCCTCATGTTGTTCCAAACCTGTAAAACTTTCGTTTATCTTTGAAACACAAATTAAGATATTTTAAATGAAAGTTGAGAGATATCCGTCCCTCCACACAACTACCACTTTGTCGCTTCAAAAAGTTCAAAAAGAGATCGTAAAACTAATCCATATGAATTGAGTTGTCGACATTTTCTGAAGAGACTGGATCGCTTTATATGATATTATTTACATACAGTAAATTTTCATATCTCTTCAGAGATGTTTAGTCGGGTTCAAGTCTGGGTTCTGGCTGGGCCACTCAAGGACATTCACAGAGTTGTCCTGTATTTTTTTCATTTTTTTCATTTTTGGGTGGACTTTGTTATCTTGGCTGTGTGCTTAGGGTGGTTGTCCGGTTGGAAGATGAACCTTTGCCCCAGTCTGAGGTCCAGAACACTCTGGAACAGGTTTTCAAGGATGTCTCTGTACATTGCTGCATTCATCTTTCCCTCGATCCTGACTAGTCTTCCAGTTCATACCGCTGAAAAACATCCCCACAGCATGATGCTGCCACCACCATGCTTCACTGTAGGGATGGTATTGGCCAGGTGATGAGCAGTGCCTGGTTTCCTCCAGACATGACGCTTGCCATTAAGGCCAAAGAGTTCAATCTTTGATTCATCAGACCATATAATTTTGTTTCTCATGGTCTGAGAGTCCTTCAGGTGCCTTTTGGCAAACTCCAGGCGGGCTGTCATGTGCCTTTTACTAAGGATCTGTGCAATCGAAACAATCCTGTCTCGGAGGTATACAGACAATTCCTTGGACTTCATGGCTTGGTTTGTGCTCTGACATGCACTGTTAACTGTGGGACCTTATATAAACAGGTGTGTGCCTTTCCAAATCATGTCCAATCGACTGAATTTACCACAGGTGGACTCCAATCAAGTTGTAGAAACATTTCAAGGATGATCAGTGGAAACATGGCAAAACCATTTTGACTGTCATGGCAAAGGCTGTGAATACTTATTTTTCCGTTTTTTATTTTTAATAAATTTGCAAAGATTTCAAACAAACTTATTTTACGTAATGGGGTATTGTTTGTAGAATTTTGAGGAAAATAATGAATTTAATACATTTTGAAATAAGGCTGTAACATAACAAAATGTGGAAAAAGTCAAGCGCTGTATAAACATTGATTCAAACATTGATTGAACATAAACAGAAGCTCAATTATACCTGTTTGATACCTAAGAACAAACCTCATTGGTTCTTGCGGAAGCTCAAACATGCTGCGTAACACACGAGAATGAACCTCATTGGTTCTCACATGTCAAGCGAACATGCTTGAGCTTCCGTTTATCATAACTGATGTGTGATGAATGTTTATATGTGAATAATGTGTGAAATATGTGAAATTCAATCTGTTTATCATATAAAGTGATCAAGTTTCTTCAGAAAAATTGGACTCGATTCATATGGAATATTTTTACGATCTTGTTATGAACTTTTTGAAGTGTCAAAGTGGTAATTGCGTGGCTGTCAATGAAGGGACAGAAATATCTCAGATTTCATTCAAATATCTTAATTTGTGTTTCGAAGATGAACGAAAGTCTTATGGCTTTGGAACGTAATGAGGGTGAGTAAATGACAGAATTTTCATTTTTGGGTGAATCTCTTTAATGCTTTTATTTGTAATACTTGTTAAATATTGTTTTAAATTTATTCTATTTTGCTGCAAAGGCGTGGGTACATGCTGGCATCCTCCTGAAGCATAAGTACAGTCTACTAGTAGGATCTGCCTCCATCTCTGATGTTGTTGCGCAGGTAACACCAATGTGGCTTTTGTGTGATGTTGTGGGCTACATTCCCTGGTCCACAAATATAAAAAGTGTTGTAGTGACATTTAAAATGTCAGATTTAGGCCTGATATTCAAAAGTTAGACACTTGTTAACTTTTCTAATAGCAAAGAGGCAGAGAAAAGCAGGGAGCTGGAGATAAAGTTATGGTAAAATGAGCAGTTTATTGTATAATCTTAGTTGTGTCTTTCTCAACGCTTAGTTGGCCTTCTGACTAGCACAAATTCAGCAAGTGTTATTATAACAAGCAAAGGAAAATTACTGCTTCACATTGCCTTTGTCTGACTTTAAATGGAGACATTCCCTTTATTTCTAACTTATTACCAAAATAATGTAAAATGACAAGTTTTAATACAATACACTAATGTTAAAAAGTTTTGGGTTGGTACGATATTTTTCTCACAGTAACATTGTGAAATATTATTAAAATGTAAAATAACTGTTTTCTATTTTAATATAGTTTCAAACGTAATTTATTCCTGTGAATTTTCAGCATCATTACTCAAGTCTTCAGTGTCATATGATCCTTCAAAAATCATTCAGATCAGATTTGAATGCTTAAGAAACTTCTCATTATTATTAAAGTTGTGCTGCTTCATATTTTTGTGGAAACCTTGATATATATTTGTTCTTTAGGATTCTTTGATGAATAGAAAGTTTAAAAGAACAGCATTTATTTGAAATAAAAATAACTTTATACATTATAAATATATAAAGAATTATAAATGTCTTTACTGTCACTTTTGGTCAATTTAATGCATGCCTTGCTGAATAAAAATGTGGGTGTTTCTTTAAAAAAAGTATTGACCTAGCTTTTGAACGGTAGTGATTATAAGTGAAAATGAATATATAACATAAATATAAAAAAATAAGGCATCATAAAATACAATAAGCACAGCACAAAAATGCATGACCATTTTAATGTAGTATAGCATAAACATTTTAATGTAGTATGGCATGATTAAAATATATAATAATAATAATAATATAAAAATATCAGTTTAAAATATTATTAAACTAATATGATTTGATTAAACGGATATTAAATATTTTAACATTTCATCTATATATTCACAATATTCACAGTTTTTGTCACATGTATATGCAAATCTTGTTATTTGTTTTATTTAAGATCAATGTTCTAGCTGCTGAAGAGCTATTTTGAGCACTCATTTTGCATTGCAGATTTGCATAAGCAAGCTACAATGCATTACCTTTTGAAATATTGAATGCATAAATAATTTTGTAGGTTTGTGGTGTTTAAACATGTACTTAAACTTGCCTAATATTTAATTAATTCTTGACTTTCCTGTTTGCCTGCAGATAATATTTGTGGCGATCCTTCTCCAGAGTAACCTGGAATGTTTAGAGCCTCTTCTTATTCCCATTCTCTCTCTGTACATGGGAGCTCTGGTGCGATTCACTATCGTAGGACTGGGCTACTACTGTAATGTCCACGACAACATCCCTGAATCAACCAGTCTCGATCAGGGGGTACGTTTATACAGCAGATTTTTTGCAGAAACATTGGAAAATTGCTTCTTATATTCAGTACTATACTTGTGGTCACTTTCAGGGCGATGTCACCGTAAGGATGATGCTTAATTTCTGGTGGCCGCTTGCCCTCATTTTAGCCACTCAGCGCATCAGCCGACCCATCGTCAATCTGTTTGTCTCTCGGGACCTCAAGGGCAGCGCTGCATCTACTGAAGTGAGTACTGATGGGTGCTAGTATGTACTGTAGCTAACAGTAACACACAGCAGTCTATAATTTAATTGTGTGCGTTTGCTAGGCGGTAGCAGTCCTCACAGCCACATATCCGGTGGGTCACATGCCCTATGGCTGGTTAACAGAACTACGTGCCGTCTATCCAGCTTTTGATAAGGTAAGTGATGGTTTTTACTAGCAATTGCATAGCGATTCCCTCACAACCACCCTAAATGTCACAGCAAGATTTTCACAGGCAAAAAAATAACATACACTATATTAGCCAAAAGTTTTGGGATGCCTGCCTATACATGCACATGAACTTTAACTTGAATTCTTAATCCGTAGGGTTTAATATGGAGTTGACCCACCCTTTGCAGCTATAACAGCTTTAACTCTTCTGGAAAGGCTTTCCACAAGGTTTAGGGGTGTGTTTATGGGAATTTTTGACCATTCTTTTAGAAGCGCATTTGTGAGGTCAGGCAATAATGTTGGACGAGAAGGCCTGGCTCGCAGTCTCCACTCCAATTCATCCCAAGAGTTGGGTTGAGGTCAGGACTCTGTGCAGGCCAGTCAAGTTCCTCCACACTAAACTCGCTCATCCATGTCTTTATGGACCTTGCTTTGTGCACTGGTGTGCAGTCATGTTTGAACAGGAAGGGGCCATCCCCAAACGGTTCCCACAATGTTGGGAGCATGAAATTGTCCAAAATGTCTTGGTATGCTGAAGCATTAAGAGTTCCTTTCAGAGGGGCCAAGCCCAACCCCACACAATAATCCCCCCTCCACCAAACTTGACACTTTATATAATGCAGACAGGCAAGTACCGGTATCCTGGCAACCGTCAAACCCAGACTCGTCCATCAGATTGCCAGACAGAGAAGCATGATTCATCACTCCAGATACTCTAGTCCAGTGTCGGTGTGCTTTTCACCACTGCATCCGACGCTTTGCACTGCACTTGGTGATGTAACGCTTGGATGCAGCTGCTCGGCCATGGAAACTCATTCCATGAAGCTCTCTACACACTGTTCTTGAGCTAATCTGAATGCCACATGAAATTTGGAGGTCTGAAAGTTGGCGACTTCTGTGTACTGTGTGCCTTTGTGCGCCTCTGCACCGCTCTGTGATTTTACATGGCCTACCACCTCGTGGCTGAGTTGCTGTTGTTCCCAATTGCTTCCACTTTGTTATAATAGCATTAACAGTTGACCGTGGAATATTTAGTAGTGAGGAAATTTCACGAATGGACTTATTGCACAGGTGCTTTCACAACATTTCTTTCACAAATGTTTGTAGAAGCAGTCTGCATGCCTAGGTGCTTGATTTTATACACCTGTGGCCATGGAAGTGAGTGATTAGAACACCTGAATTAAATGATTTGGAGGGGTGTCCTAATATTTTGGCAATATAGTGTAGCTATAATAAACTAAAAACATGTCTTCAGAAAATATAAAAATATAGTTCTTTAATAACTTATATAATTGTCTTTTGTTGTTTGGTATGAGTTTTTTATATAAGACCTTTGAAACTTTTGTTTGTTTGATTTGTCCTGAGGCTTTGGAAAGTTTTTTTAGTCAACACCCAATGACTAGTGTTCACCATAAAATGCCTCATCCTGAAGACCTGTAATTACATACCATTGAAAGACCGGCAACAGTCAGACTAACATGTGCCTGACTCAACTTATTTAGGTTTTGCCACTTTCTGATTATGAGGTTTTAATTGTGTGGTTATGTTAGTGAGTTCGAATGAAAGATTTAGGTTAGGGAGAACTTGTTTTGTAACTTTTAAATGCTGCTTTTGCCATCACTAGCACTCGATGTTCTTCTGGTAGGCAAGAAAGACAACAACTTGGTTTTCATGGTTAGATGCACATAGTTGTGTTGTGGGTGTGGAAACACTTACTGCTCACTTACTGATATCAAAGTATTATGTTTTCAAGCATGGATTGAAAATATTACACTGCCAAAACTAATTTTTCCACACAAGCATTGTGGTTTAGCATTATCATTCAACCTGTATCATCTTGAGGATAATTAACATTTGTCTGTGCTCTTTTTTTAACAGAATAACCCTACCAATAAGTTAGCCAGTGGTCTGACAGTCACCACATCACACATCAAGAGGTTCACTCTCTGCTGTTTTATTCTCTCCTTAGCGGTAAGTTCTCTTAATCAAACATCTCAATGTATGAGGTCACAAATTTTTTTAAAAGAAATAATAGTTTTTATTCAGCATGCATTAAATTGATCAATAGTGACAGTAAAGACATTTATAATGTTACAAAATATTTATTTTAAAAAAAAAAAAAATTTTGCTCTTTAACTTGTCAAAGAATCATACAAAATGTTTCATGGTTTTTCCCAAAATATTAGTAGCTCAACTGCTTTTAGCTTTGATATTAATAAGAAATGTTTCTTGAGCATGAGTATCAAATAAGCATTTTAGATGAGTTATGAAGGAGCATGTGATACTGAAAAACGGAGTAATGGCTGCTGAAAACTTTAAAATCATATTAAAATAGTAAAACAGTTGTGAATTGTAATGATAATTCACAATATTACAGTGTTTAATGTATTTTCGATCAAATAAATGCAGCCTTGGTGAGCATAAAGTCTAATTCAGATGGGACTAGTTTTCTAAACAATGTTTGAGCTGCAATTATCACCTGACATCTGTGATTCCATGTACCGATTCGGACCGGACTAACATCTCTGTGTGGGGGTGTCTGTTTTTCTAGATGTGGGTCATCTGCTGTGCTTGCGTACATCATGTATGATGTATATGTCTTTTAATGTATTATTTGTTGATATAATTTTAATTTATTATAAAAAACCCATTGACCCTTTTCACATTTTCAGGTTTGTCAGAAGCAGAAGTTTTCTATAGCGGTGAATGAGAGACTACATTAGATATATTTTTTCTATTCCAATTTGCTCAAATAGCAAAAAAAAACTCCACAATAGTGTTTTCACAATTTTCAATAAGAGGAAGAAAATAGAGAGAGATTGATAACAGCAGTTAAAAGAGAGAAAGATGTACATTTTACCACCACTCCCAAAGCCTCTGTATTAGAAACACCCAGACAGCAGCATTAACCAGTTTTTTTGTAATTTGATGCAAAGGTAATATAATACAGAGGACTGTTGAGTTTGCTGAAAAACAGTGGGCAATTTGTGTTGGAATTTTTACAAAGATTATGTGAGAAAAACACAGGCTTGACAGATTCTGATGGGATAAGCACATCTCTAACGTCCCCCTGGAAAACTAGTCATGTCCAAACAGGGCTTCTTGCCTCAAACTTTGTAGTGGTAGTTTTTTTTTTTTTTTTTTTTTCTCAAGATCAAGAAAATGTTATTTAGCTTTAGTTGGAGTATAGCATGTCACACCTCTGGACATGTCAGCTATTTTGTTGAATATTTACAACTACCCATTTACATTTAATCATGTAGTAACCACTGGTATCTCAAAAGTGTTTGCATGTATAGTTATAGAAGAAATAGAAAAGTGTAAAAAAAAAAAGTAGGGTTAGATGAAGCATGCATTATCAGAGCACAGTTGTCACTGCTATGTCACCTACAGTAAAAAAAAAAAAAAAAAAAAAAGATAGCTGAACCAGATTTCCATACCATGTACTTGTTTTTAGTTTAGTTTTGGTAATGCATGTCAAGTTCAGGGCTGGTCAGATCAGCTGCTCAAGTTCCAACATAACAAACGGATCCTCTCCTGCACTTTAAAACAACGTGCATTTTTCACATGCCTTAAAATCAGTAAACACTGATTTCAGTTCCCACCTAGATTGTAAACCCCTTTTTTCATCTGTTTACTTGTTTTGCTTTTACCTCAGACCAAAAAACAACAGGCTGAAATGAGTCACAATTTATATAATGCAAATCCAACAGGGCTGTTGGAAAGCAGATGTTACACATATGGAGAAGGTTTTACATTATAATGGGAAGAAAAATTACATAAAGCGGTTTCTTACAATATGCAGTGAGGATTAACAATGTATCCATGTTGTGAAAAAGCAAACAACAGAACAAACTATAGAGCTTGGCTGGACGTCACAGTTTTTGGCTTTTTTTTTTTCCATGACATGATTTGTAGGTGTGTTTTGTGTAATTATGGGATGTTGTGTATTAGAGGATTAAATCAAATTTAATTGAACACCCTCTTTTGGAGATGCAACACCTGTGCCACCAGTCGAGATGTCTTAAAACAGCCTGAAGATATTTGGAAGCTTTCCTGCTTCTTGTTTCATAATGATAGAGAAAACAACTGATCAAATAATCTTGCAGAGAATTATTTTATTTTATTTTATACATTTTTATGTTTTATTTATTTATTTATATATTATTATTATTATTATTTAATTTTTTTATGTGGGGCAGAAACACAAAAATGTTGCTGCATCAATTGCACAGGTCTGCAGGAGTTTTTAGCGGATCTTTAAGTTGGCATTCACATATCTAAGACAATACTACTTTAATATCTTTGATGTTAAAGTTGCAAACTCATAAACTTGATAGTTGTCTTTATAGCCCAGGTTGAACATACATTGATCTGCTGGTCTGTTTACTTTATTGTATTTGACAGTGCAAAATCATTACGCTTGATTTGGTATTCAAAGTGTGAAAGGCTGAGGAAAAACTAAAATGAATACAGGCTTTGTGGCTAGAACTGTCGTGAGGAATGAGCAGTGAAGGTCAAAGCCAAGTGAATATTACATGACTGAAGCCCATCGCTTTTAACTTTGTCAGATGTGGAGGATCTTTCACTGTAAACAGGCACGCCAGGCCTTTGTCTGTCTCGATTGTGCCAGAAGAGAGGAATGCCCGTAGGCAGGGCGTCGAGCAGGCTTGGCGTGAGACAATTGTATAATCTGGTCTTGCTGGAATGAGAAGAGTCTCATAACAAAGACACAGTCAAAACTAACTGGCACATCCAAGATTAGGGGTGATGAAGAAGTGAAACAAAATGTATACTAGACATAATTCAATGATGGTGACATTTTTAATTCACTGACATGCAATAAGGTTCAATTCGTTAACATTAGGAGCCATTTTTTTACGATCTGAGCGCATGGTCTGAAGCACATGAGGCAGGTACACTTAGGGTGTGTACGAAATAACGACGGAAAAAATGGTTGGCGGTCCAAAAGGGTTGTACCTAGACTCGTAATGAGTCATGGGTGTGTTTTGGGTGTAACATGTAATAAACCAATCAGAGTCTCATCTCCCATTCCCTTTAAAAGCAGTTGGATACGCTATTTACATGGCAAAATATAGACACCCTCAACCTGATGAGTCAGTTTAAATACATGTGTGTATTGCCACGATTGGTTAAATAAGTAGCCAGTTTCATTCATCATTACTGCAAATAGGTAATTCTGATACATGCATTATCCATTATGACATGTAGGCATTTTTATCTTTATGTCCACAATAATAATATTTTACATTGTAATCATTTTATTTTTACAGTAAAGACATTTATAATGTTATATAAGATTTCTGGTCACACTTTAGTTTAGGGTCCAATTCTCACTATTAACTAACTATTAACAACAACTTTTACCTCAATAAACTCCTAATTACTGATTATTAATAGTTAGTAAGGTAGTTGTTAAGTTTAGATATAGGTTAGGATTAAGGGATGTAGAATATGGTCATGCAGAATAAGGCAATATGTGCTTCAGAAGCATAAAAGTATATCCTAGTAATATGCATTCTAATAAACAACTAGTTAATAGTGAGACGTGTTACCAGATTTCTGTTTTAATGCTGTTCTTTTAAACTTTTTTTTCACCAGATCTTGAAAAATGTGAATCATGGTCCACAAAAATATTTAGCTGCACAGCTGTTGGAGAAACAAACATGTTTTATGAGCACCACATTTTAGACTGATTTCTGAAGGATCATGTGACATTGATGCATTAGGTAGCATGAACTAAAAAGACTGGCTGCTTAAAATGAATTACATTTAAAAATATATTAAAATAGAAAACAGTTACTTTAAATTGTAATACACACACTCTCTTTCTCTCTCTCTCTCTCTCTCTCTCTCTCTCTCTATATATATATATATATATATATATATACACTCACCTAAAGGATTATTAGGAACACCATACTAATACTGTGTTTGACCCCCTTTCGCCTTCAGAACTGCCTTAATTCTACGTGGCATTGATTCAACAAGGTGCTGAAAGCATTCTTTAGAAATGTTGGCCCATATTGATAGGATAGCATCTTGCAGTTGATGGAGATTTGTGGGATGCACATCCAGGGCACGAAGCTCCCGTTCCACCACATCCCAAAGATGCTCTATTGGGTTGAGATCTGGTGACTGTGGGGGCCATTTTAGTACAGTGAACTCATTGTCATGTTCAAGAAACCAATTTGAAATGATTCGAGCTTTGTGACATGGTGCATTATCCTGCTGGAAGTAGCCATCAGAGGATGGGTACATGGTGGTCATAAAGGGATGGACATGGTCAGAAACAATGCTCAGGTAGGCTGTGGCATTTAAACGATGCCCAATTGGCACTAAGGGGCCTAAAGTGTGCCAAGAAAACATCCCCCACACCATTACACCACCACCACCAGCCTGCACAGTGGTAACAAGGCATGATGGATCCATGTTCTCATTCTGTTTACGCCAAATTCTGACTCTACCATCTGAATGTCTCAACAGAAATCGAGACTCATCAGACCAGGCAACATTTTTCCAGTCTTCAACTGTCCAATTTTGGTGAGCTCGTGCAAATTGTAGCCTCTTTTTCCTATTTGTAGTGGAGATGAGTGGTACCCGGTGGGGTCTTCTGCTGTTGTAGCCCATCCGCCTCAAGGTTGTGCGTGTTGTGGCTTCACAAATGCTTTGCTGCATACCTCGGTTGTAACGAGTGGTTATTTCAGTCAAAGTTGCTCTTCTATCAGCTTGAATCAGTCGGCCCATTCTCCTCCGACCTCTAGCATCAACAAGGCATTTTCGCCCACAGGACTGCCGCATACTGGATGTTTTTCCCTTTTCACACCATTCTTTGTAAACTCTAGAAATGGTTGTGCGTGAAAATCCCAGTAACTGAGCAGATTGTGAAATACTCAGACCGGCCCGTCTGGCACCAACAACCATGCCACGCTCAAAATTGCTTAAATCACCTTTCTTTCCCATTCTGACATTCAGTTTGGAGTTCAGGAGATTGTCTTGACCAGGACCACACCCCTAAATGCATTGAAGCAACTGCCATGTGATTGGTTGATTAGATAATTGCATTAATAAGAAATTGAACAGGTGTTCCTAATAATCCTTTAGGTGAGTGTATATGCAATTATCTAATCATTTTAAGTTTTAAGTTCATGCTACCTAATGCAGTCACTAATGTGTTACCATGACACTTTTTAATTTGGCATTTTGACACAAAACTGATAAATGAACTGATATCTGTGTTTGCCAGATGTGTTTCATTATATTTTGGACCCCTCATATTTCTGAGCGTATCCTGGTAGATGTCATCGGGGTGGACATGGCCTTCGCACAGCTCTGCATCATTCCACTGAGAGTCTTTTCCTTCTTTCCTCTACCTGGTACCATTTAGTCTTTTATTTTACCTTTTGACTTTAAATACAACCTTATATAATTTGCAGTGCCTTACATCTATGTGACCTTGTGTCTGTGTGTACAGTTACGGTTCGAGCTCATCTAACAGGCTGGTTAATGACGTTGAAAAAAACGTTCGTCCTGGCACCTAGTTCTGTTCTGCGCATCATTGTGCTCATCGCCAGCCTTCTGGTGCTGCCTTACATGGGGTTGGTATATAGTAGGAATGTGAAAATATGCTAAATGCACCTCATTTAAATATCTTAGGAATGTGTTTCTGCTCAGCATGTGATCTGTGAAGTAATTAGCTGTCATGCTGCCTCTGAATTTTATCTAAAAATAAACCAATTTAAATCCCTGTCTGCATTTTATGAATTAATTATGACTCCACTCTACAGCTAATGCAGACTGCTGCAGCAACATTTAAAATAAAATCTGAAAATTGTTCTTTAAAGGGATGGTTGATCAGAGCAACACTGTGTTACAACTGTACATTTTATCAGCTGGTACTGTAATCACATTTGTCATGTTAATGTTGTTTTGTCTGTGTGCAGGGTGCATGGTGCCACACTGGGAGTGGGGTCTTTATTAGCAGGATTCGTGGGGGAATCCACCATGGTTGCAGTGGCTGCCTGTTATGTATACCGAAAACAGGTGAGGAGCCAATGGACCGTGAAAGTCAACAATTCTGCATAAATATTATAGCTGGTGTCCTGTGATGTTACTGTGTTCACAGTAATAAACAGGGAAATAACAGAATCAATGATGCAAACTTAATCAAATATGAGACAAATTCAAATTCTGGTGTAAGCAGCTCTACAGAAGACAATAGTGTCATTATCCTGCTCAGTTGTGTGAGACTTACAATTAATTAGGCATTATAGATAAATAACTACAAGAATAACAAATTGCAGTAAATGGCAAACACAATTTATGGCAAGCCGTTTTAACATTTAATCCTTGAAACAAATCTATTTTCATGCTACTAGTACTTATTTAGATTGGGGAGAGTGGGGTAAGATGAGCAATTTTTTTACTTATGTGATGCTCAAGATAAGATAAAATAAGGCTGAAGTTCAATGAAAGTATCTAAAGTAATTTCAGGATGTTTTCTATAATTTTCAAATTATAATAAAATGATCAGAATACATCTATGACAAAGGGTTCTAAAAATATGGCATTTTATAAAAAAAAAGTGTTCCTGTGGCTCAATGTGAAATTGTAAAGATAATTTACCTCTTTTAATAACACCTTTAAATAATCAAATTTCCTTTTACAAATAGTCATATTTCTTTTCTTAAAGCTAATTTAAACAACATAAAACCAACCAAATTAAGTTGAAATTTCAATCATTTTAATTGTTTGCATTTCAATAAACGCATATTATTGGTTCTTGGCTTGGTAGTTTTTTCCGCAATATTGAACATGTTGGGTCATTAGGGACTACAGGTGGAAAGATATATATGATTAAGCATTTTCTGGGTCTTATCAGGGAAGGATTTGGTGTATTTGTACATTGTTCCTATCAAATCAACTTAAACAAATTTTTTTTTAAGAAAATGATAAACTAAACAGTTGTGTAACATTACATTGAAATTATACCAGTTTATACTTCAGAGATTTAACTTAACTGCAGTGCCTTATGGAGGGGTAAGTTAAAACGCTGGCTCAATTTACCCCACATCATTTGGCTCACTTTGCCCCATAGCTGCCATTTTGGATTAAACTAGCTAGTTTACCAATTCAGGCTAATATTTAGCTAAATGATTTGCATGGTTTTTATACATTGCTAAATCACCAATATGCATCATAAATATTTTAGACCTGGACAAATTTGCTTTGATGCAACAGCCATTACATCTGTTATGCTCGAATTTTACTTTGACATACTCTAATTTTCACAGTCTGGCAGAAATTACGAGTGGTTCCAAAATATATGGTCACATGAAAATAAAAGTGTACAGTTGCCAAGATAAAGGGGTGGGTCAACTTACCCACTGACTCATCTTACCCCACTCTCCCCTACTAGTATCTATTCCATTAAGTACTAGTATTTATTCATTAGCTACTAGTGATTATTCTTTGGGGTACTAATTTAGAGTACTATTTAGATACTAGTACCTTTTTAAAATATACTAGTAGTTATTCATTAGATTCTAAAACCTATTTAATTGGTACTAGTATTTATTTATTAGATACTAGTACTTATTTATTAGTTACTAGTACTTATTATTAGATACTAGTACTTATTCATTAGTTACTAGTACTTATTATTAGATACTAGTACTTATTAGAGTCTAGAACTTATTTCGATAGTGACTAGTAACTATTCTTTTGTTACTAGTAACACATTTTAAATTTTTGCCATTGACTTCTATGAAACCTGTCATTCGGATATCAAATATTCAGTTCTGACTAGTATATATTCCAATTGTGACTAGTAGTTATTCATAAAGTACTAGTACTTATTTTTTAGATACTAGTACCTATTAGATACTAGTACTTATTCAATAGATACTAGTACTTATTCATTAGCTACTAGTACTTATTCAATAGATACTAGTACTTATTCATTAGATACTAGTACTTATTCAATAGATACTAGTTCGTTTTAAGGATTAAATTATAAAACAGCTTGTCATACACTATTTGCGCTAAAAAGATATGTGTTGATGATTGTGATAATAAAAAATAAAAAAATATGATAAATACCAGTTTGCAACATCAAGCATCATAACGGACTGGTTTTGTGTGGTCACACTTTAGATTAGGATCCACTTCTCACTATTAACTAACTATTAACTACGACATTTGCCTCAGTAAACCCCTAATTACGGCTTATTAATAGTTAGTAAAGTTTAGGTGTTGGGTAGGATTAAGGGATGTAGAATATGGTTATACAGAATAGGGCATTAATATGTGCTTTATAACTAAGCATTATTAGACAGCCAATATCCTAGTAATATGCATGCTAGTAAGAAACTAGTTAGGAAATGGAACCTAAACTAAAGTGTTACCTTTTGTACAGCTAAAATAACTAGAAGCAACTGACATCGGAATCCTTACACATTCAGTTCACAATTGGTCAACCTGCTCTTACATTAAAAATAGTTCGATACGATGACTGGTTAAAGGGGAACTGTATAATTTCTGTGCTAAAAAATAATGATTATTTTCAAACAGGTTCCAGAACACTCCCTCTTCTGTCATTAGTCAGAAAAGCAAATAGCTCCACCCTAAACTCACGCAATTGGTTGAGCTGTTGCTGTGCTGATGCTAAAACAAAAAAATAAATGTTTCGAAAGTGTCAGTGTTTACACTGGGGGGATAATTCTTAATTTTGTATGTAATTGAATTAGTTACTTCTGATGTAGTTGCATTAAATATTGTGTAAACTAGAGAACAATATGAATTTAAAATAACTATATAAAACAATAGTGGATTTAACATAAAAAAAAATAAAATGTATGTTTTTAATGTAACCTCCTTTTAAATTGGTCAGTTCAATAATAATGTATGTAATATTATTTATTTTAAAGATTTAAAAGAGCAATTTCATGTATATCCTTGTATTGCTCAACTGGTCGAGGTTGAGATGGGATTTAGTAAGTAATTAGTAATAAGTAATGCAATACTTTTTAGAAAGAGTAATTTGTACTGCAATCTAATTACACCTAGTAATTAATAACTTATTTAGAGTAACTTACTCAACATTGTGTATAATTTTATAGTATATTTGTATATATAATGTACACTCACCTAAAGGATTATTAGGAACACCTGTTCAATTTATCATTAATGCAATTATCTAATCAACCAATCACATGGCAGTTGCTTCAATGCATTTAGGGGTGTGGTCCTGGTCAAGACAATCTCCTGAACTCCAAACTGAATGTCAGAATGGGAAAGAAAGGTGATTTAAGCAATTTTGAGCGTGGCATGGTTGTTGGTGCCAGATGGGCCGGTCTGAGTATTTCACAATCTGCTCAGTTACTGGGATTTTCACGCACAACCATTTCTAGAGTTTACAAAGAATGGTGTGAAAAGGGAAAAACATCCAGTATGCGGCAGTCCTGTGGGCGAAAATGCCTTGTTGATGCTAGAGGTCAGAGGAGAATGGGTCGACTGATTCAAGCTGATAGAAGAGCAACTTTGACTGAAATAACCACTCGTTACAACCGAGGTATGCAGCAAAGCATTTGTGAAGCCACAACACGCACAACCTTGAGGCGGAGGGGCAACAACAGCAGAAGACCCCACCGGGTACCACTCATCTCCACTACAAATAGGAAAAAGAGGCTACAATTTGCACGAGCTCACCAAAATTGGACAGTTGAAGACTGGAAAAATGTTGCCTGGTCTGATTAGTCTCGATTTCTGTTGAGACATTCAGATGGTAGAGTCAGAATTGGGCGTAAACAGAATGAGAACATGGATCCATCATGCCTTGTTACCACTGTGCAGGCTGGTGGTGGTGGTGTAATGGTGTGGGGGATGTTTTCTTGGCACACTTTAGGCCCCTTAGTGCCAATTGGGCATCGTTTACATGCCACGGCCTACCTGAGCATTGTTTCTGACCATGTCCATCCCTTTATGACCACCATGTACCCATCCTCTGATGGCTACTTCCAGCTGGATAATGCACCATGTCACAAAGCTCCAATCATTTCAAATTGGTTTCTTGAACATGACAATGAGTTCACTGTACTAAAATGGCCCCCACAGTCACCAGATCTCAACCCAATAGAGCATCTTTGGGATGTGGTGGAACGGGAGCTTCGTGCCCTGGATGTGCATCCCACAAATCTCCATCAACTGCAAGATGCTATCCTATCAATATGGGCCAACATTTCTAAAGAATGCTTTCAGCACCTTGTTGAATCAATGCCACGTAGGATTAAGGCAGTTCTGAAGGCAAAAGGGGGTCAAACACAGTATTAGTATGGTGTTCCTAATAATCCTTTAGGTGAGTGTATATTTTAACATAAAAAAATGCTTAATTTTGTCACAATTTCCATACATGACACCTGAAAGCTGATGCCCATGAGGTCTATTTGATGCAAATCAGGAGTATTATGGTCTCAATGGTCCTAGACTTTTAACATACTTGCGTCAATATCTATTCTGCAATATTTATTATTATCAATTTCTGTTTTCAGAAGAAAACCCCAGAAGCAGAAATGGTTGTAGAGGAGGATAACTCTTCCCCGATGACTGAAGTCACTTCTAGGACAGAGTTAGATGCCATTGAAGAGGCTGAGAATGAGCGGACGGAAAGAGAAGATGAGTGAATCAAAGCATGGAAAGAAAGAGCAAGGGTGGAATACTGTATACGTGTTTTTCTTTCATTTGGAGATGAAGCGGTGGTTAACTAGGACTTTATTCTATAGAACTAATGTTTCTACATTTCTACAATCTCTGCATTACCCCAGTGGAACGGTGACATTGTATGGGGTAGAATGAGCAGATTTGCATGTCTACATCAAATGCACTCCTGCACTTTTTGAACTGAGGCATATTTACAGATGTCTTCCAGAGTTTCTGTTCTACAGCCTGTGAACATTTTTGCCACAATATACCCTCACATCAGAAAATAAATCCTTGGAGAAAGAGTGCATCAAAAACAGACTTGAAAGATGTTATCTGCTAAACTTTGACCCTGAGACGCATTTTCCTCTTGCATTGAGACGCACAATGTATAGTTACACTTTTGAGTGTATTATAACTTGCTTAAAAGGAATATATTTTACTGACTTGGGGCACAGACTAGATTTGATAGTATATTTCAATTGATTTATTTTTGTATTTACAGCACAAATGTTGTATACTTTGCAAATGTCACTATGGTGTTATAGTACAGTAAACTATTTATTTGAGCTTTTGTAAAACGTATGAACAGATAATTTCTGATCATATCATCTGATCCAGTATTCTGTGCTGGGACCACATTATAGAATCTATTTTATTTCATTTTCCAGATTTTAGCAATTTACTATAAGCTTTACTTCCAATGCCTCTGTCAAAATATTAAATGGAATGTAATTTTAGGGCCTGCTTTACTTTAGGTTTACTCAGTGCTTGTGGCCTAACTAAATGACAGATTATATGTCAGTGCACACAATAATCTAAGCACATTATAAATGCATTAATGTGTTAATTAAACAAATGTTGGGCTAAAGCTGTTCTTTTTTTGCATTTCTGCTTTCCATCTGTTTTGTGCGTATTAAAGCGAGAGGCTGAAGTGAGTCATAGAATATTTTATTCATATTTCCTCAAATGATCTTGTCTTCCAGTTCTTGAAAAAATTAGCTTTTTACAACCAATACTGTATAACCTTTTGTATGTTTGGCAATTAAGTTATTCAGTGTTAATCTTCAGTGATAAATACAAAAATTCAGATGAGCAGGGAAAAAAAGAACAAAAAGTGCAAGTAGTTTTTGCTCCACAATAAGCTAAATATTAAGATATCTTGAACTCTTCTTGACATCTGTGTGTTTCACCAGCTGCCTGTTAACGTGATTTATGCACGTTATTGTTGCTTTCAGTGTCTGTTAAGAACATGTAAACATAACATAACATGATGGCAACATAAGTTATTTAGACTTTCTTGAGAGTCGAAGTGCTCTCAAATCAAAACCAGTATTAGAAACTTCAACTGTCACAATGTGTTCATTTATAAGTAGCAATGCTTTTAAAAATCTCTAACAATAAATTCGACTAAGAACTTACAGTAAGTAGACCATTATCTCATTCTTTTGAATTAAAATTCTCTAAAATTATTGTTGTGAACTCTTTAGTATTTTTTTTTTTTAACATTGACAATGTAATTCAACGCAATTTCCAACAGTGCATAATACAAACAAATATCACGGTTAAAGTAAAAAGGCAGTAAGGTTTTTCTTTTCCTTCTGAACCAGTGTTAATCATCACAGCATTTCCTGACGGGCAGATGTTCGTTCTGTGATTCATTTGGGGGAAAAAACCTGAGCACTTCTACTTGCAATTTGATCTTGCTAGATTGCTGTAAATTCCCTTCATTCATTGGATGACCAACAGATCATATCAGAAACAAAGCATCATGCCACTTTGTAGATCAGATTTGTTCTCTGATGTCTCTGTTGTTAGGTTATCGTGATATCTTCTCTGTGCTGGTGTTGAACGGTCCTCCTAACAGGGACGTTATAATGGCGATCGTCCTCTGTGACGATACACACGCAGGGCCACTCCTGCTTGTGGTCATCTGGGTAATGTGACACAAACTCCTCTGTGTCAGTCATGTACAGACGGAAGGCTTGAATGGTGTGTTTTAAGGCATAGCCCAATAGAAACATCTCTACCTACAACACACAAAGCACACACATTTAACTTGTACTTTTTTGCCAGAATATATTAAAGCAAAAGTCTTCACATTAAAGAACAGAGAGACAGAACTGTAAGTAAGTTTGTCAGTGCCACCATACTTGCCTGTTCTACCCCTCCACTAAAGCCGATCTGGCTCAGGTGATTGGCCAGGAGGGTTTGGGGGTTTTCTGATGTGTCGCGGGCAAAAAGAAGCCAGCAGAACACAGGCACTTCTTGATCTGCCACCATGTTTTGATGAAGCTCAACAGCTTTGGCCAGCATCAGAAACTTGAGTGCTTCCATAAGACCATACTCCTCCTCTCCACCCTGAAACACACGCTCACACAGATTCTGCTTCTCCTCTGGGCTCTCACAGGCCGCTGCTGCCTGCCACTGAATAAACAACAAAGACAGACACAAATACATGAAAAGACAGAATTTATGATGTTTTAATCTGATTAACCACACAAAGTGCTTCAGAAACTGAATTTCAGTAGGGGATTGTGTACTTTGAAGGCTGCGAGAATCAAGTACTCCAGAGAGTGTAATATATATATACATATTACACTGTGTCATTTATTTAACAAAAACTAGGCCAAAATGGAAAAGCCATGTGTGACAAACTAAGTGCACCATTGCTGCTTCCATAGGAAATAAGGTGCTGCTTTGTCAGGCGCTGCTTTGATTAATTGATCATCAGCAAGTTTGATCACCTCTATAAAAGCAGAAGTTTTGTCAGTTTGCTGGTCTGGAGCATCCAGATGTGTTAACACAATGCCAAGGAGGAAAGACATCAGCAATGATCTTAGAAAAGCAATTGTTGCTGCCATCAATCTGAGAAGGGTTATATGGCCATTTCCAAACAATTTGAAGTCCATCATTCTACAATGAGGAAGATTATTCACAAGTGGAAAACATTCAAGACAATTGCTTCCCAGGAGTGGACGTCCCAGCAAATTCACCCCAAGGTCAGACTGTGCAATGCTCAGAGAAATCGCAAAACACCCAAGAGCTACACCTCAGACTCTACAGGCTTCAGTTAACATGTTAAATGTTAAAGTTCATGACAGTACAATTAGAAAAAGACTGAACAAGTGTGGATTGTTTGGAAGGGTTGCCAGGAGAAAGCTTCTTCTCTCTAAAAAGAACATGGCATCATGGCTTAGGTTTGCAAAGTTTCATCTGAACAAACCACAAGACTTCTGGAACAATGTCCTTTGGACAGACGAGACCAAAGTGGAAAAGTTTGGCAATAATACATGGCGCCAGTTTGGTGAAAACTGTCCATCACGCTGGTGGAGGGTTGATGATTTTTGGCTTGTTTTGCAGCCACAGGACCTGGGCACCTTGCAGTCATTGAGTCGACCATGAACTCCTCTGTATACTAAAGTATTCTAGAGTCAAATGTGAGGCCATCTGTCCAACAGCTAAAGCTTGGCCGAAATTGGATCATGCAACAGGACAATGATTCCAAAGCACACCAGCAAATCTACAACAGAATGGCTGAAAAAGAAAAGAATTAAGGTGTTGCACTGGCCCAGTCAATGTCCAGACCTCAACCCCATTAAAATTCTGTGGCGGGACCTTATGAGAGCTGTGCATAAACAAATGCCCGCAAACTTCAATGAACTGAAGCAATGTTGTAAAGAAAAGCGGGCCAAAATTCCTCCAGAATGATGTGAGCGACTGATACTGTCATGCAAACGATTCCCTCAACTTATTGCTGCTAAAGGTGGCTCTACAAGCAATTGAATCATAGGGTCTACTTAGTTTTTTACCCATTGCTTTAGCATTTTGGCTTCATTTTTGTTAAATAAATAATGACACATTGTAATATGTCATTTGTTAATGCTCATCTCAAGTTGTATTTACTTAATTTTAAGACCTGCTAACGACCAGAAGATTTTTATTATGTTCTGATACATAAAACCATAAAATTCTAAAGGTTGTCCTCTCTTTTTCAAATAACTGTTGTTCCCAATTGCTTCCACTTTGTTATAATACCACTAATAGTTGACCGTGGAGTATTTAGTAGTGAGGAAATTTCACGAATGAACTTATTGTACAGGTGGCAACCTATCACACGGTACCACAATTCACTGAGCTCCTGAGAGTGACCTATTCTTTCACAAATGTTTGTAGAAGCGTCTGCATGCCTAGGTGCTTGATTTTATACACCTTTGGCCATGGAAGTGATTGGAATGCCTGAGTTCAATGATTTGGAGGGGTTCCGAATACTTTTGGCAATATAGTGTGCGTATATATATATATATATATATATATATATATATATATATATATATATTTAAAAAAATTATGCTAAAAATTCAGCTTTGCCATCACAGGAATAAATTGCATTTTAAAATAAAAAAAATACTCAAATAGAAAAGAGTTATTTAAAAAAAAAAAAGATCACAATATTTTTTCCCACTGTTCCACTGTGGTCATGCTTGCTGATGATCAGTTACTTAAAGACATTTGATTAGCAGCACATGACTGCTACTTACCCTCTTAATTCCTATGAAAGCAGTAAGCGTGCACTTGGTTTGTCACACATGGCTTCTCCATTTTGGCCTAGTTTTTGTAAAATAATTAATGACACGGTGTAATATGTCATATGTCGTGTAATATTAGCATTGTTTGGGAAGCAGACACACTCTGTCAGTTAAATCGTGTTTAAATCTAGACTAAAAACACATCTCTTTACACACAGAACATTATCAATTTCTATTATTCAAATCAGTTAAATGATTGTTCTAGGCTGCATTAACTAGGTCAGCCAGAACCGGGAACACTTCCCATAACACCTGATGTACTCGTTACATCATAAGAAGAATGGCATCTACGCTAATGTTAGTCTCTCTGTTTATCCCGAGGTTTACTGCAGTCAGCCGGATCCGGGTCGTATCCAGATCAGATGGTGGACCTGCGCCTAGACATGACCAACACATCCCTGAAATGTCTGCAGAGGCCGTGTCAATTAAACTCCCCCCTGTAAATGCCGCATCGACACGACACCCTCATTAAACCTGTCCCCGGCGTGACGACTCCAATCTTTCTAATAATCTTACGAATATCTTTCGATCTAATATGACTTCTGAACTGTAATGTTGCCAGAATCATAATAATACACTGTTTGTTCGTCGGCCAGAGGACAACTGGCACCCTGACTGAGCCAAGGTTTTTTTTCTCCATTCTGTCACCTGAAGGAGTTTTAGTTCCTTGCCACCGTTGGCTCAGTTGGGGACACTACATTTTTAACTATATTACTGACCTGCCCGCATTGACACTATATGATAATTGAAATGAGCTGGATGACATCACCATTTTCACCAGAGCGGCTGTACAGCCGAATCAAATTCTGTTGCATTATTTTCCTGTTAACACTGAAGCTGCTTTGAAACAATTGGCATTGTTAAAAGCACTATATAAATAAAGGTGACTTGACGTGTTGTTTGATCATCTGAGGTTGTATTTACCTAATTTTAAGACCTGTTAACGACCAGATGATTTTTTATGATGTCCTCAAAACAATAGAATTCAAAAGGGTGTACTTTCTTTTTCACATGACTATATATACACTCACCTAAAGGATTATTAGGAACACCATACTAATACTGTGTTTGACCCCCTTTCGCCTTCAGAACTGCCTTAATTCTACGTGGCATTGATTCAACAAGGTGCTGAAAGCATTCTTTAGAAATGTTGGCCCATATTGATAGGATAGCATCTTGCAGTTGATGGAGATTTGTGGGATGCACATCCAGGGCACGAAGCTCCCGTTCCACCACATCCCAAAGATGCTCTATTGGGTTGAGATCTGGTGACTGTGGGGGCCATTTTAGTACAGTGAACTCATTGTCATGTTCAAGAAACCAATTTGAAATGATTCGAGCTTTGTGACATGGTGCATTATCCTGCTGGAAGTAGCCATCAGAGGATGGGTACATGGTGGTCATAAAGGGATGGACATGGTCAGAAACAATGCTCAGGTAGGCCATGGCATTTAAACGATGCCCAATTGGCACTAAGGGGTCTAAAGTGTGCCAAGAAAACATCCCCCACACCATTACAGCACCACCACCAGCCTGCACAGTGGTAACAAGGCATGATGGATCCATGTTCTTATTCTGTTTACGCCAAATTCTGACTCTACCATCTGAATGTCTCAGCAGAAATCGAGACTCATCAGACCAGGAAAAATTTTTCCAGTCTTCAACTGTCCAATTTTGGTGAGCTTGTGCAAATTGTAGCCTCTTTTTCCTATTTGTAGTGGAGATGAGTGGTACCCGGTGGGGTCTTCTGCTGTTGTAGCCCATCCGCCTCAAGGTTGTGCGTGTTGTGGCTTCACAAATGCTTTGCTGCATACCTCGGTTGTAACGAGTGGTTATTTCAGTCAAAGTTGCTCTTCTATCAGCTTGAATCAGTCGGCCCACTCTCCTCTTACCTCTAGCATCAACAAGGCATTTTCGCCCACAGGACTGCCGCATACTGGATGTTTTTCCCTTTTCACACCATTCTTTGTAAACTCTAGAAATGGTTGTGCGTGAAAATCCCAGTAACTGAGCAGATTGTGAAATACTCAGACCGGCCCGTCTGGCACCAACAACCATGCCACGCTCAAAATTGCTTAAATCACCTTTCTTTCCCATTCTGACATTCAGTTTGGAGTTCAGGAGATTGTCTTGACCAGGACCACACCCCTAAATGCATTGAAGCAACTGCCATGTGATTGGTTGATTAGATAATTGCATTAATGAGAAATTGAACAGGTGTTCCTAATAATCCTTTAGGTGAGTGTATATACACACATACATTTTATGCTTGAATATAATGTTTTAATAACAAAGATTCACCTTCTTCTTAAGGAGATCCAAATAGTATTTCAGTCTCTCCACAGAGTCCTCCTTCTCACTTGCCCACTTGCATTCTGGGGGAAACATCCATCCACCAATCAAATGCTCCCGAGCTTCAATCTTTTCTGGCAACTGTGAGAATAACCAGCAGCTGTTAATCTGAGCTAGAAAACATCACATAAAGTGTTATTCTATAAACCCTAGTCCAGGTAGAGGCCATATGTAATCTGAACCTTTGCATTTTTACAATGTCGGTACAGTAAATGTAAATGAACAATGTGTACTCTTTCTCCATGTTACCTGCACCCACATCTCCCGGTTTTATTTGTCAGCCGAAGTCTGCCGGATGCGTTTTGACACATTTGAAAGCTCTAGGGCTTTTGTTAGTTTTAAACTACAGATTGTACTTTAGCATTTTTGTATTCCTGCCAATAAACAGTCAGATCGAGCCCAGATCATTATGGGTGTTGAAACATCCCTACTTTTGTTACCACCACAGCCTTTTTTTCTTTAGTCATGTAGCACCGATTTAAAGATAAAAAAAAAAAAACATCTTCTACCGCATTGATAGCCAGGTTTTATTAAAAGCCCATCTTGCCAACAATGAATTACCCCTTTAATGTAAAATGAATTATGGCATCTACCCTGACTGAGCTCTAGAAGGGTCTACTCACCAATAGAAAGCCTTCATCCTGTACCCAGGTGGGCATATTTGTGCTGGTCGCCAGCACCTGGTACAGCGTGGCACGGAGAGCACAGTAATTATCCCCCCTGACTCTCCTCAGACCGCAGAAGCTATGGGACAACTCACTGTAGCCCTGAAACAAACACACTAAAGTGAGTCAGACTTCAACAACGAGCACAGACAAGTCAAACTAGAGTAAAGTGGTCCCAAAAAGCATTTGGACACTTTAAGCACACTTAAAACTTAACCCTTTCATGCATGAATTATGACAACCTCAGTCAGGTTTTTTTCTCATGTGTTTTTATTGCTCTTAGGGCATCAAAAACAAGATTTGAACTTGTTTTACGCATATATTTCAGAGATTTTCAGATGTCCACTCAGTATGCGTTTTTGGTTTTAACTAAAGAGATACTGTATTAAACATAAAACGCTTTGTTCCTGTTCGACCAGCAGATGAAGAATTTCATACAAGTTGAACTTAGCATGTCTTTGATATCAGAACATTACGACGTGATTCCATCAAAGATTTCTACAACCGTTTAAGGTACAACTCTGTGGAAACTCAACTCAGACTATTTAGGACTATTTATGTTGATTTCCCCTTATTAGCTGATAATTCTGGTTCAAGGACACATTTCTACCGTTGCTCTGCTCTCTGAGAAAATCTCAGACTGAAATCTACATTGATCTATTGATGTAACGAGGAACGCATTACAAGTAAAGTTTATACTTTAAGGGTTAGTTCACCCAAAAATGAAAATTAGCCCATAATTTACTCACCCTCAGGTCATCCTAGGTATATATGACATTCTTCTTTCAGACAAATAAAATCGGAGTTATATTAAAAAAGTCCTGGCTAATCCAAGCTTTATAATGGCAGTGATTGTTGTTCTGTTTAAAGTAAAGTTCCGGCCGATCACCTTCTGTATTCAACTTACGGAAAAAGTGTTGAAAGTGCCTCTCGCAGTTCAAAAATACATGATATGGCGTAGAGATACGCGCAAGAGATCACTTCCGCCACTTGTATCCGATTGAGATACGCCATATCGTGTACATTTGACCTCACTTACAGGAAGTCATCTCGCAGTGAATGTTGATGTACATAGTGTTGTATTTGAGGTAAAAAATTACATAAATACTGTTCAGTTTCTCGCACAAACCGATCGTTTTGTGTCTTAAATCATCAATGTGTCGTCACGAGCCGCAGGGTTTATTATGGATTCGTATGTGTACGTTTTTTTTACTCTCAAAGCTCTCATACTCTCAACTGTTCCCATTGACATGCATTATATGACTGGCAGACTGCAAAGGTCGGAGTTAAAAATCTTCATTTGTGTTCTACTGAAGAAACAAAGACACCTACATCTTGGATGCCCTGGGGGTAAGCAGATAAACATAAAATTTAAAATTTTGGGTGAACTATCCCTTTAAGCATTTTGAACAGCGAGAGGCACTTTCAACACTTTTTCCGTAAATTGAATACGGAAGGCGAACGGATGGAACTTTACTTTATAAAGTTTTAAATATGGATATTTTTCTTACACAAACACATCGATTTGCTTAAGAAGGCCTTTATTAACCCCCCCGGAGACGTGTGGAGCACGTTATATATGACGGACAGATGCACTTTTATGGACTTCAAAAACAGAACAACAATCACTGCCATTATAAAGTTTGGATTAGCCAGGACTTTTTTAATATAACTCTGATTTTATTTGTCTGAAAGAAGAATGTCATATGCACCTAGGATGACTTGAGGGTGAGTAAATCGTGGGCTATATATTTTTTTTTTGGGTGAACTAACCCTTTAATCAAATTACTTTTTTGATGTAACGAGTGCATTAAAAGTAACGTACATTCAATTAATCACACTATTTTTGATGTAACTGCAAATTACATTCTAATATCACAAATAAATGTATATACAGCCAAAAACGTTACTGCAGATGAAGTATTTTCAAGAACAACAGTCATAGTAATAGTATGAATTGTAGCTGAAATATAGCTAGTGATACATGATGTCCAATTTAGTAATCAGCATTCCCTCCCAAAATCAATACTTGGAAAATTAACAATGATATGACTCCATAGATGATATTCCGGAGCAACTTGGCATTTCTGACTGGCTGTTGGCCATCTTGGTTTGGATTTTGGTATGTGAAAAATTCCACATACAACGGCTTGCCACTTAGTAGCAATGTACAGGATGATGCACTAGTATCCACTGTAGAAATTGTGCAGCTATGCCATTAAAACCCATGCACATGTTTTTGAATAGCTGTCCACTGTAGTCTATATGTGTGAAAGGGTTAAAGCAAAATACCAGGATACATTAATATACATTATCTAATATAGGATACATTAAGAACAACATTAACAAAAAAAGTTAGTTAGGTCACCTTTCTGATGAGAGTGCTTTTGGTTGTGTTCCCCTTCCATTCTTGCTCACTGTAGGCCAGTATGTCCACAGCTGGTGCTAAGCTACATCTGGGCTCTACACCAGGAACTAGACAAGAAGATACATAAATACCCAATGAGATAGATGCCAAAAACCTTTAGACCTGTATCTTTCAGAAAAAAAAAGTCACATTCAGCCCAGTCACATTTTCACAGTAATAATAATAACACATTTGATTGTCTCTAATACCTTTCCTTAACTGTAATGTTAGTGGCTGGTGGATGCATATAATCACTGATATTGCTATAGTAGAGATATACCGTGACATAAACAAGTGAATCTTTAATACTTGTGAGCTCTAGCAGTGGTTTGGATGGCTTGTTATTTCTGGCTCCCATTTCAATGTCCTCAGCTCCCAGATACAGGTCAGCACTCCTATAATAGAAAGAGGAACTATTGTGATATTCACAATGATAAGCAGTCATGAGGAGTCTATAGAGCTATATTAAAGAACAACAAGTACAACTCACATCCAGATGGAAACGATTCATCGTGAAGGGCAAGTTTAACTGTCTGGATCTAAAAAAGCTGTGTTATTATTTTTAAGTTCTTTTACATCAGTTGTTCACATACTGTATGTGAAAGTCCCTCATACACTATTATAAATCAGATAGCGTTTCATCTGTGTTAAGATACACAACAGAGTTATAGCCATGGCGCAAAACACCTGTTCATATAATAGAGGCTGATTACTAACTTTAGTCTAGACACATGAACTAATCTAGTTTAATTAAAACTTGGGCCTTAAGACAGTTTCCCCAGTCCCTGCCACTTAAAACACCCCCACAGCATGATGCTGTTACCACCACACTTTACTGTTGGGATGGTATTTTGATGATTATACATTTTATATATATTCTGAATATATATATGCTTTCCAAACTAAAGGTATTGCTGGAAAAACTGAATTCAAGAATGCAACATACTCATCCAGTGGCTCTTGCACTTCCTCCACGCTCTCTTCTGTCTCTTTTGGAGGTATCAGCTTCATCTCTACCGTGCCACTGCTGAAAATGATCTCTTCTTTTTGGGTGTTGGAAGTGTCTTCTTTTCCTTCATTTTCCTGGACAATACTAGCGTCCTCTTCTTGTTTTTCCTTTGCCTCTTCTGTTTTTTGAGGTACAATCTCTGGAACACCTTTTACAACTTCCTCCAGTAGTTTTGCATCGCTCACCACACTAACCTCACCTTTGGCCTCAGTGTTTTCTACAGCAACAGAATCACTGTAAACGGGAAATGCTTAAGTGGTTATTGGGCAATTCTGACAAAGACGACACAATTTGGTGTCACTATTTTTTAAAAAGGCATGTTTGAGGCATGTTTTATGCATATATTTTAAATTGGATTTTCTTTTGTATACTTTTTATTATTATGTTATGCTTTTTAATGGCCATAAATTACTTTAAGACCCAAAATATTGCAAATATCAGTGCCTAAAGTATAGATATGTACTACAGTACAATTTAAGTATTTAAGATTTTTTTCATGTTTGTGAAAGAAGTCACATATGGTCACCAAGGCTCTACTTATTCAAAAATACAGTCAAACAGTAATACTGTAAAATATTATTGTTATAATATAAAACAGCTGCTTTCTTTGTAGTATATTTTAAAATGTAATTTATTCGTGTGATGGTAAGACTTCAGTCTTCAGTGTTTGTTCTAATGATGATATATATATACGTATATACATACATACACACATACCTAAGTGTAAACAAAAAGAAAAAAATCAGTGAGCAACAAAAAGAGGAACTATTCAGTCTAAATGTGGCCATTTCAAAGTCTTAAACTAAGTCAAGGGTCACTATAATCTACAATCAAAAAAACATGTTCCCACAATAAGAATGAAAGGAATGCTGTTCAGACAACAATTGTCTTGAGGAACCGCAAACACTTGATAAACACTGCTGAGACCTGATATATCATGTAGCCTAATCACACATTAAAACATCATACAAACATTATTACCCACAAGAAGACAAGGCCATGAATATAACACATTTATGGTGTTAAAATGAACAGTTCCTCAAAAATCTGATTTCTGCAAGTAATGTTGACACAATATCGCTACACTGATCCTAGTGTTTGTACTAAATTGTCAGTTGTTTGGCTTGGCGTGACAAAAACTCTGTCAATTCATCATTGCTATTATGACTGATGTGATTATACTACAAACTAATAACTACACTTAGTCATGGAACATTTTTATGAACTCATGAGAGTTTTGCGCCACCTGTTGGTAATAATAGTGAACAGCAGGAAGTACTAACCTCATTGGCTCAGTGTTTTTTTCAATGGGGCTTGATGCCATTGAGGCACATGTGGAGTCCAGGCCATTCTGAGTGGGTTCTGTAGCCTCATGCTCTTGCTCTGCAACCTTTTTACTCTTTTCTAGATCTGTCATAACGTCTGTGACTTCAGGTTTGTTCACCTCAATAGTGCTGTAATAGAATAGAGAGACTGGTTAGAATCCACACATGAACCAGGGTTATTATAGTTAACGAAAACTAAAACCATAAAAACATTTTTTTATATAAAACAAACATTAACTTAAATAAATCAAAAACTTAAACTTTTAATTTTTATTTCAGCTAGTTGCCAAGGTAACATTTGTAATGTATGAAAATTAATTAAAAATTCAAATGAAAACAAAATCTTAAAATAAAAACGAATTCAAAATATTAATTAGAAACTATAATTGTATTTCAATGATACTAAAATAACTGGGGTGGAGGATAAGACTAAAATCTTATCCCGATAGAGTAATTTTATTTCACGATATTATTGATAATACAGCTCTGGAAAAAATTAAGAGACGTGGTCTCTTAATTTTTTCCAGAGCTGTATATATTGATATTGTTATCGTGATATATATATATATATATATATATATATATATATATATATATATATAAAATATAAATAAAATTTAAAAAGACGTTGAAATTTCACAATTCTCTATACCAATTTTTATATTACAGCAACTAATACTAGTCTAACTAATGTAAGAAAAATGTTCTCAAGCTTATTGAAGACAAGTAATGTGAAAACAATGAATTATTCATGCGAGAACCAAATTCAGTTCTCTTTCACATCTTACTATGGTTTAAAATAGCTTGATATTTTTAAATGGCCATTAAAACGCATGCAAAAGATAAACTTTCATGACGATGCAGTACTGCACTGTCATGTGATCTAAAATTTTGTTTGTCAAATTTCTGCAGTTTATCATGTCTACCTATCATGTATATCACCCACCCCTGATATGGACAATCAATTCCAGATGTGTTGGAAAATTTCTTCCCAATTTTATTTAATCTGTAATAAATTCATTACCTGTCAGTTTGTGTAGAGGGCTCAGATGGCAGTTGCTCTTGACACTCAGTTTCCAAGGCTTCCTCCATTGGTTTCTGGACTATGTCTTCTTCTTGAGGCAGCTTTTCCACAACTATGACATCAGCATTTCTTTCATTCTCAGAGTCCTTCACTAGACCGTTTTCAATGCCAGGAGAGAGTGCATTGCTAATATCCATACCTGGAGAAGAAACTTCCTGTGAATGTTCCTGAGTTTGAGAAGCTTCAGATGTTTCTTGCTTCTGTCCTACCATCTCAGAATGGGTATCATCTGGATGTTTCTTCTCCACTTCAGTTGTTGGCTCAGTGATGGGTTCCTCAGCAGTCACTTCGGCTACGCTTTTCCCAGTAACATCCGACTCATTCGACTGACCTAAAATGCATGGGTCAGGTTCTGTGCTGCTGCTGTCCATCAATGAAATATCCCCAGAGTCATTGAGACCAGCCATTTCAGCGGTGTCATCCAGAGGCAGTTCATCAGTTTGGATCATTTCCTTCTCATCTGCAATCATCTCCATGTGTGTTTCTGGCTCTGGTTCAGAGAAGTTCTTCTCAGCTTCTACCTGAGTAAGCACAGTTACCTCCTGAACAGGTGCTTCCTTAACAGGTGTCTCCTCAGCAGGTGCGACTGTTGAGTCTGAACTTGTTGTGGTGGCACCTGCATCATCTGTCAGTGCAGCTGCGACGTCTACCTTTTCAATTGATCTATGCTGAGCCTCTATCTCCCCTTTCACTGAGGCAACGATCTCGGCAGGTGCTTCGACTGTATCTTGAGGTGCTTCTAAGACTTGCGCTGCAATGTTTTGGATTTCTTCAGTAACTAACTTTTTTGGTGTTTCTTTAGCCAAGATTATAGCTTCTTTTGGAGCCATTTCTTCGGCGGCAAGAGAGACTTCAGTGTGCAATATTGATATTGTTGTAGAGTAAGAGCTCTGTGCTTTAGGAATTTGAGCCTCTGCATTTGGCTGCTTGGTTACAATCAATTCATCCAGCTTTTTTGTTTCTTCTTCTACATGCCTGTTGATTTGAAATGCATTTATGTTAAATGTGGATTTTATGGAAATAACATGAAAAACAGGATTTACTAGTTTGATGTACCACTCAAACTTTCACAACACAAAGCTCTCTCCAGACCATCTATGAAAAATAAGGTAAAAAAACGAGCCACAAAAGTAAATAGTTCAGAAAATTGCTGCAATACTGACATCAATATTATGAGGACATAACCATAAGACTGTGTGCGTTTTCATGTCTTATTTTTATTCATTTTGGCGGAAACATTTCCTGGGACCAGGAAACCCTGGACATTCACTATGGTGTCCGTCTTCTTTGCTGAAGACGGACGCAAAGAGGAGAGGAGAATATTGAAGAACAGATCATTTATTTATCGCTCCTTAACTTGGTCTATCTTTGTTTATACTGTAGTTATGTCTACGCTATAAAACAAATTTTTACCTGAGGGAGGGGTTCTAGCAGACCAATCACTGCGCTTGTGGTCTGCGTAGAATTAATGTTACATTTTTGGAGAGGTGCACATCTGCACCATAGGCTACGCATGCTACACATAGCCTACAACATTGGATCGACTCTCAATCAGCTCCCTAGCTTCCAAGGTTGTGAATTAGTATATCGTGTACATGAATTCGGGCACTGGTAAAGACAGTAAGGACCCTGGTTCACTACACATTGGGATACATGAGAACACATGACAAGAGATCAGAGACCATTCCTCCTTAAAGAATCTCTCCAGATCCTTCAGATTCCCAGATCCATGTTGGTGCTTCTCTTCAGTTCAGCTTACTTTTCTATAGGGTTCAGGTCAGGGAACTGGGACGGCCATGGCAAAAGCTTTATTTTGTGCTTAGTGACACATTTTTGTGTTGATTTTGACGTTTGTTTTTGTTGGTTTCTGACCCCAAGACTCAACTAATCTCTGCAATTCTCCATCTGTGATCCTTGGAGAGTCTTTGTCCACTTTAACTATCCTCCTCACCGTTCATTAGGATGATATAGACACATGTCCTCTTCCAGGCAGACTTGTCACATCTTTAGTTGATTGGAACTTCTTAATTATTGCCCTGATGGTGGAAGTGGGGATTTTCAATGGCTTAGCTGTTTTCTTACAGCCACTTTCTATTTTGTGAAGCTCAACAATCTTTTGCTACACATCAGAACTATATTCTAAGTATAATGGTTTTACTCATTGTGATGAATGATTAAGGGAATTTGGCCTTTGTGTTTCCTCATATTTATACTCCTATGGAACAGGAAGAACTAGATTATGTTCATTACCTGTCTAGCGATGCATGTTTATAAATATAATTAAATAATAGTTTAAATTTTTTTGTCATTATGTGTAGTGAGCTGGCTCACACTTTAGAACTTCCGTTAAGGCAACATAGTGAGCATCAATGCTCCCCAGTCCCTACTGATCTATATAAAAATTTATTCAGGCTGTGTCCGAAATTACCCCCTATATCCTTAAATAGGGTACTATTTGGGTACTACACTACAGCCATTTGTAGTGGTGTCCGAAACCACAGTGGATGTCATCGAGTGTATAGCATAATTTCACAAATGCCATGCCTTTTTTTGCTTAAAATCTTGACATTATTCAATCTAATTGAAATAAAAAACCTCTGTTATAAAACCGGCAAAGAGTATCGGAAAAGGCCCATTTGCTTGTCGGCAATTGGAATCGGCCAAGAAAAATCATAATTAGTGCATCCCTAGCCATCACTCAGATATATGTCACAAACAATGGGGAAGAAAAGACTGCAATTTCGACTTTTGATGTCGACTTTTAAAAAAGGAAGATTGTTACACCTAAAAATGTATAAATAAGAATAAAATAAAAATTCAAAAAGTTAAAAGGACTTTACCTGTGCTCCTCATCTGAAGTTGGACTGGTGCCGGCTTCTGTTTCTGCTCTAGTTGATGTCTTTGATTCAGAGCTGTGCAGTAAACCTTTAGTCTCATCCTCTGTATGGTCACATGGGTTTTTTTGTCCACAACAGTCCCAACTGTTCCCCATGTTGGCACAGGATACAGGTATAGCTTTCAATAAATCCACTTTTCTGGGTTTAAGTTCTGACTGAAGAATATGCAGTTATCAAGTGCAAGCTGCTTCCACGTCCAGAGCACTAGCCATATACAAATATTATTTCTCCAGACAAAATCTTACATGTCTCGTACCAATGCATTTGAGCAGTGTCTGTAAATAAAGTTTATCTGTAAGATTAGTCCAGCTACAGGAGCTGACCTTAAACTGTACTTCTAGGTATCTGGTCATCTGTTCAAACCTGCAGATTAAAAACAAACACAAAGTCCCACATGAGTATTAAACATGCCATTTCTTCATGTAAAAATACAGGTTCAGCATGAAAATCAGTTGTCAATATTCAGAAGATTTTGGTCTGGCACATATTTACCATGGTAACCACAGTTTCGGCCAAAATGCCATCATAAATTTATTTTTAATGTAAAACTGTTGTAGCATGGTTAAGCCACCATCACCGTCATAAAACATTAAACTTAAGATGATAAGACTCTGAAAGCATCTTTACGTTAATGCGATCTTATTAATAAATTATAATATTGTAACTATACAGTGATTTTTTTAAAAATAAAAGGATAAACAAAGCAGATTTAATTTCACTGACTTTGATCATATTTACCAAGGGTGCCAATAATTCTGACCAATCATGACTGTTGCTCTTTAATGAATAATTCTTCCCAGAACCAAAACTGCTGAAAAAGTGGACAGGCACGGTTGCAATCCACTTGTTTGCTTTAACTCTGGCTGTGTCCGAAATCACTCCCATTCCCTTTAGTGCAATATTTGAGGTGAGAAAAACCACATGAATTTCACATGTGCAAAAACGCATCCGGTCACAAGCGTAACACATACTGTACTTTGCACATGGGAAACATGTGGTTTTGTAACAGTTCCCATGTGAAATCATGGTGAACACATATAAGAAAAACATGGGAAATTCATGTGTTTTTTCTAGCTATTTATAGTGATCTGAAACCATACATAGTGGACACTACTGAGTGCACTCAATCCCATAATGTACAACAATTTACACTCAGAGACTAGCCGCTAATATCTATGCACTGTGAGCGTCGAATGAATTCCTGTGTTTCTCACTGGTTTTCATTTACTCATTCAGTGGACTATATTAGTGGGGTAATGTAAAAATACTAAGTGAGGGTAGAATTTAGGATACAACACATTGTGCTTTTGACAAGTCGACTTTTAACAATTCAAAAGTGAATGATTCAAAGACAATGACAGAAAGATTGAGTCACTGCACAAAACAGTAGGCTATTAGTCTAAACAAATCTTTTTGGTGAATAGATTCAGGTTCGAGTCAGAGGAATGAATGAAACCCCTAGTAGGTACATTTTTGTTAGGGAGTTTCCATCATTTGCTAAATATCTTTGACTGATAAATGTCATAATACAATAAAAAAAAAAATAGCCTAAACCATGCATGAGAAAATTCAAAGCTAAAATACACAATACAACAAAAATATTCCGTAAGTCACTCTATGTGCCAGAAAGACACGAAATATAAACATAAATAAGATTTCTAGCTGATTGATTACTTTTATAAAACGTTAGTAGCCTACATCTATTTTCAGGCGTCAAGCTACTTGGTAGACTTTCTGTTTTACAGAGACTTTCACTGCAATGTACCATATGTTAATGTTAGTGTGTTTGTGTATTATACATGGTGAGTGAGGGTGTTTTGCGGCGCATGGCACAAGCGTCAGCACTCTGAATGTTGACATTGTTTACCAGAGATAATATTGTCTTTTAAAGCATTTGGAAGGAAAGTTACATCAACAAACAGAGGCTAAAATTGTCTTTAAGCAAACCGAATGTATTTAACAGAGATTTCCAATCTTTGTGTTATTTAATACGAGCCACCGTAACTGTTAACTGTCATCATGTGAACTGTCAACATCATCGCGTGGCTGTTAGCGAAATTAATCGATACTTCACATCGACAAAATCTGCATGGTATGAATATTAAAATACTCAAATGTCATCATTCCTACCTAAATATGAAGATTTCTCCCTTTACTTGTCAAGACAACCATATTTGCGCCCAGGAAGATCGACGTGTATTATGACTAGTTTCACTTTCCGTCTATATATACACCTAAATTACTGCCACAGGAAACACTGTGAACTTCAAGCTTTCTCTGACTAATAATATCGTTTTTTTTAACAGAGTAACTTAATTTTTAACCCTAACCAAAAGGGGGAAAAGTTAAGCCAGAGAGTTAATTTATTTTACTCGCTCTTGTTCTTCATTTAAAGCACTTGAGGAGAGGGCAAGAGGGCAGAGCATGGTCTCAGATTAAAGGAATGCAGTGAAATCTGATTCTAAAGGTCTCCACATCTACATAGTACACAACTATCTTGAACCTATTAACTCAGTCTGCCTAAACTAGGAAAGTTATGATGACAGCGGTTTTATCCACCCATGTGAAAAGAAGTACACTTTAGCATACAGAACAGACTTAAGTGCAAACTGAATGTAATGTTTTCAGACACATTTTATTTGAAATTTAATGAAAATTCAAGCTTAAGATCTATATTAAAATGCAATTTGTTTAACCTAAACGTTTTTTTTTTTATATTCCCCATTTCACAGACAAGGCTTAAACCAAGTGCTAGACTAAAATGCCTGTTTGAGCTGTTTTAACTGAAAGCAACTACCATTAACATTAAGATATGTCAATACCATTGCTTTGTCTCAAGATTTTTTTCTAAGTCATGTTTATAAAAGCTACTTAAAGCCCGGTCTCACAAAAAGGGCTTCGATTAAACCAGGATTATGCCTTAGTTTAATTAGGACACTTTTATTAGCTTTTAGGGGGGGGAAACATTAGTGGTGTGTATCTTAACACAAAACAATGGCACTGGTGCAAGTTGCTTTCAGTTAGAACAGCTCAAACATGCATTTTAGTCTTGGACTATCTTAAGTCTTACCTGTGAAACCGGGGCTAATTGAGCAAAGGCCTAATCCTGGCTTAATCTAAGACCTGTCTGTGAAACCGACTATGTCATTTCATAATTACTTCCGTTGTCTTTGAAATAATGGTTAAATTCTACTGCTGAAAATACTGACAAGCATTTCTGGTAAACTAAAATGTAATGCAAGTACTATCAAAACTTGTATGTCATGCATTTAAATTTGTAATTACACATATTTATAATGATGAAGTTGTAACTTAATACATTTAAAAGAAGATTGACCTTAAATGTAATATTGGATGACAGACTAGTTAAAAGTAAAATCAAGTGCTTTACCTGTGTTTCACTAGGTTACTCAGCACATCAAAATAGGTGTATTTCTTTAAAGAAACATAATAATGCTTTAAAATGTACTTTAAAGTAAACCTTAATTTGACATTATGTAATGTCACTCTTTAAGTATCTTTTATTTCCTTTATTTCATTAAAATTATCTACGTTTGTACTTTTGATGTGAAGTATACTACAATTGCACATTCAATACAATTAAGCGCACTTCTTTTTCACAAAGGCAGTCTACTTTGATGATTGAATTCCTAAAATTCTGAAAGTTTCAGAAGTGTTGGCTTATTCATAATTCTGCTGAAATTTCCAGAGATTAAACATTTTAAAAATAACACATTAGAAACTGTGTCAGCCTACTTAGTTACATAATATCCAACACGTGCTCCAAGTTTAAGTTACAGCTCAGTTATGTTTACATAAATAGGCAATATATTTAACTAAATGGCTCATGTTAACTTCAGATAAATAAGTTACATAACCATTTGATTAAATAAATAGCTTTTATTTGGTGGTAAATGTGCAACTCACTCAAATAGGTTGCAGCTCACTATGTACAGTGTTACTCACACATATCAATAAACAAAGTTAGTGCATTTCATTATAAAATGTGTGTTAGCCATATTATGCATGAAAGTTTGAAAATACAAATAAATGGTTGGAGGTAAACAGCAAACAGAATTTTTGTTTTAAAACTCATAAGAGTATTTTTTACATCCAAAACAGGTGCATTTGGATTTAATAACTGGCACATGTGCACTTCATCATGTCATATCATATATAGAAGCCATGGGTAATAAATGTAGTGTAGTTGTGCTACTAATCCAGCAAAAATGCAGTTCAACAGAATAACAGCACTTAAAATAAAAGCAACTCCCTTGAGTACACTATTAATTTGAGTCAACTAATGCACAGGCTATTTTCTTTCCAGGAATGTGCTTGTTGTTTCCTGCCCACACAGGATGTTATGCAGTGTTCACCACAAACAACCCTGGGTCCACTTCAAGTGAGCTGCTGAATATGAAGTTTTAGTTCTTCAGGAAGCCCCAGTTCTGTTACTAGGTCCAAGCAGCACTTCAGCAGCTGTCTTGTAGATAAAGAACCATGGGAAAGAACTCTTGGTGAATCTTCACTCACGCCTCTGCCGTTTCCACAGCAGTCATTATTTGTTCCATCTCCCCCACAACAGTCTGCATTTTTTGAGCATCTAGATTCTTCAACCTGGTCCCTTTGCTCAACATTTAGGTCCTCCATGTCATCCACCATTTCAGTCACACTAGGTAGAGGCTTCTGCTGGGCTTTTCTCATGGCCTCCACCAGCCCGTCCTCATGCGTCTCCAGTCTCTTAAGCAGATCGGCAACAGACGCTAAAGTTGGGCTTCCAGGCAGATGAACCTGACACCAGCACCGCACGGCACTGTGAAAGAAGACATGGTCAAAAACAACACAAGATTGGACAGAATAAATTTAGGATTTTGATTCAGGTATAGTGGCCCAAAAGAGACATTTTTACAATTAATTTAAACAGCATGGTCTCTTTAATATGAGTGAATGTATCATGTCACTTCTCAAGCTCACACAGACGTCAATGACAACAGTGTTATTTTGGTATAATTTATTAGAGCTGCATGATTAATCATTAAAGGATCGCAATCTTGATTCAAGCACCCACACAATCTTAAATCAATTCCTAAATGACAATGATTCGCCAGTCTATTAAACCTTTGGTAAGTAGAAACACAGCGAACATTCAAATCGGTGTTGCCGCTGCCGTTGAGCCAAGGGAGCAGTTGTCATGTATAGGTATGAAACAGCTTCACAAACAGTCTTTTCAACTTCGTAGTATCATTATTTCTGTTACCATAATTCAAGTTGTCACAGAAAAAATTGGGATAAAAGTTAGGATAGTTCATATCCAATATAGTTTGGATATAAACACTGATGTCTACGGTAGCAATCAAAATAGACTAAATCGTCTTTTGAAAGAAATGTGATTGTTTCAATTACATTGTTACACCAGTAGGTGGCGACAAGTGACTTAAAAAGTGTATTTGTCATTGAATCTTTAAGAAATTCATTGAAAAATGCTAATTCATTCACTAATTAAACAAGTGAAGTATTTATGAGTGAGTAATTGAAACGTTAATTCAAACCGATTTTTTTTAAATAATTAAATATTATTTAAATAGACTGCAGCAATTAATATTTTGTCAGAACCTCTAGTAAATGATGTTTTTTTTTTTTTTGTTTAGTTGTCCATTCAGAGTTGTGTGAGAATCGTGATCTCGATTTTAAACAGAAAATTGTGCTTCTCAATTTACCCAGAAATGTGCATCTCTATTATTATAGTATTTACCCAGAAATGTGCATCTCTATTATTATAGTATTTCGCATTACGTTTTAGTCATTTTGTTGTGCTTTTATTAGTATTTTTTTTATTTTTTTTGTATTTCAGTTAGTTGCTAAGGGAAGATTTCTACAATTCGTTTGTAGAAATGTTAAAATTTTTATCTGATATTTCGGTTTTATTTCAATAAAAACATCTGCCCACTTTGGGCTTTGAAAATGCTCTTAAGAAGCCTACGGGTGACGTCATGGACAGTACGTCCATTGTTATAGTAGCCGCCGAACGAACGTAGAGAGTAGCATTATAACATAACTTTCAACACACTCAAATGTATCCAATATTATAAAACAGCGCTGTGTTACTCCACATATGCATGACCGGAAGAAGCGGACATCTGTGGCATAATAAAAGCTCCACTGCGAAAATCAAGGCACCATCAAGCTACGCCTTTGTTTTGAATAAGCGACCTCTAGCGGCGAAAATTACATATTGTGCCTTTAATAACTACTTGACAACCAATAAGAACCCAAATGATTGTCTTATTTTAGCTATATTTGTTAAAACAAATTAACTTAATTTGAAGTTTTGCTGTATAATGCAATGACATCCATGCTTTTGATTAACATCCTGAGAACATTAGTTTATAGCTACAAAAAATAACCCAAACAGAAAAATCCTAGAACGTTAGGAACTGGTTCCCAAACAGGGACCGTACGCTAACATTAGTGGAATGTTGTTTTCTAGTACTGTAGTTGAATCATGTGCAATTTTAAGTATGGAGCAGTCACGTGATTGTCTGTACATTAATTGTAATGCATAATCATGGAGATTTGATTAAAGATTGTAATAGGGGTCAATAACTGCACCCACAAAATACCTCTTAAATCCTGACAACTACATAAAAATAATTTATTCTCATTGGAGGGTGTATTTTGCGTGTACTTCTAATGATGACATAAGATAAAAGGACCTGCTTACCTCATGATTCCTTTGAGCTGACCGATGAGTATCATTTGAGTGGCTCCTTCTCTGTATCCCATGTTGAAACCAGCCTGTAGTGATGCTTCTTTTCCTGCATCACTGCCATCTCTGTAACCATCCTGACAGAAAACCACACGGCAGTCGTTTCTAGACTGCGCTGCTTTCACTAACCACACATGGTGATTGTTGCTTTTGTATGTCACCGGTGTTTTTAAGAACTCTTACAATGCATGGACGACGTAACACTCAATTTAGATTGGAAAAAAACGAATAAAAAACGATAAAATACTTCAGTACAAACATGTTGTTAAAGGTTCACCGTTGATAAATGAGTGTTCACGTACCTTTGCGCGTTTTTCCATGTTGCATTTCCATTCTTTGTTCTGCAGACTTATATCATCCACATCCTCATCGAACACATCCTCAACAGACGCCACTGATTTCACCCACGACATGTTTGCAATCTACGAATCGCGACAGTTAATCTGACTGAGTGTAAACTGAACGTTAAAGGTGTCCAATGGGTAAAAGATTCTCGTTTCGGCCTTTGACAGCCAGGATTCATAAACCTTTTTAACATCCACGTGGTCATGTGACTGACGTCATCAGAATGCATATGAAGCGGTTTTCTTCTTCTGGTCGCTTCTGGGCGTATTTACACATCATATCGCCACCTGCTGGTCGGCCTGTGCAGCGCATGGTTTTATTTAACCATGATATAGTAGTGGCAACAAGTGTAGACTAGTTACTAAGTAATTAGTTACTGTAATTTAATTACGTTTCCCTTGAAAAAGTAAAGTAAGGCATTACTCTTATTTTTTTTTCTGTAATTAGTTACTTCTGATGTAACTGAACTAAATACTGTGTATAGACTAGACAAATTATATATAATACAATAATGGAATTAACATCAAAATTTAAAGTCTAACTTTAAAATGTTTTTATATCCTTCTCACATTTGTAATACTTTGGTATTTGAGTGAATTAAAAGAGCCATTTAATGTCTATAATCACTGAACTAGTCGAGGTTGATATAGGATTTTGAAAGTAATTAGTAATAAGTCATTAAATACTTTTTGGAGAGAGTAATTTGTACAGTATATAATTACACTATTGAAGATGTAATTAGTAACTAGTAATTGAAAAATTACTATTTTTAATGTTTTTGAAGGAAGTTTCTTATGCGCATCAAGGCTACATTTTTTTAAATAAAAAATGCAGAAAAAACAATAATATTGTGAAATATTATTACAATTTAAAATAATGGTTTTCTACTTTAATATACTTTAAAATATAATTTATTCCTGTGATGCAAAGCTGAATTTTTTCAGCATCATTACTCCAGTCTTCAGTGTCACATGATCCTTCAGAAATCATTCTAATATGCTAATTTATTATCAATGTTGGAAACAGTTGTGCTGCTTAATATTTTTATAACCTGAACAGCATTTATTTAAAATATAAATATTTTGTAACAATATACACTACCGTACAGTTTGGGGTCAGTCATTTTTTCTTTCTTTTTTTAAAGAAATTAATACTTTTATTCAGCAAAGGTGTGTTCAATTGATAAAAAGTGATATAAAAAGATTTATATTGTTAGAAAAGATTTCTATTTTGAATAAATTATGTTCTTTTTAAATCAGTGAATCCTGAAAAAAAGTATCACAGTTTCCAAAAAATATTAAGCAGCACAACATTGATAATAACTGAGTATCAAATCAACATATTAGAATGTGATCATGTGACACTGAAGACTGGAGTAATGATGCTGGAAATTCAGCTTTGCATCAAAGAAATAAATTATATTTTAAAGTATATAGAAAACCATTATTTTAAATTGTAATAATATTTCACAATATAATTTTTTTCTGTATTTTTGATCAAATAAATGCAGCCTCAATGAGCATAAGAGACTTCTTTCAAAAACATTAAAATAGAAATGTTTCCAAACTTTTGACCGATACTATATATATATATATACACACACAGAAATTAGTTTAATATGAAGGAAGGTATTTATCACACAAAGACTACAGCTACAGGTTTTATTTTACTATGCAAAAAAATGTATAGGAAAAACAAAAAACTTACAGAAAAAAACTGACTACAACATAATCTGTTATTAATATTTATTTGGATCTCTTTTGTTTTTGCAAGTGTTCATAATTTCATAATTTGTGTGACAGCCTGGCCACATAATTCAGCATGTTTCATTGAGTTATCACAAATAAAACAATTGACTTCAAGCACAACTATGCTTACAAATCTTTAACAAATGTTATATAATATTTGAATAAAGAGTGAAGATGTCACTTTTGCCCAATAACAATGTCGTAGTTAAACAACACATAATAATGGTTCAGTGTGCATATTGCCATTTTAATACCTGTGAAAAGAAAGGAAGATTTTGTTTTATTAAATTATGAATAGTGCCCAATGAAAAGGAGCCTGTGATGTAAAAAAAAAAGAATTGTAATACAAATTAAATTTAAATTAATGTAATAGTAGTTTAATTAATTAATTATTATTATTATTATTATTATTACTACTACTACTACTACTACTAATATTTTACTTACAGTAGTTAGAACATTCTATTTGTCTTTCTTTTGATTTAAATTTAGCTGTTTACTGACAAAAACTGTTCATTTTGTCTTTGCGAGTTGCTAGAGGATGGAAAATCAATGCAATGTTGCAATCTAAGAAAAAAGTGAAATTTTAATTATAAAATGAAATATTAATAATATTAACAAAATGAAATATTAATAGTGCACCAAAAAAAGTCAAATGAAAGTGTTATATTGAGCATTTTACAGGTATTTGTCCTGTATGTCCGCTAGATGGCGCTAGATTCATATTAAACTATGGTTTGAGTTGATCACAGGACAATTTATAATGGAGTCCTGCGAGGTAGTCAGATTGCAACGAATGAATCAAAAGTGAAAAGATATTTAGTGTGGCTAATGTAATTGCTTAACGACACAAATACAGTCTGCAGACTTATTAGCTAGATGCAAATAGTCCAATAAAGAAATTGTATATAACGAATCTTATTGAAGATGAGAAGAAGGTGCCAATGAAGCCTACTGTCAATAGCCAATAATAACATTTAGCCTAAACACTTCAATGGAAATTAAAGGAGCTGACAATGATTGCTTTTCCTCCTCGTACTCTGGGCCAATTAGACAATCTGAAGGATGGAACTGAAAGCCTTATAAGATAAATTGAATTAAAGTGTCAATATCACTTAAGAAACAAGACTTTATTTCTCAAAAAGTGTCCTGTTTAATGAGGAGTCTAATTAATTTGGCTAGTCTAACTCTTTGAAGTATTATGTTACATATGCTAAAGAGAGGATTAATCCACTTCAACAGAACTGTGACCTTTACAATTATGCTAATTAAAACACCTCATTTATCTTCACAGTTATTTCAGGACAGGAATAATTTCCAGGTATGCAACTTTTAAAATAAGCTCTACGTGAGACATCTGTCATCCCTAAAGGTGCCTTGTGCAACTGTGAATAGTGCTTGATCCTGGTTATAAATTATGTCTCATAATGGGCCCGATTTTTACAAGCTCGTGTGATGGTTCAGACAGTGAAGTGGCGCAGCAGGCGAGAGTTTTATGAGAAGAGAATCATCCTCTATTGCCCAGTGGGTAGAAATGTATCCATTTAGGGTTCTTTTCCTCACCGTTAGCACTTTGTTCAGTGCTGATATCAGTGTGGAAAATCCAAATTCATCACAGGTGCTGCAGGGAACCCTCAGGAATCCATGGTGAAATTTAATTGAAAAACCTCCACACAGTGATGTTACTGCTTAGGCTCAATGGAAATTTAAACAGCTAAGCAAGTTTCAGCTTACAGTAGACTTTCAGAACTGAAAGTGTACTCACTCATAGCTGTAAGCGTCTAAAGTGAAATCGTTTTAAAATTAGCATATTTTACGTAGGTCGATTCGAATGCATTCAACTATTTAGTTGCAGTAGTAATATCAAATTTTCAAAAGATTTCAAAATGCACAAATCATTTCTAAATAAAACTGACTTTCAGTCAGACACTCATTTAGGCTGTATCTATGGTGAATTATGAAATTAGCCTATTTTATGTAGCATAGGTCATTTTGAATGCCTTGTCCTATTTAGGTACAGTAATTATTTATTTAAAGGTACACTAGGAGTTTTCAAACTTTATGATGCCAATGACCCCCAAATATGATGAAGTTTTTATGAGGGACCACCTTCCTAAAATCCATCTCTAATTTTTTATGTATGGAAAAACATTTAAACTGTTAGATAAATAGTAAGTGTGACATTATAAATGCAACATATTGTTTCCAAACTTAAATTGGCTATACTTAATGTTGAATGTATAAACCTGAAGAACATTTTCAATTAAAAATTATTTGTATAAGCAACTTTCACAATAAATGTATGTAAGCATGCAGCTTACGCACTGCCCTAAGAATACCATCTTAAAACCCCAGTGAGCGAGATAAAGGGGACTACATTGAGTAAAACTCACTAGAAAGATACAAAGCAAACATATACAATACTGGAAAGTATGTATACGGCAAGAAAGGAGAGAAACATTTAGAACTGAAACCGTTAGTATGTTCGGTAGACATTATCCATTTTTGTCTTTTTATTCTCTGAAATTTTCTGGGGACCCCTTAGAACCTTCTGGAGGACCCCAGTTTGAAAACCCCTGCACTACGTAACTTTTGGCCCTCTAGCGGTTTAAAAAAAACTGCATGCATTTTGCGGAAGAACATTGTTTTGGTTGTGCTTCGGCTCTACGTGAATATGATTTTTTCTCATGACTAAAAAGAGAGAGAGATTATCCTGCTGCTCATAAAACATTCACTACTACTAGGCTTAAAACCAGTTTAGATGGAAAGGATCTCAAACTGACAAGCTGAAGACATTATTGATGCTACCCATTAATAAACACTTCCTTGTATAAACGTAGCCTAGCCTACTTCCTTAAAAAATATATTCCACCACAGCACTACAACAACCATAATTAAATGACCCTTCACAATAGATAGCTTAACGGTTTACAATGAACTCTGTTAGAGAGCTACATATGGCAATTTATCTGTTCAATAAAATACTCACCTGTTGAGTAATAAAAACGCCATCTCCGCATTGCTTTTACAACTGTGAGTGATGTATGTAGCCTACGCGATTTCCCGCCAAAACATCCCGGTGTAAAATATAAACACTTATAATCGGCTTAACATAGTGAATAAGGATAAGACAAAAATATGTTTTGGAAGAAGTATGGGTGATGTATTGACTGTGATGTATTTACTATTGATTATTTAAATTTGGTTAATTTTGAACAAAACAAGTTACACAGTGTAGTACCTTTAAAACATGGAACATATTTAAAACATTTATAAACGTACAAAAAAATATATATATACTACCAGTCAAAAGTTTGAGAACGTTAAGATTTTTAAAGAAGTCTCTTCTGCTCACCAAGGCTGCATTTATGTTATTAAAAACATAAAAAAATAGTGAAATATTATTAAAATGTAAAATAACTGTTTTCTATTTGATAATATTTTAAAATGTAATTTATTCCTGTGATGCAAAGCTGAATTTTGAGCATCACTACAGTCTTCAGTGTCACATGATCCTTCAGAAATCATTCTAATATGATGATGTGCTGCTCAAGAAACATTTATGATTATTATCAATGTTGAAAGCAGTTGTGTAAAACATTTTTTAGGATTCTTTGATGAATAGAAAGTTCAAAAGAACAGTATTTATCTGAAATAGAAAGCTTTTGTAACATTGTACTACCGTTCAAAAGTTCTGGGCTGGTAAGATTATTATTATTATTATTATTTTGGGAAAGAACTTAAAGATATTAATACATTTAATTAGCAAGGATGCATTAAATTGATCAAGTGACAGTATAGACATGTATAATGTTGCAAAAGCTTTATATTTCAGATAAATGCTGTTCTTTTGAACTTTCTATTCATTAAATAATCCTGGAAAAAAATTGTACACAACTGTTTTCAACATTGATAATAATAATAAATGTTTCTTGAGCAGCAAATCGGCATATTAGAATGATTTCTGAAGGATCATGTGACTCTAAAGACTGGAGTAATGATGCTGAAAATTCAGCTTTGAATCACAGAAATAAATTGCATTTTAAAATATATTCAAATAGAAAAAAGTTATTTTAATATTTCACAATAAAACTGTTTTTGCTGTATTTTGGATCAAATAAATGCAGGCTTAATGAACAGAAGAGTCTTCTTTCAAAAACATTGAAAATAGTAATGTTTCAAAATGTTTGACCGGTAGTGAATATATATTTATGTTTTAGGTAGTATAATTGCAGAACTGAAAGTGTACCTGTATCCGAGGTGAAATATGAAATTAGAATGGATTAGAAGGCATTAAACTATTTAGATGCAGTTATAATGTTTTAAGGCATTATAATGTTTTAAAACATGTAACCTATAAATATTTTTTAAATAAATAATTATACATTTAAAAATGATATTTTAATATTAATGCACATAAAATAAATATAAACTGAATTTATATTGATTACTTTTCATTTTAACACCAGTTCTAACACTTTATAAAGCTTTTAAACCACGTTATCTTAGCAAGCAGGGTCTTGTTTTTGTTTTTTTTACGCTACAAGTGATGACAAACACATTACTCTCATCAATATTGCATTTTCCCTTTCTTTCCTCCGCACCACAGAGACAAAGAAAAGAGGTCCCTGCTTTATTTTAAGATGGTCTATTCTTCATCTTGCGCTTTAAGGGAACACACAGGAGAGATGCAGCCAGTGGACAAATGCATTTCACCTTGCACAGAGTGCATTTGCAGGACCCGGACAACAATGGCCCAGAGAATACTCCGGAGGGCCGTGTCGAAGGCCTGAAAATGGATTCCGAGGGGCCTGCGGATCCGAGGCTTTCTGCTGCCACACCTTCCTCCAGCGCCGCACTTTTCCCCTCACGCGCTCTCCCTTCCTCTCTCGCTCTCCAGGAGAGCAAAACAAGCAGCCGGGGCAATCACCTGACACATTTCCATCCAATTTCCACTGCCGAATGTGTTCATTTTCGGCCCTAATGGCATGTCATTTCAGCGGAGCCTTTGGTCAAGAATTAATCCTGGAATCAAAACAGATTTTCCGGGGAGCAATCTTCCATCAAGTATTGATTTTTTTACACTCACAGAGCCTGTACTCCCTAATTTAACCTGACAGCACACTGCACAATGGACTAGAGAGCACCTTGGCGACTCGCAGAGGGAACTCTCTTGCATTTTCTCTTTCTCTCTTGCTCCCACTTTTCACCCTCTCACTCCCCCCCCACATCCTTTTGAGCAGCTTTTCACAAAGTCAGGGAGAAAAGGAGAATTTTGAGAAGAGGTTTAAAAACAAAGGACTTTGCGATGGTTACGTGTAAGGATGATGGGAGATACAGTCACAGTTTTACCTCTAATTATGCTTTCAAGTGCATCGTGTCTGAGGCGTGTAGGACCGAGAAGGGCTCTAGGAAAAGGAAAAGAGGGAAATTAAAAGAAAGAAGGAAAGAGGGAAAGGGAGAGGAGTGTTTTCCAGGGGCTATCAGGTATCATTATGGGCCTGTTGACATCCAGGACTCTCTGTGCAATGCACCTCTAAGATTTTCTCCTCCTCCTGCAGCCATTTTCTTTCCCTGAGTGGGTGAAAAGGGTTTCATCAGGGTCTGGAGAAGAGGAGAGGGGGGACAGGAGAGTCCGAATGTTCAGGATGCAGCTGACCACTAATGAGTGGACTCTCCTGAAAGGGCTTCCAAAAGCCTCTACCCTCCACCTGTCTCCTGCGGCAGAGGGTTTCCAGCTCATTTTGACACTCTTATTGCCTCTCGTAGAACAGAAAAAGACAAGTTGACATTGACTTATCTTTAAAGTGAATCCTATGTCTTAAACAATTAAACATGAAAACTACATTTTGAAAACAAAAAATAACATGGGAATTTACATAAGTAGTAAAATTCACTTTATTTTCTAAATGCATCTCATAATTTCCAGTGAATCAACAGACTAGTGATGTATGTCGGACTTCATACATTCATCCTTTTTACAATCGACTCCAAGTTCACATTCAGATCTGCTTCCATTCCAAACAACAACCAATGGATAAAACCATGTTTATTTATCAATAATCCGTTACTGGGAAGTACATCACAATACGGAAGATGTGTCACTACTTTCGCTACATTGTGAGTTTCATAAACCAAAGTAATGGAAATCATGGTCATCATTGTGCATGACTGCAACGTGTAGTTGTAGAGCCGTGGTCAACCAGGAACATTGCCCTTGACCGTGTGAAAAAGTCCTCTATTTCAGTGATTCCTAGCCTGGGATATGCAGGTACTTAGGGTAATCTAAAAGGTTTTAGATTTTGCTGTGGTAAACCAATAGAACACTTGAAATAAAAATATTAGGACTGTTAAAAGGTTTAAATAATTTTGCAAATGTGTATTTTGTTTAATTTTATTCAGTTGTTTATGTTTATTTGTTTGTTTTACTGAATGCCTTATCACAATTATTTTATGGAAATCCAGTGACTGAGACATAAGACAAAATAAAGTTATAAGTTATTCATGTAATTTTAGTGTCTGCTTATAATGTACTTGAGTTTTATTTGTTAATGGCATGAATAAAAATAAAAAAAACCTTAAAACCATAAATAAATATATCTTTTTTGTGACTTAAATGAGAATTAATTGAATTAAATCACTGTACGTGCATATTAAATCACAAGAGTGAGCATGTATTTTCAGAAAAGAATTATACGTAAACAATTAACTAGAATATATATATATATATATATATATATATATATATATATATACACAGCTCTGGAAAAAATTAAGAGACCACTTAACATTGAGAAATGGTAAGTGGTCTCTTAATTTTTCCAGAGCTGTATACTGTATATAGGCCTACACACACACACACACACACACACACACATATATACAGTATATGTGTGTGTAGCATTGCATCCCAAAGCTCATGCAGGTTTGTTGTTGGTCTCACCTCAAAGTTCTACTTACTAAAACGCTGCTTTAGCTGCTAAAGATAAATGGAGCGGAGGGCAATTGGATCTGTTGTCCCAGTCACATCTCCATCAGCATCAGAGGCAGGGGCATTATTTACCCTGCTGATAATGGAGAGGAGAGATGGACAGAGGGAGAGGATTGGGATGGGAGCCCATCCACTGACACCTCAGACAGGCTGTGAGCATCGGTAATTGCCCCTCCGGAGGCAACAAGGTGTGCACAAACAGCAGAGATGCCTGAGTGGCCATATATTTGTGTATGCGCCTCGGAGTGTGCGAGGTAGACGCGTTCGAGGGATACGACGACAGTTCATTTTCCTAGAACATCGTCCCGCCACACGTCCACTGCCGAGGAGATAAGCCAAGAGAGCACCTCGCCGCTGATGGAAAAACAAAAAGAACAATTTAAAAGCATCGGCATCGCGCAAACACGCGCGCACATTCATCCACAGCCGAATATTCTCTCTCACTTTCCTTTTCAGAGTGTCTTGACTGATATTGAACAGTAATCCATTTGAGCTGCTGACATTTCATAATGTTTTCTCCCCTCTTGTCTTCCTTCTCTCTTTCTCTCTCAGGGCAATTTCTGACACTTGGAAGTTGAGCAGAAATGTGTTCCATTGAAGCAAGCCGTAAATATGAGAGGATTCTGCTTTTGAAAAGCAGCGTGAAGTCTAGCGTGAGGATAATTATTGCTTTCACTGCCCTGAACAAATCGATCCAGATACGCCGCATTATCGAGACTTCTGCTTTTAAGAGATGTTGGTCCACAACCAGGACGCACTTCTGTTTTTCATACCGAATAAGAAAACATTAAGGAAAGCTGAATTAAAACAAGCATTGGCATTCATCTACCTCATCTTGTGCTAAGGTTCTTACAAAATATAGCTAGAAAATACAGTCATAGGTGTGCTTCATAAAATGTTTTAGCAAAACGACACTACACAGAAGTTATTTGTATATAGTTGGTATCTGTATTGCTTTAGTCAGGATTTACTTCCATTTTACTAAGGTTTGTTCTGATGATGACTGGCTAGCTCTTGGTTATTACACTACTTATGATATAAACAAATAAATGTTGTAAAATTTAGTAAATGTTGTCCCAACAGTAATGTGCCTGGGACAACATTTAGTGGTCATTATACATATTTGACCAATCAGAACTAATTCTAACAAGAATGGTTGGTAAATTCATAATTAAAAAAATTAATTCTTATGTCATATGGCAGGGTCAAAAACACTGAATATTGTATACCTGGGAGAAGTTAAGTACAAAATGCAGGCTATATCAGGTTCAGAATTTGAGTCACATTTGAGAAGTTTTTGCTGGAGAAGAAGGACTATTGTACATAGAACAATCTTGTAGTGATGTATGAAGCACAAAGGTCACAAATGTCAAACTAAGCAGCTTCCAAGTGGCCAACGAGGCAAATGTGTGCCAAAAAATTCATCAATGCATGTTAAAGTTCAGCAAACTAGAAACCTGACGTGAAATCTGCAAGGGGAAATTCTTCAAACCGAATATCACATGCACACTGCACACATTTCCAATTAGGTGACATGTTGTCAGCAAAATTTTTGTCATTGGAAGGTAAAAGTGACCAGGCCAACCCGATAACATGAGAAAATGTAACTACTTTACAAGTGTCCGATTTCTTATTAATTGTATGATTTGATGCGTTGATTGCACAAAATAGTTTGTTGATCGTATGAAAACACACGATTTTTAGGAAAAAATAAGCATAAAGTTCCACTCCTATCCCCACCACTAAACCCTCAGTGGAGAGTAAAGCCGGGCTCAGACTCAAAACTACAGTTTTGGATATTGTGTCCGCGAGCAGACCGGGAGGTTTAATATTTGATCTGTAAACACCTCACATTACCAAATAATCGGAACTGATTAACTCCCTGGATTTTTTCTCAGAATGTCGGGAGGGGTAAATCGGGCCTGTAGTCTGAGCTTTAAGGCACCCACACATGAGTTTGAAGCTCAAAAAAGTGCATCCATCCATCATAAACATACTCCACACGGCTCAAAAACCCATCGATTCGCTTTAGAAGGCCTTTATTAACCCACGGAGCCGTGTGGAGTACATAGGATGTCTTGAGGGTGAGTAAATCATGGTGTAATTTTCATTTTAAAGTGAATTTTTTTTATCATCACGTTTGTGGTTTCTCACATTTTAAAAATCTTTTAGTGTGAGCCAGCCTTAAGCAGTTTGTACGAATTCTCCACAGATGCCACTAATTTATCAAATTGTAAAATAGTTATGAATTACCATGAGAATGTTGCATCTTGTCCTTACTTTTGCAACCCAATGTAGTTTTGGTCAAAAAGCATTATGGTGAAATACAGTGTGGTTTAAAAGTCTGAGATTCCATAAGTGATTCTAAATCTGATCTACACCTGGGAATAAACAGAAGGCATCTAGGATTTTGGGGAATAAAATGATGAAAGAAAGAAATGCTATGACAATGAATACAAATATTTAAGACACCATTTTATTGCTTACATTGAAACTCACAAGATGCTCTTTGGAACATTCTCAAATCATGCTGAAGAACATGATCATGAAGTTTGACAAACTTGAGTTCTGCTGTCATTAAATCAAATAGGGACACACCAAATACTAAGACATTCTGGAATTCATGTTAATTTTTCAATTCCACCTTTCACTCAATTTGTTATGCTGACAACGTTGTTTGTAATTTAAAAATTACAATAAAAATGCAAGATATAACCTAATAGTTTCAGACTTTTGGGCTCCATTGGACTCCATCTACTACACTTCCTTTTAGTGCCACACGAAGAAACTAGAAAACTGGCTTATTTGGCAAAATATCCCGTAATTGCTTCAAAAATAGAGCTGTTGTACTCTTTCCATGTCTTCCCACTTGGCAAAGTTTTTGAAAAGCTTCAGCATGAATGCTGAAGACAATGGTTGCAAAAATAGCATCTCTGCACGTTCATTACAGAGCTAATGGAAAATATGATGAAATGGGACACAAAACAAAAGAATACAAAAAAAAATAATACATCTGCTACTTTTAAAAAGAAGAGCAGGATGGGAAGAAAGGACAGCACAAACATCTTCAACATCAGTTCTCAGCCTAATGTTAATAATTTATGTTGTGTGTGCTTCTTTATGATTAATATTTATTTATTTACTGCTCTTCAATTTGCCAGCCAGTCAAGCTTTCAAAGACTTCATGGACAAGAGAAGCCGTCACAAACTTCAGAGTTTACTTTCAAAAGCCTTTCAGCAGAGAATGTGCTTTCTCTCTCTTAGAGACGGCTCATTATTGTTATCTGATGCAGCAAAGAAATGAAATATTGATGCGAAATAACCCTGGCATGGATTCCTCTCTATTGACCCTATGGAAATCTAAATGAATTGCTGCTGACCCTGGAAGCCTGTGGGCCGTTGGTTTGCTTTTAGGTGTGAATTCAGCATTGAAAGCTTGTTCGGCTGTAAGGAGAAAAGCATTTCTGTGTGACTCTTCACTTTATACCAGCGATTACATGGAAGGACAGCGCATTACAGAGGACAGAATGAAAGATGGCTATTGTTCAGAGGAAGAGACGAATCACTGGGAAATAAAGTGGGTTTAACATGGTTAAAATAGCAAGACAATGTGTCTTTTAAAGGCTAAATGGGATTGTTTTGCCGAATGAATGTTTGAAATTTTCGCTCTTGTGAATCCACCACTCTGTTACGTGACAACGATTTCCGAGGCATCGTTTGAACTATATGTGCAATTTACCATCACGACATGGCTATTATTTACCATCATCATACAGCATTTAAGTGTTTGTTGTTTTATAGTTGTTATATATGGTTTCCAACCTTTTTTTGTTTCATATGTGTTATACAAAGCTTCTAACCTTTTGTTAGCTGGAAGTTGAACATCCTGAACTGAGTTTGCATGAGTGAAGTATGGGGTGAATATACACAGGCATAACATTATTACCAACTCCCTAATATTGTGTTGGTCCCCCTTTTGCTGCCAAAACAGCCCTGACCCGTCGAGGCATGGATTCCATAGACCCTCCATGGCCTCCATGGATCAGACTTGTATGTTAAATACATCCCACAGATGCTCGATTGGATTGAGATCAAGACGCAGCCCCATACACAACAAACTGTGATGCACTATGTATTCTGACACCTTTCTATCAGAACCAGCATCAATGTCTTGAGCAATTTGAGCTACAGTAGCTTGTCTGTTTGATCAAACCACACGGGCCAGCCTTTGCTCCCCACGTGCATCAATGAGCCTTGGCCGCCCATTACCCTGTCGCCGGTTCATCACTGTTCCTTCCTTTGACCACTTTTGATAGATACTGACCACTGCAGACCGGGAACACCCCACAAGAGCTGCAGTTTTGGAGATGCTCTGACCCAGTCGTCTAGCCATCACAATTTGGCCCTTGTCAGACTCGCTTAAATCCCTACGCTTGCCCATTATTCCTGCTTTGAACACATCAACTTTGAGAACAAAATGTTCACTTGCTGGCTAATATATCCCACCCACTAACAGGTGCCGTGATGAAGAGATAATCAGTGTTATTCACTTCACTTGTCAGTGGTCATAATTTTATGCCTGATCAGTGTAAGCTTTCTGATAATGATCCAATAGCCACATGTCTGATATAGTTGATAAAGTTCAAGTATGATATAGAATGCTGATTTTCATTAATGGAAGAAGTGAAATTAAGCTATCCAGTTCTCCAATTTAATACGTAGTAAAGTGTTCATTGAATTTCAATAATACAGCAGACTGGAGTCAGTTATTCCACTTATACCGTCAGGATATTGTTCAGCTGTTTTATTTCAAGACATTTGTCAGGTTTTTGTCATTAAAACGCTCTTAGAACTAATTTCTTACACATCTCATCCCAAGCCTTCATTGTTAATTCTATAACATAATTTTAGTAACGGAGGCTTGAGCCACGGATATGCATGTGTATGTGTGTGTGTGTGTGAGAGAGAGAGAGAGAGAGAGAGAGAGAGAGAGAGAGATTAAGCATGTGTGAATTACCTGAGTCTGTGCGGCTCTAAACAATGTTTGGAAGCAGCATCTCTAATAGCTGTAAATTTAGCTGCCTCAAAAACAGTGATGTTACCACCTCGCCACTGAAAAATGTCATTGCTTTATTTTTTTAAAAGTCAATCGCGGGGCAGCAGTGCTGACAAGTTTCTCTGTGAGTGTGTGTTTGTATTATGTGTGTGCGTGCAGAGAGAGAGAGAGAGCAGGTGAAAGAAAATGTCCTTTCTATAGATAATAAAAGGTAAGTTAGTGGGAAAAATATGGACATTTCTATCCTATTGTTAGTCATATATGTTTGCTTGGTAATTGTCTTTGTGGATTTTGGTTATTTTGCTTAGGACCTTTGAAATGACTGAAATAATTTGGCGAAACGATATGGAATGGTAATGTGGTCGACAGACTTGAAATTACTTAATAGCTGTGTGGAAATAATTGGGCACCTTAGAACATTTGTCATCCAATCAGAATCAAGCATTCAACAGCCCCGTGGAATAGCTGTAGGCCTATGGGGTAATATCAGTCGACTGTCGTCGTTTATTGCAATATAACGGAGGTATCATGGGTCTAGTGTCACTTTCAAGAAATGTTTACGATATGTCATGTTTTACGATAATGACCGAATAAATCTGTGCACATAAAATGTTGATTTAAATTGAAATTATTTAATCTTATCTTATTTTAAAGCTTCCCCTAAAAAAATTTTTTTTTAAAAAGTTGCTGCCTTAATTTTTTAAGCAAAATCAACTTTAATTACATGAAACTGACTTAATGGGCACTATTTTAACGATCTGAGTGCATGGTCTGAAGCGCATGGCGCAGGGTGCACTTAGGGCGTGTCTGAATCCACTTTTGCTAGTTTAACAACGGAAAAAACGTTCAGCGCACCAGGTGCATGGTAAAAAGGTTTGTACCGAGTCTCTTAATGAGCCATGGGTGTTTTGGGTGTAACGTGCAATAAACCAATCAGAGTCTCATCTCCCATTCCCTTTAAAAGCCAGTTTTTCCCCCTCTGGATATTCTTCATTTAAAACTTTAAATCGGGTACTAATCTTTAAAACGGGATTTTTCAGACCATGAAATGTGAATTAAGTAATCTTCTGCTGTGTACAATATTCTTCAGTAAGAAATGCAGCCATTGTGTTTCATCTCAAACAATTGTTTATTATTAATTATTATGGTACAAATTAATGTGACAGACTTGAAGCTGTTAAGAAATACACAAAGTGCAGCTTAACTGACCGAACAGATATTGCTCTATATAATACATACAGTTTTCAGTCTATAAAATTTAAAGCATCCTTAGCAGGTTAAACAGCTTTGGTTTCGAGGTCTTGAGAGTAATAACGACGTTAACGTTTCAAACTCGACTGTGTGTGTGTGTGTGTGTGTGTGTGTGTGTTCTTCAATAAATCTCAAAAGGTTTTCCATCATCTTTCAAAAACAATTGAGTTGAACCACAAAGTTTTCTTTGTTCCCCATTTATACAGGGCAATTCCAGGCAATCAAACTCAAAAATGTATCTTACATAGTGAAAGGAGATACAAACATAAACAATGCAGAAACGAAACAATAAAAAAAGAAGAAAGTCATGTAACAATGTCTGTTCTATACACGTGACCCTGGAGAGCACATCGTAAAGAAAAGCAGGTGAGAATCAATCTATGACGGTCATAAAAACTACTTACAAACATATACACAAGTCCTTTATGGTTTGTTGTGAACCTTTGCAGAAAGGTATTTATGTTATGACATTGCTCACTACTTAGCAGGACAGTGCTGAGGTAATTTTAATGATATACTCCATTTAATCAATTTTCTTCAATCAGTTACATATTTCAAGATTGTCAACGACATTTAGCCATTTCTCTGTACAATGTGCATATAACTATTGAGCTTTGGTCCAGCATTGAAAAGATGAGCAAAGGCAGAACGTAGATTCTCGTCTCTTGGTTTGAATTTTTGGTTACAGCTTTATTTCGTAAGCCTGTATACCTTTAGACGTCCTGTCTCTGCAACCACACAAAGATGCCATGCTTCTGATTTCATGAAAATGAACGAGCTGGGGGAATGTCATATTTATACAATATGAGTTGAGTTAATGTAATTAGACAGCTCTTTTAATGTGAGTAAAGATATCGGTTGTGGAGTTGTCAGAAGCCGGACTTTTTTTTTCAGTATAATTATAGCAAATGTTCATTTTGATGTACTACATTTGCATAAATACCTCAAAAAATTTTCTTTGTTCTTGCCATTTTCTGTTCATTGCTGATGGACAGATACAGACTGAATTAAATAGCAACATTTTATAGAAAGGAATATCAATAGCATCGTTACTAAGTAGTTTTTAGCAACTTTTGATAACTGTGTTTGAGTTAAATATTTAAATGTCTTTAATGTTGCAGGAAAAAAACTTAAATTTATCTGTAAACTGACACCTTTTTTTTTTTATTGTTTTTGTCTTTAAGTATGAAGTGATACAATATAAGAATTATACAAAACAGGAACACTTTACAATAAGGTTTCATTAGTTAACATGAACTAATAATGAACTGCACTTCTATAACATTTATTAATGCTATCTCCAACATTTACTAATACATTATTAAAATCAAAAGTTGTATTTGTTAACATGAGTTAATGTACTGTGAACTAACATGAACAAACAATGAACAGCTGGAGTTTTATTATCTAACGTTAAAGATTGGCAAATACTGTAATAAATGTATTGCTCATGGTTAGTTCATGTTAGTTAATACATTAACTAATGTTAACAAATGAAACCTTATTGTAAAGTGTTACAAAAGAAGAGACAAGAAAATAATTCATAAAATGACTGTAAATATAACCGTAAGATAGGCTGTAGGTTTGTAGGATGGTGTACTTGGGACAATTCATATATATATATATATATATATATATATATATATATATATATATATAAATTAAGGTTTATATTCAGTAAAAAATGTTGGCTTCCGTCAAATGTCTTTCTTCCATCTGAATGACAGAATGGAGTTTTTGCACAAAACCAACAAAATCCTTAAGCACCAAAAATGAAAAAGACACGAGGACAAAAGATAACTTGCATAACCCAAGTGAAATAAAGTAATTTATCTCATTGAAATATTTATGTATGTATGTATGTATATGTATATATATACACTTTTAGTTGAGTGTTAAAAAAAAAAAGTAAAAATAAAAACATCCGATCACATGAAAAGAATAAAATGGTTTGAGAAAGGTTCATGCCAAGGTATGACACAATGTCCTTGTTCTTTGGCTAGGAGGCTTTGGCAACACCGTAAAATAGCTTTAATCACAGCTGGAACGAATGTGGATATCTATGGTATGTTCACTGAGAATCTCTTTACAAAATATTCCTCCCAAGTGCAGTCTTTTATGACGGATGCCTTAATGTTTATGAACAGAGTGAGATGACACACTTGACAATGGCCTTATACGGACAGCAGAAACGTGACAATTTTGAAATAAACTTCTCAAAGATATTTTTGGAACTTGTGATTTCAAATTGGTGACAGATTACCAGCAATATTTACATAAAAACCCAAGAGATAAAATAAGACAAAGATCCAATGTCACACCCACCAACCCCATCACATGAATCTTTTTCTTTCTTTCTTTCTTTTTTTTTTTTTTTTTTTTTCCCCAGTAAAAATGTAAAAATGTAAAACACATTTACAATTAAAAAACCTCAGAAATCAGATGCAACAAACTTTGGTAAGTAGTTTCTTCACCATCCTTGATTTAAATACGATCCTTGTTCTTAATTCCTCACAAACTGCTTATGAATCAGTACTTTAACTCTCTTTTTTCTTGACTTTTTTGGTTTTTGCTTTTGTGATGATAACACTGACAATATTTCTTTTTGCCTTTGTCGACAGTTCATCCAGTCGATGATGCATCGGATACTAATTGTCCAGGTTTAAGTCCACAACATCAGAAGTTCCGCCATCGGTGCGTGTTCGCCTCATCTCGAGCTAAGGATGTTCCTCCATATTATCGACCAGAGGGTCCATCGGTGCGACCGGCCCGAGCTCGGGCTGTTTCAGCCTCTTAATAGTGTTTTTCAACGCTTGCCTCTTATTGCAGAACCAGACGCGCACCACCTCGCGATCATAGTTCAGTTTCTCAGCAATTTCGGTCATCTCCTGACCGGAGGGGTGAGTATTCTTCTCGAAGTGGCTGTTGAGGATTTCCAGAGCCTGCGGCGTGAAAGAGGTCCGCCGTTTGCGCTTTTTGGAGGGCTCGCTGCCGATAAACTCGGTCAGGTTCTGCATACCGGAGCGATGGCGGGCTTCCGCCTCGGCCATCCAGCGCTCCAGCACGGGCTTAATCTTCTGGGCGCTTTTTGGGGTGATGTCCAACTTCTCGAACCTGGCAGGATATAAAAGGCCAGGGTTCAGTTTGCCTGTCAGACTGCTAGCTATAGTGTTCTCTTGGGCTTCCTGTGGTAGGAAAAAGTGGCTTCTCAGGATGGTGTGTCTGGGGGAGAATTGAGAGAGAACAAGCTTACTCAAGTGCCCAGATGGGGCAAGGGGTTTCCTGTCTGACCCAGTTGCCCAGAAGGGGTCTCTTGGTCCAAGCCACCAATGGGACAGAGAGTGTCATGGCCTCTACTGCATTGCTTCAGCTGTTGCGTGCTGGGAAACAAATGAATCTAAGCCCAAAGAGCTAGTTTGTGCACTCCAGCACATCAAATATTCCTTTATATGATGCTTTTGTTGACTCTCTGTACCCATGATGCATTGAACCAAAAGGACTCTTCCACAGGCCAGTCCAAATACAAACAAGCACCTGACTGATATATCATAAAGAATGAATTCATTTATTGGCCTTGCATTATTCTTCTCTAGCTCCTCTGTACAATCAAAGCCACAGATGGCATCACATATGATTAGGAATTCTCTTTTCTGTGAGAGATTTTAATACATATTGTCAAATCGATAACACAAGCATGCAATAAAACATTAAAAGCATTATTAATTCACAAATGGTTTAAATTATTCACTCAAATGCACACACATTTTATTACACTTCTAAAACTTCTCCATCTTCCTCAAGCAACTCTGATGCTCATTTAATGTTTAATGCTAATACATTTTCACCTTCACTTTTGAATATGTCTGCAAGTTTATAGGGTCTCCAGGGAGGTAAATCAGTCTAATATTTAGGTCTTACTCGGCTATTGCTGTAGAAACTTTGCTTTCTGAACAAAAACAATAATGGAAAATGTTGGTAACAAGTTTTACACTTGTTTAAAATAAGCACTCAAAAACACCCAGCTAAATTTCCTACAGCAGCCACTTGAGCTGCAAGAAAGACATATCTGGTAAAAGTTTAGTGCGTTATGTGGCTCTTTATTTAGGTTCCACTGAATTATGGGAATTGTTTTGAAAAGTTATTTGGATAGATATAGTATACAAGCTGTTCAAGTGTCTCTAAAGCAGTAAAAACTGATGGGTCACAACCTACAGGTCTGTTGTAAAAGAAACTAACCATATAATTGTGCAAAATCAAAGTATGAATTATTTTATAAATATAGATTATTTAATTTTGCATTATTATTTAGAATGAATATTTTATATATTATAAAATGTATAAAAATGTGGTGTGTTTCTACTGGATGTTCAATGTAAAGCCCCTTGAGAAGCACTGATACTGATCTAAAGCCTGTATAACCAGCTACAGAGTATATAGTTACAGAAGATCCATAAAAAGAGCTTTTGTCTCCAATGACTCCACTGAACGAGGAGATTTCCAGGTGTGTCTCGCACCGGCTTTAATGGAGAGATGTTTCAGTGAGTTCCCTGACCTGCGCTCCTATCCAACACATGGACGTCTGTCAGACAGAGAAAAGCCCAGCTGAGAGAGGGGAGAAAGATGAACTACTGCTCCCTGAAACAACACACAGTCTCTCTTGGTCCTGAACTCCTGGACAAGCTCCTGTGTGGAGGCCTTTGATGGAATCTTAACTGGCATTTGAAAAGACGCCTGAAGCGGGGTCAAAGGCCCTCGCTCTCCCAGGTCCTCAAACGAAAAGACGTTTTTTCATCACGGAAGATGAGTGACAGCACCCTGTTAAAGACAACTGAGGAAGAAACAGTCCAGGCATATTGAGATGCCAACTTAATTTTAATTCTTAATTTTAGACCCTGATCATTGCAATAATACCAGAAAACAAGTGAAATATTTAGTCTGCAGGGAATATAATAATGCTAATGCAGATGGAACAGTAAACAGAATCAACAAAAATCACTTCCTTATCACAGCCATATAAAATTGGGTGGGTTTTAGTAGTGACTACATTATTTTATATTTTATTATTATTATTATTTTAAGAAAAGGGTAATTGGTCAGTAATTGGTCAATAAATTGACAATAATAGTGCTATCTCTATTTCATCATTTTGATAAGTTTTTGTGCAATACTAGCATTATCTCATCACCTACAGTAGACTGAATTTAAATCAGAAATCAGAACGCAGTAAAACATTAATATTGTGAAATATTATTATAATTTGTAATATTGTATTGTATTGTTTTCAGCATCATTACTCCAGTCTCCAGTGTCACATGATCCTTCAGATCTCATTCTATTATGCTGATTTGCTGCTCAAGAAACATTTATAATTATTAACTTTTTTACGGATACCATGATACATTTTTTTCAGGATTCTTTGATGAATAGAAAGTTCAACAGAACAACATTTATCTGAAATAGAAATCTTTTGTAACATTATAAATGTCTTTACTTATATTAATTTAATGCATCCTTGCTGAATAAAAGTCATAATTTCTAAAAAAAAAAAAAAAAAACTCATCTTTTTGAACGGAAATATATGTATATATTTTCTGACTCAAATAAGTCATAAGTTTAATTGATTGTAATAACAGCTACTGTAATATTTCAAGGATGTTTGAAACTTACTGCTTAACATTTTCTGAATGTATATGTTACAGTTCTCTCCGCTCTCCCCATTCAAAAGATGTCCGTAAATGGTTTTGGAGGCGAATACAGAGGAAAGCCTTGAGACAGAAATGAAGCACAAGGCATTTGGAAAGTATGTGCGATTAAATATATATACAGTCATGTTAAGCAGCTCTTCTGCCCAATTTGTCGTGCAAATTATAGATGGCAGCTTTGCAGTCTGAGACATGAATCATTGATGTGAATCCAGTGTTTCGGTGTGGATTAATGTTGTAAATCCACACGGCTTAAAAGTGGAAAAGCGATTCCCATCTCGCAATTATGTGATGATATGACATCTTATGAGCGTCCGCGTGCAACGGTGCATGCAAAAGAGGAGCGGCTGTGAATCGTGCTGAATCAAATTTAATTTGTCGCACTGAGTATGGTGTATTTAACTGATTTAAACAAATGAGGGAGTAAATTATTATAATAATAAGATTTAGATTTAATTATTTATCTAAAGTATTTGCATTCTTAATAATACGTTATTCTCAATAAACTGAGAATGTCAAATGTGTATTCTATGATTTCATTCCATTGATGTCAAATGCTTCACATCAGTCAGAAGGCATCTGGATTGTCCGGGCTTTAATAATGACCCCTGTCTCTGATCAGTTTGACGATGCACCTTTTTGATTGTTCAGGCGAACCAATAATGCTTTTTTCCGCTGTGAACTATGAGATCGGACAAGATAGAGACATCTGTCAGGCCGAGTTTGACTGAGCAAAGACTACAAGAGCCCCAAGAGCTCACACACTCACAAGCGAAAGCACATTCACCTCTTTCCCCTCTTGTCTCTGCTGATGTTAACTAAACTAAAGCATGTGAAGTCTGCCTTTAAAGCCAAAAACACTCTGCACACTGTCATGTCCAATGTCATACAAATGAACAAATAATAAAAAAAAATCCCCCTTCCTTTCTGAGATGAAAGGACGCATATAGAGAAAAACATCACATCACCTGTTTATTTCGGAAACTAATGGCTTTTAATGTATGCTATAAATATCTAAATAATGCATGCGGCTAAATATTTCATGCAGGATTTTTAAGACTTTCTGCACTAGTTTGAAGCTTCATAAGGAATTCCCTCACTCTCCCTCCACCAAGCAAATTCAGGTTTTATCGTTGCTGATATGATGAAATTTTTAAAAGCGTGCGACAGCCGCGTGTCAGATAAACACTAGTGTCTCATCAGACAGATTATAAGCCTTTTACAATCCCGTTGAATTCAAATAAAACGGAAACTGTAAACCTTAATGTGGCACATGGAGACATTGTGCGGAAACATTGGAGTTCAATCAAACAAATAACTTTATATCAAGTAGTAATTAATGTGTGGCAGTGTGTGTGTTGTTTTTTTATTAATCTAGAGTATTGTTCATATTGCTTATTTTGCACTTTTGTTGAATACAGCACACTTTCAATTACTTTTCTAGAGTATTACAGGTACAGGGTTTCTGCAGGTTTTATGAAGCTAAATTTAAGACCTTTTTAAGATCAATTAAAGAAAATGTAATAAATAAATTGAAGGGAACATAACAAGTAAATATGTTCTCTAAATGTAAATGTCTAAGCACACAATGAGTAGTATTAGTGACACTTTAAAGTTTGAAAATACAATTTCCAACAGATCTCCATTACTTTTTCATTAATTTTACAAAAAAATGCTTAAAGTTTGAGATAAGAAACCTTGGGAAGTCTTGTGATCTTGTGATTTTATGATTAAAACAAGAACAAATATCTGCCAATGGGTTCATAAATAATTAACCTAATTCAATATTCAATATAGATATTTGGTATTGTTTTAAGCACAAACTCGTTTGGTTCAATTTCTCAGAAAACAAGACTTAATTTCTTCATGTTGCATGTCAATGTATCTTGATTTAAGGATGTTTAGAATTTGTACTGGAAAACATACATACTTTTTTGCAGTGCATGCAATTTTATTTTGCTATTAAATTTAGGGCCCTATGAAATCTGTTTTATTTTTTTCCGGACTCTTTAATGGTTAAATTAAATTTTACTGACTTTCATTCATCTTCGAAACACAAATGGAGATATTTTTTATGAAATCGGAAAGATTTCTGTCCCTCCGTTGATAGTCTACTACCACTTTGACGTTTCAAAAAGTTCATCAAGAGATCGTAAAACAAATACATACGAATCAAGCGGATTATTCCAAATGTTCTGAAGAGACTGGATCGCTTTCTATGATGCACAAAAGTCTTAAGGGTTTGGAACGACACATACAAATTACGTGACATTCTGCATTATACACTAAATTAAATTTTTATGAATGGATTCTGCAATTCCATCCACATTTTCTGCATTGCAGAAATCATAGGGCCATGATATTGAATTTAAGACTTTCTGATCCAATTTAAGACATTTTAAGGCCTAAATTGTGGTCAAATCAAGGGTTTTTAAGACTTTTTTTAATACCTGCGAAAACCCTGAGGTACAAATCCCATGTTTTTGTTGTGAGAAGTATTATAAATGTTAGATATATCGATAACATAATGTATTACACAACTCTAATACATGGTAACATTTTATTTCGATGTTCCATTTTAGATATTCTACTAACTATAAGTAATTTAGAAATTACATATCAACTACCAGTCATTTGTATTAGACTATTACTATTATTACCACTATTAGTATTAGACTATTACTATCAGACTGTTATGTGAAATCCATTTATCAGTAACTACAAATCAACATTTGGCCCCCCCAAAAAATTCAAAAAATCTTTCAGATTGAGAGTCAATATTCAGAAAACAGAGCTTCTACTATTGATCATGCAGCAGTTGCAGTATAGGTTGTGTGCATTTATCCTTTCTTTTCCTATTCTTATTTATATCTAATAGCACAAGCCTCTTATGTTTTGTGTGTTAAGATATTGTGCATCCTTTATAAATGTAATCTGACATCACATTTGTCCTTTTTAGTGTAAAGTGTCCCCTGATGTATACAGTAACCCACTGAAGTCCTCAAAATGCACAAAAAATTGGTGCTCTAATGATAATGTTAAATATTTAATTTACTCATGCTACATAATGTCCTAGTTTATGACCAAAAGCATGTCGCTGTTGCACTGTGGAACACCACGTTTTAATAAAAGTCATGCCTTGTCAAGTTCCTTTCAGCTAAATGTCATGTGTGAATACATGGCAATGGACCTTAGAAATTATTAAGTGGCTTAAGTGCTTCTTGTAATACCACAGCTGTTGTATTTTACATTAGTAAATTAATCTTTTCATATAGGCAGTGCAAAGATGAGTGGAGACGGGCACAGACTGGAATAAAATGGATGTATCTGACATGTTTTGCACATCAGTTGTGAATGTTTAACATCTCTCTTAAGCTACTTAATATAATATAATATAATATAATATGATTTAAGATTTACAGGGCAAATTAGCGTGAGAGCGCAATTCCAAAAAAGTGCTGATAGGAGTGGAAAGTTCCACCACAGGAGTACTGACGACGCACAAATTAAAGCCGGAAATTAAACACAAACGCAGCCGGATCATTTCCATAATGACCAACGCAATCTATCAGTTAGTGTCTGGTTTAAGTTTTTTTGGGGCGGTAAATAATGGCACAAACACCAGTAAATTGACGTGCGCAAATCTTAGTAAATCACCTTCCATGATTCATTTAAATACTCTCCTCCCATAAATTTTGTGTAAACTCCTACAAATGCATTTGCAATTAGGTCAGAAAATATGCAATAAGGTATAAAATAACTCTGTCCATGCCTTTTTTAGCGCTAATTTTTCACTGCGTGTCTTTAGTAAATCCTGACATAATATAATACAATTGTTTGGTATGTATCAGTAGACTTTGATCTGTTGGTGTCCTCCATACCTGCAGATGGCAGACTGGCTGTAGGCAGGTCCTTCAGTTGCACTGAGAGCCTGGCCCACCTGAGTTTGAGTCAGACCCAGAGACAGTCGGCGAATTTTAAACGCTTTGGCGAATTCTCGAATCTCCTCCAGGTTCACACCATCCACCTCACTGGATGCAGTCTGAGGGTCTAAAAAAAAACAGAGGAGAAAAGAATAAAGCTGCAACTCTCCATTCACACGGCTTCATCACCTTGAAACAATGTAATGTCACTCTTAATTGTGGATTTTTTTTGCTATTTTTTCTACAAAACAATATTGACATTGAAAACCTCAAGCATCTGCTTAAAAGACATTCAATGAAATAATTGTCATTTCACTATTTCGATATCTTGCATTCATGGTTTTGTTTGGCTTATCTAATATAACAGGAATATCTTGAGAGTCTTCAGAGACTAAATGCAGAACTGAATATAAGTGCACTACCTTTGTTATAATATGACTCTGACAAAAATGACTTCCATTCATCTATTATTCCTGTGTATTTACCAACCATTGACTGATCTGTCTTAAGACAAGGTTTCTGATTTACAATAGTAAGGGTGAATTTCAGTGACAAAATAAGCACTACATTGAAATCTGTTCTTAGGCAAGCTAGGAATTACACTTCCCAAATGAATGCTTATGTGAATAGCATTCTAAAGCAATGCACGTTCATTGTTATGCCCCGTTCTTTTGTTTGCTTGGGCATTTTGCTATCAAAGACAGAGGTATGCAGAGGTTCAATTTCAATTAGATTCACTTAGCAGCTAAGAGTCTATAGTTTCAAGATTTTATTTTGTGCAATTTTAGTTTAATAAAACGTGATTGGGCATTATACATCACTGCCAGGTGGTCTTATATCCTTGCTTACATAAGAAAAATTTGGCCAACTAAATAATTCATGGACGTCATTATGAATGAATTATTAAAAGAATCCATCAGCCATATTTAAAGTCAAAATCTATTGAACCAGCACCCTGTCACTCCCCATATGCAAATTAGTTGTTGAAACCTGAACTTGCTCCCATGCAATATTAAAAATTCCTGTTACATGCAGTTTTGTCTTTTTGACCACATAATAATGATGACAAATTGTTACTGCACGTTGCATTTTGCCATGTTATTTTTCATTGCTGATCTGTTAAAATGTATTCCTTTTTAATAACACTCAAAGACTGAAGAATTTGACCCTGAAAGGACAACCATGACCAAATCATTTACTGTCGTAACAATTGATTCGAAATACAGTAGTTATCATGACATCCATCTCATCAAATAAAATACAAAAAAGATTTGCCAAATGCAAAAGGTGTACGGTCCTTGAAAATACACAATTTATTCCAACTGAGCTGAATGTGGTGGCTGTGGGGTCAGTCAGATGTTTTTCCCCCTCCATTCAAAACATGTTCTGGGGAATTAACGTTAGCCAAGGACATCGCGACAAACACAATTTGGCATGGAGAGCTGCACCACGGCGGTAAACTGATGAAATGAATAGAGAATGCTAAAGGTATTGTGTATGTTTTTGTAAAACAAAAAAGGGGGGGAAAATGAAAACACAACCAAAGTCCATTGGTTATATCCACAGCAAGTTGATCAATGGCAACTTCCTGTTTATTGAATTTAAAACTCCACTGCAGATGGTTTTAGGCCAATTGGCTATGACAAATGAGAATTTATCTAAGTAAAACAGTTTTTAAAAGGGCCGCCGTGGCTCTGACAGGCTGGAGGGAGTGATTTATATGTGGTGCTTCTGGAGGCCAAAGCCGCTCTAAACACAACCTTCCATGCATTAGGTCTACAGTTTGGTCAGCTAGATGACAGAATCAACTAAAATCGGATAAAAACAGAATGAAAAGGCAGCATATTTTCATTAACACTTGTATATGAAAACATCTAAAAACAGTAAACGCAGTGTAAAGTGTTTATGAGTAGTAAAAGTGGATCAGCTAAGAGATACAGTGCACACTCACTGCTGACTAGCTGGCCGACGCTGAGGGCCGAGGATGAGGATGATGATGTTGAGGAGGAGGAAGAGGCCTGGCGGAGGGGGCTCTGGCTGTGGGGCATTCGGAGCAGACTTGGCTGAGACACTGGAGGAGCCTGAGAAGTCTGGCCGGCCTGTGGCAGCTGTGGAAAAACACGCGTTTAGTTGCACACACACTAGGAGAACACAATATACACTACTGTTCAAAAGTCAGAGGGGTCAGTAAGATTAATAGTTTTATTCACCAAGGACATGTTAAACTGATAAAAAAAGTGACAGTAAAGACATTTATAATGTTTCAAAAGATTTCTATTTCAAATAAATGCTGTTCTTTTGAACTTTCTATTCATCAAAGAATCCTGAAAAAAATGATCACGGTTTCCATAAACCTATTAAGCAGCACAACTGTTTTCAACATTAATAATAAGAATTCTGCATATTAGACTGATTTCTGAATGATCATGTGATACTGAAGACTGGAGTAATGATGCTGAAGATTTAATTTGCCACCACAGGAGTAAATTACATTTGAAAATATTTTCAAATAGAAAAGTTACATTAAAATTTACCGTTTTGATAAAATAAATGCAGCCTTACAGAAGAGACTTATCTCAAAAACGTAAAAATAAAAAAAAATCTTGGTACTATGGTAGATGTTCAAAAAACATGGTGTTAAAGGAATATTCCAGGTTCAGTACATGTTAAACTCAATTGACAGCATTTGTGGCAAATTAATTTTAACTAAATAAAATGAGGCACTTACAATGAAAGTGAATGAGGTATAAAAGCAGATTTTTTTTTATAAAACCACTCACATTAATTATTCTGTTAAAATTATTGTTTGAGCTACAAACTTGTTTTCGTTTTTTTGTGGTCACCTTTGGTTAATCGCGTTACTTTCAGTGTGTCCAAAATCGCATACTGAGCAGATACTGCATTCAATTTTAACTTACTTCAACTGTTAAACATGTATGTTATGAATATGGGTAGTATGAATGAATATGAATTCGGACATACTATATCCGCCATGTTGTTACTGTCACGTGACCTACCAGTGTCAGTTGGGTCGCTTTACTTTCATTTATAAATCCTCTTCCGTGGCCTCATGGGATAGTAACATGCCCATTGAATGCGAACTTTCGGGTACTTTTCACCTACTGTTTTTCAAATACTATGAATTCGGACACTACTCTGTTGGTGTACTGTTTTTCGCATTCTATATATAGTAGAGGATTATTTTATTTCGGATGCAGTGTTTGTCATTGCAAAGTTGTAAAAATGTATATAATCTTACATAGAAAAGGTTGATATTGATATTTTTGAAATTGATATTTTCACACTAAAATGACATTAACAGACATATTGTGGCTATTCTATTGAAACAGTGAGTATTTTAAAGCTCTTTGCAATAATTCATTTATGTATAAATTATTTAATTACGTCACAAGTGCTGTTGATTGAAACTGGAATCTTTATTTTTAAGATGGTTCCCTGTCCAAAAAACAGAAATAACTTAGTCCTTGTAGGTGTTTTTCAGTGGTTATTTGCATTTTATCATTTTTATTTTTTTTAGGTTTTACTATACTATTCAGAAAGTATCACAATTTTGAACATGAAATCTGAACATGAAACTACAGAGCATAAAATAAAGAGGCTATTGGGGTTTCAAGAGACAAAAGATTTTTGTCCTGTGGTTGTTTACTAGGTAAAACGGTTGAGTCTGTTTATTAGAATGAGCAAATGTATACTCGTATGCCTGTTTATTAGAGACGAGAGATGCGGACCGCTGGAGATGCTAGAGGTTGCATTGACTCCCTATGCAATTTCTCATTGAACACTGCTGTCAGATACTTTCAAGTACACAAAAGAAACGACAGCGTCTGGCTATTCAGCACCGAAACCTTAACATGAAAAGGAAAAAACACACGTTTACTGAGCCCAGAAATCAAAATTATGTGGTTACAATATGAGTCATTATTATGGGCAATGTGGCATGACTGCGGCACCATACATTTTCATGTTTTATGCACCATCGAGCGCCTCTTGTAGATGGTGCATCTCTACTCTTCAAGAACCAAGCGTCTCATCTGTCTAAAAGTGGGTTGGCTTCTCCCTGCTGTTCTCTTGCACTATTAATTCTCCTCTGTGTGTTTGTGCGTGAGTGTGTTTTTCTTTGAATGCTGAGAGATGTCAGTAGTGTTGCACACACTGTCAGAACTGTCGACAGGTCTGTGAGAATTACCGAGCTTCGGTGGATCTCTCTGCCGCCACCGTGTTTGACAGCCATAAATTATCGCTGCATGAAAATGTTCGCGAGTCAATTTGAAACACAGACGAATCCATAAACATTATTACAAATGCATTACTGCGTTTACGTCTGTGATCAAAGGTTCCAGTAAATATGACACAGAGTTGCTCCAACAGAAATGAGGTTGACCTATAGATGCTTTTATAGCCGACTGCTGTAAATTATAGGGTGGAACGGGGGAAATATGCATGCCTCTATAGTCTCTTTTGTTTTGCACTGTTGTTAGGCTCTTTAACTTTGTATTCTTACTAGTTTCTTGATTATTACTGGATATAGGAGTTTGATCATTGTTATTTGAGGATGATTTACTTTAAAGTTTGATTATTATTACGTATTATTATAGGTGCAAGCCTTTGAAATACAGTGTCACTGTTCGACTAGAGAGCTGTATTGGGTTCTGTTGGCTACATGTGTTTTTGACTATATTATGCTGTATATTATAGGTTATTATATAAATACATTATATTGCCAAAAGTATTGGGACACCCCTTCACATTATTGAATTCAGGTGTTTCAATCACCTGTATAAAATCAAGCACCTAGGCATGCAGACTGCTTCTAGAAACATTTGTGAAAGAATGGCTCGCTCTCAGGATCTCAGTGAATTCAAGCGTGGTACCGTGATAGGTTGCCACCTGTGCAATAAGTCCATTTGTGAAATTTTCTCACTAGTAAATATTCTATGGTCAACTGTTAGTGGTATTATAACAAAGTGGAAGTAATTGGGAACAACAACAACTCAGCCATAAAGTGGTAGGCCACATAAAATCACAGAGCTATTCAGCGTATGCTGAGGCTCACAGTGCGCAGAAATCGCCAACTTTCTGCAGAGTCAATAGCTACAGACCTCCAAAATGTGTGTGGCCGTCAGATTAGCTCAAGAACAGTGCGTAGAGAGCTTCATAGAATGGGTTTCCATGGCCGAGCAGTTGCATCCAAGCCTTACATCACCAAGTGCAATGCAAAGCGTTGGATTCAGTGGTGTAAAGCACGCCGCCACTGGACTCTAGAGCAGTGGAGACGTGTTCTCTGGAGTGACGAATCATGCTTCTCTGTCTGGCAATCCGATAGACAAGTCAGGATTTGGTGGTTGCCAGGAGAACGGTACTTGCCTGACTGCATTGTGCCAAGTGTAAAGTTTGGTGTAGGGGGGGTTATGGGGTTATGTGGGGTTGTTTTTCAGGGGTTGAGCTTGGCCCCTTAGTTCCAGTGAAAGGAACTCTTAATGCTTCAGCATACCAAGACATTTTGGACAATTTCATGCTCCCAACTTTGTGGGAACAGTTTGGGGATGGCCCCTTCCAGTTCCAACATGACTGCGCACCAGTGCACAAAGCAAAGTCCATAAAGACATGGATGAGCGAGTTTGGTGTGGAGGAACTTGACTGGCCTGCACAGAGTCCTGACCTCAACCCGATAGAACACTGTTGGGATGAATTAGAGCGGAGACTGCGAGCCAGGCCTTCTCGTCCAACATTATTGCCTGACCTCACAAATGTGCTTCTAGAAGAATGGGCAAAAATTTCCATAAACACACTCCTAAACCTTGTGAAAAGCCTTCCCAAAAGAGTTGAAGCTGTTATAGCTGCAAAAGGTGGGCCGACTCCATATTAAACACTACGGATTGAGAATGGGATGTCATTAAAGTTCATGTGCATGTAAAGGCAGGCGTCCCTAAACATATTTTCTGGCATTTGAATGCATATTTCCTATTAAGCTTCACATAATTTCATGTCAATACACAACAGTCGTTTTTGAAATCATTGTTTTAGATGGTCATTACGTACCTGCTGTCCAGGTTTAATGGGTGACAGTGTGATTCCCTGGGTGTTGATCACTGGCAGAATTTGGTTACCAATCACAGTGGCTATAATCTGACCCTGTGCATTGGTCAGCAGCTGTGGTGTGATTGGCTGGACCTGCAGGGAGGGAGTGCCGCCCCCTGATTGGCTGGAGGGTCCTACAGAGTTTGGCATCAGTGGGATCGTACCAATGATCTATACAAATGGCAGGGAAAGAGACATAAAATCCAGGTTAAACAATTCACTCAGTAATCAACATATAATCTATTCTACTATCCTTGAATAATCAAACACAGCAAAGAGTTAAGAATATATAAATGTGCAGTAATAATAACTGTATACACACACACTAGCACTGAAATGTTTAGAGTTAGATTAATGTTTTTGAAAGAGTGTATTTATTTAATAGCTTTTCTGTTTTAATATTTTCTAAAACGTAATCAATTCCTGTGATGGCAAAGCTGAATTTTCATAAGTCATTACCAAAGATTAGATATAAAAAGATGGTGCACTTATATAACTATGAATGGGAGAAAGTTCAACATGCAATATGGCAGATAGTCATTGCCTCACTGCAGCTGCTGTTAGAAGCTCTGGTGCGCGCTTATGATAGCACATTCATTGGCTGTTTTTTTTTTTGTCATGATTTGAGTGTTTAGAAACAACATTTATGAGACAGTTAGACTTAGATTTTATTGGTTATTTCAAATATGAACTTAAATTGTAAGCTTGGTGAACAGCTTTGGAGAATTTGATATTTCCTCATCAAAGAGATAGAAGCTGTACTTGCATGACTGAAATATCTGCCCGAGAGGCGTTTCAAAGATGGCCGCAGAGTGAAATGACTTTCCTTGAAGGGACTTTGGTCATTACTTCAGTCTTCAGTGTCACATGATCCTTCAGAAATCACTCTAATTTGGTGCTCAAGAAACATGTCTTATTGTTATGTTGAATACATTTGTGCTGGTTACGGTTACTTTTGAACAATTTAATGCATTCTTGCTGAATACAAGTAGGCCTATTAATTTATTTTTTAAAAATCTTACTGATTGGTTGATTTTATATCTTACTCAAGCATATTAACTTATGCTTATACAAAAACAATCTTATATATGCTACAGAGTATTAACTCTTTCCCCAAAATAGTTTTTTAATGCTTTTGGGGAAAGCCACCCACCGCCAGTGTTTTTGATCATTTTTTTACAAAATTGTCATGGCCCCCAGAATATTTTTTTGTATGAATATCTGAACACGCAATATGTCAAAAGAAAGAACAGAGCCTCTACTTTTATTCTACCTTCATGCATTCTTTTTATCATCACTTGAATTTGAGCAAAAGGCTGTGAAATTCATGTTTTTGTCAAAGACTACGTCTGGATCAGATTCAGAACGATGATCAAAACACAGATGGAGTAGATCGAGTCCATCAACACCCCCAAAGCTTGCGCAGTCCTATAGCTCGTCCTGGGTCGACATTTCATTCAGTAACATTAGGCAGTTGATTTATGATTTATATGCTGTTTAATGTTGATGATCGCATTATTTTACATATGCATATAAATACATATGATATCGCTTGTTTCTGCATCTTTTCGCATGCGTTTTGATGAGGAGATTCAGTACTCTTTTAGAAGATGTGTCATAGCGCCCCCTACCGTATAACAGTGAAAACACGGAAAGCCGGAAAATTCCGTAAACGGCGGGGAAAGAGTTAAACAAGATGGACATGACAAAAATGTGTAGTCACAATTATAATCTTTGTATCTGACAAAACAACAAAGACATCAAACTAGAGTACACTCTGAGGACCTCATCAGTGTCAGAGTATCAAAGCCCTCAGATTTTACCGGATAGAGGGCTACTTAGTACTGGGTGGAGAAAATAGACTGTATAACCTTTTTATTTTTGAGAGAGGCTTGAAAGACATACACACACTCAGTTGCAGTGAACCACAAACCTAGCTGAACGTACATAGTCGACACACAGACACAAGTATGTGCACATGAAAGCCCCCCACACAAAATGTGCTCTCTGCTCCTCTCTAAAGGTCAGGCTCTGAGTACCTTTATGTGTGCTGGTGCACACCACTGACTGTATTATCTATCATAAGACCAGAGGAAAACTGTACGTGTGTGTAAAATGCAGAGAAGGGCCGAGTTAACAACGTAGCCTCTTAACCACTCGTCCCCCAATAACACACACACACACACACACCTTAATAATTCTGGTCCTAGTATAAGGGATGCCCTCCTCCCACAATCCTTTTCACTGGTCTTCTGCACCCCCTTTCTCCAGTTGTCACAGATCAAAGGCCGTAACCCTTTGTAGCTGCACTGTTTTACCTCTCAAGGCCACGGCTTCAATGAGCCATGTAGAACAACAGCGCTGGAGAAAAGGACTCAACGCCTCCTCCCGACACACAACAAGGGTTTATGTCAGTGGAACCGCAAGACTTAAGGCCTCTTTCATCCAGTGCACCACAACTATACTCGTACAATACTTTAATGCAGGAGATCAAAATACTTGAGTCAAGTAACTGTGTAAAAAAAACCTTTTTTTATTTTTACTCATAATACACATATTACTCACCATGAGATCAAAACTGACACTTAAATGTTTTAGGGTCGGTAAGATTTTGTTTTTGAAAGAAGTCTCCTATGTTTACAGAGGCTGCGTTTATTTTTTTATCAAAAATACAGTAAAAGCAGTAATATTGTGAAATATTATTACAATTTAAAATAACTCTTCTATTTTAATATATTTTAAAAGGAAATTTATTCCTGTGATGGCAAAGCTGAATTATCATTACTCCAGTCTTCAGTGTCACATTATTCTTAAGAAATCATTCTAATATGCTGATTTGGTGCTCAAGAAACATTTATGTTGAAAACGACTTTTTTGGAAACTGTGATACACTTCTTTCAGGATTCTCTGATGAATAGAAATGTCAAAAGAACAGCATTTATTGGAAATAGAAATCTTTTGTAACATGTCAATTTTGATCAATTTAACACATCCTTGCTGAATACAAGTATACATTTATTTTATTAAAAATCGTATCGACCCCAAGCTTTTGAACGGCAGTGTAAATGTTACTTATCTTATGCAAGATTCATAATTGCACATTCTTCCATGGAGGACACCTGTTTGTCTTTGTGATCAATAACTTGCCCCACCTTTGAAATGACTTCTCTTTTCAGGTGACATAACCAAGGACGCTTAATTTTCAACCAATGGGTGCCAGTTGTGTTTTAGGAGGAGAGTACTGTTATCCACCTCTTTCCTACGCACCATGACACATTACGCAAATTGTGGGAGTAACTTCTGTTTAACTGTAAACAATCTGCAAAGGTTCGCTCTATGAACGCAATAATAAGCATTTTCCAAAACTGGGTATGAACCATCATACATTAAAAGGACATTTAAAAGTATATCATAAATTAAATTGGGAGAACTGACCACAAATGTGCAGTATATGTTGTCTTCGGAATACAAAGGAAAATAATCAGGATGAAAAGAATTCAGCTGCTAAAAAAGCTCTTTCCGTAAATATTCTTGTTATATCATGTCACATCAAAATATGGAAAATAGAAAATGATTGGAAATTACAGTTAAGATGGTCAAACTGACGTTTAAGGAATATTTGTAGTGCAACCTTATGATTTGAAATGATTTGTTTCAGTCTTTTTACGTGGAATTTCACCCAAACCGGAAGTGCCTCCTTTAATTTAAAACGCAGTAGGCTTGTTAGGAAAAAGGTGGATAGAACTGACTTTATGCTAATTCAATCCATTAAAAATAGCTAAAAAATGTCCAGTGTACAAATAATCTCTATATGACTGTTCACCAATGTTTGTTTTAATGGCTTTGCAATGTGAACATCTCATAAAGTATTGCGATTAATCGCATCCAAAATAAAAGTTTGTGTTTACATAATATATATGTGTATGTGTACTGTGTATAATTATTATGTATATATAAATACACACACACATGCATGCATGTATATATTTAAGAATAAAAAAAAATAATAATAATTTCATAACAAATTTATATTTATATATAATATAAATATATATATATACAGTATATACATGCAAATATTTCTTAATATTCTATGTGTGTGTATTTATATATACATAATAATTATACACAGCACACACACATATATACTGTAAACACAAACTTATTTTGGATGCGCAAAGTGACCTAGTGGTATGCACATTGAGCTGTGGTGCTTATGTGAGATTTGCAAGTTCGAGTCTAAAAAAAAGCGTAAAACCCCCCAAAAATAAAACCAAGAGGAACAGAAAGTGTTAAAAAGTGCTTTTCTGCTAGTCTGATATACCACCTAGACTGAAAAAGGACCATTGATCTATCGCATATAATTTACTCTCGCCTGCCAGCGGACCCCCAGCTGCGCTAACAAGCTTTGCATCTGTATAATCTCTGACCGTTCCTCTCCTCTGCCTGTTCCCTCCTCTCTTTGACATAATGACGATGGAGCGGTGGAAAAAAGGAGGGCTGACTATGTGTAATTCACCCTCACCACGGCTCATTTGGTTGCGTTGCTTCGCATTAAGCGACAGATAATTTATCTCTCTCTCTCTCCCTCCCTCCGTCGCTCTTTATCGCTCCCTCTCAATCCTCCGCGGCCCTCTCTCCTGCCACTTAGCATATTTTATTGTGCGGTGTGGTGCTCGTGTCCCCCGACATGGCATTTGCATGCCGTCTTGTCTCAGGGCTTGTTCCGCTCAATTATTCACTCTCATTGGACTAAGTGGCTGCTCTAACACGAGCAATAATACAGCACACGAGCTGACAGCTACATACTGTCCCGGGCTACTCTGAATAGCCACGTTCACTGCGCTCTCAGCTTACTGTGGCATACAAGACCTTGTTTTTACAACTGCAACTGCATTAACCTCAAGCAAAAACAGCGTTTTGCACTGTAAAAACAAAAGTCTCAATCATTTATGGCATGTCAACACAATATTATAAGGCTTCAGAGTTTCGATTTCTTTCACTAGTTTAATTATGCAATCAATTATACTTTAAGCCTATAACTATACCACTATAACAAGACTAAATTATGCAGTTTACCGTTATTGTTTTATTGTTTGCTACATGTATGTGTGTCTAGTTGAATATTTTAATTTGATGGCTCAGTTCAGATCATTTTAATAGGGATATGTCAAGACTAGTTATATAAACATTCTAAATAACACCGAACAAAGTCATCTACTCTATATGGAGCCTAAATGAGGATTAAAATGTATTTCAAATTCAGAAATAAAAATTAAAGGGGTAGTTCACCCAAAAATGATCATCTGCCATGTCGTTCCAAACCTGCATGACTTCTTCTGAGGAAAATAGTACTGTCAAAACGATTAATCGCATTCAAAATAAAAGTTATTATTTATACACATAAATAAACGTATATGTGTGTACTGTTTATAATTATTATGTATATATAAATACACACTCATTCATGTATATAGTTAAGAAATGTATATACTGTATATATATTTATATAATATAGAAATATTGTAGATATAAATATAAAAATAAATTCTTAAATGTATACATGCATGTGTGTGTATTTATATATACATAATAATTATACACAGTACACACATATATATTATGTAAACACAAACTTTTATTTTGGATTTGATTAATCACGATTAATTGATTTGACAGCCCTAATATTTTGAAAAAAGTACAATATTTTGAAAGTCAATTTTGAAAATAAATAAATCAATGGAATCCAATGGACCACATTGACTTTTTCATTAGATTAACAAAAACAGTTATTTAAGTTATTTAAAATGTCTTCTTTTATGTTCCTTAGAATACATAAAGACATATAGGCATGAGAGTGAATAAATGATGATTGAATTTTCATTTTTGAGAAAACTGCCCCTATAAGTTTTTAGGTTGATGTGGGTTGAAATTGTTTATGTATGTATGATGTTTGTCTAAAATAAAGCAGCTAAGCTGGAACAAAATTATGCAGAAGGACAAATTAAATTTAAAATTGTGTCTGACATGTTAGAGTTGACATGTTCCTCATGAATCCTTATAAGTAGCAAATAAAAATCCATCTGATTTGGTCAAACCATGTGAAACATATGTGGACTTTGCCTGTGACTCGATCACGTTGGGTGTTTGATGTAAACAATCTCCTGAAACATTGTCAACCAATCCAGCATGAGCCTGTGCTACGCTCTTAAATCTGATCATGCATTTTGTCCGCATGAGAAACACCTGCCTGATATGGCAGGAGATAAAAGAATTACTATAAAGTAAATTCTAAAGGGTCCATATATTGTGTCATACATCTGTTTCTGACTTGCTTTTGTGCCTCTGCACTTTATACGTGCTTTAGACTGTGGTGAGCGTTCATCTCCCTTCCTACTTCCTCTCTCTCTCTGTTTCTCCTCTTTGAGCAGAACTCATTAGGATTATACTGGCAGTGATTCCCAGGGAATGTCATCTCTTCCTGCAGCCAGGCCAATCTTCAGTGTTAGCCATGGCCGCCAGGCAATATCCCTGCCCATTTTCTGCCCTACTGCCCGCTGTTTGGAGGGGAATAGGATGGGGACACATATTGAGAGAGAATTCCAAACTTCTAACACCCGTCACTGTGAAAGAAACACAGATCAGAAACGGTCAAGCACTGCATTTGCTGATGCAGTCTTGGTCAAAGTTATCAACTGCTTAGCAATATGGTTAAATAACAAGAAATGATTTTCTACTAGATAAAATTATATCTAAAGGTCAATGGAAAAGTATTAACATGACTTTTGGACTTTATTGGTAAGACAGTAACACTATGGGCCCTATTTTAACGATCTGAGCACATGGTCTGAAGTGCATGGCACAGGTGCACTTAGGGCGTGTCCGAATCCACTTTTGCTAGTTTAACGATGGAAAACGGTCAGTGCGCCAGGCGCATGGTCCAAAAGGGTTGTACCTAGTCTCTTAATGAGTCATGGGTGTGTTTTGGGTGTAATGTGCAATACACCAATCAGAGTCTCATCTCCCATTCCCTTTAAAAGCCAGTTGCGCTTGCACCATGGCGAATTCGCTATTTACATGGCGGAATTTGCGAGCGGAAAGACTGAATGCTTCTCCAGAGTGGAATCCTTTTATTGTTAATATTTAAAAATGTTTGTGTGCTGCTGTGCATCCCTGTGTGTGTAACAAACAGAGTGTATGCGCATTGTGCACCCGCCTATAGGAGCATATTACTAACACGGCCTTTAAATAACACAAAAAATACTGTGCTATTGACTTTAGGCCAGGTTTTTGTTGGTCAGTGGCGCAATCGTTTTCAGCTGCCTCAAAATAGCAACGTGCCAACAATGCGCCTGAACACACGTCGTTTTCAGACCAGCACGCCCATGGGCGAACAGATGGACGTGAGTGCATTTGCTATTTAAACAAATAGCTGGACGTGAAAATGATAACTGCGTCGGGCTGAAACTAGCAAAAAACACTTGCTGGCATCGCATGGCACCGGGTGTATGATAGGGCCCTATTTCGGTCATGACAACTCTCGGAGATATTGGATATGGCAATGTTAATGTATTTGGTCTAGGGATGGGAATTTCTCATTTTGATCATCGATAGGTCTGAAAAAAACTAGTACTCAAGTACTCTGGGGCGGGGCTTGTGCAGGGGGCGGTGCGTCTCCGTCATGGAAATATGAAACTATTTTAAGACTGTTACGAAAAATAATGTTAACAAATACAAACATGACATGTCTATGAAAACATGAACGAATGACTAGAAAAAATAACTGCTAGATTATGATGCATAAATGTTTTTGAAAAAGAAACATCTAAAAACAAAATAATCGTCTCAAATAACCCAGTCAATAATATCGGACATTGTATTTGAGCTGAAACTGTGAATAAACACCACCCTGCAGAGCTTTGCTAGCGTGTTAATAAACTCAACCAAACGCATCCTATATGTGATTAAGCAGATATGTACATATATTACCACTTAGGTACATCAGCACAAAAGGACGCGAATGCGCACGTGAACTTGGCCGTGCTAGTTTTTACAGGCTATGGTTTAAAAGGGAAACTCACATTTTGAATGCGCTCTTCCCTTAATAACAACGCCGATACACGGACAACGAAAGCACAGAGAATTTACAACACTATTACAATCGTGTTCTCATTATAATGCTATATGACAGATTGGATCTGCACATCTTGCACTTAATTAAATTTTTTTGAACTTCACCACGCTAGTCTGATGTAACGCTCGTTGTGGATTTCCTTTAACAGCACGCTGATACACGGGAAACTAAAGCACAGAGAATTTACAACATTCTATCACAATCTTGTTTTCATTATAATGCTGTGTATATGACAGATTGGCGCTGCACATCTTGCACTTCATGATCACAATGATTCCAGGCATCACTGCAGCGCGCGCTTCAGTTTCACTTTATTTCGCCAGTCTGGAAGGCGAAGGTCTAACTAACCAGTCAGACCTCAGTTACCGCCCAAAATGCCGAAATAACAATCAGAAAAAATAAATATATTTTTTAAAGTCAGGGCGATCATCATTTTCATGATCGATCGTCGCTGTCACGTTCGAGTACTCGAGTACTCGACCACTGTTGCCCATCCCTAATTTGGTCTTCCCGGAATAGATCTGCTACGTTGCTGATGAGAAAGTACTTGCTACTGTCAATACATTCACAGACATGCTGCTGCTGCACATATAACATACATGAAATAACCCCCATAGCAGATCTATACAGGTGGAGCTGGGGAGGGGGAAGGGTTTCCGGAAGCGTGCTGCAGACTGCTAACAGCAACACTACCAGTATTTGAATGTTGAGCCGCAGCTCATTGGCCGCTGATGCAACAGCAACCAATCAGCTGCTATGACATGATGTGATCGCTACCAAGTGAGTTAAGGACCTATCAGCCTGCACCATTTAGAGTTTCATGACAGAATTTAGTATATTATGTGTCCATGTTATTCATATTGCATATTAATATAATTAATCCAATTATACCACAATTATAATTTTTTAAGTAATATACACTCACCTAAAGGATTATTAGGAACACCATACTAATACTGTGTTTGACCCCCTTTCGCCTTCAGAACTGCCTTAATTCTACGTGGCATTGATTCAACAAGGTGCTGAAAGCATTCTTTAGAAATGTTGGCCCATATTGATAGGATAGCATCTTGCAGTTGATGGAGATTTGTGGGATGCACATCCAGGGCACGAAGCTCCCGTTCCACCACATCCCAAAGATGCTCTATTGGGTTGAGATCTGGTAACTGTGGAGGCCATTTTAGTACAGTGAACTTATTGTCATGTTCAAGAAACCAATTTGAAATGATTCGAGCTTTGTGACATGGTGCATTATCCTGCTGGAAGTAGCCATCAGAGGATGGGTACATGGTGGTCATAAAGGGATGGACATGGTCAGAAACAATGCTCAGGTAGGCCGTGGTATTTAAACGATGCCCAATTGGCACTAAGGGGCCTAAAGTGTGCCAAGAAAACATCCCCCACACCATTACACCACCACCACCAGCCTGCACAGTGGTAACAAGGCATGATGGATCCATGTTCTCATTCTGTTTACGGCAAATTCTGACTCTACCATCTGAATGTCTCAACAGAAATCGAGACTCATCAGACCAGGCAACATTTTTCCAGTCTTCAACTGTCCAATTTTGGTGAGCTCGTGCAAATTGTAGCCTCTTTTTCCTATTTGTAGTGGAGATGAGTGGTACCCGGTGGGGTCTTCTGCTGTTGTAGCCCATCCGCCTCAAGGTTGTGCGTGTTGTGGCTTCACAAATGCTTTGCTGCATACCTCGGTTGTAACGAGTGGTTATTTCAGTCAAAGTTGCTCTTCTATCAGCTTGAATCAGTCGGCCCATTCTCCTCTGACCTCTAGCATCAACAAGGCATTTTCGCCCACAGGACTGCCGCATACTGGATGTTTTTTCCTTTTCACACCATTCTTTGTAAACTCTAGAAATGGTTGTGCGTGAAAATCCCAGTAACTGAGCAGATTGTGAAATACTCAGACCAGCCCGTCTGGCACCAACAACCATGCCACGCTCAAAATTGCTTAAATCACCTTTCTTTCCCATTCTGACATTCAGTTTGGAGTTCAGGAGATTGTCTTGACCAGGACCACACCCCTAAATGCATTGAAGCAACTGCCATGTGATTGGTTGATTAGATAATTGCATTAATGAGAAATTGAACAGGTGTTCCTAATAATCCTTTAGGTGAGTGTATATACACAACACAAAAATAAATGTTTACGTTTAAATGTATAATAATATAATTAAAAACCTGTATTTATTTATTTTTTCACAATTAAAATTAGAATGATTTAAACCAAGGATGGATGTAACCAAGTTGAAAATTCAAAGGAGGGAGATGTTTAAAGCCAAACAGTGTTAAAAGAGTTGGGAATTTTGCCCCTGCTATCAGTCAGGCCCAAGTCATTGTGGTGAAAAACTTTGATATTCCTACTTATTTAATTCTAAGCAAAAAAAAGTGTTTGTTTTTTATATAAAAGATGAATGACTAGACTTGAGAGTGGATGGCAGAGGACAGTTTTAGCAAATACTGCTGTAATGTCTGCAGATGTTATATCCATCCCATATACAGATTGAGTTTCTTGTTATTATTTTTCTTCTTCTAACTAACGTTTAGGCAACAATAAAAAGAAGTAGCTCACTGAATACCTTAAGTCCATAGATATCAGCATCAGTTCGTACAATCGTACAAGTGGCTGCAATGAGACCTGTTTTCCTGTTTGTTCATGCGACGTTTGGCATAAAGCCTATTATTTGTCAAAATATAAATACAGTTAAACATATATTATTTTATCTGACTGCATTGACACCATTGTATGAGAACGGAACTGAGCTGCTGTATAGATAAATTAACTGAATTAATAACTAATGATTTTTACAACACTGAACTTACTTATTAAGCTGGACTATGACACTATTTTCTTCTAGAGCTGCTGTACAGCCAAAACAAACTTTGCACTATTTTCCTGTTTTCAGCTGCTTTGAAACAATCTGTACTGTAAAAAGCGCTATATAAATAAAGGTGACTTAGGGAAAGGTGACATTCACTATACTATATTTCCTTATTCAGTTGTAACCATTAACACTCACTCCTCCACAAACACAATGCACATCCTTTTCTAAGACACCATAGCAACCTTTCATCCCAAACAAGGCAATATTCAGCTATGTGGCAGCTGAGGGAAAACTCTGCTACTTATAGACTATGCTTAAAGCAACAGAATTGTGTTATTTTAGTAATCTACTATCAGGCCAACATTAACACCTAAGAGCTAAATCAACAAAGACTGCTTCAGTCTAAAACAACACATTGCCTCATCCCTTTACTCCAACCTTTTCCTTTTTCTTTCTTTTCTTCTTCTTTTTTTTTTTTTGGTCTGTGGCAGCATCTGCTGCTCCCCTGGCCACGTCTGCGGCCTGTATTAGTATCATATTAATGTTAAAAGCAAAAGAAGGGCAGGGGACGAGGCTCAAAAGGGTGGTGGGTGTTTTAGCAGACTCAAACTGAATAATGTGCCTCAGTAATAAGGTCGAGAGCAGAGCCTGTAGCCCTGGGCTTTGACCGTCTCAGTGACCTGATTATGTCAGCCAGTGTCAGCCGCTACGACACTACAAACACAGCGCGTCCCATCAACGGCATCGCCATGCCAATACGTCCAACCAAGCCCTGCAGGCACTTTCAGTATAGACAAGGCCATACCAGTTTGTTAAGTAACATCTACCATACACATGCACACACTTGCCGTGTTCTCACATGACTGACAAATTATCATACACTATTGAACATAAGTATTGAACATAATTTGTTTAAGAACTGTGCATTAATCTTAAAAAAATACAATCTTAATGGTTCTTAACCATTTTTTTTATATTGGACATCATGTGGTGACCCAACATTGTACCAAATTGGAAAGACAATTTTTTTTTTAATGCAAAAGAAATATAGTTGGTAACACTTCACAATAAGGTTTCATTAGTTAACATTAGTTAACTACTTTAGTTAACATGAACTAAGAATTAACAATACTTCTACAGCATTTATTAATCTTAGTTAATGTTAATTTCAACATTTAGTTATACATTATTCAAATCAAATGTTGTATTTGTTAACATTGGTTAATGCACTGTGAACTAACATGTACAATCAATGAACAGCTGGATTTTTATTAACTAACATTAACAAAGATTAACAATTAACTAATGTTGTTAACATTAACTAATGTTAACAAATGAGACCTTATTGTGTTACCATATAATTTAAAAAAGTAAAAGAATACATACATATACTGTATAAATATGTACAATTTTAATATTAATAAAAATGAAAAAAAAAAAAAAATTATATACATTTTATATACAGTATGTGAGGTTTGGGGTTGGTAAGATTTTTTTTTTATGTTATTGAAAGAAGTCTCTTATGCTCATTTATTTGATCAAAAATACAAGAAAGAAACAGTAATATTGTGAAATATTATTGCAATTTAAAATAACAGTTTTCTATTTTAATATCTTTTAAAAAGTAATTAATTCCAGTGATACAAAGCTGAATTTTCAGCATCATAACTCTGTGTCAGTCTTCTGTGTCACATGATTCTTCTAATATTCATTCTAATATGCTGATTTTGTGCTCAAGAAATATTTCTTCTTATTTTTCACATTGAACATAGTTTAATGTTTTTGTGGAAACCGTAATACATTTTATAATAGAAATCTTTTGTAACATTATGTCTTTACTGTCACTTTTGATCAATGTGATTCATCCTTGCTGAATAAAAAAATCTTACTGAACGCAATCTTTTGAATGGCAGTGTATGTTTATTAAATATATTTGTGTGTACTAAATGTATATATCCACATGCATCTGCCTAATGTGGCCAGTTTCTACTAGATTATAGACGAGTTTGATTTGATGCATTGCCTTTTAACGTCAACAACAAAAGATATGGAGACCATTTTCTCCTCCCTGTTAAAAGTTGATAAGCTGATTTATCGTGTTGTCCTCACTGTGCATATGGTTCCTTTTACATATAAAACCTCATTAGATATTTTTGATTACATTTACAGCCAAAACTGTTAAAAGCACCCATAAAGCCTTCAATAAGAGTGGGTCTGCTACATAAAGAGGCCCCCAGCATGCAATTTCTCAAGCAATGCTTTCCATCGTATTATAAAAGAGAAAGTATCAATGCGAGGAGGGGAATGAGACAAGGGTTAAGGTAAATAATGCTGTTTGTAGCGTGAAAGGGCACATTGGCTATACAATCTTTCCTTTAATATGGAAGCGGTGCGCACCTGTGATAAGATGATTCATTAGATAGGGCCCTGGTCTGACAAGCCTCATCGTTCAAGTCTCTGGATACTGATGGAACAATTCTGCAGCCGGCCCCGTAAATATGACACGGTCAGCATTTTATCCCCTGCACTCCCACACTGCTGTCCAATCTAAACACAACGCCCCCATCTGGCTTGCTCTAACATGGCTAAAGACAGGGCACGAAGGTCAGTACTGAAGACTGGATTTAGGTATCTGAGTAACATTACACTAATAAAGAAAGTCATGTTCATACCACTTCAGAACTCTTCTCTCCATGTTTACTTGTACTTCGTCTTATAGTTCTGTGATTAATGTGCAGCAGACTTCAACTTATATGTGCATTTCATGTGGGCATGATCTTTTAAATGTGCTGTTTGTTTGTTTGTGTATGTACCTGTCCTTGTGCATTGGTGACCAGTTGTCCAGTGACCCCCTGCAGGCTGGAGAGAGCATTACCAAACACCTGTGACCCGGCAATTGAACCCATCGCTGCTGCTGCGGCAACCGCTGCCTGACTGGCCAGAGGGTTGAGCTAAGGAAGTGAACACAGAATGAAAAACTAATGATTCGTCAAACTGATTACAGTGAGAAACTATTTAATTCTGCAGAGATCTTTTTCACAAAAGATCTTAAATATGATGACAGCTTTAAATTAGATACATTCATACCTAATTGAACCAAAAATACTTAGTCATCAATAATACAAATCAATAATACAGTATCAAGTCAAACAAAAACTGAAATGAAGAACATCCATATTTTGTGTTTAAAGTATTAAAAATAAAGATGTTACCTGGATGAATGATATGAGGGTGAGTAAATTATAGAATTTTAATTTGGGTGAACTATTCCTTTATACATGTATGTTTGTATGTACATATATATATATATATATATATACACACACATACATACATACATACATACATACACGTATACTACAGTAAATACAATTAAGAAAACTGTTGAAACTGAATGAACACATGCCGTTTTCATTGTTTTTTTTTGTTTTTTTTTCAAAATAAAGCTAATTTTGTTCAAAAAAGCAGCATACAAGTAAAAATGTTCTTCACTAATTTTTCAATTAAAACATTCAATAAGAGCTTAAAGGATTTTTTCTATTTAGATAAATTAGTAGCACCTGTAGTTAGTTACTCCGCAGTAATGAGTGTGAATATTCCATATTATCTACTCCTGATAGACAGACAGACAGACAGACAGATAGAGAGTTAGATAGATAGATAGATAGATAGATAGATAGATAGATAGATAGATAGATAGATAGATAGATAGATAGATAGATAGATAGATAGATAGATAGATAGATAGATAGATAGATAGATAGAAGGCAGACTTAGATTTTTTCACTCTCATCTCATGTTATTAACACACGCAAACCCACATACAAACGCACAAGTGAATAAATAAATCAAGCTAACCTCCTAATAAGCTGGGTGAATGCAGTGCTTATTTGGTAGCAGGGCTGCAGAATACAGGCTTATTAGGTTCTTTAAGTAGATCAAGAGCTCACGCAGGACTGCACACAGAGTCCCCAATTACTCATCACAATGAGGCAGTAATGGAAACAGCGCTCCGAGCAGACAGAGGAGAACAGGCGTGGTGACAGCAGTCAGAAAGAGTAAAAAATACAGCATATCCTAATGGCAGTCAACAGTGATATAGACAGCAGGTTATTTCTGAAATCAAAATTGCTATTCTTTTTTGACAAGTTCTGAGTTTGCTTTTGCTACGAATCACAAAGCGTATAATCCCAAAAGATGCTGTCAGAACAAGAGTTCACAGGTGTATGATGATGATACTTTTGATGCCACTGTGCTTTAAAGGGATAGTTCACCCTGTAATTAAAATTCTGTCATCATCTATTCACCTTCACGTCGTTCCAAACCTGTAGAACTTTCTTTGTTCTGTAAAACATCAACATAAAATTTGGAATATTACACTGGTCGCTCTTTACAAGCTTTAAGGCTTCAAAAAGGACACACACTACCATTCAAAAATCTTTTATGCTCACCAATGCTGCATGTATTTGATTAAAATAACTGTTTTCTACTTTATTATATTTTATAATGTAATTTACACCTGTATCAGCATCAGCATATTCAATGTCACATAATCATTCAGAAATCATTCTAATATGCTGATTTGGATATTTTTGAATATTGAATATGAATATTTTTGTGGAAACCATGATATTTTCAGAACATAATTTATTTGCAGTAGAAATCTTATTTATTTTATTATAATGTCTTTACTGTCACTTTTGATCAATTTAATGCATCCTTGCTAAATAAAAGTATTAATTCCTTTAAAAAAAATCTTACTGACCCCAAACTTCTGAACGGTACTGCATTACAAGCTCTTCTTGGCATGTTACATGAGCATTATTTGTGCCTTTGAGTCATATCTTTTGAATGAATCAGTTTGTTAATGAATGGGATTAATCAGGTTCTCGAGTTCGACCCTTTTGAATCCTTATAAACAATTAATTACACGTAAAAGCATGACCAGAACATTCTATTCTATTTCCTTTGTATTTCATGGAAAAAGGAGGTTCGGAATGTCACAAGGGTGAGTAAATGATGAAAGAATTTTAATTTTGGGGTGAACTAAAGAAGTAGCAGGAGGAACTAAAGAAGTAACCGTCTCTAACAAATTTCAGCCCATATTCCTGTTTCCTGTCTCCTCTGTCCGCACCCCCCATCTCTCAGCAGGGGCCATTCAGCTTTGTTAAAGTGAGAGCATTCAGCTGCCATTCATCTTTCATCTTATCACACCATCATATATTACCAGGCTCTCTGAAATCAAATGATGAGAAAATACCACGGAGCGATCAATACTTTTTCATTGACAGTAAAGGTTAAGCACATTAAGAATGACACCGCATTTGTCTTATGAAATCATATTTCATGTTGGTGGCCTAAAATTGGCTGAGATTGATACTATGTCCCCTGGACTGAAAGTCACCCTTTTTTTATCACTAATCACAGAAATCGCCTCTTTGTGGCCGGCGTTTCTTTGTCCTTCTGCAAAAGTCAAGTGCCAGTTGATAATATCAGCGACCCAAAATGTTAAGGGCAACGATTTTAGCTCCTCAATGCCTCACCATGTGGCTATTGTGAGCGGTAAAATCTCTCTGAAACTTCAGGCCATTTCAGCCTTTCATCTTTAGCATTTGTCAAGAGATTTGCAAATGATTCTTCTGTATGCAGTGGCAACATGGAGATGTTACTTAAAAACAATTGGCAATTATTTTGCAATATGCTTCAACTGATATGCTCAGCCTTTTTTATTGTTGTGCATTAGTATAATTTTAAACTGCTTGTGATTTACTGCCGAGTAACCCAGTGACACCTTGAGTGCTTATGCTGTTAAACAGAAAAGGAGAATAGCTTTGTGATTGCAGGAAAGGTGCCTGTGTAGAGAGCATCTTATCTTGGGCTAACATCTTCAGATAATAAAAACATGTATTTCTGAGAGGGGTGAGATGCAGAGAGAAAGCGCACATGAGAGAGAGATGGACAAGGATGGCAATATCAAGCAGGGATTGAATTCATAGATAATCCTCTCACCCTATCTGAGGGCAAACACTCTCTTTTTCTCTCCCCTTCACTCTCTCTTTGACGGAGAAGATGAAACACGTTCTCCTGGAATGATAAGAAGGCCAGTGAATTATATGAGCTGATACATATAGGATCATCTTTAGTGATCCACTGACATCTGAATCTGCTTTCCTAGCTTAACTTGAAAAGAGAGTCAAACATTGTTTCAGAGGAAGTATCTTAAAGATGAAGGATAGACCCTGTCTCAAATATGGTCTCATTCATTTTTTCATGGTCTCATTTTCATTTTGATTACCTTTGTCATCATCTAACACTCACTCAAAGAACATTTTAAAAACATTAATAATTTAATAATAGTTAAATGCAATCTTTAGCAAATCTCAAAATGAATATGTATTTTCATACTGTACTTTATAATGCTGGGAATTTATCACTTTAAGCATACATAGTTTGAGTGTTTATTTGTAATTTATTTAGACAAAATAGCACAAATAAAAAATGTGGTCCTTTATCAGTTTCCGGCCATAGCATATATTGGTATGAGACAGTGTTTTAATATCGGAGCATTGTTAAAATTTTCATTTTGAGGATATGCACACCTTTAAAAACTAATGCAATCAATGATTTTGATTATTAATTTAAGAAACTATACACGTCAAGTAAATACAATAAACTGCGTTAAATCCTATGCCAAAGAGCCTAGACTGTCGTTTTTATATTTTGGCATATATGGAGAAGGCCTTATTGTCCAGTTATTGTTTACCATTTCGATCAATAATATTTAAGCCCATTATAAAACACTCAGCAGCACAGCGGGGCAGATTAAGACTCTCTAACTTTGGGGGGCAGCAGGAAGGAGACTGTGCAGATTGCAGGGGATTGCAGTGTTTGTCATCTAAACAGGTGATTTTCCGGCAGGCTGCCTCCACTTGGAGACATGTGGGGAGGCAAGAAACCGCGTTACAGCTCCACTATTTGTGTTGATTGTATCTTTGTGTGTGGATCTAAACAGCTGGCCTCCTTTTTACAGAAAAACAGCAGGTAAACCTCTGGGTAAATGTGACAAAACCCCTGTTCTTTCACACCCTCTCTTTTTCTCCTCTTGAAGAAGTGGAGGTTAAAGTTGAAGGGGTTTGAGGAGAGGACTTGATCTAATGAGCAGTTTTGAGGAAGCTACTCAGAAACTGTAGCTTCCCAAGTTACAAACTTATCATAATTGAACTCATTCATCAAGCTACCCTTTTGAAAATGTAGCTGCACTACTAAGCTACTATTCTTGATCCAACACTCCTGAATAATTATCGTCCAACCTCTAAAATATAAGTTTTGGAGAAGGTTGTGTTTAGCTAGCTTTCTTCATTTTTAAATGATCATGGTACTTTTGATAAATATCAGTCTGTCTTTAGACCACAGCACAGTACAGAGTCTGCGTTGCTCAAAGTATTAAATGACTGCTTTCTGTCGATTCCGGAAACTGTGCTGTTCTAACCTTGCTGGATCTCAGTGCCGCCATCGACACTCTTGATCATGGCATCCTTTTGAATCGTTTACAGCTCCTTGGGATCCAGGTTTGTGCTTTAAATTGGTTTGCTTCATATAGGACCTTTTCTGTGGCTATTATTCGTCATCTCTTGCATCAGTTTTGTATGGGGTTCCACAGGGCTCAGTTTTGGGTCCAGTTTTATTCTTCATTAAACAAGCTCCCTTAGTATGCCATTTTTAGGAAATATAATATTTTGTTATGCAGAGTGTTACTTTCCCTTTGTGGCAAACAGGATGGGGCCGAGAGCCATGAGAACGGAGCAAGGCCAGTGGCACAAGTGTTAATGAGCGTCACCTGCACTCCGCACTGATCTCGAGTTTCTCACTAAAGGAACTTTTGGAACATAAAAGAAGGAGCGTCGACAGTGAAGAACGAGAGAGAACTAGGTCTGGGCTATTTTACGTTGTGTTTTGTTTATGTTTGTGCTGCAGTCGTCCATGAGGGGCTGCTGCTTTACTTTAGTTTTGTGTTTGTTTATTTTATTATTAAAGTGTGTAAACGTTTGCCGGTTCCCACCTTTTTCTTCCCTGAACTACTAACTTTGCTACACCCTTACATCTAAAGGATGTTTCTAGTTTACAGTGCTTATTTGATTGTTTGAGGAATGTTAAACATTGGATGTCAGACAATTTCCTTCAGTTAAACGAAGCAAAAACAGAAGTCTTAGTTTTTGGCCCCTCTGTTCCACAGAGATGGTTGTCAGAAAATTAGGATCTTTATCTGGTAACCTTCATACACATGCTAGAAATGTAGGTGTCACTTTTGATTCTGCATTGACATTTGCTAAACAAATCAATGCTGTGGTCAGAAGTTGCTTCATTCAATTCAAGAATATAGCCAAAATGAAGTCATTTTTATCATCCAGATTTGGAGTCTGTAATACATGCTTTCATCTCATCCAGACTGGATTATTGTAATGTTTTGTCTCACAGTCTTTACTGTCACGTCTACAGCTCGTCCAAAATGCTGCTTCTAGACTTCTAACTGGAAAAAAGAAAAGAGAACATATTTCGCCAGTGCTAGTCTCTCTTCACTGGCTTCCAGTCAAATATCGTATCCAGTTTAAAGCATTATTGTTTGTTTATAAAGGCCTCCACGGTTTGGCTTCTCCATATATTTCTGATCTTCTTTCATTTCATCATACATCCAGACACCTCTGTTCAACCAATAGTCTACGGCTGATTGTTCCCAGGACACGTCTTAAACTGAAAGGAGATTGTGCCTTTTTTAGTGGCTGCTCCACAGCTCTGGAATAATCTGCATCAACAATACTTTTTGCATTGCATGTGATTATATTTTGTGTCCTAGTTTTAATATTATTTGCCTAACTTTGTACAGCACTTTGGCCAGCATCTGTTGTTTTTAAATGTGCTTTATAAATAAATGTGACTGATTGACTGTCTGACTAACAATAAGTGGCTAAATATATTAAAGTATTTAAGGTGGAAACAAATGTATCACAGTTTCCACAAAAATATGAAGCAGCACAACTACTTATCATTGTTTTCAACATTGATGATAATAAGAAAATATTCAAATCAGCATATCAGAATCAGAGTTGCCAAGTCTGCTTTTTATAAGCGATCTTGGGCTTGTTTTTTTAAAGAAGTCACTTATAAATTTAGGTAGTCACGGGTTGTGTTTTTTTGGGGGCTTATTTCCAGGATACAGTTGCGTGGGCTTGTTAGTGGTTGGCAGCCATGTGACTAAATGTATGGCTGCTTTATCATTATTTAATGATTCTCTGTCTGTCAGTGCCATAGCAGAGCTGCTCTGTCTGTTTAAATGAGCTCTGTGGTGTCACATAAACGCTCTTTTCCACTGAAAATGGTGCTGTTATTCATCTGAAGTAATTTGATTCAGCATGTCTTTTGAGGACAATTAAATCACAATTTTAATCCAGTGCATTTAAATAAATATCCCCCTGCAAAAAATGCTGTACATACTATATATGAATGTAAAAAAAAAAATGCCTAACAGGGACTGAAGTGATTTAAATGAATCAGTGAATCATTTTTAAGGGGTTACATGACAAATCTGAACTAAACATTGTCTGCTTGGCTGTGAGCCACGTAAAAAAACAGTGTTTTGTTGTGAAACATTGCTACTCATTAGAAAATGTAATCAGAAGCTTGTTACTGCAGAAGCTTGTTACTGTAGAAGCTAACTTGTTTTGAAACAGTTACTAGAAAGAAAGAAAGAAATAAAGAAAGAAAGACCCCTCTCACACAGGTTTTGCGCCTCATGGCAAAGTGGGTGAGTAAATTTTAAACTCTATTAAGTTCTGCAAGGCCTGCAATGGCCGTTTGACCAGCGGGATCATATGGAGCAACAACCCATGTAATCTCCTGAACAAGGGAAAAAACAGCTTGCCGTTACCATGGCAAGGGACTTCTGGACATCAAAGTGAAGCAAGAGCTCATTTTCCGCCCGTTCCGTTCAGACTGCAAATTTAGACTTAATCGCTTTTAGACTTTTCTGCTAATACAATAGGAAGAGGAAGGCCTCAAGGGACAGACTCCTGCTAACAGTACAAGTCAAAACAGAGCTAAAACACCATCTCTAAAGATAAAAAGTTTGTGTAGGATGTTTTTACAGAATATAACTTTATTAAATAGATTTTTCTTAACCAACTGTCAAATGTTTTTTTAAACCTCACAAAATGTTGTTAGATTTATACTTAAAAGAAACAAATGCTTTAAAATTTCAAATTAGGTAAGAAAAGGGTTAGTTCACTCAAAAATGAAAATTCTGTCATTAATTACTCACCCTCATGTCATTCCAAACCCGTAAGACCTTTCCTTCTCGTCTCTGTCAGTGTCCTACGCATTTTGCATGTTACCGCAAGTGCATCGCTTCCTAGTTCTACGACAGTCGCCGACTCACCATTGGCTAAATCCTGCGTCAGCATCACACGCATGCATCATGGTGCTCACGTGAACAGCATCGGCCGATGGTGAGTCGGCAAAATTGTTGCATAAAGTCATTATTTTTGTTTGTTTTTTGTGCACAAAAAGTATTCTCATCGCTTCATAAAATTAAGGTTGAACCACTGTAGTCACATGGACTATTTTAACAGTGTCTTTCCTACCTTTCTGGGCCTTGAACGTGTTATTTACATTGCTGTCTATGGAGGGGTCAGAAAGCTCTTGGAATCCATCAAAAATATCTTAATTTGTGTTCCGAAGATGAACGAAGGTCTTACAGGTTTGGAACGACATGAGGAAGAGTAACAAATGACCGAATTTTCTTTTTTGGGTGAATTAACCCTTTAATTTAAGATATATTATATTATCTTACACAATTTTTCAAAAATATACACTACCAGTCAAAAGTTTGGACACACTTTCCCATCAAAGAGAATGGGAAAGTGTGTCCAAACTTTTGACTGGTAGTGTGAATGTTTAAACAGTTTTACTGGAAAACAATATTTGTTTTGTTGTTGTTGCAATGTGCAGATTTACTTTGTCAGTTAAATGGGATGAAAGACAATGGCTCCAGTGTCTGGACAGATCTGACAAGGACTGTTATTAAACATCTGAAAAGCCGAAAGAAAATTGTTTTTGCGTCATAGCAATTCCTAAGACGATCACACCTCTGTTTCACCCTTTTTTCTTTTCTCCCTTGGTCTCTCTGTCTCTCCGTTTTCCCATTATAGAGAGTGGACATAATCAAAAGTGACACATCTGAGCATGCTCACAGTCTCCCCAGCGTCACATCCAGACCTTATGCTACCTCCTTCAAAAAAACCCTCTCTCTTTCTCCCACGTTCCCCAGCCTGGAGCCTCTCCTCTGCCCGGGTACATCAAAACACCATTAGACTGTCCCAAACACCTCAACTCCCCTGTTGGACCCCTGGAGCACATCACCTGCCGTCTCCTCTGGACTCTCCTCACACTACCAATGCTACTTACAGAGCCATTTCACCTGCCCATTGACAAATAAATAAATAGCTGAGAGAAAAACAGAAATATAGTGACTCGAGGGAAGAATAGGTGAGAGAGTAAAAAGCTAGAGGAAGAAAAACAGGAATGACGTGCAACGCTGAAAAGTTGAAGAAGCTAAGCTGGCAGTCTTGGGTCAGCCCTCCCATGATGCACTGCGCTTGCGGCATAAAGGGCCTCATCTTCTGACACACACAGGGACTGTTTAAAATGCTGCACTTCATCAGATAAAAAGCACAACTGTTGGGAAAAGAGGGGGCAAAAGGGGTCACGTTTAACGGGCCGGAATGCAAATGACAGAGGAACAAGGAAGGAAATTAATGACAAATGTACCTATAAAGGTGTGATGGACTGCCCAGTGCTGACCGTCAATCATGTGACTCATTAACTCAAACATAATTAACTGCTTTTGGTGTCATTATATAAAATCCTGCTTCCATAACTGTGGCCCTTAAAATCCATACAGTAATTTTAAGCCATCAGTCATTCTTGCGCTATTTTTGCTGCAAAGAGGCTGGCCTGGGTAACCTCCAGTACAGTTTAAACAAATGTACTTTTTATTTATAAATTTACTTACAAATTCCATCTTTTATCATTTTTCCTATTGAAAAATTACCTGAATTTACACATTTCCATGTGATTGATTAAAGAAAATGTTTGCTGCAAAACTAAAGTTCCAAGCAAAACTGCTGACTGCAGCGGTACACATACAGCACTGTTATTTCCGTGTAAAAAAACAAGAAAAAGGAAGATCCGAACAGTGCAGTAACTATGTAGGACCATCAGTTTTGTGAAAAGTTGATATTACATTTCCGATGGCCACCAGAGACAAGGTCTCTATCAGATTTCCTATGATGAAAAAATAATAAAACCATCAAATGCAAAATGATCAATGGTTGTTTGTCTTAAAATGTCTGAAAGCAAAATATTGCATGTCTTAATCTAAGTGAAAATATGGAACAGCATGTCTCTTTTTAAGACATGCTCTTTTTAACTTCAACTATTTTAATTCATCATGTCAATTTCTCCTCTCCGGCATTTGAACAGAATGCCATCTCTTTTCACTTGCTGTTGTATGACATACAGATCCGCATTTGAATGACTTTAATATTGGCTTAATCAATGGCTGGTGATCTTTTGATAGCCTCTATTCAATAAAGTCCAGCGTCAGCTGTGTGTGAGTTTCATAACTAGAATAATGGTAAATGATTACTCCTCCACATGGCGTCTCAGAGTGAGCCGAGCTAATGAAGAGAAATGGTTGGGTTTGGAGCTGGGGCTGCCAGCTGCCATTTGAGAACTCGAAGCACCGAGATTAATGGTGACTGAGCAGGGCTCTGTGGCTATGATGTGGTCAGGGGTCCGATCGATAATACACACACACACAAACTTGACCCACTCATCCATTTATACGCACACACACATGCAAATACACTCAACCAAACCTTAACACAAACACTCATCCCTAAGTGGAATGATGAATTGACAACATTTGGACACAACATTGATCAGAAACTTCCCAGTGTTTCTTTGGGCAGAAGAACAGAAGAAACTTAAAGGTGCACTATGTAACTTTTCCGTCTGCTAGAGGTCGCCTATTCAAAACAAAGGCGTAGTTTTATGACGCCAAGTTTGAGCGCAGAATCTTGGGACATGTGGTCTTCACCTCACAGCCAGTGGAAAAGAATCGGGATAGGACTCGGGCAGAAATCATGTTCATGGATGCAATTATTAACGTTACTGTAGTATGAAGCAGAGCAGGACCGAGTGTTGTGGGAGCTGAGCAAGGCCGCTGGAGCGATTGTTAATAAGATGAACTCAACACACGCCTCGCGAGCAGTGAGACTTTTATTATGCCACAGTTGCCGGCGCCATTTCCGCTTTTCCGGTCATGAGTATGAGGTAACGCAGCTCTGTTTATCGAATGAGATACATTTGAGTGTGTTGAAAATTATATTATGACGTTATTGTGTGCGTTCGCTCAGCAGCTGCTATGACACTTGTTGCACACATAAAACTTGTTGCTAAATAAAACCGAGGGTAACGCAGATATGACGCAATTGACAGGCGACTCCCTCACACGTCCCGGTTCCTTGGTTAAAATAGTAATTTTCTCAAGATTTACAAATAGTTGGAAACATTTGGGATATTGTAAGTACTCAACTGAACAAAATATATAACACTGGCCTAGTGGTTTTTGAATATTTTACTGAAAAGGTTTTACATAGTGCACCTTTAAATGCTGAATGATATTAAAAACTTGTTTTCTGCAACCACACCATTATCCTGTGTTAACATGTGTGTGATGCAGGGATAAATATTGTAGGAGAAGTAAAAAGTAGAGAGTAAAAAGAGAAGTTATTAGAATGGGGCTCAGGACAGAACCTTGAGGAATACCCCAGAAATGTATTAAGAGAGGGAGAAAAAGAGAGACTGGGGCTGCCAGAAAAAATCAGATTTGTGCATATATTTTATCCAGATGGGTTTTTGAAAGTCTAGACAGCAAAAAAAAAAAAACCCACTAAAAATCTAGAGATGCAACAATACAAAATTTCTTCAGCAATAGCCGATTATTCAGAATGATATCGGTTTAATTTTCTCAAGGGAAAAGAATGCTGTAAACTATACAGGGAACCATCTCATTTGGTATGTTGCTATACTATTAGAGGTTAAAGGGTTAGTTCACCTAAAAATGAAAATTCTGTCATTAATTACTCACCCTCACATTGTTCCAAAACCGTAAAAGCATTTGTTCATCTGCAGAACACAATTGTTTTAATGAAATAAAAAAAAACAGCCCACACAACTACCACTTTCAAACCACAGAAAGGTAGTAAATACATCATTAAAGTAATCCATGTAATTCCAGTTGTTTACCTGTTTAACTCCAGTTAATTAACCTCAATTTTATGAAGCAAAGTGAGTGCTTCGAGAAAAAAAAAAAAAAGAGTCTGCTCTCACGTCAACACAACACGCATGCGTCGTGGTGCTCTCATGAACTTCATTTGTGTTCCGAAGATGAACGAAAGTCTTACAGATTTGGAACGACATGAGGGTGAGTAATTAATGACAGAATTTAAATTTTTAGGTGAACTAACCCTTTAACATTAACAACAGAGCTCAAACTATTATATTCAACTGCTATTTATTTTCAGACATAATTACAAATGGTTGTATACAACTATTGCACACAAGTAGCTTTCATAAACACTTGTCTTCATGACAAATGTATTCAAACATGCATACATAATTAACAGTAAATAAGCTCCTTTACAGTGTTTTTTTACAACTAACTAACTGTGAACATTGGATAACTTTCCTGAGGTAAGTGCATCATTAAGTGACATTGTTCACAAGCTGTTTTACTGACATCTTTCTGTGGTTGAAACACTGATTGAGCGATTACATGAGACAAGATGTATTTTGTGAAGCTGGCTGTATCTTTCAACCAACCTTTTGATGTTCATGCATGCTTTTTCGCGCTATAATTTGTATTAAAGTGGAAGAAAAGACTTGCACTCCGCGCTGCTGCTTGAACTGATGCGCTACAACAATCTGTCACGTCACATTTGAGAGCGTCAAAACTCCATTTATTGTTTGAATTTTGTGATAAAATCTACAGAATTTGAAAGATGAGACATGTTTTCTTATCAGAAGTAACAAAGCACATCTCTGGATGGGAGGCGCGCTACAAATAATGTTTGGTGTAGGGAAAAACTGCTGACCTGGCAATCCTGGCTTGAACTACGGGTGAAATAGAGAAATAAGTCGCTTTTTTTTCCAACTGTCAATGCGTTATTGCCACGTTAACTTTGATAGACCTAAATTCAACACAAAGATACGGATTATTGGCCGATACATCGGTGCATCCCTAATGAAATTAGATTTTTTCAAATCTGATTCAAACCACATTTTTAGGTGGTTTGAAATGCGTTTCCAATCAGTTTTTACAGACGCATCTTTAGCTGCTCAAATCCCTTGCTGCACAGCGAAGCTGGTCATGACTACAGCACGGGACATCATCTTGCTCTCCAAAGAACCCCTCCGTCGCAAAAGAAAAACTTCCTCCATTTTTCCTGCATCCGTTTTGAAAGCCTTGTCACATACATGGGTATGCCTACGTTAAGTTACCAAAGCAACCCATGCAGATAGCTTGGTTATGTCTGGACACATTAATCTTATTTGATCACTTGCAATTAATAGTGCAGACAGTCTTCCTGAAGAGATCTGATTTGAGAAAAAAAATCAGATTTGCCTGCAGTCTGAACATAGACAAAGAGACAGTAAATTTCCATTAAGGGAAGTCAGTTTTAGAACTCTATACCTGCTGGCTGTTCTGCTATTGTTTTGTATTTGTTTCAATTTCATTGATTTGTTTTTATCGATAGACAGTTTTATGGATTGTGCTATGTATTTGATTAAATTCTACTAGAATGTATTTTTAACAAATGTTTTATTTTTCCCAGGCTGGTCCAGTTAGTAGGTACGGACAACATAGAGAATGACAGAATCAATCTCATAGTTTGCATAGAAACAGAAATTCTTTTTCAATTCTTCATCTGTTTTTTCACACACAATTCATTTGACTTTAAAGTTATTATATTAATCATAGATGACTTTTAATAAAACTGGTTACTCCAAACATGTAGAAAATATGAAGTAATAATAACCTGCAACTCATTGTAAATTTCAAATTGTCACTGTATAAAGACATACATGCAAATTTTAGATCCAAATGTCTACAGTTGGAAGTCATATAAAATATAATTCCTTACTAGACGGCCCAGTGCTGCCTTTTTTTCTCTTTTTCTGAAAATAATCCCTCATTTAGAGTAAATAAAAAGTTGCTTTGCTTTCAGCACCCAGATTTTCCCTCACTGGCTGCATCACATGCTTTATAATTATTCATACCAAGCGCAGTGCTACTTTTGATGGGCAATAGTCTTATTTTCTGCTTCAGTCACCAGTGCACATTTGTATTTTCATATGGTGGGAGTTTCGTTATGTAAGGCAATTTTCTGCCTTCTTAAGGAGGGCTGTCTATTGGGCTGCAATAATGAGTGAGTGACAGAGTGTGTGAGAGAGAGAAAGAGAGAGAGAGAGACAGAGAGAGAGAGAGAAGGAACGAAGGGCAAGGAGGAATAAAAAAAGAGAAGAGTGAGAAAAGAGACCGTAGAGGGCATGGCTGAAAAAGGAAAAGAAAAGAAAATATGAGAACAGGATAGAGGTTGGATATTTATTTGCCATATAAAATGTGAACTTCCAGTTACACAGTTAACATGAATAATTAACAAAACACTACTAGTAAATAAGATAATCCTACAACCCCAATTACACTCTTTAAGCAGCCTGTTATGCTAAACGTTACAAACATTAATAAACGTCAACATGAAACACTTTGAAAAGGGGACAAGCTGAAAACTGAGTGGTTTGTGAAGAGACGCTACCAGTGTTGGGGAAAGTTACTTTTAAAAAGTAATGTGTTGCAATATTGCGTTACTACCTAAAAAAGTAACTAAGGGCATTAGTTAGTTTTTATGGAAAGTAATGTGTTACGTTAATTTTGCATTACGTTTTCTAACCTGGGCAGAGCTTGCTTGTTTGTTTTTTAATAACAAAAAAACACAAAAGTTCTATTTTTGGCAAATGTAAGGGCCCTTTCACACCAAGGGCCCCATCATACACACGGCACAATGCGACAGCAGGCATGATGCAAGTGTTTTTTGCTAGTTTCAGCCCGACACAGTTATCATTTTCACATCCAGTCCCACGTTATTTAAATAGCAAATGGGCGTGCTGGTCTGAAAACGAGGTGTGTTGAGGCGCATTGTTGGCGCGTTACTATTTTGAGACAACTGAAAACGACTGCTCCACTGACCAACAAAAACCTGGTCTAAAGTCAATAGCGCAGTATTGTTTGTGTTATTTAAAGGGCACGTTAGTAAAATGTGCCTACAGGCGGTGCACAACGCGCGTACACTCTGCTTATTACACACACAGGGATGCACAGCAGCACACAAACATTTTTAAATATTAAAAATAAAAGCATTCCTCTCTGGAGAAGCGTTCAGTCTTTCCGCTCGCAAATTCCGCCATGTAAATAGCGAATCCGCCATGGTGCAAGCACAACTGGCTTTTAAAGGGAATAGGAGATGAAACTCTGATTGGTTTGTTGCATGTTACCCCCAAAACACACCCATGACTCATTAAGAGACTAGGTACAACCCTTTTGGACCATGTGCCTGGCGCACCAAACATTTTTTCCGTTTTTAAACTAGTAAAAGTGGATTCGGACACGCCCTAAGTGCACCTGCGCCATGCAGATCAGACCATGCGCTCAGATCGTTAAAATAGGGCCCAAAAACTGAAATTAATAAGCCTCAGACTGAAGGAAATGCAAATTCACACCTGTACAGTAGAGGGCGCAGCTTAAACAAACCTTTCAGCGGTGCTGCCATTCTGGGGTGTGTTTCCCAAAAGCATTGTTAGCCAACTATGGTTGTAAGTTCTGTCGTTATCAGCATAGTTCAACGAGGTGGTGTTTTAGGAAACCATAGTTACACAAACATTCGCAAACAGCATTGCAAATTATCGTGTTTTGAACGACAGCTCTCTACCTGTGGTTAGCACACTTTCTTGTTTGCATTACATGTGGATTAAATAGATCCTTATCTTGAGCAAAATAAGCAATGTGACATTCTGTACAAACTACATCTTTAATTTTGAATATATACACATTTTCTTCACGTCTTTTAGTTAGTCAAGCAACTAAACTTCTTTCTGAGAAGTGTGCATGTGCATATGTGCTCTAGTATGTAAGGAGGAGCCTATGATTGAATCTGGAAATAACTGAAAAAAATGAGAATTAGTCCTCAGATACCATGTCTGTAATTTATAACAAATCTGGCATTAATTCGATCTTGAATGAATTAAAAGAAGTTATTACTCCACCACCTGTGTGACATTATTAACCAATGTGGTTAAATGACAAATTTGTGACAATATGGTTTTGGGAAACAGTCATGACTAGCAAGTTGATTTCTTCAACCATGCATTGTACTATGGTAGTTAAGCAGTGAGTTGCGTTGTTGTACAGGAAACGCACCCCTGGATCACAGAGGAATATGGCACAGGAGAAGAAAGTTCAACACCCTTCAGCAATAAAAAATAAATAAACAAATGTGATGTTTATCTAATGTCATTTTTGCTTATCAGTGTGGTTGAATTGGATCATCAAAGGTCAGCAGCAAAGACATTGGTTAATAAAGTGAGATTAAATACATAAAGTATATTTGTGTTATTTAAATGTTTTAATCATTGCCAGGTTGCATAATATTTTGAGTTTGTATTTCACTGTTTTCATTCATTTTAAGGAATACTGAATCTGTTTTTGTGCAAGTGAGATGTTAATGCTCACATTTAGTCTAGAACTACAATAACCATTAATGCTCACACACAGTGCACACAACACCTCTGCACTTAGTCCCGATTTCTCTCAACATGGGTACAGGAGAGCAGTCAGTCAATAAATGGAAGCTTGCATTACTTATTTGAAAAAGTAACTCAATATTTTGATGTAAATTTAAAAATAATGCGTTACTTTACAAGTTACTTGGAAAAAAGTAATCTGAGTAACGTATAAACCGATACTGGTCGGTACAGAAGTGAAAGATGAACTTTCCTTTAGCTAGCCAATGAGTCAGTCATGTGTATAAACAAAGAAAATAGGATTAATTTAGATTTTATGCTGGCTTAAAATGTATTTTTTTATTTCATGTTGAGAACAGGAAGCATCTGGCATCTACCAACTCATTTATGTCTAAATTCCATCCAAAACACGGTTTGTGATACATTCACTACATTTACTACTGTTCAAAGGTTTCAAAAGGGGTTAGCAAAGTTTGATTTTTCTTTTGAAAGTAATTAATACTTTTATTCAGCAAGGATGCATTATATTGATCAAAAGCGAGAGACATTTAAGTTATAATATTATTTCAAATGAATGCTGCTCTTTCAGACTTTCTATTCATCAAAAGAATCCTGAAAAAAATATTAAGCAGAAGAACGTCTCGGTTACGTATATATAACCCTTCAGGGAACGAGGATTACATCTGTAACCGAGATGTTCCCTTTCAGTCTGTCACGTTCGGCGTTACATTGTTGTCACCAACGTATTGGGATACGCTGGTGATGTCGACATAACGTTGAACATGACCAACTCAAAGGGAACTGTTTTTAACATTGATAATAATAAGAAATGTTACTTTGAGCACCAAATCAGCATATTAGATAGCATATCAGCATATTATAATGATTTCTGACATTAATAATTGTAACAATAATTGTATTAATTGTTTATTTGATAAATGCAATAAATGCAACTTTGTTCAAAAACATTTAAAAAAGTAGTGTATATTTTATCATTTTCTAAATATCAGGCTGTTTCCTTTCAATAAAAGCCAGATAATTAATGTTCACGGGGGAAACTCAAGGTCAGGGTTGTTTAAAAGCAGATCAGCGTATGGAGACGGGAAAAACTACAGTATGTTCTTAAGGGGGCACTGTGAGAAACAAAAACAGCATGTGTGTGTATATACGTGTCTGTCCATGAGCATATGAGTGTTGGAAGGGTGCCTGACCTTGGCAGGGATGGGGTTTCAGGAGCGAGCGATAATGATGGCTGATTGCTGGGGAATGGTGGAGAATGGACAAAGATAGAGGGAGGTAGATGAGAGCAAAGGAGAAGAGAGGAGCAGAGAAATAGAAAGGATGGAGGAGAAGAGGCTGGCGTAATTGCAGCACTCGTGGGTCTGAGCCTCCTGTGGCACACATCAGTACATCAGGAGGGGTGTGTCTTAGAGCGACGGGCGAGTGGTAGAGAAAGTGGGGGTAAAAGATGGACAAGTAAGGGCGCAGTACAGTCTAGAGAGGTTGAGGAAAAGTATGAATGAGTGAGAGAGTGAGATAGAAAATGGGATAGGTGAGGGGGAAAGGGGAGAGCGATGAAAGTTAGGAACGGTAGAGCAAGATGGAGAGAGCAAGAGGAGACAGGGGGAGTCTGCCATACGTTGAGGCAATAAATTGGCGTTGGCTGAATACCGGGCAGTAGCCTGTAATTACTGCCGTAAGACTCTGTGTCGGGGGTCCGGGCTGACCCTTAAGGCCACTCTGTCTGAGAGAAGGGAGACAGAGAGACAGCTAAGAACAAGGTGGTCTATAATACCTGGAGAAAATGGTCCGTTAGAACTGTCTCAATGGCAGTTCTTGGGGTTGTGCAGAATCTGGATGTACATAATCTGAATTTTGGCATCTTTGCTCATGGGCACAGGCTCAATTACATGTGTCACTTGAAATGTTATCTGACTAATCACTTCTGGAGCCACAAGTAATTACATCATGGCAACCCACAAAAAAGACAATATAAAGGGATAGTTTACCCCAAAAATGAAAATTTCAAACCTGAGAGACTTTCATCGGTGGGACACAAATTAATATATTTTCAAGAATGTTGGTAACCGAATAGTTTGGGTGACCACTGACTTCCATTGTACTGTACGGGAAAGAAAAAAACCCCAAAAACCCAGGCATTTCTCAGAATACGTACACTGTAAAATCAAATTAGTTAGACTTACTTAAAAACAGCATGCAAACTGATTGCCTTAAAAAACCCAAGTGAATTAGGAATAGTATGTTGTACTAACAAATGCTTAGTTAGTATAGTCCACTTACACGAGAGTTCTAGTAACTAAAAAAGAACTGTAGAGAGTACTTGACCTTTAGATTTACTCTTGACTTAGTATAGCTTCCATTGTTGTTACCATTGTTGTGTTTTGCATGCTGAATGTTAAAGTCTGTGTTTGACTCAAGCACGATCAATTGCAAGATATTGTCACAAATATTATATCAACCCAATTAAAAGTTTCATAAGGTGTTTATGACGCAAGTGTTAGCAATAAAATTGTAAACAATCATTATACGACATGAAGGGAAGTATTACATAGGTTGCTTTTAAAAGGTGACCTAATTCCTGACTAAATCATTAACTATAGTTAATTATTCAGTCAGAAGTTAGGTAAACTTTTAAAAGAAACCTATTTATTACTTCTCTTCCTTTGAAACCAAATAACTGTGATTTCTTGTTGCATCGCTGCATCAATAGGAAGAGAATTACAATAATATGAATGTTTCAAGCGCCCAACCAAAGGGAACACTAATCACCATAATGGTGAGGTTTTTTTTGCTTGACAAAATGGCACTCAAACCAATCAATTAATCTTAACTTGGGTTCTCTGAGTAAACAATGTATAGTTTGTGAATAGTACAGATTACTAGATTTTTACAATTAAGTTGAGACATTAATTAAAGTTAACTAAAAAGTGTTAGTTAGAATCACTGTTGGACTTTATCAGAATATGGCCAGCAATAAACAAATGTTTTTGCCATCAAAATCTTTCTGTCTCTCTGTCTGCCCTGGAATCATGGAGGCAGAGACAGTAGCAAGGTCAAAGACTGAACAGACAGCGCATAGTAGTATGACATGCTGGGAGAGAGGGAACATAAGAGAGTTAGAGAGAGAAAGAGAGAGAGATAGAGAGAGAGAGAGAGAGAGAGAGAGAGAGAGAGAGAGACCACAGAAAAGGAGACAATGACTACTGCATTTGACTATGTTTGCAACCTATTAGAATCAAGAACAGGACTTAAACTGATCAAAAGTGACAGTAAAAAAGAAATGCATAATGTTAAACAAAACATTCCTATTCTAAAAAAATCTGTTCTTTTGAATGTTCTGTTCATCAAAGAATCATAAAAACGTAAAATAAAAAATGCATCAGATTTTCAAAAAAAAATTACTGTTTTATAACTGTTTTCAACACTGATAAGGAGAAATGATTCTTCAGTCATTTAGAATCGGTATTAGAATCATTTCTGAAGGATCATGTGAAACTGAAGACTGAACGGCTGCTGAAAATTTAGCTTATTTCACAGGAAAAAATAACAGTTTAGAATATATTAAAACAGAAAACTATTGTAATTTAAAATTGTAACAATTTTTCACATTATTACTGTTTTTACTATATTTTTGATTAAATAAATGCATAAAAATATATGTATTTATTGTTTTCCTAAAAAAAATTGGTTTATGTGGCCGGCTACATTTTTATTTCTTTAAAACACACACACACACACACACACACAGTTTCGCTATCTTTGAGGGAACTCTCCATAGGCATAATGGTTTTTATACAAACTGTATATTCCCCTACACTGACCCTACCCCTAAACCTACCCATTACAAAAAATGTTCTGCATTTTTTAAATAAAAAAACAAAACAATGTTTAGTATGTTTTTAAGCCATTTGGTTTACAAGGACACATAACTCATAAACCATGTTACGTTGTAATACCCATACCTGTAAACATACACACACACACATCTTCACAACATGTGTGTCTACTGTATATGTGCCTACATCAGTAGGTGTGTGTGTATGGTCTGCTCTGCTTCACCCTCTCTCTCTTTCTCTCTGTGCCACAGATCAGTGTGTGCGTGTGGCTCAGGGCTGATGTAAGCCAGTGGAGTGGCAAATTACAGCAGACCTACAGCTGTAGGCTGACATTATGATTAATTTGATCAGTAATTTCTCCTGTTTTTCATTTTAATCGCTGTGACCATTCTGCTGTGGCAGGTCTCTCAGATCTAATTAAGATCAATTCCGGTGTAACCAGCTTGCCCACCGAGCCGCCCCCTCCTCCTCAAATCCCCGAGTCCCCTCAGCGTGGAGAAACCCCGTCGCTCCAATCAATCAGCACCTGCAAATCCAGCCACCCTGCTAATCAGCCAATTAACACACTTAGGCAAATTTCATAATCTCCACCGCCTGGTTGTCGTCACAAAAGCCCATCTCTACCTCCCCTGCTTTTTTTTTAATGCTGGCTCTTCGAAAGACAGTTTGCTGGGAGCTATAAGAATCACAGTTTTTCAAAAACAGATGGAGAGATGAATGGGAGAGGTTTTAAACTCTCGGTTTACATCATTGTGATGGTAATATTTTGGTAACAGTGTTGTGGAGTAGCTAAATACAGTGAAAGTTAATGGGGTCCAAAACAACATTGTATGAAAAGATTCTGAGACATGTTAAAAAAAAGTCATATATGTTCAAAACGACATGAGGGTGTGTGAAAATGATGACATCATTTTCATTTTTAGGTAAACTATCAATTTGAGCACATGTTTCTGACTTTTTTTGTGTAATTGTGAAATTGTGTAAATAGTGTACTTTTTGAAAGTGCATGACAAATGCATGACAAAACATTGCTACATTGTTATTTTAAAAAAAAGACTCGCTACTTTAAATGGGTCATCAACCATCAACAATGTGAAATGCAAATTGAAAATGTAGTTAAAGGAACACTCCACTTTTTTGAAAATAGGCTCATTTTCCAATTCCCCTAGAGTTAAACAGTTGAGTTTTACCGTTTTCGAATCCAATCAGCCGATCTCCGGGTCTGGCGGTAGAACTTTTAGCATAGCTTAGCATAGATCATTTAATCTGATTAGACCGTTAGCATCTCGCTCAAAAATGACCAAAGACTTTTGATATTTTTCCTATTTAAAACTTGACTCTTCTGTAGTTACATCGTGTACTATTTTTTTAAAAAGTGGAGTGTTCCTTTAAATACTACTATTTATTTTTGATTCATAGATTTTTTACATGTATTATTTGTGTTTACAGTACATTAATAAGTTTAAATGATGAAGTGACCACAAATGAGATCCAAATATTGGATTTTTGAAACTCAATGATCTGGCTTTAATGAACTTTGCTATTTTTTGTTGGTGATTTATAGCGTAGCTAACTAACTACATTCATTAATAATTAATAATGCTAGTTTTGTCATTTCTTTATTTTAGTTAAACCAAAGGGCATGTACGAATCTGCACTAAAAGCAGTGTATAAACACCACAGCCTACAGCAAAGTCTTACTGAAAAATCATACATTTGAACTGTCTTAAGGAACTCAGGGTCAGAGACTTATAAAAGAACCCTGTCTGAAATTTTGACCAAATAAAGAAAAAGACGAGACAAGAAAAATGAGAGAGAGACAGAGAGAGAGAAAGTGCAGACTGTGAGCACTTAGATTCGTACACTGGACACACTGACTGTGGTATTATCAGAGTGGGATGCTAACACGCTGTCATCTTGTCAGTTCAGCAACAGAAGGCCTCTATCTGGGCCTTTAGGTGTCTTCAGATAATAGGAGACCTGTCTGCCCTCCCTTACCAAAATGATTACACCTAAAGAGAGGAATGTGAAGCAAGAGAAACCTATAGGGTGGGGTGGTACCTGTGTGACCAGAAGAGATAATTATTACAGACCCTGGAAATACACATTCCCAAAATTCTAGGTGTTTGCTGTGGCTAACTGTGGATGTCCCTAAGGCTAGTAACAGCACTCTGGTGAAGTATGCTGTAACTTTCTCAAGCAGACGCAGACATAAGCCCAATTACAGACTCCAGCCCCTCAGGAGACGCGGCCTGCAAACCCTGCCACACACACACACAATCACATTGGTTAAGTGGTAATGTGGACCCCCATGAAGCGGGAACTTCAAACCCCTTCTGACTCCTGACACACACACACACATGCACACTTATCGCTCTGTTTTTCTCACTCTCACACACAGTGAAGGGCTGGGTAATGACGCTGTCGTCTCTGGTGCCACTCTCTCTTTGGATTAACAAGAGGGTCACACATGACTCTTAGCAGTAAAATCTAATCATGGACCCCTGGGATAAAGAAACCAGAGAGTACAGCTCAAAAACCTGTAGTGAAGCTCTCTTAACACACCCCAGGCGAAGGGTGTTCCTCAAGGCTTTGTTCTGGGTCCTAATGCAGTTTTCTCCCTGTCAACACCCACAAGTATTTCACCTGCTCACACAACTCATATTTAATTATACTGGATTAATTGGATAGGGCAATATTTTGTATTTCATATATAATAACTGACATGAAAGTGGCTAAGACTATAAATCTTATAAATCTTTATAAAGATGTTTAAAAAGGGTTGCTTCAGTATTATCAAGGATAATACATTAATAATTCATTTTTGCAAAACTGACTAGATGCGTGTACATCATCCCTTAAAACAGATACAATTAAAACACACCTTATACAACCACAAATATAAATTAAAACCTGTGCACAGATGCTTAGATAAATATTTCCATTTAAGACCATTTACAAACATCTAGACTTGAGGATGCATCCAGCTACTGATGCTGGCAACATCATGCATCTAAGCCAAGTTTTTGGAGACCCTCATTTCATCTATTCCACCTCTGATACATCTGAATCACATATAAGGGCTTGATGATAACTTGACAGATCGAATTAGGTGTGCTTCAACTATAAATGAAGAAATATATGGCTGGCCTTTCCTAAGGAATCCCTTGGAAACCACTAGTTCTGGGCTCTGGAGGCCATTAAGTGTGGGACCCCATAGGGCCCAGCTGGTGAGTATACAGCCCAGGCAGAGGGACAGAAGGTGAAATAAATGACTAAACTGATGGCAGCCATAAAAAGGGGGAAGGGGATGTGGGGTTGAGGCACAGCACAGAGCAATAAGGGCTGTGACGCTGATGAATGCGGGGAAGGACGGAGAGGCGACCCTGGCCTCTCTCAAACTGAAATGAAACCACTGGGACATGTAGGAAGGAGGGCATGTTATTAGTGATGGACTCAGACAGCCAGATGAGAAGAGGAAGAGGAGGAAGAGATGAACAGACAGACTGAAGGAGGAAGATATGAAAAGTTCACTTATTAAAGCGGTCAGATCACACATGACACATATTTCGTTTTGCACAAAGTTGCAGTTGTTTTTGCAGATTAGTTCCAATAAATGCTCATTTGGAGGAAGTTTTGTGTTCTGAAATGAAAACATCAGATCAAGGCAAATTTGATATGACATGACCCCTTTAAAAGACATTAGCTACAGTAACTGAAGCAACAGAGATTCATGTGTGCCATCTGTGGAGTTTGTTTAAATTTTATAAGCCTGCATGACAATAACAGATAACAAAATAAAATATCAACAAACTCATCTTAGCCAGTCATCACTGGCATATGGTGCTTTGGACTTCCCAATGCAAGATCTTATTTGCAAAATATAAAATATGTTGAAAACTAATCTGGTTCAATCGGCTGCATATACTATACATTTTCACAACATGTCAATAAGTGATTATCATAAAATTGTTTCAAATCAAGTTAGACCAAAAGCATCATTACTCGTAATTCAATATTCCGCAGCTCTTCATTTCCAATAATAGTCTATTGCTGTCGCTAGCAAGATGGCTGGGATAAACTCTTAACAATAAACTTTCAATTTTCATTCTTTTTCAGGGACAGGCTTGGCAAACGGGCACCTCCTCCAGAAACAATATTTGTAATATCCAAGATTTCCCCAGACAGATTCAATCATTCAATTGAATTACTGCCCTATTCTCTAACATTCATCCTAGACCTTGTCTCACTCCAAAGCTCCATTCTTCCAGACATGTTGTGAATAATGTAGAAGAATGAGTTCTTTAAGTGAGGCGACATCATATTTAGGGGTCATTACATTGAGTCGATCGGTCTCTACTGCCCCCGTGCCATGCAGCACCCCTGAGCTGCTCCCCATCACGAGTCAACTTCTATTATAGCTTTAAATAACTTCACTTTTAGTGTGTAAACAAGAGTTGAACTGGGTGAGAAGCAATACAAGGAAGGCTGCTGGCTACGGCTGTCTGGAAATGTGAGGCATTTATTTTGATATCACATAGATTTTTTCTTTTTCTCCAGAAAAACCAAACCCCCCTAGAATTCTGGACTGTTGTAATATAAATGCAGAAAGACGCAGTTATTATTTTAAATGGGAAGTGTTAAGTGATTTAAATCCATTACTTTAATGATATAAAATAACATAAAATAAAAAAAAAGTATGAATGCAGAATGCAAAATAATATGAATGCAGAAAAATGCAGTTATTGTTCTAAAGGGGAAGTGTTCAGTAAATTTGACTCATTACTATAAATGGTATAATAAATAAAAATAAAATAAATATGAATATGAATGCAAAATACAAATTAATATGAATTGAGAACAGTGTAGTTGTTGATTTAAATGGGAAGAGTTGAGCAAATTCATCCCATTACTTTAACTGCATAAAAATTTTTAAAAAAGAAGAAAAAGAAGGAAGGCAGAATGCAAAATAATATTAATGCAAAAAAATGCAGTTATTGTTTTAAAGGTGTTTAGTAAATTTGACTCTAAAATAAAATAGAATAAAAAAAATAAATGAAAAAAGTTGAATTTTCTTTTTCAATCTTACCTGTAGTGGTAGAGGAGGCGTGACTGGTGAGGGCAAGCTGCGAGCTGGTGATTGGTTTTGCCTGTGAGGGGGCGGAGACTGGGGAGGCTGAGCTGAGCTATGATTAGAGGTGGTACAGATGGAGGCAGAGCCTGGAGAAGGTCCAGACACTTGCGATTGGATCGGAGGAGTGAGCTGATGATGGTTGGGTGGCTGGAGATGCGTTGGGCCGCAGAGATGTTGGTGCTGCTCCCGTTCTCGTTGTTGTTGATCTCTTTCACGTTGCTCTCGTTCTCGCTGTTGTTGTTGTTGTTGCTGCTGCTGTTGATGATGATGATGCTGCTGTTGCTGGTGATGTTGTAGCTGTTGGAGCTGTTGGAGATGCTGGAGCTGAGAGTTTAGGGATGAGGTAGCTGTGATGAAAGAGGAGAAAGATGTTGATTTCTTCCATGATCTTAGCCAAGTATTTATAAAATAACAAATAAATATATATATATAAAAAACATTTTTAAGCCAATTTAAGTAGAATTCAACAAGGCACAATGAGGACAATACCATTTTGATTATTACCAGTGAAACTAGCTAAAACACTGCATTATCTTAATAAGTAGTAGTTTACTACTACTAAGTTTTTTCTTATTTTAGAAAAAAAAAATCTTGAATGATTTTTTAAAAACAGTTTTGTTAGATGTATGTATACAACAATAAAAAATACCTAGGAAGGGGTTAGAAAAAACTATGCAAGATAAAATATTTGAATAATATGAATATCTTAGTCAAGTTTTTCCAAGTCTAACAAGTTTTCATTAAATAAAAACACTTTTGAATGTCAGTGCACATTCTATAAACAAGATCGTTTTAATGTTTTTGAAAGAAGAGTCTAATATTCACCAAGGCTGCATTTATTTGACAAAAAAATACAGTAGAAACAGTAATATTGTGAAATATTAGTACAATATAAAATAACAATTTCAATATTTAAAAAAAAAAAAATCTGTAACGAACATTTTTTTTTCTTCTTATTGGTTAAACATGGTTGTATGGAAAGAATGATTTTTTTTCTATGATTCTTTGATGAACAGAATGTTTGAAGAACAGCATTTTTAAACAGAATCTTTAGTTGTTTTTTAACAATTTGATGTGTCCTTGCTGCATAAAAAAGCATCAATTTCTTAAAATCTTACAATCCACTTTTTCTCTGATTGAATTCAGTCTTTAATGACTTTGTTCTTTATGCCTCAGCAAACAAAGACAATATTCAGAATAATCATGTAATACATTACATTGATGACTTACAGGCATGTTTTTGTTATATGACATATGGTATATGGTATAAAGTGTCTGTGATTAGTCAAGAGTCCATTTAATATGTCCTTCTAGAGTTGAGAGAAAAGCTGTGCAGCACCATCCACATTGACAGCTTCCCGTGGAGCTTCTCTGACCACCTTCTGTCCTTTTTTGGATTTATTAGATGTGGATTTTGATATGCTCTTTACATCTTGCTGTACTTCTGTGAACATCTGATTTAAGCGCTCCACCTTTTCGTTTCTCAAAGTGTTTATATGTTTCAGGGAGGTCTTGACAGGTTTCACTTTGGTCTTGGGTTTTGACTGTTTGTTCGCAACCTGAAATACATTCTACTGTTTTTTGCCTTTCTATTTATTTTTGGCCATGTTTATCTTGCAGTCTGTAGACTCCCTCATCAAAACTAGACTCAATGAAGCCGCAATCTGGACGTCTACATCCACGTGTGTGCTGTGGCTTCTGCGCGCTCCCATCATTGTCCAAACCTCAGACTTTTGAATGGTAGTGTGCATATATGGACCATTGTATGTATATATATTATATACATATAAGGGTTTAAAATTAACACCCGCCAACCCACCAAATGCGGGTGAAAATCCACCGTGACAGTGGGTTATGATTAAAAAATTATGTTCTATTACATGACATCGCTATCAGAGCCATTCTACTAAAAGGAGCCTCAAACATCAGCAAAACAAAGCGTAAACTGGGTTTAAGTAGTGACTTTAGCCTAGGAGATTGTGTATTGTGTGAATAAATATGCTTCATATAGAGATTCTCTTTCTGTGTGCGCTGCTTTTTCAAATATCTTAATTCAAACTCATTGACATCACTTTGTTCATTCTTAACTTGAAGTGGACTTTTGCCTGTATGGTGATTAGATTCACTGTTTAGGACTGCCACCTTGAATTCGAGAATACGCGTACAGAATGACACAACTTTTAAAAGTAAAAAAAGTTTAAAAGTTTTATTTATTTATTTATAATTTTGGGGGAAAAGAGAAAAATATTAATAAGAACATTTCTCAGGTTTCGACGCTACTTAACTGTATTGACATGGGAACGCCCGTACCAATGCCACTACGCTACTGGGAAAGAGCCTGCCCAAAAGGCTGTTTATAAGAATAGAACACTGTTAAGTGCAACTCAAACTTCCAACCCTGAAGTATACCAGATCCTGTGGCTGAATCCGCATCCGTAAAACATAATGATTGTGTGTAGAGAGGACCAGCCTGCTGCAGCACATACATCATGCAATGACGCACCCCTAGCAAGACTTTTGGAGGATGCCATACTCCTAGTGGAGGGAACCCTGACCCTTAGAGGCCTTTCCGCATGCCTCATAGGAGAAAGCATCCGTAATACAATGCGAAATACATTGCTTGGTGACCGCATTGCCTCTATTGCATCCACCAAATCAAAGGATAAGCTGAGAGGATTTACACCACTGGTCTGAGCGGCGGACAAAGACCCTCAAGGCATGAACCAGACATAACAGATGCAAGCTTTCCTGCTCCAGCATTTTATGAGGCAGAGCAAAGAATGAGGTCTCTGTCAAGGCTTCTAGGAACAATGCCAGGTCCCAGGAGGGATCTCGTGACCGGGAGATAGGCCTCAGCCGTCTGACACTACGCAGAACTGAGAGACCAAAAGGGTGTCTCCCCACCATAGCTCCATCAAAAGGTTCTTGAAGAAACTCCAGTACTGAACAGACAGGGCAGTTAACTGGGTTCACATCATATTGCTCACACCAGGATACAAACAGTTGCCATTTCAGGGCATACAGCTTTCCCATGGAAGGAGTTCTAAAGTTTTTAATTGTTTTAACAACCTCAGCCGAGAGACCAGAATCTCTGAGCTGGTGCCCCTCTGGGGCCAGACACAAAGTTTACAGATCTCTGGTCAGAGATGAAATATCGTCCCATGTGCTGTGATATATCTAGACCGGAATCTTCCATGGGAGACCATCCAGGAGAGATACTAGGTCTGCAAACCAGGAAAAAGGTGAACTCGATCTTGGTGAACCCTTGCTAGAACTCCTGGGAGAAGAGCTATCAGGGGAAAGGCATAAAGGCGCACCATAGCATCTAACCCCAGAAGAGCTGGAGGTGTGAGGGCAAACCAGAGGGAACAGTGGGTTGTCTCCTCAGATGCAAACAGATCCACTTCCACTCTGCCGTACCTCCGACCATATGGACTCCACTGATTGTGGATGGAGTAGTCATTCCCCGGGCCACAGCCCTTGCCTCAACAGGATGTCTGATATAAATTTGTTTTCTGCCCAGAGCAGCCTGTTTGAAAAGGGGGTGTCACAGCCCACCCTGGAGATTGATGACTACCGACATGATGGCTGTATGGACCAACACATGGTAGCCCCAGAGAAGTGGAAGAAAGTGTTTCAACCCTAAAAACACTGCCCTCATCTCTAGGCAATATATGTGCCCAGAGAGATGAGGGGCCCTGCACAGGCCACAGGCCGGTTGACCCTCGAGAAATGCACCCCAGCTCATGAGGGAAGGCGTCTGTCGAAACAGTTTTGTGACAGCAACAATGCCAGGCCCTGGTTAAGGAACTCTGAACTGAAAAGGTCTCACGTGTAGCAGACCTACAATTTAGAGCATATGACCACTTGCCTCTCATCAGGATAATCCTGTTTTAATTTGCCCACAGCATGAGTTAGAACCTCAAGCAGCTCCTAAAATGCAGTCTGAGGAAGCTGCTCTGCCAAAGAACCAGCCTGCTTATCTACATCAGATGCAGATAGCATGAGTTCCTCTTTCTGGTCTGAAGAATTTGAAGAGCGAGCTTCAAGATCAAGAATAGGGGTCCTCTGAGAAAGCAGAGAGCACGAAAGATAGGGCTTTTTCGTCCGTCTCAAACTCCGCCTCCGCCAACTCAACCTGCGGGTTCGCAGGTTGAGTTGGCGGAGGAGGAGTTTGAGTGTGGCGTCTTGAGGATTCGCTTGTGAGTGAAGATGAGGCGAATGGCCCGTTGGTCAACTTTGCTTCCCGAAATCACAGGTGGTGGCGGGATAAGTAGAGATGCCCCCTGAGAGCCCAGAGGGAAATTGGGCACACAATGACGGAGTGAGCACCGACTTCCCTTAGGAGCGAAGGACCAAAGGACCGAAGTCGCTGTGCAACGGGACCCAAGCCATTAAGTGCAGGAGCCCGGCCCTTTTCCCTCGAGAAGAGGGCCAAACGTGATGAGAGCTTGTGGGTGTTAAAGCGATTGCAATACTCACAGTCAGCCCACTTAAGGACATGAATCGGCCACCGTAATGAAGCGAAGCCACAGTCACACATTTTCTGTATTTTTCCAACCCTGCCATGTTAAAAGACTAATCTTCTGACTGATATTTTCACACACACACAATTAAGAAGCACACACTCCCACTCAAACATATGGCTTCTGAAGACAAAGAAGCAGATGACATGTATTTCAGGTATGTATTTTTGGACATATATTTCATGTCCATAAAGCTTGACCAATAGAGATTGGCTCATTTTGACATGTGCTTTAGACACCGGCTCATGTGGAAGTGTGGAATTTTAAGTGTTCAGAGTAAAGAAAATCAATTTTTTAGAACTAAGACAAAAAGTGAGTACAAAAATGACTGAAGAAGGAATGTTACAAGAGAAGCATTTTTATTGTAATTCTTATGAAGTCCTTAGACTTCTTTGTAAGAAAGCAATAGTGCCAAATCTCAGCAGAGTGACTCACCAGACACTCTGCTGAGATCGGAGTAAACTTGTTATTAGACCTATACACTGTGCTGGACCTCAATCAGTCCATGAAAGAAAAAAGAAGGCCTAGGTTACACTCTTAGATTAAAGGAGTCTCTTCCATTCACATGTTAAAAAATTTACCTTATTCCTGCACACACTGAAGCACGACTCGCATACCAAAAAGTGTCAATTCAAATTATCCATATACCTTATGAAAGAAAACATTGAAAAACAGACTGGCAACATATCAGAATAAATGACCTACTGTTCTTCTCTGTAGGAACCAGAGCAATGCTCTGCAGACAGATGCCTGCCCTCTGCTCAATGTTCTGATAATGAACTCTTCACTGCGAAATCATCAAACAGAGATGTTTCTTCTACACTGCACTTAAAGCCAAAATGTCACATACATTTTATGGGAACCATTATTTAGAAGTTATAACAGAAATAAAACCACCAAGATGTCCTCCTAGGGTGGCACTGAGATGATATCGCACTGCAATATCTCAATATTTGAATCACAGTGTTTGAGACTGACAACCATATAACTAACAGGTGTGACTCTCAAATGATCCTGTTCAAGCGCACTGCAAAAAATCATTTCAGTTTTTTTGTCCTTTTACTGCAAAATTGTGTTATGTCTTCTATTCAGAGAATATATTTGAACATACGTGATACACAGTATATATATATATAGATAGATAGACAGATAGATAGATAGATAGATAGATAGGTAGATAGATAGATAGATAGATAGATAGATAGATAGATAGATAGATAGATAGATAGATAGATAGATAGATATAGTCAGACCAAAATATTTTCAGACACCAACATTTTCTCACATTATCACAGTTTATTCGCTATAGTTTAGAAAATAGTAATAAAATATGACAAGAACTCAGAGTTAAATTGTGTCAGAACAAATTCATCTTGACAATGACAGATAACTTTGATAGAAAGGTATGTAATGGATTACAATCAACCAATCAGCTGTCAGCTGTTAAATTTAAGTACACAATTAGATAATACCAATTTAGGTCAACCAATTACCAAGCAATGCTTAATTTAGTTCAGTCTGTGGTGTACAAGGGGCGCATTAGCAATTAAAGAAAAAACACTTAAGCAAAATATGGTCAGGTCACAGTGTCTGAATAATTTTGGTCCCAAATTTGTATACATTTTACTCGTAGTCCACTGTATGAAGAATTTGTGGGTATAATATGTCACAGTTTACTTCATTTTGCTATGCTCACTTTCATATATGAACTATAGTGTCCTGCACCCACTAGTAAAACATTATGTCTGGTGTCTGAATAATTTTTGGTTTGACTGTATATGTTTGTATGTGTGTGTGTATAAATTAACAAACAAACAAACAAATAAATCATCATCTATAGACATATAGCTTCTAGCTTGCTAACATCAGGAATAATTTGCAGGAATTTTTCAAATTGCAGCCAAGTATAAGCCATCCCAAAAATAAATCACAAAATAACTGAACAATGGATCGATGTTCAGCTACAAAGCGAGACTTGTATCGGCAAGCATGTGTTTGTGCACAGCGTACTTGACAAGAAGTGTTCATAATTAATTGACGCCGATGAATAATTAAAACCAGCAGATTTTTTGCTGAAGATAACTAAGAAAATACATTGGTGCTGACGTTTCTTTGATTAGTGTGGCTACTCGTGCATCACAACCGGACAGGCAGGCGAGGTTTTGACGCACCACAAGCCCTCTCTCCCCTACTCAGAGAGAAAAAAAAGTGTCTCTCAACCAGTAAACAGCCCACTTTTACATTTCTTCAATCGCCTGACACGTTGACACCGCTCTCACACCCCAGCATGAATTATATATATCATCTGCACCCGTGAAAATTCCAAGAGTCCAATTCGCGCTTGAAATGTTGGGGCAAGTTGTCTCGCAGGCCTTGACAGGGCGTACATATGTGGCGCTCCATCACACAACTATAGAGGAAGCCGAGGTAGCTGCTACAAGTAGAAAATAAGTGAAAAAGAATAGGAGGAGGACAGGAAAAAAAGGACGAAGAAAAGAGAAAGCCTGAATCCTGTCAAAAATATTATCGAAACCAAGGGGAAGATCAAAGGTGATGGGAGGGTCTCCTCCCGCAGCAGTCGTGAGACTGGAGAAAGAGACAGAACAACAAAAGAATATAAAGAAAAGGAAAACAAATAGAGAGATGGCGAGAGAGACACAGGATGGTAGAGAAACCCCATGTGGCCCTATTATATGGGTAGCACTGCAGGTAAAACTGTGGTTGAGAGCGAGTGCTTTATAAACTCTGTCATCTCGTTATGAAACATTGCTAACCTTCCGTTCTCCTTTAAACAGACTTGGTCTCGCTGCGTGCGAAAGAGGAGGCAGTACGCGCTTCTGTGATGCAGACCTTGAGCTCAAAGAGTCGGGTGCAGTGACAGAGCTGCAAAGGTCTGAATGCATTGAAACACAATATCTACACGAATACAGAACAGAAATACTGCGTTTACTTCACTGAAGAGTTTATATGAAAAGAAGACAAGGACATGGAGAGCAGATGATGCACTTTAGCATGGTAACATAAAAGTTTTCATCGCATCATCTATAAATACCTGAACAATAGTAACATAACACATGACAGTGTGAATTTGTTTTCTAGATTGGATCTCATTCACACTCCCACCTCCAGAGCACTTTAAACTTTTACCTTGACTTTATTGAAAAAGAAATGATGCTCTCTTTCTTAAACATGTAATAAAAGTGACAATAGACATTGCTCTATTCACTTCCACTGAGATTAAAGCTAGCGTTCCATTGGAGATACGGAAAGTAGTAAATATTTATTTCACGCATCTATAGAATGACAAAAATTCAAGGATGCATGACAACAATGGTAATGTATTGAATCTAGCAGTTCTCATATGAACAAGGCATATTAAAATAGTTTGTTTAGAATTAACTGATAACAAGAAATGTTTCCTGAGCACCAAATCAGCATAATAGAATGATATCTGAAGAATCATGTGACACTGAAGACTGGAGTAATAATGCTGAAAATTACATAAAAAAAATAAAAATAAAATATATATATTAATAGAAAAAAGTTATTTTAAATTATAAATAAAAAAGTTAATTACATATGTTATTTTTGTTACATACAAAATAATTTTTTCATGTTTACGAAACCACAGAATACCCCAGCACTGCTTAAGCTAGCATTTCTCATAAGTCAATATAATAAAAAATAAATAATAAATGCACTGCCTGTGGATAAAGCATCTAGATTTGTAGCGCACTATATATGATGTCCTTTTTCTCTTTTAAAGGTCATAATACATTCAAATCCATGTCATATTAAAACATGAATTGACAGGTAGATTACCAGACTATTTAATTAATTTTTATTCCATAAGCAAAAGTAAAGAGGAGACATATAAACCTTGTCAGACCCTCAAAAGTCTATAGATATAAAATAATACCTGACAACCTTCTAAAATGAACCGCACACAAATGAAGCCAGGGCCCATCCTGACAGGTTCTGTGACCCGCCTGACATATGGATGCTCTGTTTTGCCTCCCTGCACCTGAAGCCACTCCAATTTAGTACCTTTTTCATTATTCCCTCTTCTTGAGACCAACCTGAACTCAAGCAAAGTAGCAGAAAACAGAATTCTACACAACAGATCACAGAGACTCCTCTGTTTAACAGAAACTCATTCCCCTCACCTCAACGACCCTGTGTGTGCCAAACTCCCAGTGTAAAAATCACCTGTCGTGTGTTTGATGTGTGTAAGTGTGTGTGTGGGTGTGTGTGAAGCGCGGTGCGGCTGATTGTCAGAGGTCAGCGTGGAGGTCATCACTATTTTTGTTTCTAGTATCAGAGAGTGTACAGGGCAAAGCAAAGTCTCCACCTGTCTCATTAATATGGTACACTGTCTGTCTGTCCCATACAACCCCCTTTTCTCTGGGGGCGTCCACCTGACGAACACAACAATTTGCGTCTGGGTCTGATCTGAGTGTAAAATCAGTTGGAGATAGAGTGCGAGTGTGACAGACAGATTAACTGACAATTAAAATGCAAAATCTATTATATGCATGCATACATCTTGTTCTTTAAGAAATATTGACTGACATTTTAATCCTGTTAAAGACCTGTCAAAGTGATTGATGCCAAAAATTGTACACTTTACCAAAATTGAATGATGCAGCCCACTTTAGAAATAATAGTGACAGCGAAATGAAGTCAAACACTCGTGCAGACACACAAAGGCAGCGCAGTGAATTAAAGGCCAATCGCAAGGCCAAAGTGAGTAACACCGAGTTAATTCATTCTGGGGAAAATGAATGTGGTGGAAGAAAGATGTGTAAAAACAAATGAAAAAAGCAGAACAAGAGAGGTCTGATGGTGTTCTTATGTATGCACTTACAAGTTATTCAGCCAAAAGCAGTGAGTGATTTACTCTTTTTCTTTTGTTATTTGACTTATTTATTAACATTCATGACACAGACTGCAGCTGGTATATTAGGCTGCTGTCACTTTAAGATCTGACGCACATGATGCGGATCTGACACAATGCCCCAACTTGCCAAATGGGCATTATGACAATTTTTTTTTTGTCTTTTCAAACACAGTAAGACTCAAAAGGGAACTCTAATCAGTACCGGGGCACTGTCTGAGAAGCGGCTTTCTGTGTGCGCGTTTCAGGTGTGCATTCACAGGCAGTGCACGTAATGTAATTCGGCATGTAAATAGCGAATCCGCCATGGTGCAAGTTCAACTAGCTTTTAAAGGGAATGGGAGATGAGATTCTGATTGGTTTATTGCACGTTACGTCCAAAACACACCCATGACTCATTAAGAGACTAGGTACAACCCTTTTGGACCATGCGCCCACCATTTTTTCCGTTGTTAAACTAGCAAAAGTGGATTCGGACACGCCCTAAGTGCACCTGCACCATGCGCTTCAGACCATGCGTTCAAATAGGGCCCTAAAAGTATGAATGATAGCGTGATCATATACTGTCAAAGGATGCGGAGGCTGCGTCTGGAAATGCGTTTGCACTATAAAAACACAAATAAATGCCTAGTTACTGGCAGAAAAAAGTGTTGGACTAAATGAAATAAAATAAAATATCAGTACTACCTTTAGCAGATGGCAACTCCATTGCTTACAGTGGAGCTCAGACATTATTAAATGATTCCCTAACAGTGATTTGGATTGGGATCAGACAATGCTAAAAGTTAGAGATGTTAGACTGCAAGTGAGAGGCCTTGAGTGTTTATAGCGTTGAAGTGGACAGCGTGTTGGGATCAGACCACAAAACCCCTCTTCTGACATGCATTTCTGATCAAAGTGTATTACTGCTATGGGCTCTGCTGGGGATTTAAAGGAATTCTGGGCTGTCATCCAGAGAGAACCAGGTGTAAAAGTGGTTTTATGAAAGAAAGAAAAAAGGAGAAGAAAAAAACGTTTGACTGAGCCACAGAATGTTCTTTGAATGTGTTTTGGGTGGAAATAGGTATTCAATGATAATAATATCAAAACACCTTGTGAAAAAGAAGTGTGCTAACTTGTATTGAATGTGCACTTGTAGTATAATAGAAATCTTAAACGTATATTTTAAATAAAAAAAAAAAACACTATTTTAGTGTCCATGTTACATATATTACATGTACTTACTGTAGTAATAACAGTAAATACATAATTACATACCGCTTACCTTAACCCAAACCCTATTTCTAACCCTAACCCTAAGTACATGTTGTTAATTAATATTACTCAGCAATATATTACTAACTGTATATTTACACTGTATCAAGGACACCTAATAATAACCTTTTTTTTTTCAGATAATATAATATGAATAAAATAAAAGGCCACTTAAGTGCACTTAAAAAAATACACTTTCATGACTGTTTCTTTAGTACACTTTTAAAAAGTTCACTTTGTAATACTGTCAAATCAAAAGTTTTACTTTAAAGTACATTTTATATATTTGTATGTGTTATAACTTTAGTACTAACATATTAAAGTTCATACTTGATTATTATTTTAACTGTAATGTGTTATTCAATATTACATTTAAAGTTAATATATTTTAAAAGTACTAAATAAATAATTACCAATACATTTATATATGTGACGTACTATTTCAGTAGAATTGACATTAATGTATATTTTAGTTTACCATAAATGCTTGTCAGTACATTCTGCACTACTTAAAACCATAAAGACAATAGAAGTAATTATGAAATTACATATAAAGATGTACTACTTAAGTGGGTCGAAAAAGTACTCTCAAGTTATTAATAAACAAATGTAAATAATTGCATTCAATATAAACTAAATCTATAATACATTTTCATTTAATTGCAATTAACATGCAATTAAGTGTCCATAAACATTACATTCAGTTCACACTAAAGTATATTCTTTTAAACTATATTATTTCCATAATAATTATTTCTGTATGTAATGAGTATGCTAAAATGCACTTCTATTTTATAAGGGGCAGCTTATCACCACCCACTTTAACACACTAACATTACCTGTGCTCACCATCTCTGTCTGTCTCTTTCGCCTGTCTGCCTTGGTTGTCCCATGCGCCCGGTTTCCGAGGTCCTGTCCCCCCGCCCGCTTTCCCCTTAGTGTCTAATGCAAAATTTATGCTCACAAGGTGGTTTCAGTGGGTGGAAAAATCAATACCGCCGGGCCCTGATGCGCCAGGGAGAAAGAGTGCTCTTTGACTGACAGTAAAAGCATGAGGAGGGGATAGAGGGGGCACTTTTATAGCGAGGATAGGTGGACGACGGCACAGAATTGGCCTATCCAGCCTCATTTAAAGTCTGACTTTGATAGCAATTCCTTCCATATTCTAAACTAAGAAATGTTTTTTTTTTTTTTGAAAATACCGATTTGAGGATTACACTCCCGTTCTACCTGCTATTAAAAATGCATTTTTTTTTTACCATTGTTGTTCTGCCTTCAGCTACATTCCTGATGTTGATAAGCGCAAAGCTGCGCAGGCAGCGGTGTCGAAATGAAGTGATTTAAAGACAATGTGCGTACATCATAAGGTCTTTGTTGTTCGCTGCCTGCATTGTGCTTTGCTTTAGCCTTTGAAAACACAAGACGGAATGTGTACGCATGTAACTGAAAAACCAATTCAGGGTGTAAACCAGGGCTGTGAGAAAGTGTGTAAAGGAAAAAGAGGTTTCAATGGAATGAAACAGCTTTAAACAATAGGATTTGCCCTAAATCCTTCTCCCACTATCATTCACCTCTTTAATTATTCCTTTTGCTCGTCTCGCGGAGCATGTAAGCACTATTGCACGCTACCGAACGAAGGGGAGAGGAGCGTTGTGCCCGCGGGCAGCCGGTCTGTTGAAACGTAGAGCTCTAAGTGACATGACACCGCTTGTGATTCCTAATGCACTTTAATAAAATCCAATAGAGCTAGAAGACGTAAGTAGAAAAGTCACCCACTGATTCGAAACGCGAATTATCCCGAAATAACAAATACGTACAAATTTGTGTGCGTAGTTTTTTTGGGTTGCGACGAGCGTCCCTGACATACACTGAACCCTTTGATGAGCTCGCAAACAGTTTTGCAACAATATATTAAACAGCAGACTTCCTTGCACAATTCTTCAGGGGAAAAAACAAGCATATGGTGTTTAATACGACCTCAGCTTTTTGAGACAAGCGCCGTGATCCTTTCTGCCGGTTTAGTAGTTTCTCTCCTGCATGGCCTATGAGGTATTTGAGTGGTCTGAGCGATACATGATGAATGAAGTGGCGTGCTACTTATGCGCTTATCGTGCTCAGTGACTAGCAACAGGTTCAGCAGAGGCCAGCCACAGTAAATGAAACTCCTCAGCAGGACAATACATCATCAGAGCAAATGTATGCGGCCCAGACGTACACGCGAGCGTCTCCCGCTCGTGCAGGACACCGACAACGGACGTGATGGGTAGGAGGAGGAGGAGGAGGAAGAAGAAGATGATGAAGGGGGTGGAAAATGTACAAGAAAAAAAGATATAGGGAAAGGGTAACAAGGAGAGAAGGAGAGGAAAGAAATATGGTCTGAGATGTGTGGAAGCATAACGGATTTCCTATTAGCTGATGGACATTGTTTCTTTTTTCATTTTTTTAACATTAACTGCCCAGGCCGGGAAAGCAAATATAACTTGCCATGGCTAATATCACACGTAGGGCTCATAGAGAGGAGATTTATCATGATGAAATACTGTAATGCACATAGGCTCTGCACACATTACGTTGATGCAGCTCTGTTGGACTTTTTGTCAGAGAAGGTCATTACATTCTGAGAATATGAAAAAACACATTATTTTTTTTATTTAAAAACACATTATCATAATATTAAATATCTCAAATGAGAATTTTCTATATATAAATAACGTTTTTTTATTAAATGAAAGATCTGATTTAAACTTACACAAACGCTTCAAAAAATATATATATATAAAATAAAGTCAAAGTTATGGTAACAATGCTAAGGAACAATTTTAAGAGAGAAAATAAGAGGATAAAGCAGAAGAAGATGAAAAATATTATGGTATTCTTTGCCATTTACCTACACCCTTACAAATAAAGTATTACTATGCACTAGGGTTGACCAAATTCTTATTTCACAATATGAGAAATATTATTTGACGATAACGATATATATATCACAATCTAGCTATTTTGTGTTATCTCATTTCTGTTATTAAAAATAAGACAAAAAAAGCAAATTACAAATAATAGGACAAATACAATATTACAAAAATATGAATTAAACAAATTAAGTACAATAGGTTTATTTAATATGTAGTTAGATTTAGTACTGAAATGTAAATCAAATTAAATATTGCATAGTCTTCACTGCATTAATTATATATAAATGTATTCTTATTAAAGCTAAAAACAAGTTATTCAGTCAAGAGCAGTACGTTATTTTCTCTTTTGTTTGATTCACATTAATGACAGAGCAGCAGGTAGGTATATTAGGCTGCTGTCACTTTAAGACCAAACACACAAATACATTATACTGAAACACCATAGACTGTAAAAAAATATAGACGTAGTGTCCGTGACGTCACCCGTAGGTTTCTGAAGAGCGTTTTTGAAGCCTAAAGTTGGCCGTTGCCATCTTGGCAGAGCGTCATCACGCGTCACTCAAGGATTACAGGAAATGGGCAAAGAGGCGGGACGTGGCTGGTGACGTGATGGCTAACAGACAGCAGACAATCCACCTGTCACTCAAAGTGGCCTTAATTATGCCCTTAATTATGCAGGACTTTAAGGCTTAATATAATTTAAACGAAAGAGAAAAATTCACCCCCCTCACAGTTGTCATGAAGGGCAAAATTAGCCGTATAGACCAAAACCACAATTTGTACCAGGCTATAAACATGTTTTTTTCTGCTATAAAGTTGGGCATTTTAACATTGGGCTCAATAAGATTCGGCTCCCTTTTGGAGCCTGTCTCTAGCATAATTTTTCAGCATAATTACGTGCATATTCAACTATTCAAGCTCAATAAGACGTGAAAGAGAATTGAATTTGCGATCGCATGCTGAGAGACTTGTGCACCGCATTGAGTTCTTTTTCACCTCTTATTGTGTGCTTAAATACACTTTTTTAACATCAAGCATGTCCCAAATTCGTGAACGCCTTTTGAGAGAAGTCATCACCTCACCAATTGTGCTTATAACTCTTTTTAACATCAAGCACGTCCCGCTTTATATGCTCATTCATGCATTTCATCTGAAGTGTCAATAGTGCTATAGATTTACATATAGCAATATATGAGACATAGCAAAATCTCTAACTATAGACATTTTATACCATGGTAACGATATATATCGACATACCGGCCAGCCCTACCATGTGCAACCATGGTAGTGTTACGATTGTGTTTAGTTTAACTTTGAATGCTGTGGAGCCTTTAAAGAGAGAATAAACAGATGGAGCAGAATAAAATGAAAAAGGACAATGTTACTGCACAACAGAGAAAAGAGGGCATAAACAAAAAAGATAGAGTGGATGAAAAGTTCCATGTTTTTAAGGGCAAAATGACACATTCAGTGTGTCTCTTTGCCCTCAGCCCCCTCCTCTTCCAGCTGTGTCCAACACTCAGCCCTGTTTGTGAAAGATGTACGAGTTTAATGTGATGATATCTCCTCTTCTCTCACGTCTGTGGTCTACTTACCAGCTACATGATCCAACTCTGATGCGCCTGCTGTGTTTTCAGCAAGGAGCCCTCAGGGACCATTACACTCCACCCTGCCTTCCTCTGGGGCCTTTTAGGGCCCCTTAACACTTACAGAAGACCCTTGAATCTGAAGCCCTTCCCCAGAAAGCACATCTATTAATTAAGGTAATTAGGCCCTGAGATGGCAATTAGAAACCGCAGATAGCTTTTAGCCTGTCTGCCGCTTCCAAAAAGGCTTGGTTTCAGCACCATCTGCCGCGTCAGAAATCACCACAGCATCTTGTGTTTCCGAGAGAGGAGGGCGAGCAACGTTATCTGAGATATAGACCTTCACCCGACCGAAGGGTCAAATTCTAGACCCTCTCATATTTAGGCTTTTCATCTGATATGAAATGACAAATGAAACGCTTATCATGTGTCACTCACTACTGGCTTGAATAGTGATCCTTATTAAAATACGTTTATATGGATTGAATTGCTAATATACCTGCAGCAGCTTAAGTGAAAGAGGAAAAGAAAGTTATAGCACTTGTATTAAAACGCTCTGTGATGTGTATTGATAGGCTGATTCTTTAGATATTGATTGAACGGCACAGCCGTAATGACGAAGCTAGATTTGTGTAGGTTTTTATTGATTCCGTTGTAAGTCGGCAATGATAAGCTGCGAGGTTGCTATTGATCGTTTTTGGACATTCAATACACTTGTTTTCATTTGGAGATTTCACTGTACTTTATCGACGAAATGTTTCTTCTTTTAAGCCGTAAGTGGCCGGAGCAAAATTCATTTGAACACCTACGCATTTTTGGACTTTCTTTAAAACTTCCCCGGGTGCTGTAACAATGCCAAACTTGACTTTTCGCAGAGGGTGAAATGCAGGTTTAAAGTGTGTTTTTTCAGTTCAAATTAAATAAAAGCGATGCGTGCCACTCAAAGGTCCAAACATTCTTTGTTTTCATCCATTAAGAAGACTAATTATCATATTTTTACATAAAATACCATTCACTCACATAAGAAGGTGTATAGGTCGCAACAAACTTTCTATCTCCCCATACAAACGCATTTTTTCCCTCGCTCTCAGTCTAATTGTTTCTGCAAAAACCTCGAGTTCTTACAGTAAATTGCAGGGGAGTTTCAGCCATAAGTCATATTATACACACATGCACTTCACACACACAAACACACTCACAAAAGAATGAAATATGGTTTACGAGGTCCTGTGACAGAGCACAATCGCACATTGTCAGTGGAGTGTGATAACCCCATTTTCATTCCGTTTCACTCCCATGAAATTACCATTAGCATTACGAGTCATGCAGAACCCAGATAAATGTAAAAACGCTACCCGGTTCTTACAGACAGGAATAACAGTCCCCACAGATTACCATCTCTCTCTTTTGCCTTCTGCTTGCTCTGACTCTAATATTTCATTTACAATGTTTCGTCAGTTCATGCTCCCCTCACTGACCATGTAAATCACTAATCAATTTCCATTTCCAGAGCTTGACAACAGAAAAGCCTATGAAAAGTGTCTCAGAAGTCTATGTAAAGATTTTAATAAGATAGGGGACAAGGTACTGAAAATTACAACAGGAAAATAGTACCTCTGTGCTGAATGACTAGGCTTTAAGCAGTTAAACATAGGCTTCAGAACCCGTCCTAACCGGTTTATCAAACCCTAAGTATTAGACTTCAGTGCATAAATCGTTTAGGAGAGATGTGCAATTACTTTTCTAAGCCAGTGGTTCTCAACTTGTTTAACTCAAAGGTCCCCCTTGTCCAACACTAAACAAAGCCCTCCGATACAGGGGCATGCTAAAATATTTCTAATTATGGCAAAGCTGCCTGTCTTCAAACTTGTTATTAAAACAAACTGGGACATATATCAAATTAACTAACCACAATTAATGTTGTGATTCCAGAAGTCTCTGTTTACTGTATGTCATTCAATAAAAACAAAAGTTGCGGATATACAGTATATATATATATATATAAAAAAATATATATATAAATATATATATAAATATATATATATATATATATATATATATATATATATAAATATATATATATATATATATATATATATATATATATATATATATATATATATATATATATATATATATATATATATATGCATAGCAGTTTAATTTTTTATCGTTTTTTTTATTCTCTTTGGTACTATTTTCACAAGTAAGGTGTACATTTTCAAAAGTCTTAGTACTAATATCACAGATCATCAAAAGTGCACTTTTTTCAAACATTTCAGCATATTTTCAATTGTGTTAGTACAATAGACAAAAATCGCAAAGTATCCTTTTCACTATAATTTTTTTTTAATGTGTTTCATCTATATAAAAAGCTCTTACTATCAAACTTTTGATTTGCATCTCTTCTCATTCAGTTTAAAACATATGTATATGATTTAATCCAACTGAACTTAATGGTTAGTCAATGAATTATTTGGTACACCTATAGATTTCTATAGATATTGATTCTATAGATCTTATAGAGTATACATCAGATTGACCAGACATGCATCAGTAGAAGGCAGACAGATGGCAACAAATCCTCATGGCTGTGTTATACTTCAACTTTTGATAACACACTAGATAGATACTATTACAAACATTATTGATTCAATTACATAAGTTAGGTAATGTAAGGCAACTATCGCCTGTATTACTGTAATTAATTCAGCAACAAGGGTGATTTGAAACATGTATCTTGCATTGTTTGCTGTTGAATGAACTGATTGTTAAAAGTACTAAATTTAAAGATCATACTGTTGAGTTTTGGTGATTAAACCAAATGTTCTCCTTACATATTACAATATTCTTGTGTTTGAAACAATGATTATGTGGACTGAAAATATGTACAACTGAATGAAAGCATTAGATCAGGTTTTGATAGAATGATTAGCTGTGTTATAAGTGTGATAAGAAAAATGTACACATTAGTTTAAAAAAAAACACTGTAAATAATTTAATAAATAAATAAATTCAATGTAATTTGTCTAACAATGTACTAACTACGCCCAACTATGGAAGTCAATGGGGCCCCTCAACTGTTTGGTTACCGACATTCTTCAAAATATCTTCTTTTGTGTTCAGCAGAAGAAAAAAATTCATACTGGTTTGGAACAACTTGAGGGTGAGTAAATAATAACAGAATTCTCATTTTGGGTGAACTATCCCTTAAATACATGGGGAGTGTAATAAAGGGTAAAATGGAACAGGTGAACTGATTAACAACCAAAGACCAAAACTAACTAACTAACTAACTAACTAGGCAAAACAGGAACAGAACACAGTGAAACGATACCAAAACTGAACATACACATAAGAGACATAAAAGTTGAAAAAAACTTAATCAACCATCCTGACAACCATCCACACATTAGCATCATGGCAGCAACTTTTGACCAGGCAAACACAACCTAGCTTTGACTCTAGCAATAATCTTCCCATTCCAATATTTCTAAAACCTCTTATGTTTCTTCTTCCTTCTCCACCTCCTCTCCATCATTACTTTAATAGCTTTTTTATCCGATGTCTAGTGTGTTCTGAACAGTTTGTAGTATGTATGTATGTATATCCCTTACTCCAACAACCTCCTACTCTTTCATTACATATCTGAGTGAGCATGGGCGCAGGGCTGGACTCTGCCGGCACAAACATGTGGCTTTGCTTCAGATGTTCTACCTCCGAGGAGCGTTAGTCTCAGCGGTTTGGGAGGGGGTTAGGAGGAGGCGCAGTGAACGCACACTAAACGATAGGTTTAATTTAATGCCAGTTTGAGAGGCTTAAGTTATTTCAGGCCTCCCTGCACCAGTTCTTCATCGGGAGAGAAAACTGCCAGTTCACTCCTTTAAAAAACATTACTGGCACTTCCCAATTATTTGTAGACTGATGCAATTACCATAAAATATGTATCGAACATGGATGAGTGGAGGGAAGCTAAATCCCAGCAGAATCACAGAGGCATACTGTATATGTGGGCCGGTCTGCGTCCCGGGTCTCGGCTTATATGGAGCACGTGTGTCTCTTTCGGTTTTACCACAGGAGGGCCGCAGCAATGTGGCCTCCTCGATCGAAACGGACAAAGCCATATCCGATTACCATTATTATTGTCTTTTCCAATCTTCCTTCACATCCCCCCTCTATTTCTCTTCCACTTTCTCTCTCTGAGGAGGGGGATTTTTCCTCTTTTCACAGTTTAAACAGAGTGACAATGCCACCAGTCATGCAGGACAGAACAGTATGTGGCAGGACAGGCAGCTGGTGAAGCCATTTCAAGATGACAAACGCCACCAATATGTCAAACATTAACAGCTCGATTTTACTTGACATCTGAAGGACACTCTGTGCCCTTAATGTTTCACATGCACAACTGATGTAGCTAGGTCTTATTTTGTTTAGTAAGACTAAAGTTGAAATCAGCAGTTTTGACGACTAAATCTGAACAGAGATGTGCCACTTATTAACTCAACCTAAAAGATAAAAGAACAGTTTGGAAAAATCAGTGTAATGTAAACTGATTGTGCATGTTAACACGTAATTTAATCTAAATATTAAAACAAAATTAAATGCTTGTTCTTTTTAGGATAACTCTATCTAAACTGAAGCTTTTTTTGCCTTTTCTCCTATTCATCCATACCTTTATAAATACTTAAGGACTAAATAACTAAAAATGTGTACATATATAGTCTACCGTTCAAAAGTTTAGGGCCGGTAAAAAAAAAACTAATGTTTTTGAAAGAAGACTTCATTTATTTGATCAAACACAGTAATATTGTGATATATTATTACTCTTTAAAATAACTGTTTTCTATTTGAATATATGTTAAAATGTAATTTATTCCTGTGATGGCAAAGCTGAATTTTCAGAAGCCATTACTGTAGTCATTAGCATCACAAGATCCTTTAGAAATCAATCTAATTTGTAGCTTACATTTTTTTTTCTTATTATTACTATCAATGCTGATGTGCTGGAAACCATGATAAATAGAAAGTTCAAATAAACAGCATTCATTTAAAATAGAAATATTTTGTAATATTGACAGTAAATTCTTAGTCACTTTTGATCAATTTATTGCGTCCTTGCTGAATAAAAGCATTCAATTCTTTCTTCTTTTTTTTTTATTACTGACCCCAACTTTTGAACTACAAAGTATACAGATACTTTATACATAGCTACAAAAATTTATATATACAGTACTGTGCAAGAGTTTTAGGCACGTTGGTATTTTCACACGAAAAATGTTTTTAAGGCAGTTATTTATATCTTTTACTGTAGTGTGTCAGTAGGAAATGTCAGTTTACATTTCCAAACATTCATTTTGCAATTAATTGTAATAATTTTTTTTTTTTTAATGCACAAGAAGTCTGATAGCAGCCGGTATGATCTGATCTCACCATCATCGAGTCTGTCTGTGATTACATGAAGAAACAGAAAAAACTGAGACAGACTAAATCCAGAAAAACTAAGGCAACGTCTCCCAGACACTTGAAGAAACCTACCTGCAAAACTACAGTACTGTGAAAAGTTTAGGCACTTGTGAGAATGCTTTAAAGTGGGAATGCTGTCAAAAATAATAACATAAATAGCTTTTATTTATGAATTAACTTCTATTAACTAAATCAAATCGATATTTGGGGTGACCACCCTTTACGTTTAAAACGGCATCTATTCCTACACCTATTCACGTAGTTTTGCAGGAAGGTTTCTTCAAGTGTCTTGGAGACGTTGCCACAGTTCTTCTGGATTTAGTCCATCTCAGGTTTTTATGTTTCTTCATGTAATCACAGACAGACTCAATGAAGATGAGATCAGATCTCCATGTGGAGCATAAAGACTATTGTCAGACTCTTTATGCATACAAAAATCTCACTGGATTATTAAAATTAATGGCAATTAATTTATAAATGTAAACTGATATTTCCTACTGACACACTACAGTAAAAGATATAAATAACTGGCTTAAACCCACTTTTTGTGTGTAAAAATACTAGCGAGCCTAATACTTTTGCACAGTACTGTATTTAAACTCCAAATAAAAAAAAGTTACTTTAAAAGGTCAGAACAGCTAGAAATAAGAAAGAATCACACAGTTTTATTTGTTATTGTTAATTCATTTTGCAACTTATATACTGTACGATGCTTATTGTTGCTTATAGCTTGCTTAGCTAATGTTTTACCCTTCGCAACCTGTCCTGCTAAATGACATGGTGTCTTTAAAGTCATTCTGCTAAGAAAGCACCTGCAAAAGCACAATTTAAGTGCACGATGCGCAGATGCTTCATTTGAGTGTGATGTGGCAAAATGTGTTTGTACTTGTGCAATGATGTTTATTGTTTATGACATGAGGTGCTTTCTGTTCGAGCGCCTGAATATGTGTGGGCCAACCTCACTGCGTGCGTATGTGTACAATAAGATTTGTGTTATTTTTGTGGCTATGCCACTGTCATATGCAGTCACACGGCATCACACTCAGTGGGAAAGAAAAGAAAACTGAACAATATCCAAAGCGAGCGGCACATGCAAATCTTTGTCTCTTCCTGGATTGTCTTGGAGAACATGTGGTGAAACCCCCCTAAAACACACACACACACTAACACCACCTCTCACTCTCAATTATTTGGCTGCTGTCACAACAAATCAATCAAATTACCACAGCAAGTCTGTGTGCAGGTGCTGCTAGTGCATTGCTAGTCACATTAGCTTTGAAATGTATGAGGATGGCAGCTATTTCATCACTCTTATTTAATATGACTCTCTCCTTATGAGTCGTCTTACAACTGCCTCAAACTTAAAACATTAAAGGACAATGTCGAAAGGCATTCTGGGAATACAGTACTTTAAGTTAAATCAAGAGATGCAGGGAGAGAGAGAGAAAGAAAAGATAGTTTTTTTAATATATTAAATCAATGTTTAGGGTCCAAAACCAGTTAAACTCCATGGACAGCATTTGTGAATGGCTGTCACAGAATTTTTTTGCATGTTACGGTAATATGTGATTTTTCTAAATCGTCCTTTTAGTGGCTGGGTTACCGCTCTAGTTAGATGAACTTGCTATGCTATAGATTTAAATTGATCAAAAGTGTTACAAAAGATTTCAAATAAATGCTGTTCTTTTGAACCTTCTATGGAAGCTTGTTTCTGCCCAGGAATAAAACATTTTAAAAGATAATTGCGACTTTTACATCTCGCGATTCCGACTTTTTTTCTCAGAACTGTGAGATATAAACTCGTAATTCTGACTTTATAACACGCAATTGCAACGTTATATCATGCAATTGTGAAAAAAAGTGAGAATTGTGAGATAAAAATTACCTTTTTTATTCTGTGGCATAAACAAGCATTCATAACTTTCTACCCAAAAAATCCTGAAAATCCATTGTTCTACAAAAATATTAAGCAGCACAGCTGTTTTCAACTTTGATAATAAGACATTTTGGTAACACTTTATATTACAGTATCCTTGTTAAATATGTTACATGTACATACCATAGTAATAACAGTAAATTATGCATAATGCAACTAACCCTAAACCAAACCCTAATCCTTTAGTAAGTACATGTAGTTACTTAATATTACTCGGTACTTAAATATATAATTACACTGTAATAATGACAGCTTAAACTAAAGTGTAACCGAAATGTTTCATGAGCACCACATCAGCACATTAGAATGATTTCTGAAGGAGCACGTGAATAAATTACATTTTAAAATATATTCAAATAGACAACTGTTACTTTAGACTGTAAAAATATGTCCAATATTATTGTTTTTACTGATTTTTGAGAGACTTAAAAACAACCCCAAACTTATTAACAGTGTTGTATCTTTCAGGCATCTTTGCATCAGTTAATTATTTTAATGGTAATTCATAGAGTTTAACTTCTATCTAACATCCCTTTAATTAGGTTAACGCACCGCTAAGGCACTTTAAAGAAGAAAATCATACTTTAATGAAACCTAATTAATTTTTCATGTTACATAAACACAAAAATCAAAATGTTCTTTTTGGTGGCAGAACAATAAACACAAATACAGGTTACATTAAACCTCTTTCTCTTTGACTCTTCTGTCTTTTACTCTCTACCTCTTAAGACCACCTAATCCGTGAGTCAAGACCAAGACCAATGTGTGTTGAGACCAAGACAAGACCAAGGCAGGGCAAGACCCGAGTCAAGACCAAGACCAGACCAGCACTCCTTAAATTCATAAAGATCCACATTAGCGCCTGACAAATGACTTATAATTACTTTTTTAATTAATAAATATAATTAGAATAAGACACTATGGGCCAGATTTACTAACAGCTTGCGCCAGCGCAAACCCTCTTTTGGCGTTAAAAACTACTGTCAGGATTTACTAAAGACATGCAGTGAAAAATTAGCACTAAAACGGCGTGGACAACTAGGTTCTATTTACACTAAGTGAAAATAACATTTTCTAAGCGATAGACGATATTTACACTGTGCTAATAGCTGTAGATGCTATTTACTAAGTGAAATAACATACTAAGTGAAAATAGTGATATATTCTATTTACACCATGTAAAAGTAGCAGTTCTTTGCAATATGTGTAAATAGTAATTAGATGCTATTTATACTTTATTTTGACATATACATACTATTTGCACCTCAGTATTGTTGTACATTAACAGGATGCAATAATAACAGAGTGTAAATGATTATATTTATTAAAGTTATTAAATGGATGCAGCCTTAATGGGACAGTAAAAGCCCTCCCTAACCCTACCCAATAACCCTACTTTTATTATTATTAAACATTTTGTTAGGCAATTTATTTCCACTTTTACAACATTTTCTTATTTTTTTATTGAAAGTAATGCCTTTCCGATGTGATATGTGATAGGAAAAGGGAGAAGAGGCGGATTCGAACCCGGGTCGATCGTGTCAAAAACCTTGTTCCACAAGCCTTAAGCGCTACTGAATACGCCACTGAAGACATTAAAATATGTGTGTCGTTTTTAAATCTTGTTAGGCCCAACCAGGCATTGTTGGGCGGAGCTAGTGTGAATAGCGCTTGCCAACAAGGCACGCTATTTGCACTTGGTGTAAATAGACACTCTGTTAAATGAATCATGCAATGTCATTTACTAAGGTTTGGGCTAGTCAATTTCCTGGAATTTGCACCATTACCGCCCAGATGCTAATTTGTGCTGCTCTTGGTAGATTGCGTTGGTCATTGTGGAAATGATCCGGCTGTGTCTGTGTTCTTTAATTTGCACGTTGTCAGTAGATCACACGCAGAACTTTCCATGCCCATCTGCGCTTTTTGGAATTGCGCTCTCACGCTAATTTGCCCTGTTTAGTAAATCTGGCAAAAGCATTAACAATAAAATTCATGTTTGCATTGCAGAGGTGGTACAGAAAATGCATCTGAATTGGTAAATTACAAATGCATAAATAATGTTGAGAATAATGTTTTTTTAAAAATGTTTGTATAAAAGCAATATCATGTTTGCAATAATGCTCAAATTTGTGAAAACAGTTCTCTTGCTCTTGTGATATTACTTAATTATATCACATTATAATATAAAAATCCAGATCTCATACAAGTACTTTTTTGCAACAATATCTTGAATTGTGTGAGCATTTGTATGAATTTTGGTTACATTTTTGACGCAATTCTTCATTCATTTCTGAACCGGCACAATAAATAAATCAAAACAGAAATAAGTTATTGATTGCATCTGAAGCAGTAAGTTTTACATCCAAGCACATTAAAGATGTTAATAAATAAATCAGACAATGCACCGGCAATTTAGTAATATCCCAGCAGTTGTGGTCTTGACTGGTCTTGAAAAAAAGTCTGAGACCGAGACAAGACCGAGAACAAATGTTGTCGAGACCAAGACAAGACCAAGACCTTCAAAAAATGGTCTTAAGACCATTCTCAAGTACTACAACACTACTACACAGTACCATAAAGTGAACTGGTTCAGTTCAGCACCACAGACAGCTCGCTCACAACAAGGATTTTATGGAGCTAGTGTTTTCAAGGGTCATAAATCATCAATTTTTTTGAGATTTTAACTGATGTACGTGTGTTGCACAAAAAAAATATTTAATGTAATTGTTCTAGTTTAAGGCCAAGTTTTTATCATCTTGTCAGAGTTGTAAACCCATGTTCTCTAGGGAGGTATCATTTTCAGTAGCAGAGAACTTTCCTTTAGCAAGTATTGACTCGAAACAAAAGTCTCTTAACGACTTATTTTTTTTAAAATACGGCAAGAGTAACAGTTCATGTTACTTTAGTTACAAACATGTCGCTAGCAAATTACAAGCTTTCTATTGTCTTTTTTCTGTGTTAAACTTTATCACCCTTAAGGCTTCAAGTTTCTCTTTGACTAGGCTACTTTTAGCTAACCTAAGTGAGTTAGCAGCTTCAAGTTCCCTCGTCTGTGTCAGTACTCAGTCTAAAGCGATGCCCCGGTCTGACAGGAGAACGATTCCTGTGAGACAACAACTGCTCTTTCATTGAGACAGAGAAGCAGTGTTGTGATTAGAGCCAACATGGTTCCTCATTAGCCTACGAGCGTGGAGAGACTCAGGCAATTACTCCTCATCCCTGAGTGCCGTTTTATGTTTCCTGCAAAGGGAGCACGCACACTATTCCTTCCCAGAACCCTCCACACTCCCCCTACACGCTACACTGCAGGTTCTGATGTGCACCGATCAGGCAGCTTACAATATGAATATGAAAGAGCCAGAGTATACATTTGTTCTGCATTAACTCAAAGTAGGCTGACAATGTAGCACTGATCTTTCATTTGCCTTACATCTCTTTAGGGAAAATACGCCGTATTACAAGGATGTTTCCAAAAAGCCTTTTCATAGGTCATGAAAAGACAGTTATTTCATGATCTGAGGGTTACCCTTATGTTTTTTGCGAGAGGCCTGTTTTGAGGCTTTCTGAGCTGATGAGCAACCACATAGATGTTATTTTCGTTCTGCAGCTTATTGAAAGACGCTTTGATGTAAGGAGAAGCACATTCTGTCATTTGGTTTGTTATGAGACAGAATATGGAAGGAATGTACAACAGAGGGATTTGTAATTTTCAAAACAGCAAAATCATATCATTAAGTCGCATATCAAGTCAAATGAAATCAAACGATGTTATTTGTGACATGAAGAAATGTCACAGTGTCAAGCAAGCAGACTTTCATTTTGCCATGTTTTTTGAAACACCAGCCTACCTCATATATATTCACATTATAATTTCCAATCCAATCTCTTTTCTTTTAACAATTTCTAAATATATATGATTAATTCTATTCCTAACACTGTGTTTACAGTCTGATGGACAAACAAACATGAGGCTGATTCTTATTCTATTCAAGTTGCGGCTGGAATTATACACATGGTGTTCAAGAGGGAATTCACTTTCTTTACTTGACATGTCCAGACATTAATCTTCCTGACAAAATAACAAGCTACAGCGGCGCCAGGGTTTAAAATGAGCGCGGAGTAACGCAAGCGCAGGCTTTTATTTAGACGACCGTGCCGAACTTCATGAAGCTGCCCCATCGCTGTGACGACCATTCATCAGTGCAGAGACGCAGTGGCGGGTGTGCCACGCACCACTGAGCCTTCTGCTCGGCACGTTCACGAGACGGCCATTTCCCAATTTGGAAAAGGTGAGTGCTATGATGTCATAAGGGGCTCTAGCAGTCCTTTGCTTTAAAAGTGATGGGGTTTATTTTTTTACATGTTCATTAATTTTAACAAAAATTATGACTTCCATTGTATAGACAAAAATATCTTCTTTTATGTTCCACAAAAAGTCATACAGGTTTGGAAAGACATGAGAGTGAGTAAATGATGACATAATTTGGTCACTCTTTAGATTAGGGACCAATTCTCACTATTAACTATGACTTTTGCCTCAATAAACTCTAATTACTGCTTATTAATAGTTAGTAAGGTAGTTGTTAAGTTTAGTTAATGGGTAGGATTAAGGGATGTAGAATATAGTCACGCAGAATGAGACATTAATATGTGTTTTATAAGTACTAATAAACAGCCAATTTCCTAGTAATATGCAGCTAATGAGCAACTAGTCAATTGGACCCTAAACTAAAGTGTTACCCAGAATTTTCATTTTTGGGTGAACTGACATTTAAAATCTCTTACCCCATCTTAATATGCACAACTATTAATACACAACTTAACATGACAACTATAAGTAAACTATTCATAAGTTAAATAACAACAAAAAGTGGGTGGGGCCATATGTTCAAGAAATCAATATGTTTAAAACAATTTCAACACTTGTTCAGAATGAGTTACAGTTTTTAAAATATACTGTAACAAATGCCTCTAATGAGTCAGTTCTTTTTAATGAATCAAAAACACTGTAATTTTAAAGTATTATTTTATCCAAAAAAAAATTGTATTGTTGTTTAATATATAGTCAAGGCAAATTATTACCACCTCTAAAAAGTGTGAGAAGTCTGTGTAAACACACATTTTGCAGTAAAAGTTTAAAAAAAAATATTTTGCGTGACATAATTTTCATAATTTTGTAGTTTCGATGTTATTTTTTGTAACATTCTGTCCAGAGACTACAGATGAAGAATAGCTAATGGCTAATTCCGGCACATTTACAAAAATATGCATCGACCCTGCTGAATAGCCAAATAAATAAAGTAATAAATACATCAAATTTATCTCTGCCAAATATTTATTTCCTAATTATTCATTAATTGAACCTTTAAGGAGCCCCAATTGTTAAAAGAGGATTTAGAATTGGAATCACTTAATCCTTTAGGACGGTAACACTTTCCAATGCGGATCAATTAGTTAACATAGTAACTAACAATGAGCAGTACATTTGTTACAGTATTTATTAACCTTTGTTAGTTAGCTAACCTTTGTTATGTTAGTTAATGAAAAAAATCAACTGTTCATTGTTAGTTCACCTTAGCTTAGGTCCATTAAATAATATTAACAGACACTTTTGATTTTAATAATGTAAAGGTTACATTTAACATTAAACTAAGATTAATAAATGCTTTAGAAGTATTTTCCATTGCTAAATGAAAATAGTTCATGTTAAATCACTATAGTTAATCATTGACATCATTGACATTTTTTTTTTTTATTTAATCACAAATGTGAATTGAATTCTCACCCTGACATGATCTAATCGATTTTATTTGCTCCTCATTAGTGTGACTAAAAACTTATGAAAGTGGCCTGTCTGCTTTACCTTAGTTTTTGTGTTTGAGTTTTAAGTTAATTAGAACACAAGCAGGCTGATGTACAGTATGTGTCTTTTTGGTGCTTGAGGTCTAGATCTCTGCAGGTTGTGATTAATCAGGCCTGGGGGGCTGAGTTCACCGCTCAACTAAGACTGTCTGGCAGAAGCGCTGTGCCAGCAGCTCTCCATCAATGGGGTGGGGGGTGGGGGAGATAGGATTGGGGGATTGTGGGACACTGTGACTGGCTGTAGGGAGAGCAGACACAGTCACATCATTTAATGTCACATCGCACCCGTGACACTACGCCCTTAGAGAATCCCCCAGGTTCTGATTCTAAAACTGAGAGGTCTAGTCAGAATAATTCACACTAGTTTATCACTTTTCTGTTTGCATTTGCACCACAGATAAACACAATAACAATGTTCGTGATTTAAAAGCAAGAAGTACTTAAAGGGACAGTTCACCAAAAAAATTAAAGGCAGCGGCTATTTGCACTAAGTGAAAATAGTGATATATTCTATTTACACTAAGTGACAATAGCAGCATTTTCTTAGCGATGCTATTTACACTAAATGAAAATAGTGGTGTATTCTATTTACACTGTGTAAAAGTAGAAGTTCTTATATGTGTAAATATGTGTAAATAGTAATTAGATGCTATTTATACTTTATTTTGGAAGATACATACTATTTGCACCTCAGTATTGTTGTACATTAACAGGATGCAATAATAACAGAGTGTAAATCACTAGCGTAGCGACGGGTGGGCCAGATTGACAGTTTGCCCATCCTGTCAGATCCAGGGAAATATTTTTTTTTTATAATACTATTTTGTAACGTTTAACAATTCTTCAATAATTATTTTAAATGTCATTTTTTTTGTCATGCATTTGAACTCTATTCTAATATTAATAAAAATATACTAATTTGTCTCTTCAGTTACGTCATGCCAGTAGTAATGTTATGTTCTTCTTCGCGGCAATATCCGGATTCGATTCCACCTAGCAGCACCCTTTTTTTGTTATTAAAAAATGGCTAAACTGCCATTTATGACACACTTAAGAAAGAAACACGTCTTGACAAAGATGACAGGATGCCATCACACTTTTGTCATTTGAAAGTGAACTAACAGAATATGATGATATTATCAACATCTTCAATTCAAAACCTAGCCAACTCTGGCTTGTTTAGAACAGACATCAGCCATACAAGGTAAGCTATGGGTAGGTTTTTAGTCTGGCCTGCCGTGGCATGGCTATGCAATATCTGCATGTAATATTTGTGAGCAAGTGGTTTTCCGAAATGTACATAAGCCACATGTACTGTATTAGCAATGGCAGGTTGTCGATACAGGACTCAGAAATTGTGATTTCTCTATTTGTGATATAGTTATCAGGACTCGGTTTGGATCTCTCTCCTGCTTTGTTTTTGTTTTAATTTTTTTACATTGCAGCCGCTCACACTTGATCGCACAGAGCTTAGTGCTTACAGGTGAAGTATTTCGTTTCTGCGACACTAGTAGCACCTGGCGGAATTTCAAAAATAAAGCAACCTTGCAAACAGTCCTTCCGCACGTCGCGGTGAAACATCAAAAACACAGCTCGTACATGGGCTTGAGAACGCATCAACATGTAGAAGTACACTATATTAAAAGACAATAGACAATAAAAGGTCTAACATATGAGAAATACTTTTAGCTGTGTTGCTATGTTTCAATCGGATTTTGGGATTTTTCTTTCCAAATTAAGGGGTAATGCGAATTATTCCGGCCCACCCACACTATTAGAGGCCCACCCATCATCCACTTTCTGCCTACGCCACTGGTGTAAATAATTATATTTATTACAATTATTAAATGGATGCCGCCTTAATTGGACAATAAAATCCCTCCCTACACCTACCCCTAACCCCTACCCAATAAATACTCTTATTATTATTTAACATTTCGTTAGGCACTTTATTTCCACTTTTAGAACATTTTCTTAATTTTTATTTAAAGTAAATGCCTTTCCGAAGTGATATGTGATGGGAAAAGGGAGAAGAGCGAACCGGGGTCGAATGCGTCAAAACTGAGTTCCATGAGCCTTACACGCTACTGACTACGCCACTGAAATACATGTGCCTTTTTTAATCTTTTGTGGCCCAACCGGGCATTGTTGGGTGGAGCTAGTGTGAATAGCGCTTGCCAGCAAGGCACGCTATTTGCACTTGGTGTAAATAGACACTCCGAAAATGAAATCACCCTCATGTTGTTCCAAACCTGTATGGCTTTGTAAAGAAATTCATAGTATTTGGTTTATCCCCTTTTTGTGCAAAAATTGTAAACATATTTTTTTTTTTACAAACATATATATTAATGTCAATGTTTCTGTTTAAATTGTTTTCCTACAATGTTAAAACAGCAAAATGTTGTGACAAAATTCCTGTTTTATTAATAAAACACTAAAACTTAATTTACTTAAAAAATATTTTAAATCCTAGATTTTCCATATAATCTCAGACTCCACTGTTCAGTCTTAAAGTCTGAGAAAAAGAATCTACCAACTCACTACCAACATTGTTGCCAAACAAGCATAAAAAGTAAATGTCCAGTTAAGACAGACAATTAATGGACCATTAAAATTCACTCCAGTATAGTACCACTTTCTAGGATCCATTTTAGAGTGTCCTCATGTGAGGCAGGCCCCACAGGCACATTATCGTGACTGAGGGAATTCTGGGAAATTTTAGATATTTATTTAGCCCATGTGAGCGTTTATTAAAAGCCTAGACGCGCTCTGATGCGTGTTGTTATTTATGCATGTTTGTGTCCATTAGAGACTTCTTCTAAATCCCACTCTATTTTAGCCATCCGTCCATCCATCTCTTCGGGACAACCTGTTTCCTGCCATGCATTATTTTAATCTTCGGCCTCCTCCTCCGAAAAAGAAAAACGTGCTATTTTACATGCACTCAAATTTATAACCTATCATTTTTTAGTCAGGCATTAGAGAAGGTACCTCATCTATGATTTATGACTGACGGTTTCCCCCTTCCACCCCTCAATCTAATGGTATAAAAGAGACAATGTTTTAAACATTAAAATGAAAACCATTTACAACTATGATCAAAAGAGAACATTCGTGCATTAAAGTTTAAAAGGCGAGGAGAAGCATGGATGTGCGGATGGAAGGAAAGAGGAGGGGGAGAGATAGCGGTAAAGAGGAGAAGACACAAGCATGCTAGTGAATACTCCTACTGAAAGAAGAAAGAGCCTTAAAGTGCTTTTGCGCTTCGTTGCAAAACGCTGACCTGTAATGAATGTGAACTACTTTCCCCGCCTATATCACTCTGATCCTCCTGTCCTCGGCCTTTCCGGGCACTTTCCGTAGGTATAACTTAAACGTGTACTATTTGGATTTTGAGATGGCACCACTTTTATGAGTCCCAAAAACACGACAAACTGTAGACTAAATGCTGTATACCATAGAACATTTTCATGATAGGCCCTTGTTGAATTTGACTTTACAGGCTCTGATGGTACTTTTTAACCCTTGCTTTAATATGTGTATCCATGTTTCGGTTTATAGATTAAAAATAAATAAATAAACAACAAAAAGCTAAATAAACAATAAAATGTGCATGTATATGTATACGACCCGAAACTCAAACTTAACACAGCATGTGCATTTGATGACCAGAAGTTAGCATTATAGACCGTTCACATTATTTATAGAATTAAATTAAAAATAAATAATTTTTAAAAATAATTTAAATTGAAGAAAAAAAAAATTTGATACTGATCAATAAGTACTCATACCTTGTAGATTCTGTAGGGGGAGTGTCATGATGCCACCAGCAGCAGCGGCTGCCACCAGGCTCTGTATGTTTGCAGCAGTGGGCAGAGAGAGAACCAGGCCCTGCTGTCCACCCAGATGCCCACCAGCGTTAAAGGGAATCAGAATGGGCTGGTTCAGACCCGGAGCTCCACCGGACATCACTCCACTAACCGCCGATGCCAGCTGCTGAGCAACCAGTAGAGACTGAAAGAGAGGAGGTTTAACAGTAAGTCTACGATGTATGAATATATACAGTATATATATCAAACAAAGCCACACTTAAAATGGCTGCATTTTTAAATTCAATTAACTACATTCCTGAAATATAAAAACATGTCAAATGTGGGTCACGGAGGTTCTTAATTTAACCCTTTATTATTGAAGAATGTGCCATAGATATTTTATTATTCCTATTTTTTCTTAAACATTAATGCCTTGGTTTAAATTCTGATCCCAGTATACACTGCTGTTAAAAAGTTTTTTTTTTTTTTAAATGAAAAACAACTGTTTTTAACATTGATAATAATGAGAAATGTTTCTCAAGCACCAAATCAGCATATTAGAATGAAGGCTGCTAAAAATGCAGCTTTGCCATCACAGGAATAAATTAAGTTTTCAGTTTCAGTTACACTTTAGTTTAGGGTCAAATTCTATGGCTATAACTATGACTTTTGCCTCAAACTCCTAATTACTGATTATTAATAGTTAGTAAGGTAGTTAAGTTTAGGTATTGGGTAGGATTAAGTAATGTAGAATATGGTCATGCAGAATAAGGCATTAATATGTGCTTTATAACTCTTTATTTATAAAATAAAGGTTCTTTATTGGCATCGTTCCACAAAGAACCTTTGATATCCATGGAACCTTTCCCTTGCACTAAAGGTTCTTTATATCAGGAGAAGGTTCTTTAGATTTTTCAAACTTTCTTCAAACTAAGAAAATATGGTTCTTTTAAAAAACGAATCACTGAAACTTAAGAGTATACTAATAAACGGCCAATATCCTAGTAATTATGCATGCTAATAAGCAACTAGTTAACAGTGAGAATTGGACCCTAAACTAAAGTGTCACCACATTTTATATTAAAACAGAAAACAACCATTTTTATTATTGTAATTATATATTTCACTTTTACTTTTAGTGTATTTTGAGCAAATAAATTCAACCACGGTAAGCATTAGAGACTTCTTTCAAAAACATTAAAAATTATTCAGACCCCAAACTTTTGCACGATATTCTTAGCTCTCAAGAACATGTCAACCATATAGATTTCTAAACGGACTTATTTAAAAAGCAAATATTTCAAGCATATGGGCACAGAGGCAATGGCATTCACTTTGAGACTGAGATGAGATGCTGGCAGACAGTCTTTGATTTTGTGCCTCCAATAACCGACATCACACACACTTAAAACAGCAAGATTAAGCATATGTCACACAGCTATGTCAGAAGAGTCTTTGTTGTCTTCCTTTGGCTGGTTAATTGATTTTTTTGCACGTTTTATGTCAATGTTTAAAGTAAATGAAATGACAAATGACATCTCTCAGTATGTTCTATAAGAAAGGTTTTTGTCTATTTGTTTTTTTTCCTTTTAGATGGAGAAAGAATATTAATAGTGTTGTTTATGCTGATTAGCCTAACATTGGATTCAAGATGTTTGTTGTAAATGAAATGTTAAAGCAACGAGTATGCCTTGTCTTATCACACAGAAGTTAAATGCATCAGTGAACCGCTTTCAGTTTGAAAGTTTTCTCTAGAACCTCCCATCTTGAAAATGTTAATTTTTAATGTTTGAATAATGGCACCACATATCTTTTAAAGTAATTCCATTCTTTTTTTTCTTTGCGTTCAAAAATGAGGAAAACTGCTGAAACTGCTTCCACCAGAAATAGTTTTGGTCTTCTACTTAACTTTAAAGTCCCTAAATTAAAATTAATTTTAATAAATCCAAACCTGTATAGCTTTCATTCATCTGTGGAGCTCTAAAGAGTTTGAGAATTTGCACTGTTGTCAGTACGCAAACCCGTCACTGAAGAAAAAAACTTAAATGGAAAAGTCTTCAGTAATACAGGTTTGACTTTACAAGATCAAGCCAAAGAAGCAGCAAAAAATGCTAACAGGAGTGATGATAATGTAGCGAATGTGTAAAAAGGAGAGAGAGAGAGAGTGTGAGAAATTGCTGAAATGTAGGAAGGAGCAGCCATATATGGCTCGTATCTCCATATTTCATCATTTTTATTTTTTCTCTTCATAAATCATTACCATTGGTCACCCCTTATGTCTGGGTTTTGCAAATATTTAACCAATGGAAAGTATTAAAAAGAGCTTTGACTAAATCTTGTAATTCCATTGGTTCATCAAACTGTCAGTAAAAAACTCATAACTCCACTCCGCCTCAAACTTGAATGAAGTGCCACAAACATTTTGGATCACCTCTGTTTGCAGAGCAATGGTAAATAAAGAAGTTTCTTTGAATAAGTACAGCATTTACTTAAAACACTATGGGCCAGATTTACTAACAGCTTGCGAACCCTTTCTTGGCATTAAAAAACTACTATCAGGAACATATAATTTGTATTCATCAAAATTACTTTTAACATTTAAAAACAGACATTTTCAAATTCCAAAGCTTGTAGTAGGTTCCTATTGGTAAGACTGACAGAAAAATTACTGTAATTCACCAAAAGTTTTTTTTTTTTTTTTTTGTCATGTTCCAAAGGTTGTAGCACATTCATAGTGACCAGTACTATAGTGACTTACTACAGGTGAGATTTTGCATTATTCACCTCAATCAGTCTGGTTACTAGGAAAGTACTACAACCTTTGAAACATGAAAAAAACCCTTTTTGAAATAATTGTTTTATAAAATAATTGTGTACTGTACATACATGAAGGGAGGTATTGGCAAAATTTCACCAAAATTCCAGGTCACTAAGGTTTGCGCTAGTCAATTCACTGGTATTTGCGCATTATTTATAGCCCCCAAAAAATCATGTCTTTACCCAGACTCTAATTTGCGCTGCTTTTGGTAGATTGCGTCGCTCATTATGAAAATGATCTGGCTGTGTCTGTGTTCTTTAAATGTATCCATTGACAGTAAATCATACGCAGAACTTTCCACTCCCATTGCCGTTTTTATGGGATGTGTCACCGTGGGGACCTAAATTGAGGTCCCCATGAGGAAACAAGCTTATAAATCATTCTGAATGAGTTTTTTGAAAATGTAAAAATGCAGAAAGGTTTCTGTGGTTTAGGGGTAGGGTTAGTGTAAGGGGGTAGAATATACAGTTTGTACAGTATAAAAACCATTACATCTATGGAGAGTACATCCATCTACATCCCTTAATCCTACCCAATACCTAAACTTAACAACTACCTTACTAACTATTAATAATCAGTAATTAGGAGTTTATTGAGGCAAAAGTCATAGTTAATGGTTAACAGTGAGAATTGGACCCTAAACTAAAGTGTAACTGAAACTGAAAACTTAATTTATTCCTGTGATGGCAAAGCTGCATTTTTAGCAGCCTTCATTCTAATATGCTGATTTGGTGCTTGAGAAACATTTCTCATTATTATCAATGTAAAACAGTTGTTTTTCATTAAAAAAAAAAAAAAAACTTTTTAACAGCAGTGTGTATACTGGGATCAGGATTTAAACCAAGGCATTAATGTTTAAAAAAAAAAATAGGACCATAAAATATCTATGGCACAGGTAGATTGTTCTTCAATAATAAAGGGTTCAATTAAGAACCTCCATGACCCACATTTTACATGTTTTTATATTTCAGGAATGTAGTTAATTGAACTTAAAAATGCAGCCATTTTAAGTGTGGCTTTGTTTGAATTATTTAAAAGGATGAAATTTGTCTATAGCACTGGGCTTGGCATTTTCGTACAAATCAACTAACTCTTAATGGCCTATTCTGAACCCCACTCATAGTACAGAGGAAATTATTAAAAGGGCACTTGACCTAAACAACAGAGCTCAACAGCCTCCATCAGTCTGAAGATGACTAAAACCAGATGGATAGCTTAGAGCTTAAGACAAACTTTATAGAACATTGGACTTTATAGACCATCTGGTATGAAGATGGTTAACCAGAGTATTAAAAGATCTTTATATAATATGATGATATGTTAATACATAGGTTATTTTGATAGAAATGATTTTGTTTTCTGTATAATTACATACCACTAATTTTATGAGACTTGGTACCTGATACAAAACAACTTTACCTGTCCTTATTTTTATTTATTTGTAACTTTTGTACTCTGAAATGATCACTGAAATGTTCTTATGATAAATATATAATTTTATTTTATTTACTCTTTATTTGATAGAAATGAAGATGCTAAATGATCAGTCACTACACTTAAAATGACTTGTCCTCATACAGATTTTATTATTAATACTAAGAAAAAAATTATATAAATATATCTCTTTTATAAGGTTTTATAGCTGTGCCCCTACTTTTGTCAATAGTGTCAGATATTTATGAAAACATTTAAAAATCAGGCAAATCCATGTTTTTATATTAATCACAAATCATGTTTAATATGGTGATTTTTTTTTAAATTTATTTTATTTATTTTTTTTTTTTTTCTTTCATTTTTCGGTAATCAGTAATAAAAAAAATTGTGTTTAAATTTTTTGTGCTAGATAATGTAAATAAATTGTGTAATTTTACATAATTTCCCTAATTTTAAGCAGGTCATGACATGAATATAAAAATACACATTTAGTGAGAAAATGGAAAAAGCTAGCGATTGCACCCAAGTATGTTGGAAATGAACCGATTAATATCTTCTTTAAGCTACTATTTATTTAAAACAAGTTAGATTTATTAGAATAAAATAAGATACCTTTTTAAAAAAGAAGACTCTCTGGTCATCAAATATTAGTGGAACATGTTCATAGATAATGTGATGAACTACACCTGTGGTTACTTTATAGGACACCTGTGTGAACATGATGACAACTGACTTCATGCATCCACAAAAACACCTGTATTCAAGGAATCTAACTGTGATAAAATACAACTTTAGGTGTTATAATTTGAATGGGCTTTTGCCAAGGAATACGAACTATTGTGTTGTGTCCAGCAGAACGCCTGTTTCAGGAATCATGGGAGGGCCATATACTCCTTGACTCAGCATGAAAACCAGATCTTCTCTCTTTCTTTCTTCATGTTAGATTTACTAATGGCTCACACCGTTTTCCCATCAGCCATCTCTCTAAGCGACAAGGCAGCTGACAAACTGATCTGAACACCAGCGTGTCTGTGAAATGGGATCCCCCAGGATCAAAACACACTTTAAAATGGCTGAACAACTCCTCACTCAAAATACCCTTGGGATGTTTAAGTCACGCTACCACATTGCTGCTCCTAAATTTCCATTTACATATACTAAAAACACTTTTCAAAGATATTGTGGCATATTTGAGAAAATTTCAAAATTCCATTGTACATGTGCATTTTGTATTTTATAAAAGCTCAGTATTATTATTATTTTGTCTTAAACATAAATGTACTTATTATATATAGATTTTGGTGACAAATATGGAGAAAAAGTTAACTTTTACAAAAAAAGTATTGTATTGGTATTAGTGATGTGTCAGATGGTAATGCCATGGCACTTTGATACATAACATAGTATTGAATGATTAAAATACAATAGTATTTATGGTACTTCAAGGTACTGTAAACAATACCATAAGATAGCTATGGTGCATAGAGATTCATACACTTTTTTTTTGTCAGCCAAAACTCCATAACAGCCATAACATCTATAATATTTACTTTAAGTACCCCCAGGGTACCCCCAACACATTTGCATGTTCACAGTTCTCGGATGCTGGTTGTCACATGATGTGCAGGTAAACATTTTTTTTTTTACATCTTTTTTTTTAAATAAGATTTTCATTATGATTTTATTCTACATTTATTTAAATGTTTCTTTTTTTAATGATTTACTTACTTAGCTTTTCATTAAAGGTGCACTATGTAACATTTTTGCAGTAAAATATCCAAAAACCACTATGCCAGTGTTATATATTTAGTTCAATTGAGTACTTACAATATCCCAAATTTTTCCAACTATTAGTAAATCGTGAGGAAATTGCTATTTTAACCAAGGAACCGGGACGTGTGAGGGAGTCACCTGTCAATTGCGTCATATCTGCGTTACCCTCGGTTTCCAGTTTTATTTAGCAGAAACGCTTTACTCTCACTGCAGTGTGCAACAAGTGTCATAGCAGCCGCCAAGCGAGCGCACAGAATGATGTCATAACATCATTTTCAACACACTCAAATGTATCTCATTCGATTAACAGAGCTGCGTTACCTCATAGTCATGACCGGAAAAGCGGAAATGGCGCCGACGACTGTGGCATAATAAAAGTCCCGCTGCCCCCTGGATATTAATTCAGAGAATGTATGGCAGAACTTGATCTTATCCTTCAGGTATGAACCGAATCATGAAAAGTGGGTGTTGGAGGGCTTGGTGGCATCAGTCAAATAGACTTATGTTAATTAAATTTAGTAGAATCAGTACTGAATGTATGAGTTTCCAAGAACCTTTGAGCCATAAGCAACACGCCATACCTTTTGGGATTAAATTACCCTTTTCTTTTCCCAAAATCCCCCCCATCTCATCCCTCTTTCTAATAAGAAGAACGGAGGGAGCGGCTCAGCGGAGGAAACGCTGAAAGATTACTCGTAATCAGACTGATAGCAGTGTGTGCGAATGAAGCCAGAGGCAAAGGAAAGAGTCGGACCCATGTAGGGCTAACTGCCCTCTTACTGATCCAGTTCCGTAATGGCAGTGCACACAATATCCGTCTCTAGAGTGAGAATCCATCAAAACATATTGATCCAGAAACAAGGGAATTGGCCATGGCACAGAGAGAGAGCAGTGTGGCTGAAAAGTGTTTGTTTCTGTGGGACTGTCCTGACAGGGTTCATCTATTAAGGCAGAGCTCTGGGGAACGAGAAGACAAGGGCTTGGACATCGCTGCAGTGTGTTGAGCTGGATATGGCAACAGACAATGATCATTCTCCATCTTTTGAAAGAGCTTGTTTGTTCTACTCATCCTAAAAAAGACCATAGTTGATTTTCTGTGAGTATGTTCGTGCCTATTTGTTTTATTGGGACATTGGTCATAAAGTCATCATAAAGTCGTCAAAATGTATCTTTTATTATTTCCTTAAAAGGATAGTTCACCAAAAGTTGTCAACTAAAAGTTGTCTGTGCTTCTCCCTATGCAATTTCAATGATTGGGAGTGAGGTTTTTCAACTATCAAAAAAGAAACAAAAGCATCATAAAAGTGGCCTATATGACTTGTGCACCTTCTATAGGTTTTCAGAAGCCATTTGATAGATGTGTGAGAGAATCAGACTAAAAGTTTAGGGGCCCTATCATACACCCGGCACAATGTGTTTTTTGCTATTTTCAGCCTGATGCAGGTATCATTTTCACATCCAGGGCCACATTGTTTAAATAGCAAATGCACTCGCGCCTATCTGTTCGCCCATGCTGTCTGGTCTGAAAACGAGGTGTTTTCAGGCGCATTGTTGGTGCATTGCTATTTTGAGGCAACTGAAAACGACTGCGCCTTTGACCAACAAAAACCTGGTCTAAAGTCAATAGTGCAGTATTTTTTGTGTTATTTAAAGGGCGCGTTAGTAATATGCGTCTACAGGCGGGTGCACAACGCGTGTACACTTAGTTTATTACACACACAGGGCACAGCACACAAACATTTTTAAATATTAAAAATAAAAGGATTCCTCTATGGAGAAGCATTCAGTCTTTCCGCTCGCAAATTCCGCCATCTAAATAGCGAATCTGCCATGGTGCAAGCGCAACTGGCTTTAAAAGGGAATTGGAGATAAGACTCTGATTGGTTTATTGCATGTTACACCCAAAACAAACCCATGACTCATTAAGAGACACGGTACAACCCTTTTGGACCATGCGCCGACCATTTTTTCCGTTGTTAAACTAGAAAAAGTGAATTCGGACACATCCTAAGTACACCTGCGCCATGCGCTTCAGACCATGCACTCAGATCATTAAAATAGGGCCCTGGGTGTTATTCATTATTAGTTTTCTGATGAACATGTCAAAGTGTGTCTGATTTGTGAACAAAACACTATTTTTAATCAATTGGTTTGATTCTGATTCATAAAATTGAATTGATTGAATTGAGTTCTCACTGAATTCAACTCACTGACTCAATAAAGAGAAAGATTATCAGTGAATAACAACATACATTTCTTAGTGCATCAGTCATATGGACTTCTTTTAAAAACTTTTATAATACTTTTAGGGTGCTTTTTAAAAGTTGAAAACTTTGGCCTCCATTTATTGTAACTGCATGGAATATAAATACATACACTATTTAAAATGTCTCCTTTTGTGTTCCTCAGAAGAAAAAAAACGTTACAGTATACAGACTTGGAAAAACATGAGGTTGGGTAAATTATGACAGAATTTTTATTTTTGAGCGAACTATCCCTTTAAGACCAAGAAAGTAAATCTCAATACTGTGCAAAGAGAACAAGTTTTTAATGTTGGCTACAAACGCACACTTCAGCTGGATTTGCTAAAGTCTGTGAGGTTAATGGATTACATAATTATTAGATATTCAAAGACTTGTTTAAATGATATAAATGCGTATTTACTGAGTGTCGATATATTGTAGCATTTGCCTTTCTATTATTATTCTCAGCAGGGCCGTAACCACCATAGACATTGAGACAAGTCCCCCCCAATAATTAGAAATGGCCAAATTGATCGAACAGACGAGCACGCCAATCTATCGCTTAATGCCGTTGCGGAGAGAGACTATTCTTTCCGGTGAAATTACAAAACAAACTGCACACAAACGTGTCCCTGCTTTTAATATACAATTATTGATGAACATCTTTGATTTTAATGAAGAAGAAAAAATAACTATATGAGGGCAGATTAGAACCCACAACCTTTGTCACGGTTTACAAATATTCTACCACCAGACCACAAGGGATCTCGAATACGTCAACAGCAGATCTATGCATTTATTCACTAATGCGACTAATCTCGGTACTAATAATATATTTGACGCAAATTAATGCAAATATTGTTTGCAAAAAATAATCCAAAATGATTATTTCCCAACTAGAATTAGACCTAGAATTTCATTCACTGTACTGTTTCTTTATGCTTTATAAAAAAATAAAAATAATTGGTCCGCCCCAATGTTCAAGACATAGTTACGGCCTTGATTCTCAGAACTGTCAAAATAAAAGATCCCGCTTTCAACACTTATTGGCCAAATTATCAGCCAATGCCAATATCAGCCGATATTTCAGCCTTAGTGATAGATATCGGTCAACCACTAATGGCAGATTTTGTCACACTACTTATGCTATTTCTTGTAAAAAGCAGCTTGTAACTACACTACATTACACATACAGCTACATTATTTTAAAAGCAGCTGAGCTATTTATATACACAACTGAAAAACATTAAGTAAGTAGCAATGCTAATTTTAGTAAGTCGCACAGGCCAGTGTTGAGGAGTAACTGTCTCCATTCTAGTATGTAACACCCACTTTTCATGATCCAATCAGTTGGTAATGGATAAAATCAAGCCATGTACTTCTTTTTCACTCAGAAATGTCACATTTTAGATGTAAAATGGGTTGCCAATGCCATTTCATGTTGACGTTAATGAAATGGTGTGAGGGTAAAAAGTGTGTGTTCTCACCTGTGGTCCTACAGGGTATGTGGGGTGAGATTGACCCATATGACCATGTTCTGTGGGACTGCTGCTGGCATCCGACTGAACTGAACCAACTCGACCACCTGAGAGAGACAGAGAGAGAGAGAGAGAAAAGAATAAAATACTTTTCAATAAATTCCTACTTATACCATAACCACATATACAAACACTCAGAGACAGTATCATGCTGTGACGGCAGTGAGCCCTCAGTAGGGTGCTCTGTAACTGCTGCTGTAAAGCGTTTTACCAATAAAAGAGCCTGCACACCATGTGTTCTCTGCTAAATACACATCAGCACTGTTACATACAATTCACAGTGTATCCTTAATTCAGCAACTCAAACCACACATCAATTTACATGTTTGAGTTCTGTGTTGATCTGTCAACATACACACATTTAAACAAACGTACACAGGGCTGAAATGAGATACTGCGCTTCAACACAGATACTACACACCTGCAGTGCTATTGTAATATATTTGAGATACTATTTACTAGTTTTTATCAATACTTTGGATGTTTTTTATTTTCTATTCTTTTAAATAGAAACTAGTTATTTAAAAGTGTAATAATATTGCACAATATTATAGTTTTTACTGTATTGTTGAACAAATAAATACAGCCTTGGTCAGCATAAGAGACTTTTTTTTTTTTTTAAATGGTAACACTTTACAATAAGGTTCATTAGTTAACATTAGTTAACTACATTAGTTAACATGAACTAATAATGAACTGCACTTATAAAGCATTTATTTATCTTTGTTAATGTTGATTTCAACATTTACTAATACTTCATTAAAATCTTGTTAACATTAGTTAATGCATTGTGAACTAACAAGAACAAACCATGAACAGCTGCATTTTTATTAACTAACATTAACAAAGATTAACAAATACAGTAACAAACACTCTAAATAAGGCTGGGTTGTTTCAACCCAAATGTGGGTCAAGTATGGACAAACCCAGCCGCTGGGTTAAATTTTTTAAAATGGAGAAACGGTTGGGTTTGTCCATATTTTACCCAAATTTAGGTTGAAACAACCCAGCATTTTTTAGAGTGAATGTATTCCTCATGGTTAGTTCATGTTAGTTAATACATTAACTAATGTTAATTAATTAAACCTTATTGTAAAGTGTTACCAAAAAAAAAAAAAAAAAAAACATGAAAAAAAAAATCATACAGACTCCTAACTTTTGAACGGTGGTGTAGCTGACAGAATGTTACATATGCTGTCCATATGCTTAACGTGAACCTGGAACATTGGGACTCATTCACTAACCATGTATGCATGCATTTGTGCATAAAATCTGCATATGAAACTTCTGACATAGAAATCAATTCCAAAGTATACACTAAAAATATATTCCAATAATGGCCTTTGAAACAAGTAATTGGTTAAGCTATTAACTAATACTCTGAAAAAGTATTATAAGTCATTAATTATTTAAATTGTGTGTATCCAAGGCCTATATAAACAGCATAATTTGCTTTAGCATAAAGCATAATCTTTTTTATTATTATTTATTTATTTACATTAGCTCATGAAACTTGGCTGGTTGATCCTCTTTCAGCAATGTTAAAGAGTCGACATGAGTTCAAATTTTATCGCATTGACTTGAATAAAGCATTCATCAAATATCTGATCATGCATAATTAACTTATAGAGATCATGCCATGCCATCAAAGTCTATTTAACCAGTCAGAAAATGATCAGGCAAGGTCTCGGGTGGTTATGTTGCTTTGAAAAGGGTGTCTGCTATAGCTAGTCATCTATTTTTTTGGCCACTGCCTTTGGTTCATGGTCATGGCTGGATTCTACTCAAATCCAACCTATTGCTTTTTCTACTTATATGTAGTACTCTTTTTTTCCTTTCTTTCCTTCTTTCAAAAGCTGTACCACGAAACACTGAGTAGATTAAAACTAATACTGACAAAACTAACTTGCTGTAACTTGTGTCTACTATATTTTTAACAGGTACAGAGTCTGTTCCTACACTTCCATGCGGTTCTTGTACATTTAATAACTAGGAACAGGAAGGCAGTGACGGACAAAGGAAAACAAAGCAACTGATTTTAAATGGTTCTTCACTTACAGAGGCTTCTCTGAGAATCACCATGGTAACATATCCTCATTATTCAAGAGATCACTGGAGGGTAAAGACCTGTCTCCCTGGCCCTAATCTTACACACACACACACACACACACACTGATCAAACCTAATAAAAGAGTTTGTAATCAAGCTACCCAGCACACTTATGAAGAACATCTGCTGATGACCTGAGGAACGATTAAACCCACTGTTGTTTGGTTAGCCGTAAGATGTTCTGATGTAAGCTTTTATACACCACAAGCTTATGATTAGCTAGTTTTGGTTTCCTCTGAATGCCTGCAAATACATAAATCTTGCCTGCGAGGAAAATTGAGCAAGACAAGTAAAGTCAATAATAAATGTGTCATAACTCAAAAATGAAATCATGTAGTTTGGACTGTTTAACAGTGTTATTGCGTTGGATTGTGTTTCATTGAATACTATCACACAATTTCCAAGCATAATATAATAAATCAAATCAAATCAATCATTCCATCCATCCATCAATCAAGCACACAAGACTGAGATACGACTTTAATGTTATCTTGCTTAAATTAATAAAATGATTATTTAACACAAAAAAATTAAATAATACAAAAAGTTTTAATATTGACATATTATAAAAAAAATTTTTTAATCAATTAAAATAAAATGTATTTAATTTAATTAATTTCTGTGATGCACCAGTTTATTAATAATGTCTCTATTGTTCATATTTAATTTCATGATATTGTATTCACAATGACATGACATGCAAGTGCATTATTTCATTTTAAAATAATTTGATAAAATCATGACATATATCACTTTATTCTATAAAACCTATTTAATTTGTATTCATTTTAAATTATACGCATTATAATATGTTTTGTAATATTAAACCCCCAAAATGTCAGGTGGTGCAACTGTCTGAACAAATGAACAGACTAAGAAAACTATTTAAAATGGTGTCTTAATAATAAAAAAATAAAAAATAAATTCTCTGTCATCATTTTAGGTTTGATACCTTTCAAATTGTATAAATATCAGTCGTTTTGAAGCTGTTGAGATAATTGAAATACCTTTGTCCAGCAATTTGTATATTCTCAAATGTCAGGGTGGCACAACTGCAAACTTGGCTCTTTATTATATTATTTTATTATATTTCTTATAAACATGATAATGCATCATCCAGAGGACCCCAACTGATCCTTGTGGCAGAGTTAAAAGGTTTGTAGATCTTTCTCAAATACTGGTAAAAACTGCTAATTTCAAGTATGGGTAGGTTGGTACACTTTCCTTGTCAGGTGGTACAACTACAGTATATAGCAGGGTTCCTTAAACTCGGTTCTGAAGGGCCACAGTCCTGCAGAGTTTAACTCCAACCCTGATCAAACACACCTGAGCAAGCTAATCAATGGCTTCAGGATTACTAGAAAATCAGAGGTAGGTGAGTTTCATCAGGGTAGGAGCTAAACTCTACAGGACAGTGGCCCTCCAGGACCAAGTTTAAGGAACCCTGGTATATAGTATATACATGTTTGGTTGTACCGCCTGACATAAAAACACTAGTAGTAGTGTATACACTTTCAAATGTTATTCAACAACTGAAACTTTTTTAAACACATTGTTCATGAGTCAAAAATATGCATTGCATCGGTTTTGAAAAGATTAAAAAAAAACTTTTTTGAAGCTTATTTGTCAATGATACATACACTACTGTTTAAAAGTTTGGGGTCGGTAAGATGTTGTTTGTTTGTTTTTGAAATAAGTCTCTTGTGCTCACCAAGGCTGCATTTATTTGATCAAAAATACTGTAAAATACAGTAAAAACAATACTATTGTGAAATAATATTATAATTTAAAATAACTGTTTTCTATTTTAATATATTTTAAAATGAAATTTATTTCTGTGATTGCAAAGCTGAATTTTCAGCATAATTACTCACATGATCCTTAAGAAATATATATAAAAAAATTAAAAAGATGACCGAAACAAAGTTTTGAATTATTACCATTGTTTTTGTAATTGTGGGATGATCACATATTATCATAGCGCTCTTTTGTCCCGTATTTGATTTTCCAGATGAGCGACAGAACTAATGATGCTGCGAAGACTTGTTTGTATTAAAGTTTGGCAAATGACAAACATCAGAGGAAAATCTCCTGTGTCAGACCCCATTATCATATGTTCACGAGCTCAATATCAAAAATGAAAAACAAATCAAAGGAGTCGCTCTGCTGCATAATTGATGAGGAGCATCGCATTGACAGAGCACATGACAATATCATATATAAATAATGCTTCTGTTACGCATTGATGCTGTTGGTGTAACTTGGCGAGTTGTGAATAATATATCGCGTCTATAAGTAAAGCAGCAAAGCGTGGCCTATTGAACCGATGTCTTTCATTGGTTGAGTGGGGAACGCTTGATCCCTTTGCAAATAATAGTAAAGTTAACACATTTTTGTTGAACGGGCTGCGAAAGAGGGGGGATCAATAATGAATAAATGTACAGGCCCCTCATCTCAGGGGGGTTTTGGTGTGTTTTTCCCCCTCAATGCAACAAAATTAAAAAGCCGAAGGAGGAGTGATGGGGTGTCTGGGGATTATCAACAGCGATTCACTCCCATTACCCAATCCCATTGTTCTTATGACCTGTTTATTAAAACAGCCTGCGCCTTAAGTGGATTACCCTTCGAGCACTGAGGATATCTTACGTCTAAAGTACTGATACACACTCTAGCTGAGGAGAATCCTGGGAAGTATCCCTTACCTCAACCAAACTAAATGCCATGTACTAGAAGCCAAACTGCTAGTACTAGTTATTGCTTGAGTTTAAAAGCCTGGGGGTGTTTCGATAAACTTGCAGACAACGAGTCCAAAAGAATACACATGCATGCTTCTCAAGGTTGACAGACTTACAGCACTCGGCATCCCAAAGAAATCACTTATCAAACCGCTAAGGACCATTATGGATACTCAGCCTCGCTCACTAATTTATAAAGGTATTGATAATTGAGCATATTTTGAAACATTCACCCATCCTCCCACACATCAGGTGATGGGCACTAACAGGCAGTGTTTCTCTGAGCTGGTCAGACAGTGTCTTATTTGTAATCTCCTCAGCGTAGCCCTACCTATAGTAGGTTAAACACAACAGAGACCCAGACCGACAACAAGAGGGAGAAAACCTCACCTAGTGAGTCTGGATGTGCCAGCTCTGATAAAGTGGCTAAGACGCTAAGAGGTCAGAGTTCAGCTCTTTTTTTATTTCTTATAAAAGCTTCCTCAACACAGGGGTGAGACAAAGACCTCTGAATAGTTTTACGAGATGTTATGTAGACTGCATATATATACCTATGCTGGCAAAATGAGTTGAATGCGCACGGGCTAATTACGAGCTACAGGCAAAACGAGTAAAAAATATCAATTTTGGTCAAATGTGAGGTTTTCACAAAAATGTGTTCATTAACAATTAGTTCCTTGTCTAGCGAATCCAAATGCTCCAAATAGCAATTAAACATCTAAAAGTTTCTTTATTTGTACTTTTTCTGAGAGGAGTACCTTTCCTTTGTCTATGAAAAATGCAATTTTTCTCTGATTGCTTCTCAATGGCACTTTCCCTCAGCACACGTTTGGTAACGTTTTAAAGTACACCATTCCAACTTTGTGAATATTCATAGCGAATTCTCGATGGCATGAGTCTGAAGCAATGAAATGTGATTTTCAAACTCATGCTGATGTAAGCAAACCGATCTTACTCGCGCTGACTGGCACCTCTCAGACAGCGTACAATCCTGATATACATATATACACAGAATTAGTGAGTAATAGTGAGTATTCACACAAACATTATCTGTTGTGTCTTAAGTGAACGTTTGGTTAACTGTTGGGGAAAAACATCTGATGTGTAGCAATTAGATCCGTGCGGTACAGAAGGTCTTAATAGGGCTGTCTGTTTCATTAATGTTAATCAAAGAATTGTGGTATCATGGTAAAAAAAGTTGAATAAATATTTTCCCTATAGATCTTTGGTTTTGACTTGGTGTGTGCAAAATTTGGTGTTATTACCAGGGATTTTAAGATATGGTAGCTAAGTGAATTTGTTTTGGAACCTTCAGAAAACTTTATCGACTTCAAACAGGTGTAGTTCAGTCATTTTTTGTCTGATTCCATCATACATCATTTGGAAGGTTTTTCTAATAGAGAATAACAATTTTTTTTTTATGAGCCAGCATGGCTCACATTTTGTTTCAATGGCTGTCATATTTTATAAGCAGGGTGATTAGGAATGTCATGATTCCAGCCTTTTGAGGACGTTTGTTACTTCCTGTCTTGTGGCATGTTTTGTAGTTCTTTGTAGTTTTTAACGTTGATTAGTCTCCCCAGGTGTCTCTTGTTAACTTATTAAGCTTGTTTGCCCCTGTGTATTTAAACCTCTGTGCTTCAGTTGTTGGGTGTCGGTCGTTGTTCTTGCATGTGTGTTCCCTGTAAACTGCTGTTGGTGAGTTCTTTAGTCTAGTCTAGAGTCTAGTCTAGAGTCTAGTCTAGAGTCTAGTCTAGAGTCTAGTCTAGAGTCTAGTCTAGAGTCTAGTCTAGAGTCTAGTCTAGAGTCTAGTCTAGAGTCTGATTTAGAGTCTAGTCTAGAGTCTAGTCTAGTCTTTGTTTATTTTGCATCTGTTCATGTTTTGTTTTGGAATAAACTGCATTTGGCTTCACCTTCAAACTTGCCATCAGAGGAATTCGTTACAAGGAGTGTCTTAATGTAATTTTGCTTTATGTGATGTTTGATTCATTACGGGTTCCCTCATACGTCACACTCCGGAGTTCCCTTGTGCACATGCGCACTCTTCAATTTAAATAGAATGAAATATATAGAATGTACTGAATGTTAGGTTGCTTATTGTGGTCAAGAGCATGATCTACTTAAGTCCACATCTCATTTAACAAGAAACTATGCTTCTAAACACAGCTCGAGAGCTGTTGTTCCAACCACGTAAGTTTGCAGTGCTGTTTGCGAATGTTCTTTGGAACTTTGGTCTCGGGAAACACCAAATCGTTAAACTAAGTTGGTAACAACGGAACTTGCGACCATAGTTGGATAACGATGCTTTCGGGAAACACAACCCAGGCCTCAACCCTGGCATCACACACCAGCGTTTCTGGGTCCAAACTCTCAAAAGCAAAAAATAGGTGGCCAGACAGTGAACAAACTTTTATGAATCATTAAAATACTGTTGTCCAGGACACAGAGAGCCCCGAGACTATAGTGTACACCATGAATTTTTAAAAACGTAGCTTAAAGTTGTGCTGTTAATTAACAGTGCTCATAAACGGCTGTTGAGATGAGGCTTAAACCCAGAAACAGTATTCGATACGTCATGACTTGAGATTGTTTCAAAAGTTAAAAAAAATGCATTTATAATTAATATAAAATAAAAAAAATTGTAACATTATAAATGTCTTTACTGTCACTTTTGATCTATTTAAAAGGCACAATATGTAAGACATATAGATTAAAATATCCAGAAACCACTAGAACAATGTTATATATGTTGTTGACCTGTGTACTTACAGTGTATTGTATTGCGAGTGTTATGAACCATGTCAATTTGCGTCGCTTGACAATGACGTCATAACCACACTACCCTCGATTTCTACTTTTGTAGAAACCATGGAAAAAAACAAAGACGCTTTAATATAGTATGTGTTTTATGAGACAGGTGAGCAACTGTTTGGATAAATTTATCAACAGATAACTAATCATTGTTATACAGCTCAACACAGTTAGTCTAATTGTTTGAATCACTTGTTTTCTTGATTCACCTCAAGTACCATGTTTTTACCATGCCTCTCAGAGACAACACTATTTTGTCAAGTGGCTAACATAGCATAATCAGAGAGAGCTTTCTCCATCATACAATATATTTTTAAATTAATTGCATGTCATTTAGCAACAGTCATTTAGTCATCCTGCTTTATATGATATTCTCATATTGATCTAGATTACTGCAATGTGCAACAAGTCTCTCAAACCAGCCACCGGGCGAACGCACAGAATAATGTTATAACTTTCAACACACTTTAGTATGATTGTTTTAACCATGTAAAACAGCGCTGCATTACCCTACATACGCAGTGAAAAGAGTGAAAACGGCCAACTACCACTGTAACGTTAATAAAACTTTAATACATTTGCTTATTCATGAACATGATTTCTGCCCGAGTCCGTTGGATTACTTTCCATCGGCTGTGGAGGTGAAGACGACACGTCCCATGATTCCACACTCATTCACAGCGTCATCAAGCTGCGCCTTTGTTTTGAATAAGCGACCTCTAGCTAGAATTACATTTATCCTTGCTGAATAAAAGCATATGAATTAATTTACTAATTAAATCAAAAGAATTAAACGCCTTCAGTTCCACTGATCACTTGAGTTGTAAATATCCAGTGAGGCATTAATTGATCTTATCTATGTTACATTTCAATGCCCCCCCCCCCCCACCTCCACCAAGGACAGCGCCTGCAAATTTACAAAAGCCAATGTTTTTGTTGTCATCTCGTTTAGTGCCAAATCGCTCGCAGATGGCAACACTAAATCGACACGGCTGAATTAAACAGTCATTGTCGAGGCCTCGGTTAGGGGTTGGCATTCGCCCCCGCAGACATTTATGAATCAATTTTTGCTTCCATAAAAGAGGGGCTTTAACACTTTCAAAAGGAAATACATTATGTCATAACTTCAGTGATGGTGAGAGATGCTCTTTCAGGCTATTCAGAATCGACAGACCCCCAAACCGGATCTTGAACAACCCACACGTGTGTGTCCGCTTTGTGATCTTCCGTCTATTTATCATCTCATTCACTATCACACGGTTAAACCAATTTGAATTACAAAGCGCACGGTAAGTGTCCCACTTGCTTTTGTGCCATCTAAAATGCATGATGAACTGAAACAGGCCATAAATGTGTTGCGTTATAACAAAATGGAGTACATAATATTATCTGCATTATCTATTGATCCAACCAATCCAACTGAAAGACATGTTTAGTGGTGTATTGATCTTCCCCATTCAGATCTAAAATATGACTGAGATTGAAGCCACTGTAAATACAAATCATTAAGTCTGATGCAGCGACCTCTTTGAAACACATTAAACTGTATTGGCACAGAGAATATGATTTGATTCATAATTTTGCTTAGGGCACATAACACACTTTAATTTTTAAGCACCGCTGATGTATTGTTGACCACAGGATCAATCAAAATTAAAACCAATGGAAAACAATAGATTGCATTGGTGCTACAGAGAGTTTAAAGTTTAAAGCCTTGGCCACATGACTGACAGGTCACATTTAACACAATCGTAAATCCTGTCAATAATCAACCAATTGTGTTCAAATTGTTGAGTTATTGATTTTGTTAATGCAGCAGAAACCAGGGAAATAGACACAGGCGATGTTTGGAATGGAGTACTAGCCTACTTGCTTACTGCATATGGCACAAAACACACTGAATATAGAATACTGCACACATTTTTTGTAAAGTTAAGTATTATGTAATGATAAACATGTAGTGATATACAGTAGTGGCTTACTTGAGTGTAATTAATGTATAATATGTATAAAAATTAGGGATGCACAATATATTGGTATCATATAGTTTATAGAGACTTCCTATAACCTATATGGTACCAATATATTCAATTCACATTTATTTGTAAAGCGCTTTTCACAATACATATCGTTTCAAAGCAGCAGAAAATGCATGTGTCTACATTACAATTTAGAGTGATCTGTTATCAGAGGTGACTGTGTCCAAGTTATGTATTTCAGAAATGTACATATACAAATCACGTAGTTAGCTAACAATGTATTAATTTAAGGCAGAAACAATGAGCTCATTGAAGTAAAGAATACATATATTGTGCATCCCTAATTTTTACATATTGCAAAAAAGTTCTATCAGCCGAAATTGGATATTTAATTGTGTATTTTTACATTACTTTTGCAATAATGTTCACTTAAAGTTCATCTTTAAAAATAACAAATTCAAATTTGATAATTAAAATATGTAACATTGTTACTGGTATTTAATGTTTAGCAGGTCTCACAATAAATAAAAACATTTCATACTGTACTTTATAATGCTGTGATGCCTAAAATTACCTTGCATTTTAGTTTAATTTTTAGACAAATTTATATAGAATTTCAATATAAGCATTTATCGGTTATCTGCCACTTCATTAAAATAAATATTAGCTTATCTGTATCGGCCAGAATTGTAATAATAATAATAAAAAACACATGGAAGTTTGACTGACGAGCACTACATTGTGGGATACATTATTTAATTGTGCCATGTTGTATACCGCATATTTTGACAAAAGTAGCCTATCAGGTAATCTATGCATACTGAGGATTTGTATACATACTTTATGCTGCAAAAATAATATCAGTATGCTATTCTGAACATGGTAGTGCAATGAACTGATATAGAGAAGTCAGGGATGAATAAAACACAGATCATAAAAATAGATATATGAGATAAGTATTTTTCTTATCCTCCTAATGGACATGCAGGGAAATCCTAACCTATTTCTAAAAGATATAAATGTATCTCGTGTCAATAACTAGCACTAATTTAATTCATCTAAAGCCCCATAAATCTGTATGACAAAGTACACAGCTTCTCCAATCTAAACCTCCGGTAACACTTTATTTTAGGGTTCAATTCTTGCTGTTAACTAATTGCTTATTAGCATGCATATTACTAGGATATTGGCTGTTTATTAGTACTTATAAAGCACATATTAATGCCTTATTCTGCATGACTATATTCTACATCCCTTAATTCTACCCAATACCTAAACTTAAACACAAAAAAACTACCTTACTAACTATTAATAAGCAGTAAATTCAATAATGAGGGAAAGGGAATGTGTTCCCCATACTAAAGTGTTACCAAACGCTAAACTCTCAAATGAAACAGGAAGGTGCTCTTTCAACAAAAGCTCAATAAGAGGAAACTTTCAATGCCCAACAGCAGACAAATTAGTTCAGAACTGCATTTTTTATATAAAATATAACATATACAAACATGGAGATGGATCAATGTAGCCGAGAACGCTAGAGTGGGATAAACCGAGGTGAAGACAAAAGTAGAGAAAAGGGAGAAAAGAAGAAAACAGAATTAAAGCAGGGGGCAGAAGAAAGGGCATTTATGTTATTAAAAGAGTGATAGAAACTCACAGAACCCATCTGTGAGAAAGGACGGATAAAAAAAGGCGAAGGAAGGCCTGAAAAAAAAGGACAGGGTGTTGATTTTGCGTGATCTGAACATTAACACACAAACGGCCACATCTGTTGAAGAAACCTTTCCTCTCTCTCATCCTCAGGCAATGTCAACTCGATTACCGCAGGGTTGAAAGAGACAAAGATCCATCCACATGACTCCTCATCCTTTTAGGCCCATCTGCCAAGCCAGGATGTGAGACCAACCCTGCCTGAAGAAAATCAAACCCTTTTAGAGCGAAGACAGAAAAATGCCAGGGTCGCCATGCTTTTCACTGACGCTGAGCTCTTCCTAAATTACCTTAAGCATATTTGTGGCAAATAGGATTCCGCCTTCTGACCTCCAACATTGTCCGTCTTCGGCATAAGGTCTCTCCTTATTTCGCCGTTTTTGTGAGGCATCTCTCTGAGTGCATCCTGTTCTCTTTTTCTATACGTGTTCTGTTCGGCTCTCATGTGGCGATTTAACACTCGCTCTCTGACTTTTTGTGAATAAGAATATTAATAGCTATTTGCTCACAATCGGGACAAGAAAATGAGGGACATATTTTTCATTATTTTTAACTCGTCAGAGTAGAATCCTTCACGCTGTAGAGCTGTAAAACCCTTGTACTTGCTCATTCATCTTGTACTCTCGGGTGTAGTCTGTAATCCTGCAGCATGTTTGCTTGTTTGCTTGCAGACTAGCAAAGCAGAAGCAACAAAATTACATATTTTCTTGATCTTGTTTGGTATTCTCCTTCTAATTACAGTCCAATTCTGTTTCCACGTTGTTCCTTTTAAAAAAATTTATAATAATACTACTTATTTCAGTAAAAATACAAGTTTCCACGTTTGTTGTTTCTTGCAAGTGTGTCATTTCTGTTAGTGTTTATAGCGTTTACATAGAAAAGCCTGTAGGGGTGACAGCAAGAGCTCTTTGGATGGTGTTAGCAACACGTCAGATGCCGACATGTCATGGCCATCACATCGCTCACTGACCCTAAGGCTGTACAGCCAAAATTGTGTCCATCCCTTCCCCTAACGCAGACATCTTTCACAAGCGTCTACATACAAATACGAGTAAAATTAAATCTGCCTTTTAGTACAGTATGTGCACTACTAGTTTAGGGTCAGTAAGATGTTTTTCTTTTATTCAATCTTTTTCTTCTTTTTTATTCAGCAAGGATGCATTAAATTGATCAAAAGTGACAGTAAAGACACTCATATATATATATATATGAATTAAAATAAATGTATCATGGTTTCCACAAAAAGTAGTATAATATGCTGTATAACCGTGGTCCTGACAGAAATATCTTATTTTGTGTTCCATGGAAGAAAGAAAGTCAGGTTTGGAATGACATGAGGGTGAGTAAATGATTACTTTCATTGTATGGAAAAGAGCAGTGTGAACATCCTGCTAAACATCTCCTTTTGTGTTCTACAGAAGTAAGTCATAGAGGTTTCGAAAGGTGAATAATTTTCATTTCTTGGTGTACTACTCCTTCTACTAAAATACACAAGGCAGTGTTTTTATTTATCTGAATGGAAAATCTAAATAAATGTATTGATGTTCAGCAAGACCCTGAAAAAAACAATATTGTAAAACTCAATTGCATGTTACAGTCTCAGACTTCCTCCCCTCGTGTTCATCTCCGAATCTACACGAGTCTCTTATCTCTTTCCTCATCTCATCCTAAGCAGTCATCTCGTTCTCTCCCAGGTCACTCAGCAGCATCAATAGAAATCATCATAAACACAAGCAATCGGAGCAAGAGCGTGGCAAATCTCTCCAACTCCCCCTGCGCAAGGTCATCCTACAACCTGTCTTAGTACAAAATGAAGGTTGCAAGGAAAGTCTGAAGCTTTGAAGCTCTAGAACTCCATCCTGTAAGAAGAGCGGCACCCTCAGCTTGTTTCACATCTTTTATATGACAGGGGAAAAAAATTACATTATAACTTCTGTGGATTGCCGGACGCAAACACTCGCATTCTTCTACTCCCTCATATATACGCACAGTCACTCCTGGCTCTCATCTCCTCAATCTTTGGTTTCAAAGGGATAGTATAAGGCAGAAGGACAGGGGGTTATGCATTAGTACTGGTCAGTGCTCAAAGAGACTCCATCATAAATAATAAAGGGTCTGTGAAGGACATCCAGACTCTAGTTACTGGCTACGCACTGCGCTTCGCATCGTACCAGACAAACACAAGATTGTCATTTTTCATCCAGCGATGACCACACTCTCTACCCATATGATTAGCTGACGGCTTCAATTATCCCACACGATGGAAGCAACATGCAGAGTGATGGTGGAGAATTTGTTTTAGGAATGTTTGTGAGGGAACATTCATCCATCCAATGAAGAAGAGGACTTGTACTGTTTGTAAATATTGCAAAATAAAGCATAGCATATGGAATATGCATATCATTCTTTTCTTTGAATCATTTCTAGACTGATTGTATTTTTAGTCAGGAAGCAATGGGAGGGGGGGCTGTGAAATGTTAGAGGACATACAATTTGGGGTCAGTAACATTTAAAAAAAAGGATGCATTCAATTTATCAAAAGTAACAGTAATGTTACAAAAGATTTCTATTTCAAATAAATGCTGTTCTTTTAAACTTTCTATTCATCAGAGAATCCTGAACAAATATGGTTTCCATTATTTAGCAACACAACTGTTTGATAATAATAAGAAATGTTTCTTGAGCACCAAGTGAGCATATTAGAATGATTTCTGAAGGATCATGTGACACTGAATACTGGAGTAATGATGCTGAAAATTCAGCTTTGCTATCACAAGAATAAATTACATTTTACAAATATAGTAATAAAAATGTGTTTTTACTGTATTTTGATCCAATAAATTTAGCATTGGTGAGCATTTATTCTAAAACAAACAACAACAACAAAATCTGAACAACACTAAACTTTTGAACAGTAGTACATGCTGGTCTGAGCTAGGTTCAGTAATGATTTTGGTGCCATTGAACCAGCATATCCAATATCAACCTGATCAACTAACATGGTGCAAAGAAAATGTGAATTTTAATAAAATAAAATAAAAAAAAATTCTCATTCGTACACTGTTGGTTTGAGTAGAGCCAACTCAAATTAAACAAATTAAACAAATTAGTTCAAACAAATTAACTTTTGAGTATTTAGAATTTTCTTTTTCTTTTGAGTTCTCAAAACTGACACATTTTAAGCAATCTGAATTGTTTCATTGTTTTGAGTTTTATGAACTTGTTTCTTTTAATTTAGACTAACTTAAATTTAACCGAAACTGGGCTGAGATTTATATTTCCCAGCATGATTTGCCATGACACTCAAAAGGGACAGTAAATGCCAAAATTAAGTGTTATATTGTGTTCTTGTGCAAGATTAATGTTAAGTGGGAATGTTTAATGTTTTGTTATGCTAGTTTAGAAGAGTTTTTGTTGCAGATTTTTTAGGCTTATCATGGTGACGAGTGGAGCATGAGCTTAGTTTGAGAACAGATATATGTTAAATGTATTATATTGCTGTCCTCATTCAGCAAGTGCAATTAAAATGTATGATTACAAAATAAAAATCTGCTAAATAAAGTTCTGCTTAGTTAAACTTTAAATTTCTTAACTTTAAAAACGTTTGCCAACTTATTTAGGTTTACATTGTAATTGGCCCAAAAAAAAACAAAAGGAAACAAATTCTTAAAAAGTTAAGAAGAATGGTACGGACACCAGCATACTATCATCTCACACTTGGAGCCAGAATCCAAAATGCATCTCTGATGTGAAAGATTTTTCCAGCAATGTAGAGTATCACAACACATAATCAAAGGGAATCATTCAGCTCATAATACTTTGTGGCCATGTTTTGCGTTATAGATTGTGAAATATGTACAACACCCAAAACAAATTCATTTAACTAGGCTGAGAAACTGTCTCCATAAGATGCTCAGAGGCAGTTTGGAGATTAACTTCGAGCACATCACAAGAAACATTCACTTCAATCAGCAAATACTTGTGGAACAACCAAAAATATCTTCAATAACAGCTCTCTGTCCAATTGAGCAGAAAATGCTTTCCTCCATCCATTACAAACTTTAGATGGAAGTGCCAATTAATTTCCCCTGTCCTCGCTGACCCTACCAGCAATGTTTCTAAAACAAAAGCGGACCCAGGACCGCTCCTGCCCAACCCCTGCAACCCACCCCCCCCCTTTCCTGCTTGAATAGCATCTTATCTTTAGCCGCTGGCGGTACAGACGCATTAGCGAGTGGATTACACATGCTTGGTAGGCATGCATTAGGGAGATGGGGGCAGATCCCAGCTCAAAGCAGCCAACTAAAGGCCCAAGCCTACCCTATAATGAGATCTAACTCCTGAGGAGAGGCACTCGGGGCTAGTGCGCTCTATTTAAAGAGGGCCAGCCTCATTTAAAAGACTGTGTCTGTGTCACTTTATTACTTAACCTGAGCGAGGCACATCAAGGCCCTTTTGCATTAGCACCGAACCCCCTCCTCCCTAGTTTCAGCTAAGCTGATTACACAAACATAATGTGTGTGTTTTTTTATTTGGGAGGCCTTAGAGGGAGTATAAGAGGCTAATGTGTATGTGCATGCACATATATGTGCACAAACGAGGCCAAAAAAAAAGGACTAGAACAAGCTACTAATGTGTTTTGCTTGTGGCTATCCATTAAAATACACTAATTTATGGCTCCAGGTTGACTTTTAAACACTCAACGTTACTTTTAAATGACAATTGCTTGTCAAAAAACATCACCTCAGCTTAAAATACAATTTCCTGACTCAAAATGTTGCTCATTCCAGTTGAATGGTACATTCTTCAATTAAAGAACACTGCATTGAGTCATAAACCTTCTCCTCCTTCTCTTGTCTACAACAGATACATTTTCCTCTCAAACTCCCCCTCAATTACACAAATCAATACACATTTCTTTTATCTTTTCGTGCCTTTTTTTCCCCCTCCCATTCTCTCCTCTGAAGGTGACCCCTGGGCTGGAACGTGTCCTCCATTTCGGTGGAATCGGTATAAGTGCTGGCCATTTGGCGTGGACGTTAAGTGTATGAAATGAGTGGCCCTGTCTCTCTCTGGTCCTCTCCTCCTGACAGGCTGATGATAGAAGCGTCACATCCTGGGCCTGAATAAAATGCAAACTGACAAGAGACGAGGCTTTGGTGGCTGAATATAATGCCGGATTGTGCCTCCGAGTGCCTTATTATCTTGTCTTGGGATGCTGGAGAGGAGGCGGGTCTCTTAGAAAAGAGTAGACAGCCACTGTACACACACACAGCCCATCGCCTATTCTGTGAGTAAGAGCGAAAAAACAGGAGTTTGGCCTCCTAACCACTGCTTTTGCAGCTAATGTACCTGACAATAAATAGGGACGGGGTTGTTGGGGATGTTTGCCTGTGATAGCTGGAGTGAAACCTGGAGAAATTAGCTTTTTAAAAGGCGGAGGAGGTCGAAAAACATTGGGAGTTGAAAGTGAGAGGGAGATGAAGGAGAAAGAAGTTATTCTGGAGTCAACAGCCTTAAATTTAGTCATAATCCCATTCCGAACGACACAAAAGGGTTTAAAGCAAACACACGGTTGAGAAATAATCTGCTTCTTTTATCATAAAACACCACCTGAGCACGCCAGATGAATCGGTCAAGGATTTTCAAGCGCATTTTGAATAGAATAAAATAAAAAGCTGGATCATAAAACATCTTATAACCAAATTTTACTTTTTGGTACTTTGTTTGTGTGATTAGACAATGTTTTAACAAAAAAGGCCTTTATATATATACCTGGAACACTTTCATTCAGTTGCTTTCAGTTTGTTCAATCATCTATTTCACTCCCTCCATTGTCCTCACAACAAACTCCAATCATGCTTTCTTTGGGAGCTTCGGTGAAGTAAACATCTTGACAAAACCCACAGAATGTTCCCATCATATTCTCCATCTTTTCTCTCTGCGGCCCTTCATACTCCAGTAGAATGCCCCCCCCCACCCCTTTCAACATTTTAAAGCAAATGTCAAGGCCAGTCTTTTGTCAGCTGTCACATGTATGTCTTTGTGAGGAAATTAGACTGCACATTTGTCCATACATGCACAAGTGATTCTTTGATGTGGCCTTTTATGCAGAATTTTTTATTGAAAAACATCTAGGCGACATTCTTGTTATCATCACCTACACTCAATCGGTGTTGAAAATCAGCTCAGGAAAGGTATGAAAAGAAGCTTTTTAATTTTGTCATCCTCTTGTTCAGATCTTTTTAAACAGGCGATGCAAAAGCTCACTCAATGCAGCTGTGCTCGGGCGTATCAATTTGTCGAGCATCAATTGAGTTGCCAGACATATGTATTGCACTTCTATGACCTTTAAACATTCAGAACCTCCTCAGAGGGCAGCAGAAGATGATTTAATCAAACAATGTCTAGCCAAAAAAAACAAATCACTTCAGCATACATTTTCGAATAGAGCTGATGAATGTTCAATATGAAGCTTAAAAACTGAGATTTCAAGCATTTACCATGTAGACGCAGATAATGTAGATGCACTAGCGGGTGGCTTCAAATCAAGCTTAATGTATTTTTTTTTTTTTAACATACCATATAATATGGTTTAATTATTATAATAAATTTCAAGTATTTTTTGCGCTTTCATTTGATTATATATATATATATATATATATATATATATATATATATATATATATATATATATATATATATATATATATATATAATATAATATATATATTAATTAATTAAATTTGACAAAAACTACAAATACAAAAAAGACAATTAATTAAACAAATGAAACAAAAAAGTACCAAAGCACATCAAAGTAAAACAACACAGAATATCATAAACTGCACTACTTTTTCCTATTGTTTCCCATATTTCCTTCTCAATTCTTTCCACACAATATGGTTTAATTATTATAAGTAATGTCATGTATTTTTTGTGCTTATATATATATATATATATATATATATATATATATATATATATAAAATCAAAGAAAAGAAAAGCATATATATTTATTTCTAATTATTAATATATATATATATATTTCTTCTTCTTCTTCTTATTATTATTATTATTATATTAAATACATCTGACAAACGCAACAAATACAAAAAAAGACAATTAAACAAAAAAGTACCAAAGAAGCACACCAAAGTAAAACAACACAGAATATCATAAACTGCGTTTCTTTTTCCTATATTTCCCATCTTTCCTTCTCAATTCTTTCTGTAACCATAGTACAATGACCTTTCAGACATTTCACTGATGGCCAACTGTGCCCAAGGACAGATTCAGCCGTGCCCGTTTGCCCCGAGCAACCCCCTGGCACTGCCCACGGCCCTTGCCTGGTGTACCTCTCACGGGGCAAGAAAAGAGCAGGGGATGCTCCATTTGGTGGCCTTCAAAAGAAAGGGCAATCTTTTTTTAATAATGTTAAACCTAGGCTGACCACATACTAAAAAATCAGAAATGTATTGATTCAGTAAAAAAAGTCTGTGCCTACATCAAAATGTGCGTGTGTGCGTATGTTTGTGTAAGCATGCAAAAAAAAATTGAGATTTTACCAAAAAGAATAGATTGACAGATAGACAATGAGCTGTAAAGCTGAGCGTAAAGAGAAAAAGCATCAAGCAAACAAAAGCAGGTTTGATGCTTATTAAAGAAAATTGTAACACTGGCATTATGAAACAGTAACTGGGCTTTTCTTGCCTTGGGATATTCTAAAAAATTTATCAGACTGTCAGCGGGAACCACAGGACTGATCAGGGCCTGACAGAGAGGTTCGGACGGGGATCAGACACAAACACCCCCCCCTGCCGACACCCCCACCCCAACTCCCAAAATCAAATCAGAAAAAAGACCCGACGTGGTGACACCATCACCGTGGTGACAGCCTACACTTCGCACGCCCGCAGTCCCGCTCCCAAATCCATTCTCTCCAAAAATTCAGTCTACCGCGGTCTAAAGTATACGCCCCATGCAAACACACACATACACTCTTGTTATGTGCGTTTGGTGCACATAAGGGGGTAGCTGATGTTTGATGTATAATTCATCTCAAAACACCAAGCAATACTCTTTATTCTGTTCTTTTAATGTCTAATGTAACACAGCTTCAGTGATAGCTCAAACTGGACTGTAATGAGGACCGAGTACTTGAGACAGTTAATCAAAAGCAAGGTTATTAAAGAAGTAAAAACAATCTGAATTCAGCAATAACGCTTCATAATTCATCATTACGACGATACTCATTTAAACCTGACATAATTTTTCTACATTAAATATATTTGCAATATGCTATATTCTAATAAAATTATACACTTCTGTAACAACCTACAGAGGATATTGTGAATAAAAGCATTTTACACATTTACATAAATGAATAATTTGGATTTTAATGTAGATATAAAAAGTCCTCTAATTGCATTAAAAGTTTATTCTGATTCAGGTAAGTGGCAGGGGGTCCAAATCTATTATCATTAATATAATACTTTTAGTTCTAACATAGAGAGCAATCGAAAAGCTCCCTACGGGCATCAGTCAGTCTAACTATGAACACAGACAAGAGGAAGATGCAGTCACAGCTACTGAATATCAAACCCGAATCCCAGAATCCACCCTGACTGTCTGATTTTACATCGTATCAACTGAAATAATACGCTTTAAAAAATATTCATGTGATAAATTGCCAGGAATTACAGGAACGAATACAAATAACAGCAGAACATGTTCAAGGCTGAGTGCAAAACACTTCTAAACCCTGTAAGTGCTCCGAGGGGGTCACTTTAATGGCATAAAGAAGTAATTTTTTGCTCCTTTTTATGCATGTGCTCTTTTACATTTATTTGAAATATTTGAATGCATCTCTAAGAACTTGTTGACTCACTTTCATTGATGTCATTTTCAAATGTGCTAGTGGTGGTGTGCACGTTCGCACTTGTGCTTGTTCTGTCTTTAAAACTGCATTCTTCAATAAGAATAAATTGTTTGTCCTCAAATCAGTATTATGCAAATAAATTAAATATACAAGCACAACAGAAAATAAGCATTGCTTTATAAAGTAGACTATAGAGGAGAAAAGGATAGACACATGCAAGAAAAATAAAAAGTTATGAAATTCCTGTGTGGTGTGTGTTACTTTTGGAAATGAAATATAGGTGAATGTTTTCTTTTCTTAAGGGAAAAATTTAAAAGTGATGTTTGGAGTCTGTGAGCTCAAAAGCAGGAATTTGAACTGAGAAAATTGTAGGTTGATTTTGAAACAGGGTTTATGCGTTTCTGACTTCTATTCAAATTGAAAAATGAAATTCTGTCTGATAGAAGCCAGCAGCAAGGTTACACAAGTCTTTAAGTGTATCAATAATGTTGCAAATTTGCCAATCACAGCAAACAGTCCATCAATACACGCTGAATCCAGAGGGCTGGAAACTTGTCTTTTCACACACTACATTCCTGCTGAGCAGTTGAAGGATTCTAAAGGATTCTTTTTTCTGTATAACAAGGTCTGAGCAATCATTCTGACTGAAAGGAACATCAAATTTTAACATAATACAGAAGAGCACATTATTTTAGGATGTTAATTAAATTCAACATGTTAAGATTTTTAAATATATTTTGTGTCAGCACTCATCAAATATGGCAAAATTCGATAACATATGCTCAGTACTCAGAAAAGATAAAGCATAATTTAAGAGCCCGTATTATTATCAAAAGAATGAACTTCATCTAGCATATTAACAATTTTAAACTTCTGAAATAGATTTACACTGAAACAGAACTTTTCATAACAATACATATTATTAGTAATAATTATATAGTAATGAAATATTAGTAATAAAAATAATAATATTTACTATATCAATTTATTACTATTATTAATATTATAACAACATTACTCTTTTGAATGTCTGCAGTGTCTTTTAAAGAAATTCAGGGTATAAGTTGCTCTCATCAAGAATATACAATTCAGTCTGCTTAGATCTAAACTCCTCATGAGGCCGTGGAGCCACAACAATCCCATTTCTCTCCCTCAGGCCTCTTCACTTTCTCTCATTTTATCTTCAGCCTAAGCCGAGGAGATCTCAAATGTGAAGAAATGTCACCCTGTATGACAGATGAGTGTGTGTGCGAGTGTGTGTGTGTGTGTGTGTGTGTGCGTGCGTGTGTGTACATTATATGTCTCCTGTTGCCTATTTGCCCCAGATTCTGTCACATTTTTCTGCTTTATGAACACCAACAAAAAAACTGGTCCCCACATACCGCATGGCTGCACCCCACCAGCGTCACAGGAAAAGGACACTTCCTCCACAAGCTTTCCACAGTGGAAATTTGACAGATCGGCAGTTAAAACGCATTGTGAAATGGAAATATCAACTATTCAAATACACAGAGTAAACTTAAAGAACAACTTCATTTGGACTTTCTAAACATTTACACTCAATCTAAATCGAAGGAATTATAAGACATAATTCGAGGTCACTCAGCATTTAAACACGAATTAGAGGCACAAAAATCAATACACTGGAACCACAACTTTCACATGCTCTGTTCCAGCACTTTCTACCACAACATCTTGCAGTCACAAACAAACAAACACACTCGTCGGTGTTAAGTTCCCCTGCGCATGACCCCGGGTGTCAGTCTCAATAACAAGGACGATGAAGGCTGGACTCACCATACATCTTCTCTTCCGAGTCTGTGTCAGCTGACAGAAGCAAGGGCTCCTCGTTGAGCTCGCTGTCCGGGCTGGCCGCTTTGTCGTCATCCCGCAGCTCACAGGCGTCCATATCGGCACGCAGGGGGAGCAGCGGTTTGCTCAGCTGCCCTGTGATCATCGGATCCTGGAGGCGAGTGGAGGAAGGACCAGGTCGGGATGACAATGAAGGGGGGGGGGAAAGGCAAAAGAAGTGATGTTAGCTTTGGTGCGCACTGGTTCACTCTCTGTGGGTCTCACGCACACACATGTCCGCTCATTTCCTCGCTTTCTATCTCTCTCTCTCTTTGCTTTCTGAAACTCACCACCTCTTCTAACACTCTCAGTGGTAGCGCTTGCTCTCTCTCTCTCTCTTTTCTGACGGTACTCTGGCTGTTGCTGCTGGTTGTAGTGCTTAAGAGCTCTTGTGGATGACAGAAATTTGAAAAGATTTTGGTTAAAAATGCTCCACTTGTCAAATGACTCATTTTCACAAGTATCACCCAAGAGCCATCAGCATTCAAATAGAACACTTAAGTTACATATAAATGTGCCACATTTGTTAAGCAAAAAAAGTGATTTGTTTTAATTAACAAAAAGTTTTTGCACTTAACAGGAAGAATGCAAATGAGAATTACATTTTTTTTTAACCTTTTTTTGGTTGTGAAGAAGAAGGAAAAAAAATTATATATATATATATATATATATATATATATATATATATATATATATATATTTGAGAAAGAATCAGAAACACTTCAGTGAGAATGTAATAGCCCACTTCAGTCAACTTTGATTTACATATTCTCTTAATACAGCTTTGTTAATTGGAAGAGAAATTTTATGGTTTTATTTTAAGTATTAACTCTAGAGTTCTTTTGAAGAACTATTCGTTAAAAACACACAATCAACGAATTGATTTAAATCCAATAAAGACTGATTTAAGTAAAGAGTTCAATAAATAAATAGAATAAATAAAGTTTAAATCAATAGATAGAAGCAAGAAAAAAGTTCTATAACAACATGAAACTTACCAGAAAGGTGCTTCCAGATTAAAGAGAAAGATATTTGAATTGTTACGCTCCAAAAATCTTAATTTGCTAAAATCCAAGAGCAGTTAGAGCATGCCAGAGTGTGATGCAAGATCAGTGCATGCTTGTCACAAAGCCCAAAAACCAGTGTAGATAACGCAGATACATCAAGTGAGCACTGCTGGTGCAAGCCTGGGATTGCCTCTGGAGACTTGCTCGAGATGTCACCTCCACTCTCTCTCTCTCTCTCTTGTGCGCTTCAGAAGTACCTCCCCCCACACCTTCTGACGGTAAGACGCACAAACAAATGTGTAGATATGGAGAGGGCAAAAAAGCTGCTTTTCATGCTTGCTTATTTATAGAGTTGTTTCTGCCCAAATGAGTCTGAGATGGGGGCCAGATGACCAGTTTGGATCGAGCCTCGCAGGGAAAGGAGGAAACCAAGCGCCATCACGGGGCTCCTGCCCCCCTTAATTCTGCCCCACCTCTTATCCTCGTCCTCAGGAGGGTCGATGAATGGCAGCCCGTGGGGCCTCTGTTAATGTGCTTATCAGATGGAGAGCATGAGAGTTTGATATGACACATGATAATCTATGAAAATGTTAATCAATAGGAATAGTTTAAGCTGTCATTTGCAGTGGTCAATACTCATATGCTTTGCAACAATGTCTCTTGTCATCGCTTCACTGGAGTTTTTCTCCGTGCACTTATGCATAAGCGACTCCCCAACGCATCAATGTGCCCCTCTATCTCGGAACGCTGCTGAACGAGGGAGCCTCTAACGCTGCATTCATTTAAGACACAACATCCATCCATCCCTCCCTCCTACCATCCCTTCTCTCCCCTTTGAGCTGCCTGATAGGTCCAGTGGAGGGCAAAATTAATACCTAATTGAATTGTGAAGTCATCAAAATAATCAATACTTTTTTATTATTTATTCTTTACAGTCTGTTGACTGAACGAGAGCTGAGAGAGGCCGAGAGAGAGAGAGAGAGAAAGAGAAAGGGGGGGACAGGCCTGAGAGGATGCAATACAATGTAATTTTCAACACGGGCTGCTGGAGAAGAGAGGGCACAATAAAACAAAAGGAAAAATTACAAGAAAAAGAATGAGGGAAAAGAGAATGGGAATTTCTCCACAAGTTATAACCAGATATTGACATTTTTTGGAAGAAAGTGCATGTTTTTACCATGATTGGTAGCCAGGGTGATTCTACGCAGCTGTTAAGGTGTGTAAGATCTAGATGATTGGTATGGTGGTTCTTGGTCATTGCTAGTTGCTCAATTTATTATTTTAAAATAATTTTATATATGCTACCATTCAAAAGTAAGTTTTTTTTAAGAAATTATTATTTTTATTTAAAATAGGACACACAAAATGTTCTTTTGAACTTTCTATTCATCAAAGAATACTGGGGGGGGGGGGGTGATCACTGTTTCCACAAAAATATTAGGCAGCACAACTGTTTTCAACATTGATAATAATAATAACTTTTTTTCTGAGCACCAAATCAATATAGAATTATTTCTGAAGGATCATGTGACACTGAAGACTGGGAAAACAGCTGCTGAAAATGCCATCAAAGGAATAATTACACTTTAAAATATTTTAACAGCTATTTTAAATCGTAATAATATTTCACAACTTCTGTTTTTACTGTATTTTTTTATCAAAATGCCTGATCATTAAAGAGATTTCTTTCGAAAACATAAAAAAATTCTTACCAAACATTTGAATGGTAGTGTAATTTAAACTTTTGTTTTAAATATTTATTATTGTTTTTGTCCATTATTTGCTGGTGCAAGTCAAATTAATTAACAAGTCAAATTAAACAAACTAACACTGCTTTGTTAGTTTTTTTTCTAATACAATAATCCATGTAAAGTCATAACATCAAAGTCCCGCCTTCTCTCGTGCTCTCCTTTTCTCTCTCTCTCTCTCTCTCTCTCTCACAGTTAATTACAGTAATGAAACAGGGGCTCCCAGGGCAGTTCTTCGTGCCAAAGAGCATATGTGAAGGGACTTGGGGAGTGTGTGTGCGTGTCAATGTGTGTGTACTGTATGCGTGTGTGTTTGGGATCACCTTACTCCCTCTCGGCCACACAGGAGGAGAAACAAGAAAAAGCACTTGAGCCCCTCTCTCTCTCTTTCTCCTTTTGCCTACTCTGAGGGTCATTTCTGACCCTTTTCCCCATAAGATATCCATGCTAATTGCTAATGGTCTTAGCTGCCAGGGTATCTGCCATCCCCAGGGGCCACAAAAAGGGTCTTAGAATGGTCCAAAGACCCCTGAATAGTCTTCTGATCACACATGTCATTTGCTGAGCAATGTTTTCCCTATATCGTCCTTCTCTGTTTTCTCATTCACATAATTATTAATAAAAATATAAAAATTAGCTTGTTTCATTACATAAAATACAATATATAACATTAAAATAAATGAAGTAATAGCTTAAATATCAATGGCAACAGTATTAATAACAATATTTAAATGTGACATCAAAGTTTCAGAATGAAGCCTTTATATAATGCATAAAAAATATATAATGCATTAATTTTGCCTTATAACTCCGCTTATGCACTGTATGGTCTCATGAATGATTGTAACTACAGTTATAATACATTATAATACTTATGTTACACATTTAAAACGCAAGACAAATAACCAGTTTCAGATGTAACAAGGAATCAGCAATTATTATAATGCATTTTAACTTTAATTACAAAAGATATTATGCATTATAACGTATATTATGAATATCTTTATAATGCATTATAAGTAAAGGTTTTAAGTAAAGTGTTACAAATTTGTTTTGATCAAGCAATATAAAGTATACATTACGGCCTGGTTTCACAAACAGGGCTTAGATTAAGCCACGAGTAAGTAATTAGGACATTTAAGTAGCTTTTTTAAACGTGCCTTAGAGAAGAAAAAAACATTACTGGTGTGCATCTTGAGACAAAATAATGGCATTGACATATCTTAAGATATGTCAGTACAAGTTGCTTTCAGTTAAGACAGCTCAAACATGCATTTTACTCTAGGACTAGGTTTAAGCCTTGTCTGTGAAACTGGGCAAAGTATATTATTCCTTACATGCTATAATATTAAACACTAAAGGCCAAATGGAATACTCAAAGAGCAATTGTGCTGATTCTTAAACATATATATTTATATATATTAGACACTAATGCAAAGATGTAAGTGAGCAATAATCACCATAAATATGTCTCAGGGACCCTAAAAGACACCTTTTCTCATATATAGCCTACATTATACAAACACATTTTATTGTTTTACATTAATAAATCAGTATTTAAAAGATTATCTGAAAAATTAAGATTTGCTCAATAATTATTCTAAAAGTGTTTTCTGATTTTCAAAAAATATTCATTCTCATAAAAAGTACTTATGTACAATATGATTCAAATAGTGCTGCAACAATAGGTGCAATAATTCTGACTAAAATATATTTTTTTCTAAAATGTTTCCTTTAAACAATGTTTCCTTTAAATGTAGGTTGTAATTGCATGTTTATGAGAGTAACTTTAAAAAGGATTATTGTAATGCAGTATAAATGTAATATAATGTTTAGATGAGTGAATGTGTCCGAATGTGTCCTAAAATAATTTATTAATTTCGTTTTTTGCGCACTGTATAGCATAGCCTATTGTACATAGGTTCATTCACTACAGCTATCAAATTGAACATTACTTGGAGGGAAACATTAGGAAGGATGTGGAATAACTTTTTTTGCACCATTATTTACCGCACAAAAAAAAAATGTCTTAAACCAGACGCTAAATGGTAGATTGCGTTGGTCATTATTTAAATGATCTGGCTGCGTCTGTGTTCATTAATTAGAACTGTCCACTCCCATCTGCACTTTTATGAAATTGAGCTCTCACGCTAATTTACCGTTTAGTAAATCTGGCCCTTAAGATGAATAATTTTTTATCGTTATTGTACATTCTTCAATTGCTTTTATACTAGTTAAAGGGTTAAATTTTGTATTGGTTTATTTAATCAGGGGCAATACACATTAATAATTCAGGGGGGGAAAACTGCAAGACTACCCTACTAGAATCTATGCAAATACTCACAATTTTTATTCGACAGCAACCACCTTTTCAACTTAATGCTATTTTTTTAGTAATGGGCAGATATGCCAATAATGACGAAGACGATCAAGTCCTTGTATTTCCCCATCTATATTTTATATAATATTTAAGATCAATTAATTTACATAAGTGCACTAAATCTCTTTATGCTCGTACAATTGAAATATTTATGTAGAATGACCCCTAATTGATTTTTATTTCCAAGAAAATTGATGCATGGCTGAATTTACGGTGCATTTGTCAAAGCAACAGTCGGTGTCTTTGTGATGCTGCTCAGATGAATCTACTTAATTGACTAGGATCAGAGAACAGTGAGAAAATGTGTCATAGCCTATCAAAGATGAGTGCTAGAGAAAGCTCTGATGCTTCAGACACTATCAGGCCCCCCTCAGATAAATAAAAAGAGTCATTGATTGTTTGTGTGCATGTGGGGTTTTTTTTTCACTTCTTTTTTTTTTCTTTTGCTACATCGATCTCAGATCTGACCTTATGGTGCATCAAAGCCTACAGGAGCTAATCTGGCCTCTGTATTATGACCTGAGCACAGAAAGATAGCATTCAAGATGGAAGGGGGTGAAAGAGACAGAGAATACAGAAAAGCTAGCTGGAGGAAGTGGAATTCACACATCTTAGTGAGAGAGATTAAAAAGAGAAAGTCCAAATACTCACTTAAGAAGCATCTACTCAAAGGTCTTCATCAGCATGCTTCCTTGGTCGGTCACTGATGGTAACATTGTCTGGATTCTCATTGGCTGCCGGGCAGGGCAGGTCTCAGGGCCTGTCTGTTGTCTGACACTGACAAATAGTTTTTAATACCTTGAATTTCCAGCATCTTCTGCCCAGCATGTATAGTGGACTACAGATATCAGAGTGTATGAATACTCACAGTTGCATGAACATGATGAATTAGAGGTAAAGTTTGTTGTCTTGGGAACTATGCATGACTGCAAGACACTATTCAGGCTGGGCATTAACAGATTTTATGTATCTATTTGATTAAATTATGATTAGATTTGTTTTGGATATATAAACAGGGTTCATAAATATGAACCTTTTTAGGTAGTGCATTACTGTAATATTAAAGATCAAAATGAACAAGTCCAAATTCAAACAAGTCCAAACAAGGCAGAGTCTGACTGCCAAGGGATGCTCGGAGGAACTCAATGCAGTGGCACTGCAAACGAGACACTGAGCCAGCCTTCCCGCACATTACCTGTTTGTACCCAACACACAGGAATAAACTGCCTCCATCCGGAGATTGTAGAATCCCGCAAAGGTATTAGGTGTCACCCAGCCCGCAGCTCTGCAAATGTCTGCCAGAGAGGCACTGTGCGCTAACGCCCAGGATGAGGCAACACTCTGAGTGGAGTGAGCCCTCATTCTGAGAGGGCACAGCTTGCCTTGCGACTGGTATGCCAAGGCGATGGCATCCACAATCCAGTGGGCCACCTTCTGTTTGGAGACAGCCTTTTCCTTCTGCTGACCTCCAAAGCAGTCAAAGAGTTGCCCTGAGGTTCTAAAGCTCTGCATGCGGTCCGAGTAGATGTGCTGGGGAGTGAACAGGACACAGTGACGCAAGGGCTGGGACTGCTTCCTCCAGGGGCAGCGCTTGCAAGTGCAAGGGAGTGGTGGTAACTTTGGGCACATACATGTATCTGGACTGAAGTCTCAGGATTATGTGAGAGTCAGCCGGCCCAAATTCCAGGCATGTTTCTGATCTGATCGAAAATGCCTGCAGGTAACCCCCCTCTTGATAGACATGAGATTTATTTGATACAGTGGTTAAATTAACAAGAAATAAAGCTTCCACTTCAGACGTTTCCAAACAGTACAGCAGTAATGACTATGAATTTCTTTACTTGCAAGATTAATACTATTATAGAGAAATTTATAACCATGCAACTGTCTATTACAGTGTCACATCAGACGTTGTGCTACAGAACCCCTGAGGAACAATTCCATTCATTCTTTGTTATAGGAGATGAATTGTCTAAACTTGTTAAATCATCAAAATTAACAACATGTATGTTAGACCCTATACCTACTAACCTACTGAAAGAGAAAGAGTTATAGATCCTCTTCTTACTATTATAAAAATTCATCATTGTCATTAGGATACACACCAAAAACTTTTAAGCTGGCTGTTATTAAACCTCTTATCAAAAAATGCAACTTCCTAAAGAATTAGTTAATCATAGACCGATTTGGAATCTACCTTTTTTATCACTGTAAAGCTGCTTTGAAACAATCTGTATTGTATAAAGCGCTATATAAATAAAGGTGATTTGGAGCATCAGGTCCAAAAACCAGGTCCGGGTGGGCCAGTAAGCCGCACCCATCAAGACCTGCTCCCCTTCCTCCTTGACCTAGCACAGTTTCTGTGCAAGCAAGCTCACTGGGGGAAACACATACTTGCGTAGGCCCCGGGGCCAGCTCTGGGACCTTGTACTGGTATGCTCGACCCTAAAAAAGCAAACCGAAGGAACGGTCTGTGTAAAGGGAATATCGAGACATGGAAGTATGCATCATTCATGTCGATCGCTGCAAACCAATCTTGGGGGCGAACACACGCGAGTGTGCGTTTCTGTGTCAAAATCTTGAACAGGAGCTTGTGAAGGGCACATTCAAGACACACAGATCCAAGATCGGCCGTAACCCAGCGCCTCTCTTGGGTACAATTAAATATAGGCTGTAAAACAGACTTCATCTCGGCTGGAGGGAGTATTGCGTCCCTCGGACTTTTGCGTCTACGACCGCAATCTCCGTATGCAGGACAGAGGATATCCTTGTCTGCCACTGAGCTAAACAGGACACAGCTGAACCTGGGAGGACACCGGGCGAACTGAATCGCATAGCCGAGTCTGATTGTCCAAATGAGCCAACTAGACAGCCTGGAAAGCGCTAGCCAGGCCCCCAGGCACCATGTAAGTGGCACTAGTGGAACTATAGGTGTACCCGCGTCAGAGAGATGGAGCCCTGGGGCCCAACCCTGGAGGAGTAACATCCTGAAGTAGAGGCAGTGAGTGTGGTCTGACTCTTACCTGCCTCCTCAGAAGCATATTGATTTGGCTGGAGATGCATGAGGAGACGTTGTGTCCTCGAACCTCAAACTCCTGCTCCTGGTGAAAGAAGACGTAGTGTTGCTCACTGTCAAGACACACCTCATGTGACCCAGAGACTGAGGAAACTTTTGAAAATGTGGGGCGAAACAGAAGTTAACTATTTAAAAAAAAAAAAGATTCTTTACTCTGCCCTCCTTCTGAGTAAGGAGCAGTGTGTTCAAGGCCTCCTGGATAAGCTCCCTCCATCTCTGGGTTGCCCGTCTTGCTTCGCAGACCGCTTAGAAGGTTTAGAGGTGGCTGAGATGGGCTGTGTCGCCTTCCTGCTGGTAGCTCAAAGTTGCAGCCTGAATGTTGGCTGCTGTTCGGACTGCACTGGAGCAAATGTAGACACCACAGGGGGACGCCCTCGATGATGGGCAGGACGATGGACAGGCGGAGGAGCAGCCCTCGGTGGTCTGATGGCTTGATCGCCTCCGTCTGCTTCTGTACTGCCGAGAACTGCTAGGCGAAGTCCTCTACAGTGTCGCAGAAGAGGCCGGCCTGCTAGATGGGGATGTTGAGAAAGTAAACTTTGTCAGCTTCCTTCATCTCAGCCAGAGATGGAGTTCCTGGACCACCAAGGTGGACATCAACTGGCCAAGGGCATGCATGGTGACTTTCGTCGCCCTGAGAGTGAGGTCCATCACCGCACACTGTTCCTGCATCAACCCCAATTGTCTGCGTTCAACTGCAAGCGTTCGGGACAGGGTGGAGGGTTCCACTCAAGCTTGATGCTCAGGGTGGGCCGGGAAAGCATGACCGTGAACTCTGGGTCCGACTCAACCTGTGCCACTCTCCCAGAAGGGGGCAGAACTGCTGAGTCTCCCTGGAGGACTCAAGCCCGCCCTCTGATGCAGCTATCAACATCCAGTCCTCCACGAGAGCCCCAAATGAGATGCTGGGTCCCCCATGAGAAGGACCCACAGGCTCATCAGTAAACTCCACGGCCTGCGATGTATGAGAGGAGTGAGAGGCCAGTGGGCACTGGCCAGGTGGGAGAGCTCCCACTATAATTCTCAGATCACCTTGTGTATTAACCGAAGTGGTCAATAAACCAGAACGGGGAATAGCAGCGGGGCTCCACCTTTTTCAAGGAATTGGAGTCTCAATCTTAACATTGCGATGGTCATGATTCATCATTTGGTTTCCTCTTTACCACTTGTTATTATGGCGGACGTCAGTATATGCTGAAAGTGCAAAATTAGTAAAATTTTTGTATCAACATGGCCTAATTCAAAGGAAAAGGGCCATTGGATTTGCCGGTTTAAAATAAAATGTTCTTTTTGTAAGATGCAGTTTTAAGCTGTAAAATGTATGTTGTTCTGTGAATATGTTTACATTTTTACTGTATTTTTACTGAATTATTCTGGCAACCACAGCTGCCAGTTTTTTCTGTAAAAACTAAAAAAAATTTTTACATTGAGGCAGTTTTTGTGTAAACTTTTTAATGATATAATCATCTTTATATTCCATTTCATTGAAATATAAACATTTAAACTGTGTCTGTCATACAAACTTGTTTTCATAAACAGATTTAATGCTTCTCTCTATAGTTATTCCGCTCTACAGTTATTTCTAGCTAACTAACAAGCTATGGACATTGAATAGCTTTTCTGAGGTAAAGATAACTATCCGTGACTGTTTACAAGCTGATTTATTCACCGCGGTTCAAGCATAGGGGTGTTCGATTTCAAGTTTTTCAAAGTCGCCTTTCGACTCCCAACTCCCACTTGACTCCAGGGGTGTCTAATCCTGCTCCTGGAGAGATCAGCTCCAACCCCAATTAAATACACCTGAACCAGCTATTCAGTCATTAGGCATACTAGAAAATTCTAGGCCAGAGGAAGGGAAAGTCTTTGCGTGCAGAGACTCTGCCCCCTTTGCAGGTACCGCCCACTTTTGTAGTCCACGCTTGGACATGGGTGCTTGTCAAACAGAAGCCTGCATCCTAGTGAGGCTGTGTCCTTCCTAGTCCAGTCCTTCGGATGCATGTAGGCTAGAGTCTTCCTCAACATTAAATACTAGAATGAGACCGGAGGATCCGTAAAGTATTCAGAGCGCTTCACTTTTTCCACATTTTGTAACGTTGCAGCCTTATTCCAAAATTGAATAAATGCATTATTTTTTCCTCAATTCTACAAACAATACCCCATAATGACAACGTGAAAGAAGTTTGTTTGAAATCTTTGCAAATTTATTACAAATAAAAAACAAAACAAAACAAAAAAATCACATGTACATAAGTATTCACTGCCTTTGCCATGACACTCAAAATTGAGCTCAGGTGCATCCTGTTTCCACTGATCATCCTTGAGATGTTTCTACAACCTGATTAGAGTACACCTGTGGTAAATTCAGTTGATTGGACATGATTTGGAAAGGCACACACCTGTCTATACAAGGCACCTGAAGGACTCTCAGACTATGAGAAACAAAATCCTCTGGTCTGAAGAAACAAAGACTGAACTCTTTGGCCTGAATGGCAAGAGTCATGTCTGGAGGAAACCAGGCACTGCTCATCACCTGGCCAATACCATCCGTACAGTGAAGCATGGTGGTGGCAGCATCATGCTGTGGGGATGTTTTTTAGCGGCAGGAACTGGGAGACTACTCAGGATCAAGGGAAAGATGAATGCAGTAATGTACAGAGACATCCTTGATGAAAACCTGCTCCAGAGCACTCTGGACCTCAGACTGGGGTGAAGGTTCATCTTCCAACAGGACAACGATCCTAAGCACACAGCCAAGATAACAAAGGAGTGGCTACAGCACAACTCTGTGAATGTCCTTGAGTGGCCCAGAGATCTGAAAATGGCTGTGCACCAACACTCCCCATCCAACCTGATGGAGCTTGAGAGGTCCTGCAAAGAATGGAGGAAACTGCCCAAAAATAGGTGTGTCAAGCTTGTAGCATCATACTCAAAAAGACTTGAGGCTGTAATTGGTGCCAAAGGTGCTTCAACAAAGTACTGAGCAAAGGCTGTGAATACTTATGTACATGTGTTTTTGTTTCGTTTTTTATTTCTAATAAATTTGCAAAGATTTCAAACAAACTTCTTTCATGTTGTCATTGTAGGGTATTGTTTGTAGAATTGAGGAAAAATATTATGAATTTAATCCATTTTGGAATGAGGCTATAACATATCAAAATGTGGAAAAAGTGAAACGCTGTAAATACTTTACGGATGCACTGCAAGTGCTCATGGCTTCGTCACACTGCTCCCACAGTCAACCCCCCATGCTTCATTTCAAATCTGAGGATGCATATGCATTCTACGAAGCATTTTGTAAGACCATGTCCGGGGAGTTTTTACAGAAAGCTGATAAAGATGCTAATCAAATATGTTATTGCCTTTTAAACACCCATTTGCAGTCTTTTGTCTAATGTCTGGCGAGGTGAACTTGCTCTGTTGTTCTCAGTCGCACGTTTCACACTTCTGCCGGTATGAGACTTAATCTTTATTATTCTTTTATCGTTATTCCTTTGTTTGTATTCAGCCATTATAGCCTTTATTCTGGCATGATGGCTTGCCCATTAAAACCACACTACACTAAGCCACATATTATATGAAGTCTTTCTAGAAAACAAACAAACTAAAAAGCATTATCTTGGGGACCTTATGTGAATTATTGTAACAAAATAGATCATGAAATAGATTCGCTTCTGGCGCAAGAGGTGAATTAGAGCAACATTTAGCATAAAGCTACATAACACATTTTAAAAGATTAAAATTACACTTTCACTCAAAACCCACTTTAGACAACCATTGAGTGTTTGTATTACCTTCCGGATGCGATCTAATGTAGATTTCAGTTTGGATTGGCGATATGGGTCTGTTCTGGGCTAGAACTCCCTGCCCATCCATGCAGCCTAGCATGGAGAAGAGCAGGGAGAGCATCGATAACCCCCCAAAAACAAAATCATATGCTGACAACCCCCCAACCGCAAACACTGAATTATTTTTTTTTTAACTAGTACTAGAAAAAATACACTGGAAATTACAAAATAGGACAAAATAGTAGCAGCATATCCCTCTGAAATAGCAAACTGGGGGCAGCATGCCCGACAGGAGAGAAGTAGCAGCGAAGGGGTGCTCTTCTTAGAAGCATCTGAGAAAGCAGCATGCCAATTACAGGAGGGAAGTAGCAGTGAAGGGGTGCTTTTCTTACAAGCATCTGAGAGAGCAGCATGCCCCTTACAGGACGAGAGTAGCAGCGAAGGGGTGCTCTTCTTACAAGCATCTGAGAAGAACAGCATGCCCCTTTAAAAGCAGTTACCTGAATGAGCTTAAGACAACAGCATGTGGCCAATACCCAAAAGCTTAAGGAACAAGCTGGATAACCTTAAGAAACAGATGCCTTAAACAAGCATGTTGCCAATAACCTGATAGCTTTCAGCAAAACAGTGCTTCCCACAGATTTGAAATATACTTGTAGCTGTGTGGAAAATCCTCCTATTACCCACAGCACAAAACGGTCAGAAGCTACAATAGTTTACTTCGAATTAAGGGAAGTTAAATTAATATAAATTAAATCAGATTAAGTACAGCTGTATAACCAAATAACCAGGGAGATAAATATACATATATAGTGACTTATGTCCTAACCCTAAATACACTCAGATTGTTTTGAAATGTGTATACTTACTATTGCTCATTCAAGTTCAGATGATGATGAGGGAGATAAAATTATGCCTTTAATACAAATACTATAAAGTAAACTTTGTCATAACTGATCAGCATTAGTTCATATCAGCATAAGCAATCGCTTAGCATAAACATGCACTATACATTTATTGTGAACCAATTTGAAGCAGTCTGAAGTCTTTCTCCTTTTTTCAAGGAGTGCAGATCTCATCTGAACTTTGTTCCAGGTCACATTCCAAATCGAGCAGCTTATAATCAATGTGGCGAATTAGTATGTTTGTTCACGAACTTGAACATGAGGTGAAATCCATGTGGCGAATAAATTCCTCTTGGCAACAATTCCAGATTACACAATTCCTGTGTGGTCTCGCCCGCCAAATTCGCCATTTAATCAGCTCCTGAATGAACCATATATATATATATATATATATATATATATATATATATATATATATATATATATATATATATGAATGCAGTGATGGGCGTCGTATTCTGATAGATAGATGTGGATCAGCTGACGGACAGCTGATGCAAGCTTGACTAACGTGACCTGCCAGAACTAACGCTACGCTTGATTTGTCTCCCAGTGGCTTACATTAATGGCAGTTTATTGTTAGGTTCGTAATGCATAACTCCATCCAGGACAGCCAAGAACCTTGGAGTTGCGATTAACAATCAGTTAAACTTCAGTGACCACATTGCTAGAACTGCCCGGTCCGGCAGATTTTCCTTATATAACATTAGGAGGATCAGGCCCTTCCTATTGGAGCATGCTACACAACTCCTTGTCCAAGCTCTTGTTCTATCCAGACTATTGTAATGCTCTCTTGGCAGGTCTTCCAGCATGCACTGTCAAACCTCAGCAACTGATCCAGAATGCTGCAGCAAGAGTGGGCTTTAAAAAGCCAAAGAGAGCGCAGGTCACACCTCTCCTCATAAAATTGCACTGGTTGCCAATTGCCGCACGCATAAAATTCAAGGCACTTATTTTTGCCTACAGAACAAACACTGGCTCTGCACACCCTATACCTAAACTCATTACTTCAGACCTACGTGGCATCCAGAAGCTTGCGTGAACAGCGCCTTGTGGTCCCATCCCAAAGAGGCACAAAATCATTTTCAGACCTTTTCCTTGACTGTTCCAAGCTGGTGGAATGACCTGCCTATCTCAACCCGAACTGCTGAGTCTTTAGCCATTTTCAAGAAGCTGCTGAAGACGATTTTTTTCGTCAACACTTGATCCATTAATACTAACACTTAGTATTCTATATCTATTTTGAAAAAAAACTTGCTACATGTACTGTGCTGGACTAACTGGAACTAGTCACAGCACTTGCATATTGTTGCCCTATTGTTAGTTTGATTGCTTCTATTGCTCTCCTCATTTGTAAGTCGCTTTGGAAGCGTCTGCTAAATGATTAAATGTAAATGTTAAGTGAATAATATACACCAAAACAAAAGAAAACATGCATACTTCATCACCGAAAACATTATTTTTGTCTTACATTTCATAATGAAGTCAGACAAGCTCAGTGCGGACTAGTTTTCCGTCAGTTATTTTTTGAGAATTGTAATGTGTGCAAAGAATTGTGGGTGACTTAAAGCCGTGAAGGATACACTTGATGCATCCTTCAAAATGCAATCCAGATTTTGACAGAGCTTGATGACGTGGCAGCCGAGATATGCAGCCTTACTAGGATGTAGACTTCAGATTGAGAAGCACCCTCTATCTACTTGAAGACAACACCCCCTGGCTCAGCCTGCTAATGTAGCCACTAGAGATGTGACGGTGAGGAATTGAGCCTCAAGGCTACCACCACACCGACCATGGGACTGTGCCATCAATCTGGAGCCGGGTGAGTCAGTACAGTACCGCGAACATGTGTACCCACTTTCCATTCCCGAACAGAAGGCCATAGAAGAGTACATACAGGAGGCTCTCAAGCAAGGCTACATTCGTTCATCCAGTGAACTTGCAAGTTCTTCTTTGTGGCAAAAAAGGATGGAGGCTTGTGGCCTTTCATTGATTAATGGGTTCTAATCAAGATCACCAAAAAATTCCATTATCCACTTCCTCTCGTCCCAGCGGCTCTGGAACAACTGCGTGGAGCCTCCATCTTCTCCAAGTTAGACCTCCGAAGCGCGTACAATCTGATCCGAATCCGTGCGGGAGACGAGCTCGTCAACCTTTTGTAGTCCTTACCGACCATAAAAACGTTCAATATCTCAAAGAGGCAAAGAGATTGAATCCTCGACAAGCCAGGTGGGCATTATTCTTCAATCTTTTCCAGTTCAGTATCTCCTATCGTCCTGGTTCTAAGAATGTTGACATCCTATCAAGACTTCATGCTCCCTCAGACTCCAATGAAACACCTGAGCCAGTGCTTCACTCCAATCTCTTTGTGAGCCCCATTCGTTGGGATTTGGACAGCCAGCCTCTCGAAGCAACTCATCAACCTGCTCCGCCGGGGTGCCCCACTGACCGTCTTTTCATTCCCAAGAATCATCGCATCCCTCTCATCGAATCAGCTCATTCTTCTGTGGGTACTGGCCACCTGGAACCAGTTCATCACCTGGGCCGAATATGCTCAAAATTCCCTACGAAGGTCTACCACTGATCTCACTCCTTTCCAATGCATCCTTGGTTTCCAACTCCAGATGGTTCGCCTGACCAGGGAAACAGAGGGGGTTGGAAACCAAGGATTAACCACCATCAACCACTGATTACGGGAGAGTGAGAGGGTATGGGATGAGGCTCATCATCATCTCCAGCAGGCAGTGCGCAGACACACACACTTCGCGAATGTGCGACGGGGAGAGACGCCTACTTACCATCCAGGACAACTCGTCTGGCTCTCTACACGAGATATCCATCTGCGCCTGCCCTGTCAGAAGTTGAGCCCAAAATACATCGGTCCCTTCCAGGTCGAAAGACAGATCACTCCAGTCACATATAAACTCCAGCTACCTCCTCACTACAGAATTCACTCTGCATTCCATGTGTCCTTGTTGAAACCACACTACCCACCTGTTTGTGCTCCCTCCACAGAGTCTGGCCCTGATGACATGACCACCTGTACCTCAGATCGAAGCTGATCCCATCTACACCGTCCGAGAAATCCTGGACTCCCGACGTCGAGGGGATGACGCTTGGAATATATGGTGTACTGGGAAGGGTATGGCCCCGAAGAGAGGTCATGGGTACCTAGAGATGACATCCTCAATCCTACTCTCCTTACAGAATTCCACCAACGTCATCCTCATTGGCCTGCTCCTCGACTTCATGGCCGGGGGATAATGTCACAGATCAGCCAGGCTCTCACTTCCACCACACAGCAATCCCTGTCACCAGAGTTCTGATCACCTGCACCTGTCTTCAATCAACTCATCAGCAGCGCACTATATATTCACACAACTCACCTTCAGTCATTGTTTGGCCTTGTACTTGAAAAGACCCACTTAACTGATCTCCTTGGTTTTCCCAGAGTGTCTCCTTGCGGCTTCATCCCAGGTTTTTGGCTTTTGTTACTTACTTTTCATCCCGGCTGCTGAGGTGCCCACTTCTCCTTCTCCATACTTCACCTTGTGTGACACCTGACAGGTGTTCATACATAAACAAACTTTTAATTATTAATATTTAGGGCTACAACTAACGATTATTTTGATAATCGATTAGTTGGTCGATAGTGAATATGTCTACCCTTACAAAAGTTAACCATGAACCAAGAATAAAAAAATATATATATATATTTAAATAAATTAAACAGGGTTATTGTAGTTATTCCATGGTAACCACAAATTAACCATGGTTAATTAATCCATAGTTTAACTATGGTATGTATTTGTGTAGTTATACAAATGGTAATCAAGATGCCAAACTATAAATTACTATAATAATACCATGGATAACTTTTATAAGGATATATCTGTGTTATACATTATGTGCAAAAAAGATACCTAGCAAAATGACAGTTTGAATCCCTATATTAAAATGATAACACAAACTCAGTGTTACCAGATAAGAGGAATGTTCTGCAGGAACACACATTCGCTATGGACAAAGTAAACTGTTATTGTCATTTCTTTATCCTGTAAATAGGCTATAGAAAACATTTACACTCACCTAAAGGATTATTAGGAACACCTGTTCAATTTCTCATTAATGCAATTATCTAATCAACCAATCACATGGCAGTTGCTTCAATGCATTTAGGGGTGTGGTCCTGGTCAAGACAATCTCCTGAACTACAAACTGAATGTCAGAATGGGAAAGAAAGGTGATTTAAGCAATTTTGAGCGTGGCATGGTTGTTGGTGCCAGACGGGCCGGTCTGAGTATTTCACAATCTGCTCAGTTACTGGGATTTTCAGTTTACAAAGAATGGTGTGAAAAGGGAAAAACATCCAGTATGCGGCAGTCCTGTGGGCAAAAATGCCTTGTTGATGCTAGATCAGAGAAGAATGGGCCGACTGATTCAAGCTGATAGAAGAGCAACTTTGACTGAAATAACCACTCGTTACAACCGAGGTATGCAGCAAAGCATTTGTGAAGCCACAACACGCACAACCTTGAGGCGGATGGGCTACAACAGCAGAAGACCCCACCGGGTACCACTCATCTTCACTACAAATAGGAAAAAGAGGCTACAATTTGCACAAGCTCACCAAAATTGGACAGTTGAAGACTGGAAAAATGTTGCCTGGTCTGATGAGTCTCGATTTCTGTTGAGACATTCAGATGGTAGAGTCAGAATTTGGCGTAAACAGAATGAGAACATGGATCCATCATGCCTTGTTACCACTGTGCAGGCTGGTGGTGGTGGTGTAATGGTGTGGGGGATGTTTTCTTGGCACACTTTAGGCCCCTTAGTGCCAATTGGGCATCGTTTAAATGCCACAGCCTACTTGAGCATTGTTTCTGACCATGTCCATCCCTTTATGACCACCATGTACCCATCCTCTGATGGCTACTTCCAGCAGGATAATGCACCATGTCACAAAGCTCGAATCATTTCAAATTGGTTTCTTGAACATAACAATGAGTTCACTGTACTAAAATGGCCCCCACAGTCACCAGATCTCAACCCAATAGAGCATCTTTGGGATGTGGTGGAACGGGAGCTTCGTGCCCTGGATGTGCATCCCACAAATCTCCATCAACTGCAAGATGCTATCCTATCAATATGGGCCAACATTTCTAAAGAATGCTTTCAGCACCTTGTTGAATCAATGCCACAAAGAATTAAGGCAGTTCTGAAGGCGAAAGGGGGTCAAACACAGTATTAGTATGGTGTTCCTAATAATCCTTTAGGTGAGTGTATATTCAATTACACACTGTTATCCCTTTACTCTCATAAAATACTTGAATTACATGTTGACCTTTCAACCTAAATTTAGTGTCCAACAGCAGATATCTCAGCTAAATTTATGATTTTCCCCTCGGAATATTTCAGCTATCCTCTCACATGCTTGTGTTTTTCTGTCATTTGTTTTGAATTAGGGCTGCACGATTTGGGGAAAATATCTAATTGCGATTATTCTGGTTAAAATTGCGATTTGCATTTTAAAATGCGATTATTAATTTTTTTATAAATGTAAAGTGTGTATATATATATATATATATATATATATATATATATATATATTTATTTATTTATTTTTTTGTGCTTGTATATTATGACTAATAATAATTATGATTATTATTATTGCTAATAATATATAATATATATAATAATATTTAGCAAAATAAGAAATATTACTATTACAATAACATTCATTATTAAAAAAAAAATTTTATTTAAGAATAAATATAACAATATAATATTAACAATATTTATATTTTACAAAAAACTGCAGGGTTACCCGTTAACATGCAGGCAGCCTATGACTAAAATCACTAGAAATGTCTAAGGATCTATTATAAAATATTATATTATTAGTATTATTATTATAATTTATATCTGTGATATCAATTTCTTAATTTTTGTCAGGAGGTATGCAAAATCAAGAACGAGTCTGTCTTTAATATGAAATATGAGCCTCTTATGCATCCACTGTGGGGGGAAAAAACTGTACACTGGAGAAAAACATATGGATTGTCATATACATTTATTTAGAGAAGTATTATTTTTCCTATTTTTTTTACCCAAAGTGAGCACTGCTGGGCGCTAACACACTCATGTTTCATTCATACTGGAGACCAGAGGGCGCCCTCGAGCAGAAACGCAACATATGACTCAGAGAGAAGTAATATAATAAAGGTTTTCAGGAAATCCCTAATGTGAAGCTAGCGCTGTGTAGCTAATTAAAAGATGGTTTGACTGATTAACTATGAACACAAACACTCGACTGTGAAAAAATATTGTGTATTTGAGTTCTTCAAGCCTTTTCGGGTATTTTCATAATAATAAAGTATATTATAATGCACAATTATAATCGACATAGACTGCTAATCGACATAGACTTCATCACTGTATAGAATACTATAAAATAATTAATTGTCTGCCTCATTCTGTGATAAAAAGCCACATCAGCTCACAAAATCTAAATATCAAACACTCGACTGACGATATGAAGTTAAAACATGTTATTAAACGTTGTCTTTTGTTTAGTTTTTTCAAACGCACGTTATAAGCGACTCAAACGCGCAGTGCTTTCAGACGGAGCAGCGTTTACTACTGATCACAGAGCTGCTCTTCACTAACACACTGGGCATGTATCAGGGTTGCCAACTCTCACGCATTTGGCGTGAGTCGCACGCTTTCTGGCTCTGTCTCACAGTCTCACTCTGCCCAAGTAAATCTCACGCCAAATTGCCAAACCTGCTTTTGATATGAAACAAAATCTAAGCTTTTAAAATTTTTAATATGAAATTCAAACAATAAATACCATTTTGGCGCACCTAATGTGGCATAACAGTTAAAGCCAGCGCCGTTGAAAAACAGATGCAACATGCTTTCATCTCCCGGCAGCGCGCAGCCATGTGGTTCATGGAGCTCTCAATAGTTCTAAACAAACCAGCGCTGTCAATACATTTGAATGGCTTATGCAGGATAGACAACAGCTTCACTATACAGGTATTTGCAGCAAGTTTTGGTAAACAGTACAGCACAGTGTGCATTGATTATTACGTCAACCACATTTAAAGTATAATTTTATTATGGAGAGTGATGGAGATGCAACATTGTTAACATTAATGTTAATGTTTTTCTTGTAGCCCTCAGGTATTCCTTACTAATTGGTCACACTCATACTCATTGGTGGTCAAATGTGACCATACACATTTTCAATTAAACAAATGTTCTATATTTTAGTTCAATAATATTTATTGAATATTTTGAGGAGATCTTTTGGTACTAAATACTATTTGGGCAATAGTTATGGTCCATTAATGACCACTTAAAATATTTTTCTTTTAATATTTTTTATTATTTATATTACAATTAGTGTAGTAATTTAAAGGTTAAAATAGAGAATTCCAATGCAAAGAGGAAAATTAGAGTCATTTTGTGGCTGGAAAAATAATAATTTTCATTTGTAATGCCATTACCCACTAGGTGCCTGTATGGCTCTTTAATAAATATACATGTATCTAGTCTAGTGGTTAAAAAAAGTATTGCAGATCATAACTGCTTACTTAGGTTTTGCATTTTAATACATATTTAGACGTTCAAACACTAGATTTCTTTAAATGTGAAATTTTAAAACGTTAATAACTTACATCCTAATATCTTTAATGATACTTATATAAGCACACACAAGTGAATATTAATGAATGCGAGCAAATATAATTTAACCCAAGAAAAGTTTAAAATAGTGCTAAAAAGGCAAACTTATTTTTCCTTATATGTACAGTAGGCTATATACATATGAATTGATACTGAATCAAGATTGAAATCAATATTTGTGCCAACTCTACTGCAGGTAAAGACATTTTCCGACAAAAAGTATAAAAACACTAGCAATACAGGAAAACGCTAAACGTGACATGTATTACACGTAGGGGTGTAAATTAAATGTTAATTAAAATATTTAATTTGATTATTGATTAGTCGTGTCTGCGCACTGTGCTCGGAAACCATCAGCCAGTCATGTCACAATACAGTAGTGAATAACCCATTTCTAAGGACAAAACGCATATGGGAAATAGCGAAAGACACAGAGTGAGCTGCTGCATGAAAAATACATGTGCCAAGTTGTCCGAAACATGACAATGCTTTATATTTATAAGCTCTTCAAACATAAGCATAAGCGTAGGCCTATACCGCGTCTCGCCCTCTCGTTCTTTGACGGATGCATGTGCTGTTTAATGCCTTTTACACGGGTTTTCCTTAATGCATAACTTTATAGTTATATCCTTATCTGAAGTTCCCATGAGTATTTCCATTTAGCTGTCACGGGTGGTTGCAGGAAGGCAGACGAAGACAATGATTTTAGAATCCAGTGGAGCCGAAGGTGGGAGGACCCAAGACGAAGTCGACAGGTTGACAGGCCAAAATGGAGCGAAGAGATCCGAGGGCCGAGGCGGAGCCGCTGGTAGTAACACGACCTGCGACTCAATGTCATAGCTGGGTTTCCACGGAGACGGCGCAGAGCAGTAAACATTCGGCAGCGGCGGGGGTGGAGGACTAGCTGAGCTTCACGGTGATGGCGGCAACAGAAATCTCGACAGAATTATGGTAGATATAGCACAGTCCATGCAGGTCAAAGAAAATAAGTCAGAGTTCATGGTGCTGTCTAGTAACAGCGATGATGAAGGTAGCGGGTGGGATAGGGTGGGAGTCGCTAGCTCCTCACTTAAGTTTATCAGCCAGTCCTCATTGTCCATCTTCACTACTCCCTCGTCCACTGATGTCGTGGGCTCACACCCCTAGTCAGACTCACGATGGAGCTCCACTTCCAGGACGAGGGTCAGCTCTGTTCTCTTCTCCTTGGGCTCAGGCTGATTCATTGCGGCGGGTGGTTGCACTCTGTCTGCGGGGGGCTCACACGAATACTCTGCGGTCGAACGGGATGAGACTGGGACTAGCTGTGCTCCGAATCGGGACGCAACACTCTCCAGACACCTACAGTCCAATCCTGTGGTCGATAAGGTGGTTGAAGGTTGCCCCGATCCGGAACAAGGTCTTCAGAGTCTCGTCGCCGAGGGAGCTGGTGATGGCCAAACAACAAAAGTCTTTGACAAAAGAAAAAAAATCATGGCCAGGGCGATTATTTTGGCCCTATCGTCCATTTTGGGTGGTTCGGTCATCTGTCACGGGTGATTGCAGGAAGGCAGACGAAGACAATGATTAGAGAATTCCAACACAAAGTTTAATAGTAATAATAAGCAGACAGGCAGGGCAACTAGGGGTGTGAGATATCATCTGCGATAATATCATAATTGTTGTTTTAACACTGTGTGATCTGACATTATCGAGTATATCCCTCACACACACCTAGAGAGCGCACACATACACTACGTTGATGTAGTCTTGTAGATTAGACTAGTGCGGGTGCGCATTTAGAGTGCACGCTTTCACTGCGTGATTTACTCTATAATATAATTTAATATAGTTAATAAATATCACACAAAGAGTGCAGTTTTTCTCCAGGTATTAGCATGATAACAAATGTGATATTGATTTTATACAAGTTTACTAAACTATAAGTTAATATTAAGTAACTTACATTTTAGACAACATATTGTCTGTTTTTGCTCTATTTCACCAACGAAAATAGTTCAAAACAAAACCACAGCGCTGTAATTGCGTCTCCGAGCAACACACGCGGTGTTTCCTTACTCAATGAATCAGCTTTTTGAACGAATCAGTTGAATCAGTTAAATCAATGAATAAGATAGATTAACCCTGCATCCCAATTTGCATACTATCCACCCTAAATAGTATTGAATATTAGTAATGTCACATTCTATTTAGGATGGTTAGTATGCACATTGAGATGCAGACTCAGATAGTCAAATGCTTTGTTCCTGAATGAATCAGCCGTTTGAATGAATCAGTTGAATCTTGATGACTCACTCATTAATGGTGAACCTGCTGCCACCTACTGGCGATTTTAATTTCACATTTAAAGTCTCTTTTAAAGTTTTAAATCATTTCAACTATCAATATTCAACATTTTATGCTTAAAACATCAAAACATTATTTAAAACCCATAAAAGGTAAAAAAAAAATCTATTTAAATGTATTGGAAAAAATTTTTCTGTCACTGCCAAGGTACCAGCACAATAACACACTCAGCAAAATATTATCGTTATCAATAAAATCCTAGAAAATATTGAGATATAATTTTTTGTCAATATCACACACCCCACACCCCTTAATATAAACGTGACCGAACAGAGAATGAATGTGAGGGTTCAACTTATATAGCAAACACAAATGAGAAAACCAATGACACAAATAAGGAACGGAAAAACTGAACAAAGGAACAATGTGACAAATAAAAACAAAATGAAAGGCCATAAAAACAGATACTAACAGAACATAACAGTGACATTAACATATCCTGTAGAATAAGAGAGCAATAATGATGATATAAAATACACATTTTGCTAAAATATTTTTTTGTTAGAAATTAAGTGTAGGTTTAAAATTCTACACAAGTAACACAAATAATCATATTCATGAGAGCAGTAACAGTAAAGGCACTATTGTTGGAATAGCCCATTAATTACTTTGTTCAGACGAATGAATGTGTGCCTCATGCCTCGTACAAGTTAACATTTTGTGCTTTTGTTTTGGTTTATTATCATTTTTAATTTAGTCGTTTTAATTTTCTGTTTTAAAATAGTAAGCAACCAGTTGATTTTAGGTTTAGAATGTAATGTTTGTATTTTAACCATTTTTTCCTACATACAGTCACCTAAAGGATTATTAGGAACACCATACTAATACTGTGTTTCACCCCCTTTCGCCTTCAGAACTGCCTTAATTCTACGTGGCATTGATTCAACAAGGTGCTGAAAGCATTCTTTAGAAATGTTGGCCCATATTGATAGGATAGCATCTTGCAGTTGATGGAGATTTGTGGGATGCACATCCAGGGCACGAAGCTCCCGTTCCACCACATCCCAAAGATGCTCTATTGGGTTGAGATCTGGTGACTATGGGGGCCATTTTAGTACAGTGAACTCATTGTCATGTTCAAGAAATCAATTTGAAATGATTCAAGCTTTGTGACATGGTGCATTATCCTGCTGGAAGTAGCCATCAGAGGATGGGTACATGGTGGTCATAAAAGGATGGACATGGTCAGAAACAATGCTCAGGTAGGCCGTGGCATATAAACGATGCCCAATTGGCACTAAGGGGCCTAAAGTGTGCCAAGAAAACATCCCCCACACCATTACACCACCACCACCAGCCTGCACAGTGGTAACAAGGCATGATGGATCCATGTTCTCATTCTGTTTACGCCAAATTCTGACTCTACCATCTGAATGTCTCAACAGAAATCGAGACTCATCAGACCAGGCAACATTTTTCCAGTCTTCAACTGTCCAATTTTGGTGAGCTCGTGCAAATTGTAGCCTCTTTTTCCTATTTGTAGTGGAGATGAGTGGTACCCGGTGGGGTCTTCTGCTGTTGTAGCCCATCCTCCTCAAGGTTGTGCGTGTTGTGGCTTCACAAATGCTTTGCTGCATACCTCGGTTGTAACGAGTGGTTATTTCAGTCAAAGTTGCTCTTCTATCAGCTTGAATCAGTCGGCCCATTCTCCTCTGACCTCTAGCATCAACAAGGCATTTTCGCCCACAGGACTGCCGCATACTGGATGTTTTTCCCTTTTCACACCATTCTTTGTAAACTCTAGAAATGGTTGTGCGTGAAAATCCCAGTAACTGAGCAGATTGTGAAATACTCAGACCGGCCCGTCTGGCACCAACAACCATGCCACGCTCAAAATTGCTTAAATCACCTTTCTTTCCCATTCTGACATTCAGTTTGGAGTTCAGGAGATTGTCTTGACCAGGACCACACCCCTAAATGCATTGAAGCAACTGCCATGTGATTGGTTGATTAGATAATTGCATTAATGAGAAATTGAACAGGTGTTCCTAATAATCCTTTAGGTGAGTGTATATTACTATATTCGTAGGCTTTATATTACATGTTGCAAGCGTGTTTGCATTGGGCAAAAATACCATATTTTAAAGTAATGGATCATTTATTTATTTTTTTAATTAATGAATAATCATTTTTAGATTTTTCATCCAATTAATCAAAAAAATAATCGACAGATTAATCGTTAGTTGCATCCCTAATTACACAGTATGTCATCACTGTACCTTGTTGGTCAACCTATTTTGTTAAAAAAGTTCATGCTGTATGTATATTACTGTATTGTTTGAAGGGTTGTTACTCATGCTGTTTGTATATTACTGTACCATGTTGGCCAATTTGTGAGGTTTTGAATGTGAATGTGAATTAAAAAAACTATTTTTCAAATAGGTTATGATTTTATAGTTTTGTGATTTGTTTTTTTTGTTTGCATATTCATTTATTATTATTATTATTATTATTATTGCTGCTTTTGTTTTGTGTGTGTTTGGCCAGCGTAGGGGTGGTCGATCCATGTGATCTGACTAAACGAAGCCCATTGGGTTGATGTACTCACAGCGATTAAGGGCTTGTATTATCATCCTCATAAGCAAAGTGATTTGGCTTTTAATGCCAACGAATGTTTGCTTTGGCTTACGCCTACTGGGTAAAATTTTAAGTGCAACGTGTTTTATTATTGTTGATGTTGAGCTCAATGTGTTTTAGTAACTATTTGAGAAATAAACTTGTGGTTTGTGGCATTGCGTCTCTGCTTGTCCCTTTTCATTTAGTTGAAAGCCTGTTATCAGGGAGGCTTGAAATTGGGAAGGTCCCTACTAGTACGGGCTTTATTAGTGCAAGTTGATTGGGCCACGATCACATTTGATTTTATATGAATTTATATACATAACTTTATTTATTACAGTGAGGCCACTAAAAAGTGGCTGGCAAACGTTCTGCTAGTATTTTACTGTAAATTTTACATGTTTTTCTTACAGTGTACTAAACTTGTGTTCTTGAGTAACTTCTACTGTCATGTAAACAATTATTTTGTTGTAGCCTATGGCATGTAATAACAACAAGTAACTTTATATTAATGCTGCACAATAGTACTAAATAAAATGGTCAAGTTTGACTGGCTCACAACCAAAGGCACCCAATACATTTATATTCACAAAGTCAACCCCCATCCAGGTTCACACACACAAAAGGTGAGAAAATTTGATTTTCCAAAAGGCCTGCTAATTCAGTATGAAGGAAGAGGCCACGATCAATAAATCATTGCTAAGTAGATTGTAAAGAAAAAAAATATATCCTAAGCTTGGTGACAGTGCATTAGTGAATCATAGAAAAAGAAGACAGGAAAGGGTTCAATTTCAATAAATACAAACCCCTTTAACACCAACATAAAGAAACATCTAATTTGTACAGTTTTTTTCATTAGAAACCTTATTATTTAATATTATTTAATGTTAATTACAACATTTACTAATACATTATTAAAATTAAAAGTTGTATTTATTAACATTAGTTAATGCACTGTGAACTAACATAAACAAACAATGAACAACTGTACTTTTATTAACAAAAATTAACAAAAATTAATAAATACTTGCAATACATTGTTAATTCATGTTAGTTAATACATTAGCTAATGTTAACAAATGAGGCTTTATTAAAAGTGTTACCATTTTAAGTTTATGTTGCCTAAACATAGTGCCATCAGTTTACATATAAAATGCAAGAAAAATTAAAGAGAAATTATGTATTTGCTAGTAAAAGAGAGAAGGACAGAGAGAACAAAACAGAGTGAGATTGTTCATATAAGAGCATTTTGATTTTATGTTTTTTGCTTTGTGCATTCATGAGATGCTTGGACATTAATTCAGTCGCGTCACAGGTAGGACACTTTGGCAAATAGCTACTCCCCGACATCTAGCAGCATGCCACTGAGTACCGCTGACTGCTCTAAATTTACCACTTCACTGGGTTTTACATGTCATGGTCATTAACTGTGTAATAAATACTAATTGCCACTGAGGGCATCAGGCCAGCCCTGATGCAGGGGTGCATCCTAATTATAGGGAATAGCTCGGTAAGTGAAATAAGACATTGTCTTTCTCCGGTGGGAGATAATTGTGTGGTTCAAGCCCAATTCCCACATTAAATGAGAATTATGTACCATATTAGTCCTCTTTTCGGAGAAAATTAGTAGCTATCCCTTCGGTGCCATGGATGTAACGAAGAGGCTTGTTTGTGATTTATGCTTTGGTCATTAAATATAAAATAGCTCACTTAATCAAGTAAGAATGCAGCTTAATGTGAGGCATAAGATAAAGGGTATTCATTACTTAGAGGCAAGCACTTTGTGAACGTGATTAAGAAAAAAATATAGTATGTCCAATTAATAGGAAAATATGACTTTGAACTAAATAGGCCTAATTATGTAAGATATCAAAATGAAATCGACTAGCAAAGAATGGCAATTTGTTTACTCTTGATAACCTATTCTGGGTACTGAATACTAAAAGATGAGGGTTTTTTTAGGAAAACCCTCCTCCACAAATCTACTCAAATCTTATAAATGAGTCCATGACAAAAAGAGTGTCCATAATAAAGGAAAGAAGAGAGAAAAAAACATGTACCAAGTTCTTAGATTACATTATCAGTTTGTTATAACTATATGAGAGTATACATCTTTATACAATTATTATTTTCATTTAAGTTTAAATTAAAACGTTTCTTTTTTATAATATCATGAATTTGTATAATTCATTCATAAATATTAAGTTTTTTATATTAACTAATTTTGTATTTTCATAAAAAACGTCAGATAACCTGATATTTTAGGACACTTATTGAGTTATTAGGCCTACTCTTATATCATTTCCAGGTGTATGGGTTGTCTGAATGTTTCTCATGTTGGATGCATTCTTTACATGACTTTGATTTTGCAGACAAAAGTTTTTCAAATGTTAAAGAGGCTATATATAATTATTATTATTATTATTATTATTGCCAACGTGTGAACAGCTTGTAACGAAACTTAAACGAGTTTCTAGGTTGAAAGCCTGTTGACTGATTTTTATATAAAGGACTCAGGATGGTTTTGCCGGGAAAATTCAAAGGATTTGATGTTTACGCGCACTCTGAGGACCGCTGGCAATTGAGCGCGCTGAAACAGGCCGCTGACTCGTTGCAGGATGTCCAGGCTGGCTAGCTCGCGATTCCGCTGCAGGCTCGTCTTTTCTCGGCGAAAGGTGGTGTAGCTTCGAGAGTTTATCAGCAAGGACCGAGATCGTCGCTGAAGGAGATTAATCTGACGTTTTAGGGCATTACAGCCTACCTTTAAGGCAGATGTCACGCCCATTTTGGCGGGCTTTGTGCTCACCTTCGCGGGCATTGTGCCCATTGGTTCGCTCAGTTACGCTGTTCTGCCATTGGTTCATGCAGTTCCCACTGGCCAGCCAATAGCGTGCGAGATGTCTCTACACTGTTTTGACTGAGCAGTAGTACTGCGTGATTTTACAAAAATGCTTCAGTGATTCGAGAAATAGATTATTTCCCATTGCGTCTTAAGACGCAGTACGACTGACCGTTCGAAAGGGAACCTCTCTTCCATTCTATGACACATGAAAGGAATGCTCGATTATTCAGTGTTCAGGACAATGCCAAAAGACTCACATTCAGATACTCTCAAATACAATTTATAATCAAACTATCATAACAGTGTAATATGAATTACCTCATCTGTGGACATGATGCCGGTGAATTGCAGAGCTTGTGCAAACAGACCCACATCGCTGCAGATGCTTCTTAATTGCCGTTTTCTCACTGTCATTTTTGTTGTTTATTATGTTATCGCGAGGAAAACGTGCAGCACATATTTACATATTCATCTAAACGTTGCTGTCGAACTCGGCAGCGTGGACGGCGTATAAGCATAGATGTTCCTTAACAGTATATTGCTGCAAAGGAATCTCCAACTTCTTTTCTAATCAAAGAACGAAAAAGAATCACGTTCAGTCAATTGTGCGTTGCATGTGCACGAGCAGTAAGTTTCTGACTGCAGTTCACTTAACGGCCACCGGTGTCGCTAATAACAAGGGTTTCTCCCTTTGATAAGCAGTGAAGCAGTTTTGTTCAAATATTCTCGTATCTAAGAAAGAATAACATGATTATGCCAAACTACTTAAAAGTTTTTCTTGTCAAGCAATCCACTGTTTCATTTTTTTCCTTTATTATAACATCACCTAACATCAACAATTTTTTACTTTATGTCAATATAAAAATTATATACTTCAGAAATTAAAACATGCTTATCGCAGAAGAGGTGTATTCAAGTTAGTGTATGTATGAATTAAATTTTTGTCTATTTATTTTTACTGACCCAAATGCTGCATCATGGGGTTGTGTGAGAACTGCAGTAAATGCTACAAGTTTCTTGATTCTCAAACAACGACAACAAAAATTATGGATTTGTTTAGTTGCATTGGCTAAGATCTAAGGTAGAATTTGTTGTTTGTATCCTCAGCAGGGCTTTCTTCTCTGGCCTCGGTGGGGGAGAGCGAGGGTGATGAGGGTGAGAAGAAGGGCCAGCACTCCCCACTCACCCCCCTGCCCACGTCAGGCTGCACCAGCATGCCAAGATCGATCTGGGGGGAGACGAGAGGAGGTTAGAAATTGTGTAGAAAGAGAGCGATATTAAGAGAGAGAATTAAGGGAAGTGTTTTACAGAGGGCAAGACAAGACAGAGTGAGAAAGACAGGCCTACACTTGTCCCGTTGTGATCTCTTTCTCACTTCATGTCCCCTCGCTGACCGTGGCAAAGGTCTGGAGAAAGTGAATCACAATCTCACAGTCCGTGGAAGACGTGGCAGAATCAAAGCTGGAAGAAGACCTTTTCCCATCGTTTTTTTTGCAGTAGAATCATTTTAAGCAAAAAACATATAATGACTTGCCCCACATTGCCTTTAGTGCAGGTCTTGTAAATCAAATTAATCTGCCCAACAAAGATATCTATTGTACACTTTTAGTAAAAAAAACAAACAAACAAAAACAATAGGCAACATATGACTTTTCTTTGTCTGCTTCTCAAAAAAAATCACATAATGTATGTGCCGTAAAACATTAGTAGAAACCAAAGCCACTCAAAAACAGGTCCAAATCAGACATACAACAACAGAGATATTAATAAATAATGCACTGTGATGGCAATGTGTCAAAAGCAGGTTCAGGAGGCTGAAAGACTCAAGCTGGGGGTGAAGGCTGAGATAGGTGTGTGTGGATTTGAGTGTGTCAGATGAGACACCAAAATGACCTCCGCACCAAATGGAACTTAAAGGTCACTTCCTAAGAGAACGGCTCTCAACTTGAGGAAAATACTTTTTCCCTCAGGAGGAATGAGTGCAGTAATATAAGAGGAGATTGGCCACACATCATTTTATTATGACACATACCGAAGATGTGTGATGTACAGCATAGCCTGGTTAACTCTTGATCATAATGTCATGTTTATTTTCTTCAAAATTCAGTTTATTTTGTACATTTTTTGTTCCCCCAAAATAATTAATAAATATGTACTTTTTATTTCTTTATTTTTTTTGTTCAAATTTTTTGTGTATTGTGTACAATTTCTGTTAACTCAAAATAATTATTAAAGAGATTATTTCTTTCATCAAATGTCAGTGTGTTATACAATTTCTGTTCCCCCAAAATAATTATTAAAGAGATTATTTCTTTCATCAAATGTCAGTGTGTTATACAATTTCTGTTCCCCCAAAATAATTATTTAAGATACTTTTTATACTTTGATTTTATGATTTATTAGGTATTAGGTATATTATTTTGTATAGTTTCGGTTCTCAAAATCAATTATTAAAGATGTACTCTTTTATTTTATTTTATTATTTGTTTACAAGTTTTTATATTATGGCAAATATTTTTTTTTTAAATAGATTTTTTTTAAACAATTAAGAATAACAATCTCTTCAACATGACTTGTTTATAGACAGAATAAACAAATATCAGCCATACCCTTGAGAAACTTAAGATGTGTAAAAACAATGATAAAAAGAATAGATTATCAGTGAATAATTTAAAAACAGCCCGAAGCATTATAAGGCTTGAGCCAATAAAGCAATAAGCAGAGGTGCAGTGGGTCATTTCTCATAAATTATTAGAAAGTGAACCTACACATGTGGCAGAGATGCAATGACCCCAGCTGTTCAACTATTTAAAGAGCTTTTACTCACTGAAGAAGGCATTAGAGATGGAATTGCACAATAAAATTAGATCATATTTAACTTATGCTTTTATGTTTACAATATAGGTCACAAAATAGCCTGTTCCACTTTTTCATTTGAGCTGATTTTAGTCTTTATTATTAATGCAGTATTGGTTTTGATTTATATGATCAACATTTATTATGCAAACATTAAAATATGGGTATTTGATGTGTATATGCAAATTTGCATAATCTTTGCCTATGAATTTTAATAATTGCTGAGTAAGCTCCAAACTTAAGTGAATGGAGCTGATATTCTAACTCATTACCAGTATAAATATGGTAAGAGCAAAGCTCGCCCTTCCAGCCACTATCAGCATAAACATATGAGACACACTGACAGCCTGTCTCAAATGATCCTGTCCTATGGCGGTCTATCTGTTACAAACGTAACAATGTCAAATTACATCACATCACACTTCCTCTTGGCTGTTGTATTAGAATAAGAAAAAGGATGAAGGTAGGTGACAGTGATTCTTTAGGGTGAGCTGATTTATATACAGGAGACAAGACGTTTGGACGTGACATTCAAATCTGTTGCTCACATGCAGATGTTGAATTACAATTTTATTTAATAAATGTGAAGGTCAGGTAAAATGCGTTTCCTACTAAAAAAAAAAAAAAAAAAAAAAAAATATATATATATATATATATATATATATATATATATATATATATATATATATATATATATATATATATATATATATATATATATATATATATATATATATATATACTTGAGGGAAAAAAGGTCCGTTGTAAGCCAATTCATTCTCTTGCACTTAAACTTCAAATCCCATGATGCTCTAGCGACGCTTCCTGTTTTTGTCATGTGACCCAGGGTACAGCATAATGAGGATCGCATGACCAGCTACACTGGTTTATTGTGCAAAATAACTTATTTTAGTGTATATAAAAATTGTTAACGTTGTCGACAGACCATATATTGGTAGACGAAGACTAAATCTGCCCTATTATCCCATATCTGGAGCCTGTATCATGGCGGAAGTGGAAGAGCAGGTAGGAAGAATCTGTTGTCAAATGTCAGAAGCCTGTGAATGTAAATATATTGTTTCTGTATGTTTAATTTTTAAGGCGTGTGGGCTATTCGAGGTACACTGTTGTGTGCTTAAAGACGTGCTATTGAAGCTGTCAGGCTAACACAATAGTTTGACGCTTAACAATATATCACTGCCTACTACTGCCAATGTTACCCTCTCTGGTGAAAAACATTTATAACCAGCTTAAACCTGGTTTTAGTTGCTCTCCTAGACTGGACTCTTTTGGACGCTTGTCCACTGGGCAGTCTGGGAGACCATCTTAAATCAGCTGGGGCTTTTTCAGCAGGGATGACAGCAAGTTTACCAACAAAATAAAGAATACTTTAAATATAAGACTTTTAGATAATGACTGTTTTGTATGTTTTAGTTTAGCGTTCCATTTAATATTAAATAAATATTTATAACAGGAGTGTAGGCAATAATGTGCCTTGTTAATAATATTTTCAGAGGTAATGCATTACTTTTTCTCATATTGACACATCTTTCTGAAACGTATTTTTCCAGGGAAGAAAACAAAGTGAAGAATCAACAGATGAATCAGAGGTAAAATCAAGGACTGCACAATTTATCTCATTAATCAAGCCAGAATTTCTAGTTTTGAAATGGATTAGATAACAAAATATTAAACCAAAAGGCATTTAATTTAAAGAATGATTGCACAAAAAGTCACAAAAACAATATTTGTAGGTTTTGAATTATAGAACAATAGATATAATGATTAAAATCATGATTTAAAAAAAACTATTTTGACACTTTTTTTCTGTTTTTTTGTTTTGTTTTTGGAGCATGTTCATAGTTAAAAAATGTGACAAACTATCAATTAGAAATAAAGTAAAGTTAGTAGGGGAAACCTTTGCACATGCCACTTGATTTCATTTATTTTTATTGTGCACATACTGTTCTTTTTTTTTAAGTAAGCATGAAATGGAAGATTTTCTTCCCTATTGTGACGTGTATCCGAGTGAAATGGCTTCTTGTACAAAAAAAAAAATTTAGGGCAGGACTTTTGTCCATCAGGAATTGGTTGGACCGTTTGTTATTGTCAGGATCTAATGTCATGTAAATATGTCATCAGAGAAGAGAAGTGATGTCATTGCAAAAAGAAGGGGATGTTATTTTGATTAAAGATTTCAAAGGCTCATGAATGGAAAAAAAAAAATAATGTGCATGGATAAATCATTGTTCCATAGAATTAGAATTACCAACTTTGACTTTAAAGGGTTAGTTCACCCAAAAAAGAAAATTCTGTCATTAATTACTCACCCTCATGTCGTTCCAAACCCATAAGACCTTTGTTCATCTTCGGAACACAAACTAAGATATGTTTGATGAAATCGGAGAGCTCTCTGACCCCAAATAGACTGCAAAGTAATCACCACTTTCAAGGCCCAGAAAGATAGTAAAGAGATCGTTAAAATAGTCCATGTGACTCCAGTGGTTCAACCTTAATGTTATGAAGCGACGAGAATACTTTTTGTGCGCAAAAAAAGGAAACAAAAATAACTACTTTATTCAACAATTTCTTCTCGTCTGTGTCATTCTCCTACACAGTTTACGGTGTAAATACAGTGCAGCGCTTCCGGGTTCTACGTCAGAATGCCGGCTTACCATTGGCCGGCGCTGTTCATGTGAGCTCCATGACGTATTCATGAGGCTGACACTGGAGCTAGCCAATGGTGTGCCGTCGTTCTGCCATAGAACTCGGAAGCGCTGCACTGTATTTACAACGTAAACTGCGTAGGAGAATGACACAGATGAGAAGAAATTGTTGAATAAAGTTATTATTAGGGTTGGGTATCGTTTGAATTTTAACGATTACGATTCTGCTTATCAATTCCGATTCTTATCGATTCCTAATTTAGATTCCAATAGGGTTAAAAAATTTTTTTTTAAAAACCTTAGATATCATTCACATTTATTTTTAGGCTATTAATGCAAAACATTTCATTGTAGCTGAATACCATGAACAAAATTCAACAGGCTAGCAACTTTTGCCTATGGTTTAAAAATACCTAAAAAAAATAGCCTAATAAAATAAAGCCTAATATAAATTTCAAGCATTATTAAAGACAAGTAAACACTCAGTAACTAAAAAAGTGAAGTGAATTTTCGCGTCTTTTGTTGTTTGATTAACGTTATCATAGAGACAGCATCAAGAAAATCTGACGCCAATGACATAACCGACTGTGTTTACGAGAGTATTTTGACATTTTTGTGCGTTTGTCCATTCGCGTGCTGTGCAGAAAGACGAGGAAGAGAGCTCAGTTCATTATCGCGCACTATTCATACACTATGAGAAGCCATTCTGTGTTCACGTGTGTGTGTGTGTGTCTGCAGCACAGAAAACAGTGTGCGTGCGCAGCAGTTAAAAATCACAATAAAATGCGCACACAATAACATCGAAAATCGGAACCAAAATGTGTGTTTCTTATCGAATCACCAGTTCTGGGCAATTTGGAACCGGTTCTCGATACCCATGCCTAGTCGTTATCTTTTAGTTTTTTGCGCACAAAAAGTATTCTCGTCGCTTCATAAAATTAAGGTTGAACCACTATTTTAATGATGTCTTTACTACCTTTCTGGGCCTTGAAAGTTGCAATGATGTTATTGCCTATGGATGGTCCAGAGAGCGCTCAGATTTCATCAAAAATATCATCATTTATGTACCGAAGATAAACGAAGGTCTTACAGGTTTGGAACGACATGAGGGTAATTAAGGACAGAATTTACATTTTTGGGTGAACTAACCCTTTAAGTGTGTTTTTCGGGAGTGTGCAGTCATTTAATTGTTATTTAAAAAGCTTAAATAGGAATCCTATATCATAAATATAAAATAACAACCCATAGCCTGAAACATATATTCTGTGTACAATGAATGCCCCTGTAAAAGGTCATATCACATTGTGTCCATTTCCTTGAGTGCAGCTTTAAGAAAAGATTTTGAGGATAGAGTATGTCTTTAAGTGATACAGTGAATGAAATGTCAAATGAAAAAAGAAAGAAACAACAGCCTTGCCCTCCTTGTAAATGAAATCTCAGTCCGTGGAGTAATCTCTCCTATCTCCTGTCCACAAACTGTCTTCTGCATGCACCCAGACACCTCGGAGAGCATGATTGTATTTTCCTTGGAATAACTGTAAACCACAGTTTGTTTTGTTCATAATTGTAGAGCTCTGTCTCTATCTCCTGATCTATCTCTCCCCAACACTTCCTGATGTGACCATGTATGTTTTGAAAGCTATGTGTAAACTTGATCTCCACAGTTTCCGAGTCTTCCAAACGCACATTTTTGGAGCTTGACACAGTATTCATGACACCCCACATAAAGCCCGTCTAGCCTCATGAAAGAAGAACGCACCTCTCATGGCTTAAAGAAAAAACATGCCACAGCTTCCAAATGTGATGTCATGCAGCGAAATGAGGAAAGATGCTGGTGGGGTTTGACATTAATCTGTGGTTTTGAGGCCCGATGCTTCAGTATAGCATTCCAGCAAAGTTTGTAACTAGAAAGACAGAGACAGAATGAGGGATGAGCAAAAGAGGAGAGTGTGGATGGTCGCACCACTCCAGAAAAGGGGCAATTAAAGACAGACTTCCCTTCATCCCCTGCTCCCCAGGGCACCAATTAGGAGCGGCAGGGAATGAGGCACAACACTCATCCACCACATCGGCGTGGCGATGGCAAACACTAACAAGAGGAAGAAATTATGGGATATGAAACAGGAGAGATATTATCCACCCCTCCCCAACGTAGAAAGTTTGTCAGGATTTTTCCCTCCTCTCTCTGTCTCTCCATCCCTGTCTGTAATGGCTTTGTAGACCATGACAAATGCTCAGGCATTAGAAATTTCACATGGACACAACAGGAAATAGACAATGGAGGTGTTTGTGATGAGGAGAAAATAAATGTTTGATAAAACGAAACTACCCATACTGTCAATCTGCCTGTGATCTAATTCATAGTTGTCTAAAAATAAAAAAGAATATATAAATATATACTAAGTGTATAAAATAACAATGATAAAAGTTTGGTGTCAGAAAGATTATTATAATGTAATGCATATTATAACAACTAACTGTTTCTATTTGATTATCTTTTAAAATGTAATTTATTCCTGTGATGGCAAAGCTGAATTTTACAGCATAATAAAATTTTACACTGAATAAAACTATTAATTAACCCTTAAATGCATGCATTTATCGGCAATCATTATTACATATTCGGGTCTTTAGCGACCCGGATCTATATCTAACACGGATGGACCTCTTCCTGTCGCGATAGTATAAAACTCTCCTGATATTAGAGTAACAATTACAGAAGAATAAAATCAAGCATATTTTGTTATTTTTTGGAGCTTGGAAGAGTTCAGTTTGAGCAGATGTTTTATACCATCATCACTGTTCTCGTCATCTTAAACATATTCTCAGAACTCATTTTCAACATCTTCAAAATCAATATTTTAATCGCTGACAGCTTCTTCACCAGATCCACCATCAAGTGACAGTGACACTAATATTTGATTGTGTTCAGTACTTGCTCTGCAGTAAATCGCTCAGATATTTCAAGTTTTGCTGATGATACTTCCTATTCTTTTGTTTTCTGCCTGCGGTAACTATGAGTGAAACGTCACTTCATCATTGTGTATCAGATATTATTAAGTCATCAAAGATTCAATTATTGTTGTGCAGAAAAAATATACTTCCACTGTTACACACCTCGGGTCGTTAGCAACCCTATACAATTCATTGTTTTCTTGTAATATTGTTTATAATGAATTGATTGAGGAATACCAAAAAGGTTGATGTCTAAGTTACGTCCCGGGTCACTAAAGACCCGAGGTATGCATTTAAGGGTTAATAATTCATCAAACAAAAATACAATAATAAGATAACTTTAATTAAAGCCAAAGATGCTAAAGTTTAGCTAAATGTTTCATAATTTCTCCCACATTAAAATGTATATGTAAACATCATCAATTAATAAATACATTAATACATGTTATTGGCCAGGCTTGAAATGTAGCACTCAATTTTAAATACTAGCAGGAGTTGATGGAAAGCTAATAATTAATTAAATCATAAATTTTTTTAATTTATATAACTAAATAGTTTTAAAATAACAACATTCTAAAAACATTTTATTTGTTTACCTCTGTGTCATGTGACTATTGCTGTTTTTTTTTTTACAATTGCTAGGACACATTTTTATTATTTAAATATTTAATATTTAAACATTTATTTAATATTTAAATTAAATAAAAAATAAAAACAAACTGACACAACCACTACCAAAACTATATGTACCTACAGAACAATTTGCACGTTTGCATACTCTTTTCAAAACTATTAAGCTTAATTTTAAAACTTAGCATAATACAAAAATGGAATAAGACAGCAATATGATACAATTCTACAGTAATACCATTGAAATATATTCCGCATCTAAAAACTTAAACACTATCAAAACAATAAGATGTAGCTGAACACCTACACAGGTGTTAGTCTTTCAATTTCTTTGCTATCTATACAAAAGGGGACATCCTGGGAATAATTTTGCACTGTAAACATGGACCATGTAACATATACAAAGAAACATTACAAAAGAAAACCTGGGTTACACTATTTTAAGGTGACGTAGTTACATTGTACTTACTCAAAAAAGAACTGAGTAATATTAATTAACTACATGTACTTTCTATAGATTTAGGGTTAGGGTTTGCTTTAGGGTTAATTATGTAATTATGCAGAAAATGGACACGCAATTATGCATAATTTACTGTTATTACTATAGTAAGTATATGTAGTAATGTGTAACCTTAAAATAAAGTGTTATCGCTACCTGTTGTTAGTGTTTTTAGGTTGTTGTTTTATGAGTGACAAAGTGTGTTTGTTGAGTGACAACCTTTGCTAGTGTTATGGAAGAAGTAGTTGATTTGAGACATGTATGAAGTTTTGGTAGTTTTAGTGCATTTTGAATATGAAATTAACTGCTGTGCCAAGATGAAATTTGGTTAGCAGAACTGTGTGAAGAGTTTTGAAAATGTGACATGCAAATGTTATTCAACTGACATATGCACTGACATTATTGGATGATAACTGAACTGAACTGAATGATGATATCATTGTTTTCTCCAGAGCTGCTTTATAGCTGAATTGAACTAATTTCATAACTGATGAACTTTACATAGTTATTAAACCGAACTGAATCTACACTGAACTGACTTCAGCTGAACAATGATACTATTGTTTAATTTTTTTATAGCTGCTTTACAGCAGAATTGAATTTTGCTTGCCTCATAGATCATTACTTTCCTGTTTATCACTGTAAAGCTGCTTTGAAACGATCTGTAAGCGCTATATAAATAAAGAAGACTTGACTTAAGTTGTTGAAATATTAACTTAAAATCTCAAGGGGTCCTTCAAGGAAATATTTTAGGTCAAAAGGGTGTCAAAAAAAGTTTAGAAATCCTTGTACTATATCATGAAACAGGGTCCCATTAACATTTCATGCTTAATTATTATAGGATATTTGGTAAGACTTAATGAATTGCACCATAATAAATATAAGAGAATAAAATGCTTAATGGATATTTTTTTTGAACACATATGAATGTGTGAATTCATGTTCCAAATTAATGAAGGATGTTTGTGTTCGTTCAGGAGGAGGACACTGAGGAGGAGCCTAAACTGAAGTACGAGAGGCTGACCAATGGTGTGACAGAGATCTTGCAGAAGGATGCGGCCAGCTGCATGACAGTGCATGACAAGGTCCTCAGAACTCTGCTTAAGTTTTTTAGCATGTTTTTAATAAAAAAAAGTGCAAGACATGATGTATACAGTTTGTTTTAATGTATTTTATATAGCACAGATAAGGAATCTAAAATAAATTGAAACAATTTAATTTATGAACTTAATTGCAATTTGTAGTCACTGTTTAAAATCTAATTCTAGATTTCTAGATAAATCTAAGTTTGTTTGTTTTTCATTATAAAATTAAAAAATCATTCTTTTTAAATCCTTAAATGCAGAGAAATCTGGGAGCAGTTAATTATTTTTATCACACTCTTGTATAGTACTGAATATAGCATTTTGACTCCTCCAGACCATACTTATCTAAGAGAAGTGCTTATGCACAAACACTCACAGGCCACCACCCTTTCGCTGATTTCCTGTTTATTTTTCCTGCTTTTAGATTTCTATGTCTTTTTTTCCTGTCTTCTTTCAGTTTTTTTCCTGGGTTTGATATTTTTGTTGGTGGAGCATTCTATGTGGGCTGGTTAATCGTCATGGCAGCCGGTTCACTCATGCACGGATGCTGTGGAGGAATAGTCATACCTAGTTATGTCTCCTCACCTGATGTTTTATTAACCGCTATTGATTTTTATTCCCCCCCCCCCTCTTTTCCTGCTTTTCCTTGGGGACTTCCCCCTCCCTTTCCTCCTCTTCCATCTCTCCAAAAAAAGGCAAGCTTGCAAGAAGAGGAGATGTTGAAAAGCTGAATTTCAAATGAGAGTCCCCCCTTTTTTCACTCTTTCACCTTCTTTCACATCTCTATCGTTCTCTCTTCCGTCTCTTGCCTTATAGTCTTTCATGCATGCGCTCCAATGTGGATTCCGCCACCTAGACACACAAGAACACCACCTGCCTAATGTTGCCTCATATTTTAAGAGCCAGGATTCCGAATTTCATTTCAGCAATTCCATTTTGATAAATCCCTTTAAGAGCTACTGAGGCTAGTGAGGCCACCCCTTTTATTTATTTATTTTTGGCTGATTTTATTTGGGGAGATTGCGGGGGGTTTTGTTGGACATGCTTGGCTGTGCCTGTAAATATAAGCATTTCATTATAGACTGCAGTGAAGCATGGGGCGTCTCGGAGTGCTGCGACAGGGAAAGGTCTGTGCACGTGTAAGCAGGTCTGTGTGTGTGTATGTGTTTGGACACAGGGTAACCTCAGTTTCAGAGATGGACTCATTCTGTGTTTGTTTTATAGTGTGTCTGGACTCAGATGAATCAATCTTAACGTGTGATCTAATAATCAGTGGAGACTTTGAAACAATACATATATACCGATCAGGCATAACATTGACCACCTTCCTAATATTGTGTTGGTCCCCAAGGCATGGACTCCACTAGACCCCTGAAGGTGTGCTGTGGTATCTGGCACCAAGATGTTAGCAGCAGATCCTTTAAGTCCTGTAAGTTGTGAGGTGGGGCCTCCATGGATCGGACTTGTTTGTTCAGCACATCCCACAGATGCTTGATTGGATTGAGGTCTGGGGAATTTGGAGGCCAAGTCAACACCTCAAACTCGTTGTTGTGCTCCTCAAACCATTCCTGAACCATTTTTGCTTTGTGGCAGGGTGCATTATCCTGCTGAAAGAGGCAACAGCCACCAGGGAATACCGTTTCCATGAAAGGGTGTACATGGTCTGCAACAATGTTAAGGTAGGTGTTACGTGTCAAAGTAACATCCACATGGATGGCAGGACCCAAGGTTTCCCAGCAGAACATTGCCCAAAGCATCACACTGCCTCTGCTGGCTTGCCTTCTTCCTATAGTGCATCCTGGTGCCATGTGTTCCCCAGGTAAGCGACGCACACGCACCCGGCTATCCAAGTGATGTAAAAGAAAACGTGATTCATCAGACCAGGCCACCTTCTTTCATTGCTCTGTGGTCCAGTTCTGATGCTCACGTGCCCACTGTTGGCGCTTTTCGGCGGTGGTCAGCATGGGCACCCTGACTGGTCTGCGGCTATGCAGCCCCATATGCAAAAAAACTGCGATACACTGTGTATTCTGACACCTTTCTATCAGAACCAGCATTAACTTCTTGAGCAGTTTGAGCTACAGTAGCTCGTCTGTTTGATCGGACCACACGGGCCAGCCTTCGCGCCTCACGTGCCCATGTTCACCACTGTTCCTTCCTTGGACCACTTTTGATAGATACTCACCACTGCAGACCGGGAAGACCCCACAAGAGCTGCAGTTTTGGAGATGCCTAGTCATCTAGCCATCACAATTTGGCCCTTGTCAAACCCGCTCAAATCCTTACACTTACCCATTTTTCCTGCTTCTAACACATCAACTTTGAGGGCAAAATTCTCACTTGTCACTCTTTAATGATGATAAAATTAAAGTTTTTTTTAATTGTTTGAATATCTTGTTTCAATTAGAAAATGTATCAGATTTCTGAAGTAAACTAGGTTGCAATCAGTGTTTTTATGACGTCTTCAGTGAATAAATAGAAATGCATGCAATATTTAAGAGTAAATAGCTTTTAACAAACTTGTAATAAAGATTGGTGTGTGAGGTTTATAATTATAACATCATTTATCATTATGTTACAGACTGTCCAAACTGTAAATGCTGAATTGGTTGGTGCTGATACTGGTAATTCACAAGAGAAAATGGCAAAAGTTTTCGTATGTTAAACTCTGAAATGTAATTGCATTATTCTGACAGTCAGAGTGTTGGTGTAGAGGGCAGAGATGTGTGACCTGTGGTGCATATATTATGTTGAAGCGTTTTGATATGTCGGGGGAAAAAACGCTATTTCACACTGGGCCGCTCTGATAAATAGGCTTTCCTGTCCTCCAGCAATTTCACACTTTTTGCCCCCGAAGGGTCCAGCCGAAACCACACACACAAACACACACTCTCACATACACGCACAAACACTGAGGCCTCGCAGCCATGCCTGGTAAAACTCATTTTTAATACCTCCTCCACAGCTTTTAACTCTGTATAAGTGCAGGATGTCCCGTGGTTTTCACTTGTGTGTCTGGCATGTTTGTGTCCTCTGTTGCTTTCAGTTCCTGGCTCTTGGGACACACTTTGGGAAGGTTTACCTTCTGGATATCCAAGGAAATGTTACACAGAAGTTTGAAATTGTAAGTCTGAAATGATCTTGTATGATTGTTATAGATCTGCCTATGTTTGAGCCGTTATGCCATGTTATGTCTGATTACATTATATGCAGGGTTTGAAATGAACTTTTTCACTCACTGGCCAATTTGGCTTCAAAAGTTGCTGGCCATATATATATATATATATATATATATATATATATATATATATATATATATATATATATATGGCCAGTAACTTTTGAAGCCAAATTGGCCTGATTAAATAACTGTTACTCCCTCCTTTGTTCTCTTTTATCCTTATAGAGTCCAGTGAAAATAAACCAGATTAGTTTGGATGACAGTGGTGATCATGTTGGCATCTGCTCTGAGGATGGAAAGGTGAGAATTTCCTTCATTCATTTCAGCTCCCATTGTTATTTAACTTCCTTTTATTAGTCCTTTACAACCAACCAATCATAGCCCAATGATTCAGTCATAACCCTCAGACTATTCCTAAATCAGAGGGCAGTGACTTATCAATCAGTACTTCCAGGCCTAATTCCTGAACTCTTCTCATAAAAACTAAGGGCAATGATTGGTTGATAAGAATGTTGCTCCAGGACAAACAATGTTGATCCAGGAACAAGTTCTACTTCTGTAAATCATGTTAAGGTCCAAGAGGCTTGTCAGAAGTAAACTACCCAATTAGGTTTCGTTAGGTTGCTTGTCAAAATAGGAAGCTAGGTCAAGTTGGTCTGAAATAACAATCACGGAAATTAGGCAATAAGTTGATTGAAATGTTTGTGTATGTTCTATTATGGCAGCAGTAAGTTATTAATGATGATGGCTAACACATATATCCAGACAGACATACACTAGGCAAGCCAATGTTTATTTATTCATATTTTTAATTTATGTATTTATTTTTAATGCAAAATGGTAAATCAAAGTGCTTTAACATAACATAATGATAAAAAATAGTAGTCATAAAAATAAATAAAATAAAATATAATAATTTTTAAAACAAGAAAGAAATAAAAATGGAAGAATTGGATAAATAAATTAAAATAAAGTTATACATAACATTTTAAAGAGACTGTTCAGAAGTTTTGAGCACAGTGGTGGAAGGATTTCATACACTTTCAGCAAAGTACGCAAGATTGCGGCACTCATAACTGGCCTGCTATATGGGCATTCGAATCATGCAAATCACATTCAGCACTAATTCTTGTGTGTTTATGCCATTACCTGATGTTCAGGTTTATTTAGTGAATTGAGTGCTAAATCGACAGCATGCGCAAATAAACAATGCCATCAGCATTGCACGATTCATTCTTAGTGAATTTCCCTATGAGAGTCTAGGGAGATGTTTACTTGAGTTTTCATATCTTGCTCTGTTTGCGAGAGATGATGCAGTGCCTGTCTTCCTACTCAATACCAGCTCTGTCAACTCTGACACCTGCAGAAACAGCATGTGCGCATTTGGTCCATTTTAATGTGTGGTTAAAAAAAGAACTCCTTTCCTTCTCGATCCTTCTGTGATTTCTATTGCTCCTCTCCATCTATCTGCTCATTGATCATGGGCTGGCTGTTATCAGTCCACGGAGGCTAATCATCAGCACCTTGTGTGGCTTTCTCAGGCTGATCTGTGGCGTGATAGACCACGTCTATCCCTGTTCCTACGGCACAGCGAGATCTTGTCGCACTTACACCAATTAAAATCGATATGGAGGCCATTGTCCGCTCCTCTGCACTGTTGATCCCAACTTGCGACCGCTTTGCTACCATTGGTACACAAAATATGACACTTTTTTTTTTAAGAGGACGAATCTTTAAAACACCATTTTTTTCATCTTATGATTAAATTATGATTTTTTTTTAGACTAACCTAGTCTTAGTATGTTGCCAGACCAGAAAAGGAAACGTATGAACAAATTTAAATTCAGTGGGTTGCAACCGACATTTCATGAACAAACTTGTGATAAAGATGGTGTGTTAGGTTTATAATATAGTTTATAATTTGCTCCTAGACTGTCTAAATTGGAAAACTGGAAAAATTTACTTAAATTTAATTTATGTAATTAATTTAGTTTTTTAATGACATAAATGTTGAATTGTTTGGTGGTGATATTGGCATTTCACAAGATACAATGATGAATGTTTTCATACGTTAAACTTTTTTAAAACTATTGAGGCTATTGTTCTCTTCTCTGCACTGTTAATGCCAACTGCACTTACCGACTGCTTTGCTACCATTGTTACGCAAAATATGACACATTCTTAAAGCTGCAGTCCTCTTTGGCAGAATTATTCTCTTTACGTGGGTTGTGCATCGGGACGGCTCCTCAGCACGGATGAATCTAATGTTTTGAGGAGTAATATGTGTAGGCTGTCACCGCATTGGTGTGGATACCGTACTTCGGAATTACAGATACTACGTCTTGGAAGTACGACCAAAATAATAAGTTTCACCGTAAAATGTCATCTGAGCAAATAAGTAACATGTCTGCCACTTTTGTTCTGACCGACTGAGAAAAAAAGCATTAAAATAAATTGCGCTACCAACAGTGATTAAATCTAACGATCACTTAGCTCACATCACATCAAACCGTGCAAATTATTATTATTGTTATACTTTGTTCTTAAATTTGTTAATGTTAACAACATCAGCATTGCGTGACTATGTGTATTTAATGTGTATTACCGTTACCTGTAGATTTTAATTTCTGTCTAATCTTTTGCTTTTGACTACGGGTGAATCTCCAGTTGTCACTGATGATTGTCATTTGGACCTTTCTGGATTACAATCCGCCATCAAAATAATATGTTTAATTATTCTTGCTGCTGTGAGAAAAGGCTATAAATGATCCGCCACCTGCAGCATCCTCACATGCGATACTACTACTAGCCTTCTTAATGTATACAGACGTGACGTAATGATGCAAAGACATGCTCGAATTTCCCATGGAAATCCACCAGTACCACTCAAATTATAACACATTATTACAAGCTTACTGTTGTGAATCGGGCTAAGGTAAGGAGATAGTTTTGAACACTGTCTGGTTATGTATTTGCTCAATTTGATTTTGGATCATTTTTAATCAAGAAAAGGTACGGACTGCAGCTTTAAGAGAGAGTATTTGAATAGGGGTTTTACAAAATGTAGAAACTCCACTTTATTATGATTTTAAGAATAGCTAAGTATGTTGCCTGACCAGAAAAGGAAACATATCAACAATTCAGTAGTCAGTAGTTTAGTTTCCAAACCATCTTCTTAAATGTGAGGGGATACTTTGCTTTTCAATAGAGGTTGTTTTTTTGTTTTGTTTTTTTTTAGCTCACAATCATTTTTTATTTTCCACTTGTTTCATACAGACAGATGTAGGTGAAATGTTGTGTTAAGGCTTGTTTGTAGCCGTCGGGGACTGCAGCATAGCTAGCGATTAAGTCGGTAGCATAAAGGCGTGCAAGGGCAGAAAGAGTTGACCTTTCCACTAATTGGGAGTCTGGCAGATGGTTAACTAGCCCACTGGATGGTCTGATGCTTTGCCCAAGTCAACTGTTATCTCAGAACGCATTTCTGGACCACAGTGGTTTTACCTTAAAAAGACATCTCTGTCTCTCTTTCTCAATTTATCTCTCATCTTTTCCAGGTGCAAGTGTTCGGCCTGTACACCAGGGAGGGCTTCCACGAAAACTTTGACTGTCCCATCAAGGTAACTTATTGCTGTTAATGTGAGTCGTCGTTCCCCCGGCAATGTTTTTGCTGCCTGATGGGAAATAGCCCTTTGATTTCGATTTCCCGTCACAGCAAGCATTGATAATTCTTGAAAACAATGTAATTTCAGCCTGCTACTCGTCTTAATTGATTTCTCCAGGGTATTTCATATCATGCATGAGCCGCCTGTTTGTTGAGCATGAGTGATGTCACCTATGGCACACATTAAAGAGAGCCGGTGCTGTCGTGTTCTCATATCGATACTTTTGTGTATTGGACTGTGAGGATCAATCCTTTAACTTTTCCTGGGTTAAAAAGGACTTTATTGAGCATGTTTTCTGACTGGATGTAGTCTAACCCCCTCTGAGGCACTGTATGGCTTTAGAAATACTGGAGTGGACATTGATATTAACTCCGGTATTGCCGTAAACTAAAATGAAATCCCTTGTTCAATTCTAGGTTATGGCGCTTCACCCTCAGTTCATCAAATCCAACAATAAACAGTTTGTGACTGGAGGAAATAAGGTGAGTCTTCAGTTTCAGAATCACCTGTGTTGGAGACACAGCTTAAAATGTGGTCTACGCTATGCCTGGATTCCATTCCCCTCACTGTCCACAAATAGTTCCACCCTCTCTACTTTTTACAAGAAAAAAACAAAATTTATTTGGCAGATCTCTCGGTTTTTATAAAACATCTTTATAGAAATCAGCTTTTAGAGGACTCCAATCACTCAGCAGCTGATCAAACTTTTAAACCATGCACATGCTCCAGAAATATTGGTTGGTATCTGGTCTGTGTCAAGTGGTCCCAATCACACACGTTTAGTGGTTAGTGCAGATGTTCTAGAAATGTTGATCCTTGGTGCTCATATGGGAGATGCATGTTCAAATCTAGGCAACTCTAAGTCATATTCCATTTTCCCATCTCCACTAAACTTTCACTGAAATTGTAACTAGCACAAAAGGAAACAAAAGCACAGTTGTTCGCTAGCGACTCACACACGTCATTGTGGTTTTGCACCAGGATCACTATCGTTTAAAAATTTGGGATCAATGCTATTTTATACTATTAAGATATTAATACTTTTATTCAGAAAGGGCACATTAAATTGTTTAAAAGTGAAAGCAAACTCTTTAAAAATCATACCAAAAATGTCTATTTAAAATAAATTCTGTTATTTTGAACTTTCTGTTCATCAAAAAGCAAAATTCATCAAAACTGTTTTCAAATTTTCTGAACACCAAATCATCATATTATAATTATTTCTGAAGGATCATGTGACACTGAAGACTGGAGTAATGAGGAATACAGAAATAAATTGCATTTAAATATACACTCACCTAAAGGATTATTAGGAACACCATACTAATACTGTGTTTGACCCCCTTTCGCCTTCAGAACTGCCTTAATTCTACGTGGCATTGATTCAACAAGGTGCTGAAAGCATTCTTTAGAAATGTTGGCCCATATTGATAGGATAGCATCTTGCAGTTGATGGAGATTTGTGGGATGCACATCCAGGGCACAAAGCTCCCGTTCCACCACATCCCAAAGATGCTCTATTGGGTTGAGATCTGGTGACTGTGGGGGCCATTTTAGTACAGTGAACTCATTGTCATGTTCAAGAAACCAGTTTGAAATGATTCGAGCTTTGTGACATGGTGCATTATCCTGCTGGAAGTAGCCATCAGAGGATGGGTACATGGTGGTCATAAAGGGATGGACATGGTCAGAAACTATGCTCAGGTAGGCCGTGGCATTTAAACGATGCCCAATTGGCACTAAGGGGCCTAAAGTGTGCCAAGAAAACATCCCCCACATCATTACACCACCACCACCAGCCTGCACAGTGGTAACAAGGCATGATGGATCCATGTTCTAATTCTGTTTACGCCAAATTCTGACTCTACCATCTGAATGTCTCAACAGAAATCGAGACTCATCAGACCAGGCAACATTTTTCCAGTCTTCAACTGTCCAATTTTGGTGAGCTCGTGCAAATTGTAGCCTCTTTTTCCTATTTGTAGTGGAGATGAGTGGTACCCGGTGGGGTCTTCTGCTGTTGTAGCCCATCCGCCTCAAGGTTGTGCGTGTTGTGGCTTCACAAATGCTTTGCTGCATACCTCGGTTGTAACGAGTGGTTATTTCAGTCAAAGTTGCTCTTCTATCAGCTTGAATCAGTCGGCCCATTCTCCTCTGACCTCTAGCATCAACAAGGCATTTTCGCCCACAGGACTGCCGCATACTGGATGTTTTTCCCTTTTCACACCATTCTTTGTAAACTCTAGAAATGGTTGTGCGTGAAAATCCCAGTAACTGAGCAGATTGTGAAATACTCAGACCGGCCCGTCTGGCACCAACAACCATGCCACGCTCAAAATTGCTTAAATCACCTTTCTTTCCCATTCTGACATTCAGTTTGGAGTTCAGGAGATTGTCTTGACCAGGACGACACCCCTAAATGCATTGAAGCAACTGCCATGTGATTGGTTGATTAGATAATTGCATTAATGAGAAATTGAACAGGTGTTCCTAATAATCCTTTAGGTGAGTGTAATTATACTATTAAAAACAGTTATTTTAAATTGTAATAATATTTTACAATATTACTGTTTTTACTGTATTATGATAAAATAATTAAATAAATGCAGCCTTGGTGAGCATTCATGGTGAGACTTTTAGACTTTTAAAAACATTTAAAAAACTTACTAACCCCAAACTTTTCAAGATTGGGTGCAGGCTTATTGAAAACATATACAAATCTTTATTGAAAACAACACATTATTTAACCAGTGTTCTGAATTTTGAAAGGAAGTTTATTTGCCTTAATAAAAATAAAAACAAAAGCCACCTTCATGCCTGAAGTCTAAACACATATTTTGTGGTCTCCATCATTTGATGCTTTTGAGGTTTCAACACAAGGGTTAAACTAAATTATTAGAATGAAATCATTTTTTGTCATGTTGAGTGCCGTGTATAGTGGTTACTCAAACTGAAGCTGTTTGGCATGAAACGCTCTTACCATCTTGGCCTTACATCGGGGTCAACATCAGGGAGAGAGAGAGAGTGGTCCATTTTCTCCAAAGTGTTGTTCACTAGAGAGATGTTGTCTCTTCTTGCGCAATAAATAACTGTCATTACATAGAGTGCCATAGTGTTCGCAACATGTAGAACACTCTTTGGCTTATGGACTAAACAAATACGCTCATTTTTCAAAGGACGCATTGCTACCAACCCAAGATGCCATAGTCTGATACGTTTCAGACTCCATACATCTATAGAAATGAAAACAGGGTTTGAGCCTGTCGCAAAAGCACTTAGAAGAAGTTGATCTGTTTGCATGCACTGATCAGACATCTTGTGGCTGGAAAGAGAATTTAAATAAATTCCACTGGTTCTTTGTAAAGTGGACTGTTAGAGATTTTGTTGAGACATACAAATCTTGGACCACTCAAACAGAGTCTTCTCAATTTCTGTAAATCATAGATTTGTATCCTCCGTGCCACGATTGATTCTCATAAAATGGCTTCACACCGTTACTGCATTGTGCTTATCAGAAGCAATTAACGGCGTCCATTGTGCGCCACGGTGGCCAAGTCCTCTGCATTTTCCTCCCACTTCTGCTTGTTTCCTTCTCTCTCCCTGGCTTAAGGTCCTCATAATGCAGCCCTGCCATGAAAATCAATACGGCTTCCACTGAAGACGCATCTTGTCAAAGGCAATTCAATTCCGTCTACTCGGCTCTTGGAGTGTCGTCTCCTATTGCTGCACTGTGATCTGTTAACATAGCCAAAAGTGTAGAACTGAAGCGACATTGAACCGTCTTTCCTTTCAGTCACTTTCTCCGCAGTCAGGTCAGGTTGGCTGCGTGTGATTGTGTGTGGCGTTTTTGACACTTTCGATTCAAGGTTATACGGCAAGTGCATTGTCGTTTTCCGTACGTGATTTATCATCACACAAACCTTCAGAAAATATAATTTTTGCTCCAATAATGTCAGACAATTGTAGACTTATCAAAGTTAACTATAACATTAAACACCTTATCATAGAAATTCTATTGTTCGAGTCTCTTCATGAGATGTCAATACACATTATCTTCTTCTCCTATATGCTTCTATTGTTTCCGAGGTTTGATTGTGTCATACTGCTTACTTAAGTGACTTTATGAATATCCCATTATCTAAAGGTTGAACCGAATGTTGCCTTTCCGTAAAATGGATTTTGATTTTAAAATGGATCTTGTATTATGATTTTTATTTAATCTACTGCCTCGATATGACCTAAATCGCATGATAAGGCCAATGAATCTGCCTAATAAACTGATCCAATCCAATACTTTAGAATAATATTGTAGTTTTAGCAAAACCACTTGGGCGAAAAAAAATGTTTACCTTATTTATCCTGAAAGGGTGGTATTAAAGGTACACTACTGTTCAAAAGTTTTTTTTTTAATAAATTAATACTTTTATTCTCCAAGGATGCATTAAATGAATCAAAAGTGACAGTAAAGCCAATGTTTCAAATTATTTCTATTTCAAATAAATGTTGTTCTTTTTAATTTTCTATTCATCAAATGTGACACTGAAGACTGGAGTAATGGCTGCTAAAAAATCAGCTTTGCTATCACAGGAATAAATTACATTTAAAATTATATTAAAATAGAAAAGAGTTGTAATAATAGCTGTAATAATATTCACAATTTTACAGTTTTAACTTTTTTTGCTTAAATATTTTTGGAACCTTGGTGAGCATAAGAGATTTCTTTCAAAAACATAAAAAAAAAACGGTAGTGTAAATATTACTGGCTTTTAATAGGGTACAGCCCCAGTGACAGCAGTTCTGCATTTTTGTTTTCTGCAAGAGTGTAGGATAAACAATAAAAATGGTCTTGGATCAGAATTAAAAGACGCTTGCAGTCACATTGACTTTGTTGTTTGGTACATATTTGTGCTCTGTGTTCTATTGCCCTCTGGTGTTTAGTGCAAGCAATACAGTGTATTTTGTTAAGTGTTGGTGAATCTCTGTGAGCAAATGCTCACTAACGTTAATGAAATGTGTCCCATAGCTTTTGCTTTATGAGAGGAACTGGCTGAACCGTTGGAAGACCTCTGTTCTTCATGAAGGAGAAGGAAACATCACCAATGTGAAATGGAGAGCCAACCTCATTGCCTGGGCAAACAATGTGGTACGATCAGACACATTAGAAACATTAATTAAGATGCCTTACTATACATAATTTGATCTAAAATGTACTTGATGTTTGTCAGGGTGTGAAAATCTATGACATCAGCAGTAAACAGCGCATCACTAATGTGTTGCGGGACAACACCAGTCTTAGGCCGGATATGTATCCCTGCAGTCTTTGCTGGAAAGACAACACCACACTGATCATCGGCTGGGGCTCTTCTGTTAAGGTGTGTGTTCAGAACAACTGCAGAGCAAGTATTTTAATAATAGTACATTTGATAATGATTTTTGATTCATATGTTTTTATCAGATATGTGTTGTTAAAGAGCGTGACCCAACAGAGATGAGAGATCTACCCAGTCGCTACGTTGAGATTGGTACTGAAGCAATTACAGTCATACACCTAAATGAGAACATGTAACATCATCATTAACATCAGTTTAAAGGGGTCATATGATGCTCAATATTTTCCTTTTCCTTTAGTGTGTAATGTATCTGTTTGTGCATCTATACGATCTGCAAAGGTGCAAAGCTCATAGTCTCCCACAAAGCGATTTATTCTGTCTAACACAGAATACTGATGCAGACCTGCCTAAAACGCCTCAAACAAAGTCCAGATATTACTTCCTCAAACGTCCACGTCACAATGTGAGATATTAGCAAAATGGCCACCCAAAGGCATACGCAAAGAGAGCAGACAGGCTTCAGTGAAGTGTTGTCGCAGAGACGCTGTGTTTGGATGCAAAACCGTTTAGTTTGGCCTTCCGAAAACAAATGAAATTAGGAGTCAGAGGTTAAGATTTATTTATAAAGCTGTTCCTGAGCAGTACAACCCAAAAGTTAGCACATTTTGCTGATTAACTGTGTGTTTACAATTGCTTAAAGTCTTGGAAGCTGAAGCTTGCGATTATGGTAAGGGGCGCTACTTTTTCGTCACACACTTGAGGTGTTTGGCCAATCACAACGCAGTGGTCTATTGGCCAATCAGAGCACTCTGAGCTTTTTGGAAGGAGGGGCTTTGTAGAAATCAACTGTTGCATCCCAATTCGCATTCTATCCATCCTAAATAGTATTCGAAATTAGAATTAGTGTGTCCCAAATCATAGTATGTTAAAATGAGTATTCCAAAGATAGAATCCGAAGTGCAGATCTTTGCACATTCACATGGCTAATATTGCCACAACCCATTGCATGTTGGACAAGGATACAATTAGAACTACAAACATGAATAAAAAGTGTAAAACTACAAACATGGCGGATGTGCGAGTCCGACAGTTAAGTAGAGAGATATAGATAAAGGAGTTTGAGTCATTAATGATCAGTATCTAATCAGACGAAATTATATTTATTCAATGTTATCCACATTATATTTCATCTGCAACAACATTGTGAATTTTTGTAAAGATACGTTTTGTCATTAACTTTTAAATTTCAAACACATGAGAAAAGTTCTCCGCATGAAAGACCCATGAGTGGCAGAACAACGAGCTTCTACATTTATCTCCAAAATGATAGGAAATTAAATTAAATTGAATGTGGAGGATTTTAACTGTGACAAGATGACTGACAGGGCAGTTTAAACAGTGACAGGATGCACGTAACTAAGCGACAGAGCTGTCCTTTAAGACGCAGTTATGACAAAGTAGTATGTCCCAAAGCTTGCCTACTCTTCTGCTACACGCTCAACTGTATGTATTTTTTTTTACTAAAACAGTACATACTTTTAGGGCGTAGTATAAGTAGGCAAATTGGGACACAGCTAGCGTGTCTCAGACAGACTGGGAATAGAGGAGCTGCAATAATGTACAGTATGTGAAACATAATGTGTTTTTTGAACATTTAAAGCATGCATTAATAATTAAACATTAAATCAACCTATTCTGTTTTACCTAATAAACAAAATAATCAACTTTTAAAATAGGATCAAATGACCCCTTTTAAAGGACAGTTTACACAAAAATTTCAATTCTGTCATCAATTACGCACTCTCAAGTTGTACAATAGCGTAACTTTATGATGTTTTTTGGTTTCTCTGGTTTCTTTCAGTGTCAGCTTTTGAGACTGAGTTCTTCATTAGTGGACTGGCGCCTTTAGCTGATCAGCTGGTCACTCTGTACTATGTCAAAGAAAACACTGATCACATGGTAATTTTACGCATTAAGTGTTACCTGAAGAAGTCATATTCCAAGTTCTATTCCAGAATATCCTTTAGATCAGTGGTTCTCAACTACGTGGGCCAACTAGGGGGCCTCATCAAATGTTCAAAGGGCCACAAGATGGAGAGGCTGCTAACTGCAGAACCAATCAGTGGAGCTTGATGTCCAGCTTCCCCTCTCTGGACGTAATCGGTGTAGCTTGAAAGTCGAGTCATACCCTAACGCTAACCATAACCTTATACTTAAACATAATCAAGTGATGATCACTGCAGAGCCAAATGACGTCCAGCTCCACCTCTGTGGACTAATTGGGTGGGGTTATGTTTAGCGTATGGGTAGGGTTAGGGCTGGGATGGGCAAACTCTGTCCTGGAGGGCCACTGCCCTGCAGAGTTTAGCTCCAAACCTGATCAAACACACCTGAACCAGCTAATCAATGCCTTCAGGATTACTAGAAAGCTAAGGGCAGGTGAGTTTGATCAGGTTTTGAGCTAAACTTTGCAGGGCAGTGGCCCTCCAGGACCTAGTTTGCCCATCCCTGGGTCCACCCATTACGTCCAGTAAGGGGGTCAAGGGGATGTCGAGCTCCACCTATTGTCTCTGCAGTAAGCAGCCTCTCAATATAACTTGGTCAAGCTCTACCCATTAGGTCTACAGAGATGGATGTGGACATCATTTGGCTCTGCATTAAACAAGATGACTTAAAGGGATAGTTCACCCAAAAATGTTATGATGTCAAATTTTGTCATTATTTACTCACCCTCAAGTTATTCCAAAACTGTATACATTTCTTCTGTTGAACACAAAAGAAGATATTTTGAAGAGTTTTGGTAACCAGACAGTTGATGGCACCCATTGTCTGTCTGGTTACCAACAGCCACTGTCTGGTTACCAAAACTCTTCAAAATATCTTCTTTTGTGTTCAACAGAAGGAAGAAATGTATACAGTTTTGGAATAACTTGAGGGTGAGTAAATAATGATGACAATTCTCATTTTTGGGTGAATTATCCCTTTAAAATTATTTCAAATAAGACAAAACAAGTTTTAATTCAAGCTAAAAAAATCAAGATGTAAGCTTACAACATTTTTATGTTAATTTGTTCCCTCAACACTTGCCAGTTTATTTAAGAACTAGGATTCTCACAGTCTTGGAAAACCTTGATATATGAAAGAAAAAGTATGGGAATTAATACAATCTTAAAAAATTATTAAATGTTTTATAATGAATATGAAATAAAAGAAATGCATTTATAACAAATAAATAAATAAATATGCATTTCTATAAGGTTATGTTAAGCTAGAAAACATTTTATTGGGTAGAAATTGCTATTTGTGAGTAAAAAATATATTTAAAAAAAAATCCAGTTATCATGAACAAATATTCAGAAGTCATATAAATTACTTTGAGAGTAAAATGTATATATTAAGAAATATAATTGTGTTTGTGACAGGAGGAAGAGTTCAGAACACGGCCTCGTTTAGACATCATCCAGCCGTTACCCGAAGGCTGTGAGGAGATCTCATCTGATGCTCTCACTGTACGCAACTTCCAGGAGAACCAGTGCAGGGACTACAGGCTCGGTATGATGAAGACAGAATGAATGAACATTCAGGGGCATACAATTCGCTTTCAATCCCCAGTTTAATCAATTAAATTCCCATTTTGATATAATCGTTTTAAAGCCCATCCTTGCTATTATTCCAGAACACTCAGAGGGAGAGTCTCTATTCTATATCATCAGTCCTAAAGACATTGTAGTGGCTAAAGAAAGAGACCAGGATGACCACATCGACTGGCTTCTGGAGAAGAAGAAATATGAGGTTTGTGTTCAGGAGTCTAAGGAAGCATTTATATCATAACATTTAAAAATATGAGTTGTACTTTAATGATTTCTGATTTAATTTGGATCTTTGTCACAGGAAGCACTGATGGCTGCAGAGATCAGCTTCAAAAACATTAAACGGCATGACGTACAGGTGAAAACAAATGAACCTCAAAATGTGGATTTGATGCTGTCTTTTTTTAGTATAACACTATCAGATAAAAACCTGGAATCACAATGTGGCTGCTTCCTGTCTGTGCTCTGTGAATAGAAAATTGGAATGGCGTACATCAATCATCTAGTGGAGAGAGGAGATTATGACACAGCTGCCAGGTACAGGACATCAAGACTCTGATTTAATAACCTGTTAACCATTTAAAATAAGAGGAAGCTTTGATGGATGCCCCCTTTCTCTCTCTATATTCCTCAATGACAGGAAGTGTCAAAAAGTGCTGGGAAAGAACATGGATCTCTGGGAGAATGAAGTGTACAGGTTCAAAACCATTGGACAGTTGAAAGTGAGTGTAGAATTATTTGCCACCCTGCTGGACTTAAATGGTAATATAATATCCGTGAGAATAATAATTAATAAAATGAAAATAATAAAAACAGGGATAATAAATAATTAAATTACTATTATTATTATTATTATTATTATTATTATTATTAGTTATGTACCACACTGACTGTAACAAAGTTAATGCCAAGAGAAATTAGCTATTAATATGAAAAATTTATGAATACTATATTAAAACTTATTTTTTAAGCAAAAACATAATATATGTTTTTATATATTATTTTATTTTGTACTTTTTTCCAAGACTTTTAGTGTGGTCTTTATTATGATTATGTTGTAATAATAAAAATAATAATCATAGTAATCAATAATACAAAAATCAGGTTGTTGATATTATTATTATTATTATTATTATTATTATTATTAGTTATGTACCACATTGACTGACAAAGTTCTGAGAAATTAACAATTAATATAAAAAAATAAATGAATAATATATTTTTAAAAAAACTTTTTTTAGGCAATAATATAATATTATGCCATTTATTTTTTACTTTTTTCAAGACTTTTAGTGTGGTATTTATTATGATTATGTTGTAATAGTTCTTATTATTAATGTACCACACTGACTTTGACAAAGTTCTGAGAAATTAACAAGTAATATAAAAAAGTAGATGAATAATATATTAAAACAGAACTTATTTGTTAAGCAATTATATTTATATTTTTATTTTTTTACTTTTTCAAGACTTGTAGTGTGGTCTTTATTACAATTTTGTATGTTATAATAATAATAATAAGTTGTATTATTATTATTATTATTATTATTAATTATCACTTAACAGTTACATACCACCCTGATTTTGATGAATGTCTGAGAAATTAATAACATTTTAAAATATAAAAACATTAGAAAGTATAATAATAATAATCTTAACCTAAAATGCTTAATTTTAGCATTTACACATCAACAACCCACTTACTCCATTCTTCTTTCTCTCAGGCCATCAGTCAGTACTTACCTAGAGGAGACTTGCGTCTTCGGCCAGCGATTTATGAGATGATCCTTCATGAGTTCCTCAAGACTGATTATGAGGTATGACTTCCATTTTTTAAAAAAAATCAGTTGCATAAACATGACATTGTAGCCTGTTAAATAGACCAAAATGTGAACAGCATCCTTTACGGACGCAAGGAAATTCCCTTTGTTGTTTCTCACACAGGGTTTTGCCACACTGATTCGTGAGTGGCCAGGAGAGCTGTATAACAACATGGCTATAGTTCAGGCAGTGAATGAACACCTGAAGAAGGACCAAACCAACAGCATTCTCCTCACCACACTGGCTGAGCTGTGAGTGGATGTTACTAATTTATCATCGTGTAATAAAAGATTGTGCAGAACTGCTTCAAAATTGTTACAGTGTCAGACTAGTCTTATATATGTGTGTGTGTGTGCGCAGGTACACGTATGATCAGCGTTATGATCGTGCTCTGGAGATCTACCTGAAACTGAGACATAAAGATGTTTACCAGCTCATTCACAAACACAACCTCTTCTCCTCCATCAAGGACAAGATCGTCCTGCTCATGGATTTTGACAAAGAGGTAAAACATCTATTTTTTGCTTTTGACCTTATTGAATTTAGAATTTAATACAAGAAACTTGAAATGAAATGTCAAGTGCATAAGTTCAGGAAGTTATGGATTGTTTTACTGACATATATTATAGATGACTTTGGAAGAATGTGATTTATAGTCTCAGTGATGTGTCTGAAGGATATGCCCGCCTCTTTGTTCTCTCTATGTTTTTTCAGAAAGCTGTTGACATGCTGCTGGATAATGAAGATAAAATATCGGTGAGTTCAGTGCAGTGTCCTTTGTCTTCTGATTAAACCCTCTCAAACTCTCTGTACAGATGAACATCTGTGTGTTTCTCTCCTTTAGATGGACAAAGTGGTGGAGGAATTAAAAGACAGACCTGAGCTGTTACATGTGGTACGTTGAATATGATTTGTTTTAATCATGCACATGTTAATGAAGGATCCAGAATATTTGCAACTTTGGATGCTTAACTTCCTTTTTGCCTGTTTCTCCTCCAGTATTTGCACAAGCTGTTTAAGCGAGACCACCATAAGGGGCAGAAGTACCACGAGAGGCAGATCAGTTTGTATGCTGAGTTTGACCGACCCAACCTACTGCCCTTCCTCAGAGAGAGCATGCACTGCCCGCTAGAGAAGGTCTGTACAACATTCAAACCATGTTAAACAGGAAATAATACATTAATGTTGACCTATTCTTACACTGCCATTCAAAAGTTTGGGGTCAGTAAGATTTAGACAGTAAAGAGATTTACAATGTTACAAGGAAAATATATATTTTCAAATAGACGTGCCGGTATACAGTAATACGATATATCACGATATCGAACATGCACGATGCTTTACCCATCTACCGTTTAAAATGAACAACACCGCTGTATGCTGCATCAAAGAGGAACGCGCACTAATGTAAACGAGCCCAACGTGCATGAGCAGCGCATGAACGAGTGAAGGAGACTGAATGGAAATGCACATTCACTCTGTGACAGCTGATGGAACAGCAGAAATGCAGCCGTTTCACAGAAAACCTTGTAAACAAAGCAGACTCACGCTACTAAAGAGTATTTAAATGTTTCAAACAGCCATTGAGTTTACTGTATTCGCTACAGTGCTCATCACATCACCAAATACTTAATACTTAAAGACTTAAGGCTATATATTTTCAAACTTAAACATTTTATATTTTAATCTGGACTACATGCCCTTATTGTTTGAATATGTTCTGATTCTTTATTGTTCAGTCACACACTTTACAATAAGGCTCCATTATTTAACATTAGTTAATTCATTAGTTAACCAACTGACAATGAAAAATACTTCTAAAGCATTTATTAATCTTAGTTAAATGTAAATTTCAACATTTAATAACATATTATTAAAAGCAAAAGTACACCGATCAGGCATAACATTATGACCACTGACAGATGAACTGAATAACACTGATTATCTCTTCATCATGGTACCTGTTAGTGGGTGGGAGATATTAGACAGGAAGTGAACATTTTGTCCTCAAAGTTGATGTCTTAGAAGCAGGAAAAATGGGCATGCGTAAGGATTTGAGAGAGTTTGACAAGGGCCAAACTGTGATGGCTAGACGACTGGGTCAGAACATTTCCAAAACTGCAGCTCTTGTGGGGTGTTCCCGGTCTGCAGTGGTCAGTATCTATCAAAAGTGGTCCAAGGAAGGAACAGTGGTGAACTGACAACAGGGTCATGGGTGGCCAAGGCTCATTGATGCACGTGGGGAGCGAAGGCTGGCCCGTGGTCTGTGTGGTGCCAACAGTGGGCACGTGAGCATCAGAACTGGACCACGGAGCAATGGAAGTAGGTAGCCTGGTCTGATAAATCAGGTTTTCTTTTACATCACGTGGATGGCCAGGTGCATGTGCGTCGCTTACCTGGGAAACTCACGGTACCCGGATGCACTATGGGAAGAAGGCAAGCCGACGGAGGCAGTGTGATACTGTGGGAAATGTTCTGCTGGGAAACCTTGGGTCCTGCCATCCATGTGGATGTTACTTTTGACACGTACCACCTACCTAAGTATTGTTGCAGACCATGTACACGCTTTCATGGAAACAGTATTCCCTGGTGGCTGTGGCCTCTTTCAGCAGGATAATGTGTCCTGCCACAAAGCAAAAATGGTTCAGGAATGGTTTGAGGAGCACAACAATGAGTTTGAGGTGTTGACTTGGCCTCCAAATTCCCCAGATCTCAATCCAATCAAGCATCTGTGGGATGTGCTGAACAAACAAGTCCGATCCATGGAGGCCCCACCTCTCAACTTACAGGACTTAAAGGATCTGCTGCTAACATCTTGGTGCCAGATACCACAGCACATCTTCAGGGGTCTAGTGGAGTACATGCCTCAATGGGTCAGGGCTGTTTTGGCAGCAAAAGGGGGACCAACACAATATTAGGAAGGTGGTCATAATGTTATGCCTGATCGGTGTGTATAAATATATATGTGTGTATGTATAGGTGTATATATAGCAATAATAATAAAATATGCCCATTTTTGTGTGACCTTCTTTATTATGACAGTTATACTACCTTGACATTGACATCACCTCTTCATCATAGGATTGAAATATTTTTTTTATGAAATGCATTTTATTTTTAATTTCATTGAAATAAATGAATAGATTTGGATACAGAAAATGAACACCACTGCCATCTTCCCAATACATTTGTTGGTGAAATCCATTAATATCCTTACATAGTTCTGTGTCGTTTGTTTCAGGCTCTAGAAATCTGTCAGCAGAGGCACTTTGTAGAAGAGACGGTCTTCCTGCTCAGTGAGTTCTGAATCATTCATCTGTGCATTTCTGTCATAGAAATTGAATGCATGTTATAGTTCTTTACACTGCAAGTGTGATCCAGTGCAACAGAGAAGCCACTGTGTAAAATTTCAGTAAGTTTGAACAGAAAGTTTCAACTGGCTGTAGTGCATCTGACATATGATGGTTTCTCTCTCAGGTCGTATGGGAAACTGCAGACGTGCCCTACAGATGATCATGGAGGAGCTGGCGGATGTGGACAAGGCCATCGAGTTTGCCAAAGAGCAGGATGACAGAGAACTCTGGGAGGATCTCATCTCTTACTCTATAGACAAACCACGTAAGCGAACCCAATCTACAGTAGCTCTTTCTGCTTCCTGATGCATGTTTGATACTACAGTATTAATGATTTTCATCTTATTTGTTTTCTTCACTCTAGCATTTATCACAGGCCTCTTAAATAACATCGGAACCCATGTGGACCCCATCCTGCTCATTCACCGCATTAAAGAAGGGATGGAGATTCCTAATCTCAGAGACTCACTGGTCAAAATCCTACAGGATTACAATCTACAGGTGTGGTTAAACCAACATCATTCAGACTAGAGTGCAACTATAACTAGACACATTTGCTTGATAATTTTGTGTTCATGGGATTTTTCCTATAGATTTTACTGAGAGAGGGCTGTAAGAAGATCCTGGTGGCCGATTCCCTGTCTCTTCTACAGAGGATGCACAGGACACAGAAGAGAGGAGTGCGGGTGGATGGTAATCAAACGTTTTGTCTTCCAGTCAACTAGGACAAAATCACTCAAATAAGATCGGGTAATATCAGCAGCTATTTTGTTTTATAGAAATGCTACAAAAATTTTCTTTCTTTCATTTCTCATAGAGGACAATATCTGTGAATCCTGCCACACTCCTATTCTACCACCAGGTATGCTTTGATTACTTTTTATGTGTCAGTTTGTATGCACAAATACAGTTAAAAAAATCTATGTATAAGACATCTATGTATTATATTTCTTTAATTCTAAATTAATTTCTTAATTCTTTCATTTTTATTTACTCACATATACTCATATATACTGTATATATAGGCCATAACCATGTCTTGAACATTGGGCATTTTTTTAGAAAAAAAAAGAAAAACTTTTATTTAAAGAAATGAGATGGTTAAAGGATTAAAAGGGTTTTAAGGGAATAAAGAAGGAATAAGAACAGTAAAATAAGTTATAGGTCTAATTATAGTCTACACTCACCTAAAGGATTATTAGGAACACCTGTTCAATTTCTCATTAATGCAATTATCTAATCAACTAATCACTGACCATGTCAACTATGTTTCTGACCATGTCCATCCCTTTATGACCACCATGTACCCATCCTTCCAGCAGGATAATGCACCATGTCACAAAGCTCGAATCATTTCAAATTGGTTTCTTGAACATGACAATGAGTTCACTGTACTAAAATGGCCCCCACAGTCACCAGATCTCAACCCAATAGAGCATCTTTGGGATGTGGTGGAACGGGAGCTTCGTGCCCTGGATGTGCATCCCACAAATCTCCATCAACTGCAAGATGCTATCCTATCAATATGGGCCAACATTTCTAAAGAATGCTTTCAGCACCTTGTTGAATCAATGCCACATAGAATTAAGGCAGCTCTGAAGGCGAAAGGGGGTCAAACACAGTATTAGTATGGTGTTCCTAATAATCCTTTAGGTGAGTGTATATAGTTGTGAAGTAATCCATTTAAACTCTTTGCAAATAATATATATTTTTTTTTTTTAAAAGCACACATTCACTCGTTAGTATGTATAATGTCAAAAATTAAAAAAAAAAATTTTCTTTCGTCACATTCAGTTATGAATTACATAATTTAAATGATTGGATATTTTCAGTTCAAAATGGTGAAATTACTTTTTAAAAGTTGCATCACTTTGTTACTGTGGGTCGTTATAACCATCATAACCATCATAAAACAGTTGTCAAATGTTTAGCTACTTATATCTTGCCACGCACGCACTCTTTCACTATAAAAACTAAAAGCGCTGCGTTGGAATTCACACTTATCTTCAGTGAACATTAAGCCCCACCTTCTTTGATCTAATTGGCCATAATTTTGACCTTGATGAACGCTGTTAGAATGCTGAGGGAGACCAGCATAAAAATGTAAAAATTTGGCAATTTCCAATTATTATTATTTGTCCCCCTCAATGGCCCTACTGGTCTACAGCCAAAGTTCTGGGTCACTGAGAATGAAAATTATGCTTAAAATTGTTGATTGGCTCTAGTTTTCAAGATATGCTATTGGTCAGTATATACAACCTTGAACTTGGGAATGGCTGGAGTATAAGTGAGTAAGGGCAAGGGATTTTTTTTTATGAATATAAGTCTATGACTGGGTTTGGACAGTAGGCTACTTACTTTTTAGGCAAAACAATGAATGATGCAATCGGAATTGCCTTATATTAGCTCTAGAAATCAGCAGGGATACAAAACTCAGTTCCTGGTGGGCCACAGCCCTGCAGATTTTAGTTCCAACCCTGTCACGACACACATAACTGTAGTATTCAAATAAGTCTGAAGGACTTGATAAGCTGAGTTGGGTGTGTTAATAAAGCAATAAGCCCCAAGAAGACTAAGGGCCAGATTGGGCAAATTAGCGTGAGAGCGCAATTCCATAAATGCGGCGATGGGTGTGGACAGTTCTGCACGTGATCTACTGACGACTTGCAAATTAATGAACACAGATGCAGCCGGATCATTTCCATAATGACCAATGCAATCTACCCGTTAGTGTCTGGTTTAAGATTTTTTGGGGCAGTAAATGATGGCGCAAACACCAGTAAATTGAAGAGTGCAAGCCTTTGTAAATCACCTTGCGCACATATGCAATAAGGTGTCGACGCTAATTTATCACTGCGTGTCTTTAGTAAATACTGACAGTAGTTTTTTAACGCTAAAAGAGGGTTTGTGCGGGCGCAAGCTGTTAGTAAATCTGGCCCTAAATCGGGCTTATTTATTTTATAAAACGGTTACCACACAATACAAATATCAAAGCCAAAATATATGTATTAATCATAGACTGTATAAAACTATGGATGTAGTGTCTGTGACGTCACCCATAGGTTTCTGAAGAGCATTTTTGAAGCCCAAAGTGGGCAGAGCCAGCTGTCGCCATCTTGGCAGCACATAATATGTTTATGTTGCTAAGAGTGGTTGCTAAGGGTGTTGTGCAGTGATACAGAGAACCCTTGGGTGAAGCGGTCATAGCCATAGATATGTATACGTAGATGCCTCATTCGACCGCTCCGCCATTTTAGAAGGGTCAACACACGTCAACACTTCAGATGCTGTCATCACTCGCATAAAAAAATAAAAAACACTGCACAGCCTCTGTAAAACTCTGTAAAACCCAGTGCGATTTAAATTAAATTAAAATTTACAGGTGAGAATGTGTTGGTTTGTGTTTTTATAGCCTATATGTTTTAACTCAATATTACAGGTTTTTAACTACGGTTACTTTTTAATGTCGTGTTAGCTAACGCGTTTTTCATATATTGTGATAGTTTAGCAATTATAATGTTTGGATCTACACAAAAACACGTTTAAGGTTCTTGAATTTCAGAGACAGTATTCAAGGACTGGAAAGTATGTGAAAAGAAACATTGGTCTTTGAAAGTGCTTAAATTAAACTAAATTTAAGAGTAGTTAAAGAAGAGAAACCGACATATTTCTGCTGTTCCATAAGCGCGCCCTACTGTCAGAGAGTGAAATTGCATTTTCATTCAGCGAGTCTGTTTTTTTATTTGTGATTGTTGTTCTTGAGTCCACTGTTTGTCCTGAGCAGTTAAACTGGCCAACGTTCTTCAGGAAAATCCTCCTGGTCCTGCAAATTCTTTATTTTTTCAGCATTTTTTGCATATTTGAACCCTCTCCAGCAGTGACTGTATGATTTTGAGATCCATCTTTTCACACTGAGGACGATTGAGGGACTCAAACACAACTATTAAAAAAGGTTCAAACATTCACTGATGCTCCAGAAGGAAACATGATGCATTAAGAGCCAGGGGGTGAAAACTTATTGAATTTGAATATCAAGGTAAATTATACGCAATTTGTCTTCCGGGAGCATGTAAGTATCTTCTGTTGCTTCCATAGGGCAGTACTAAGTAAAAAAATATATATATTTAATATAATTTAGAAAAATGTGGACATCTTCATCCTGTTCATAAGTTTTCACCCCCCGGCTCTTAATGCATCGTGTTTCCTTCTGGAGCATTAGTGAATGTTTGAACCTTTTTTTAATAGTTGTGTTTGAGTCCCTCAGTCATCCTCAGTGTAAAAAGATGGATCTCAAAATCATACAGTTACTGCTGGAGAGGGTTCAAATATGCAAAAGATGCTGGAAAACTGAAGAGTTTGCAGGACCTGGAGGATTTTTCTGAAGAACGTTGGCCAGTTTAACTGCTCAGGAAAAACAAGGGACTCAAGAACAACCATCACAAAACACACACACAGCCGTGGATCATGCAGGTAACGACACACAGTATTGAGAATTAATGGTTCATAAACTTTTGAACGGGTACTTTTAATAAATTCAGCTATTTTTTTTGTCTTCTGGACTATATGTAAACATCTTTTATTTAAAGTATCTTATTCAGGACAGTACTAAATAAAAAATAACATGCATTTTGTATGATCTCTCTTATTTAGTTAAAATTGTTCACATTTTCACAGATTTTGCAAGCGGCTCACATACTTTTTCTTACAACTGTACGTATATATACATATGGTCATAGCCGTGTTTTATTGTGATTTAAAACACAGCTATTATCCAATCAGAATCAAGGACTGGAACTAACCGTTTTAAAAAATGTTGAAGTTAAACCAGATAGTGTTATTATTGGGAGATACGAGAGTCCATGGAATTAAAACATTAAGCATGGGGAAATGCGTACCATCTAACTTGGATCACGAGTCCAAACCTAATGTTTAAGAAAAAACATGATGAAGATTAGCTGATGGACTGTTGATTCATTAAATGATAAGCTATTTCCTCACAAAAGCGGTTTATTCAGCATAGTGAAGCCTCTCCTACGTTGACATCCATTCAACAAAAAAACAACAAAACCTCTTGCTGTGGCCCTCCAGGAGTTTTGCACCCCTGTCATACAGTGTCATGCTCCCTTATTTGCTATTGTTTGATTTTGCAAAGGGACGCATTTCTGTTTAGCCAAGGTGAGCAGAGATGCCTCGTTTATGTTCATAATAGTGTTTTGCCTTTTGTTTCAAAATAAATTTGATATATACAGTCAAACCAAAATTCATTCAGACACCTTCAACATTTTCTCACATTATCACAGTTTATTCGCTATACAGGTGCTGGTCATATAATTAGAATATCATCAAAAAGTTGATTTATTTCACTAATTCCGTTCAAAAAGTGAAACTTTTATATTATATTCATTCATTACACACAGACTGATATATTTCAAATGTTTATTTCTTTTAATTTTGATGATTATAACTGACAACTAAGGAAAATCCCAAATTCAGTATCTCAAAAAATTAGAATATTGTGAAAAGGTTCAATATTGAAGACACCTGGTGCCACACTCTAATCAGCTAATTAACTCAAAACACCTGCAAAGGCCTTTAAATGGTCTCTCAGTCTAGTTCTGTAGGCTACACAATCATGGGGAAGACTGCTGACTTGACAGTTGTCCAAAAGACGACCATTGACACCTTGCACAAGGAGGGCAAGACACAAAAGGTCATTGCAAAAGAGGCTGGCTGTTCACAGAGCTCTGTGTCCAAGCACATTAATAGAGAGGCGAAGGGAAGGAAAAGATGTGGTAGAAAAAAAGTGTACAAGCAATAGAGATAACTGCACCCTGGAGAGGATTGTGAAACAAAACCCATTCAAAAATGTGGGGGAGATTCACAAAGAGTGGACTGCAGCTGGAGTCAGTGCTTCAAGAACCACTACGCACAGACGTATGCAAGACATGGGTTTCAGCTGTCGCATTCCTTGTGTCAAGCCACTCTTGAACAACAGACAGCGTTAGAAGCGTCTCGCCTGGGCTAAAGACAAAAAGGATTGGACTGCTGCTGAGTGGTCCAAAGTTATGTTCTCTGATGAAAGTAGATTTTTCATTTCCTTTGGACATCAGGATCCCAGAGTCTGGAGGAAGAGAGGAGAGGCACACAATCCATGTTGCTTGTGGTCCAGTGTAAAGTTTCCACAGTCAGTGATGGTTTGGGGTGCCATGTCATCTGCTGGTGTTGGTCCACTGTGTTTTCTGAGGTCCAAGGTCAACGCAGCCGTATAAAAGGAAGTTTTAGAGCACTTCATGCTTCCTGCTGCTGACCAACTTTATGGAGATGCAGATTTCATTTTCCAACAGGACTTGGCCCATGCACACAGTGCCAAAGCAACCAGTACCTGGTTTTAGGAGCATGGTATCCCTGTTCTTAATTGGCCAGCAAACTCGCCTGACCTTAACCCCATAGAAAATCTATGGGGTATTGTGAAGAGGAAGATGCGATATGCCAGACCCAACAATGCAGAGGAGCTGAAGGCCACTATCAGAGCAACCTGGGCTCTCATAACACCTGAGCAGTGCCACAGACTGATCGACTCCATGCCACGCCGCATTGCTGCAGTAATTCAGGCAAAAGGAGCCCCAACTAAGTATTGAGTGCTGTACATGCTCATACTTTTCATGTTCATACTTTTCAGTTGGCCAAGATTTCTAAAAATCCTTTCTTTGTATTGGTCTTAAGTAATATTCTAATTTTCTGAGATACTGAATTTGGAATTTTCCTTAGTTGTCAGTTATAATCATCAAAATTAAAAGAAATAAACATTTGAAATATATCAGTCTGTGTGTAATGAATTAATATAATATACAAGTTTCACTTTTTGAATGGAATTAGTGAAATAAATCAACTTTTTGATTGATATTCTAATTATATGACCAGCACCTGTAGTTTAGAAAATAGTAATAAAATATGATAAGAACTCAGAGTTAAACTGTGTCAGAACCAATTCATCCTGATAATGACAGATAACTTTGATAGAAAGGTATGTAATGGATTACAATCAACCAATCAGCTGTCAGCTGTTAAATTTAAGTACACAATTAGATAATACCAATTTAGGTCAACCAATTACCAAGCAATGCTTAAATGCTTTAAAAAAAAACATTTAAGCAAAATATGCTCAGGTCACAGTGTCTGAATAATTGTGGTCCCAGATTTTGATCAATTGTACTGGTAGTCCACTGTATGAAGATTTTTTGGGTATAATATGTCACCGTTGACTTTATTTTGCTATCCTCACTTATATAAATGAACTATAGTGTCCTGCACCCACTAGTAAAACATTATATCTGGTGTCCTGAATATTTTTTGGTTTGACTGTATAGAACCCTTTCGCGGCTATTTAAAGTGTTACATAAACAGGAGAGTTGAAAAGTATGATCTTCACAATATATACAAAAACTTAAATATCTTAGAAACAGTAGCCAATCAGTTTTAATCATCATATTTGAAGTCAGCACGTCAAAATACAGAAGTAGAACATTTTATCTCTAAAGCAGATGTTTAAAAAAAATTGTAGACCAGTTATATACAGTACCGGTCAAAAGTTGGGAAACATTACTATTTTTAATGTTTTTGAAAGAAGTTTCTTATGCTCATCAAGGCTGCATTTATCAAATATACAGTAATATTGTGAAATATTATTGTGATTTAAAATAATGGTTTTCTATTTTAATATACTTTAAAATATAATTAATTTCTGTGATGCAAAGATGAAATTTCATCAGCCATTACTCCAGCCTTCAGTGTCACATGATCCTTCAGAAACCATTCTAATATGCTGATTTATTATCATTGTTGGAAACAGTTGTGTGTATACTTTTTTCAGCATTCTTTGATGAGTAAAAAGTTTAAAAAAGAACAGCATTTATTTAAAGTACTTTGTAGTGAAATAACCACTCGTTACAACCGAGGTATGCAGCAAAGCATTTGTGAAGCCACAACATGCACAACCTTGAGGCGGATGGGCTACAACAGCAGAAGACCCCACCGGGTACCACTCATCTCCACTACAAATAGGAAAAAGAGGCTACAATTTGCACGAGCTCACCAAAATTGGACAATTGAAGACTGGAAAAATGTTGCCTGGTCTGATGAGTCTCGATTTCTGTTGAGACATTCAGATGGTAGAGTCAGAATTTGGCGTAAACAGAATGAGAACATGGATCCATCATGCCTTGTTACCACTGTGCAGGCTGGTGGTGGTGGTGTAATGGTGTGGGGGATGTTTTCTTGGCACACTTTAGGCCCCTTAGTGCCACTTGGGCATCGTTTAAATGCCACGGCCTACCTGAGCATTGTTTTTGAAGTATTGTCGAAGTAATATTTTTCTTTTTCTTTTTTTTTTTTTAAGGAAATTAATACTTTTATTCAGCAAGGATGATAAATTGATAAAAAATTATTAGAAAAATATTTCTAATTTGAATAAATGCTGTTCTTTTTAACTTTTTATTCATTATAAAGAATCCTGAAAAAAGTATCACAGGTTCCCAAAAAAATATTAAGCAGCACAACTGTTTCCAACATTGATAATAACGGAGTATCAAATCAGCATATTAAAATAATTTCTGAAGGATCATGACACTGAAGAAATTGTAAGTAGTAATGTTTCCAAACTTTTAAAAGACTGGTTTCATTTAATGTGCAATTTTTTTAATTTGTTAAACAAAAATGTTATTTCTTTAAAACTCATTCAGAAATATTTTAAAACACATGATGTGCACAATATATACACCATATAAAATTGCAATATACTCCTGTTGCCCAATCATCACTTTCATTCCCAAATTTTGAGTGTCCACCTCACAAATCATGATCATTTAGTTATGTCACTGCATAGGAAGTTGGAGGTTTTTTCCCCACACACTTTGTTTGTTTCAGACACGGCTCAAGCATTTGGTATGGTGGTGTTTCACTGCAGACACATGTTCCACAAGGAGTGTCTGCCGTCCCCAGCAACTGTGAGTCTTCTGTAATCTTTACACGTTGCTGTTTTTTAAAGATTTTTTTGATGTTTGCATTTTTATAATCCACCTTAATATCTTCAAGACAAGTGGCACTATCACAACATTACCCTGTATGTTTGAGCATCCCGACATGGCACTTAATGGTGCAGTGTGTGAATTTTAGCGGCATCTAGCGGAGAGGTTGTGAATTGCAATAACACACCGCTCACCCCTCCCTTTTGAAGCACATAGAGAAGCTACGGGGGCCGACACAGGACAAAGATGTCATCGTCGTGAGACAGCAGAGTAGCTAGCGCTCTGTAGAGCAGTTTGTCCATTTAGGGCTACTGTAGAAACATGGTGGCACAAAATGGCAATTTCACTGTAAGGGGACCCGTGGTGTATATAGTAATGGCTCATTCTAAGGTTATAAAAACATAACAGTACATTAAGTAAGCTCTTTATACACCACTGAAAACATAATTATGTATATTATATTGCATTTGTCAATAGATCCTCATAAATATTACACACTGCACCTTTAATGATGCGGGAATGACATATTTCACCTTTGAAGCCTTAAAAGTAGAGAAATCTTTACTTTTGCACCATAAAAAGTCAGTTTTATGCCCTCTCTGACAGGTTCTAGGAATACAGTATTGTAACATCTGCAGTGCAAAGCGGAGAGGCCCGGGCAGTGGGATTCTGGAGATGAAGAAATAATCATTCCTACTACTAAAATTACAGTTAAACATTTACCACATTCATTAGAAACTGTTACAAATGCAATTATTAAATGAGCTTCCCTTTAGTTACAGTATTTATCAAGCTTGTGATCTTCATGTTAGATTGTGTTTGACAAAAACAGCGCCAATAAAGCACTTCCATAAGTCACCTCAGATGGCCGTTGCATCATTACTTTTTGCTTTTTTCATCAAATCTCAAGTAAAACTGATTACTAAGTTCATTTTTTTAAAAAGATAAATTCAAAATGTTTATTAGCTCTAGTAATTTTTACTGATATCATATACTTTAAATTCAGTGAAATGTTCTTTCATAATAGCAGGGTTTTTTTGTCCAGTCAGAAGAACAACATGGTGAGTCTGAGGGGTTTTAATGCATATACAGAATGGCTGGGATTCTTAAACTTACTAAACGCATACATTTAGAGTGTAACATTGCAAAACAGTTCCACACATAAACTAGAACGCATTTCATAGCAATGACTACAGCAAGAAAATAAATCACAAAAACACAAACCAGAAACATGAAGTGAGATTAGAAAGGTTAAGCTTTAATAATGGTTTGTCAATCATCATGGAATCAAATAAAATGAGGAGAGGACCAGGGATGAAAGGGTTAAAGGGACATTGTTAGAGAACATCCATTAATCGCAATATGTCGACAAACTAGCGCAGAACTACATTCTCAAGAGGGTTACGGTGGCGTTTTTTTACTCCTCAGAGTGGTAAGAATCAAATCAAGCAGGCATTTACCTGCAACATGACCAGGACGTGCCTTCCAGAACGATACATAAAAAAAAAAAAAAAAAAACGCATTCTCCAAATATATATATATATATATATATATATATATATATATATATATATATTTCTCCCCCATCACTTTCGTATTTTTCCACAGTAAGGCCACTTTAAAAAATTAATTTGAAGACGATGCCTCTGTCAACAGATCTCGCAAAAAAGGGGAGGGAAAAATTATTTTCAAGTTTAAGGTTGAAACGTTGAAATGCTCCTCTTTGGCCAGACTGATGTTAATTCCGGCAGCCAATCAGAGCCCAGGTCCTGGTCGACACGGTAACCACAGATAATGTAACTGAGGTAGTCTCCCCTCTCTAGTGCCCAAACCAAAAACTCCCAGCTTTGTCATCACAATGCAAGAAAAAACAAAAAAAAATCTGATGGTTCGGGAGCTATACTGATGTAGCGAAGAAAAAAAAAAACCCCTCAGCAGTTTTTTTTTGTTGTTTTTTATATATATATATATATTCTCACGCAATGTCTTGAACTCCATTCTCAAAGTGGCTTTTCTCATTTTCTCAGGGTTGGCCGATGTCCAGTGGCTCTGCCGGCCAACCAACCCCATGAGGAAATCCACTGAAATAAACATTTGGTGCCTTGTTCGTTTGATGCAGTATCATTCGTCTTGGTGAACTTGGTGTCATATAAAGCAGAATTTGAAATTTCAGTCAGTTCCTGTTGCTGCAGCCCGTCTGAATGCAGTTGATAAGCCGTGTGTGTGTATGTGTGTGTGAGGATTTCAATGGTTAAATGTGTCAAAATTCATTCATTTGTGGATGTTGCTTGACAAGGATGTGATTGTGTGCGAGAGTGTGAGTGTGAGTGTGTGTGTGTGTGTGTGTGTGTGTGTGTGTGTGTGTGTGTGTGTATGGATGGGCACAGGCGTCTCCAGCTCTGTCAGGACTGCATCAGACAGCTGCAGGTCATGTTCCCCCTGCGAGTCTTACTATACCACTGGCGGTAGGCTTGGGGGGGGGGAGGGGGAGATTGCTTTTATTTGTCCCCCAGGATGGCGTACTGATTATCTAACTGTAAATGCTGCATGGACCCCGGGCCTTCCCCTTCTCTGACCCGGCTCTTGTGCTTGACCACCTCAAAAGTCTTCTCCATCTCTCGGTCCCTACAACAAGAAAGCAGTTTCTCTCAGCACCATTATGCATTATCAGTTAGGTTCAGTTTTGTATATACTTTGAACCAAAGGCCCTCAACTGTCCAGCACAATAATCCAAGGCACCCATACAGGATAAAATATTTCTTGCAGTATTTCTGCTGTAATTATAAAAAAGCAAAGATTTTTTTAGATTAACTGGACAACCATAATTCATTTTAGGAGTTTCAAAAACCATGTTTATCAATAAAAATAATTGTTGAGGGGGAAAAGAAAATGAAAAGATGTTTTAAAATTTTCCAATAATTTTTATTGGATTTCCAATTTAGATTTTAAATTATTTTAATACAGAGAAATGTATAATATATAAATTAAGTCATCATCTATGCATCATAAGCAGTATGCAACAACAAATGTTTCACATGATAGTTTACTATGACAATGGGCAAATAAAAAAAAAAAATAGAGTCAAGAATTAGTTTGCACATCATATCAGTACTTAGTGATATGATACAAACATTTTCAATTACTGAAATAATACAAAACCAACATAACGGGAAAACACAGATACATTTTCTACTAAAAACATTCTTATGACTCAAACTAAAATAAAAAATACAATAAAACAAATCGTCAAATAATTGGGAATCATGTAACAAACAGTACATTTAATTTATCTACTACAATTATGTCGCTTGGCTGTTTCATTATAAAGGTCCAGAAATTCAAGTTTTTCAGGTGTGTGATGTTCTTTTTTAATATGATGTCATTATGCTGCAGTGATGCAATCGCTGCTTTTGTGAACATGGTTTGGAGTATTGATATATCTGGCCTTTTAAATGAACAAGAACACGCAGTAATCTCAGAAAACTTAGTCCAAAAACAGTATTTTAATCAAATCTGCAAATTTGTTTGAAGAACCAAATTTTTCAGAGATCAGTTACCACGATTATTAGATCTGGCATCTGTCAAATCATCTCAGATGTACATATTACAACATGTCATTATTTATTTAACAAAAATAAAGCCAAAAAGCCATGTGTAACTAAGTAGACCCTATGATTCAATTGCTTGTAGAGCCACCTTTAGCAGCAATAAGTTGAACGAATCGTTTGCATGACAGTATCAGTCGCTCACATCATTCTGGAGGAATATTGGCCCGCTTTTCTTGACAATGTTGCTTTTCAGTTCATTGAGGTTTGCGGGCATTTGTTTATTCACAGCTCTCTTAAGGTCCCACCACAGAATTTCAATGGGGTTGAGGTCGGGACTTTGACTGGGCCAGTGCAACACCTTAATTCTTTTCTTTTTCAGCCATTCTGTTGTAGATTTGCTGGTGTGCTTGGAATCATTGTCCTGTTGCATGATCCAATTTAGGCCAAGCTTTAGCTGTTGGACAGATGGCCTCACATTTGACTCTAGAATACTTTAGTATACAGAGGAGTTCATGGTCAACTAAATGACTGCAAGGTGCCCAGGCCCTTTGGCTGCAAAACAAGCCAAAAATCATCAACCCTCCACCAGCGTGATGGACAGTTGGTATGAGGTGTTTGTGATGATATGATGTGTTTGGTTCACACCAAATGTGGCGCTGTGCATTGCGGCCAAACATCTCCACTTTGGTCTCGTCTGTCCAAAGGACATTGTTCCAGAAGTCTTGTGGTTTGTTCAGATGCAACTTTGCAAACCTAATCCATGATGCCATGTTCTTTTTAGAGAGAAGAAGCTTTCTCCTGGCATCCCTTCCAAACAAGCCATACTTGCCCCGTCTTTTTCTAATTGGACCGTCATGAATTTTAACATGTTAACTGAAGCCTGTAGAGTCTGAGGTGTAGTTTTTGGGTGTTTTGCAATTTCTCTGAGCATTGCACAGTTTGACCTTGGGGTGAATTTGCTGGGACATCCTCTATTGGGAAGACTGGCAATTGTCTTGAATGTTTTCCACTTGTGAATCTTACTGACTGAAGAATGATGGACTTCAAATTGTTTGGAAATGGCCTTGTTGTAACTCTTCCTAGATTGATGGTCAGTAACAAATGCTGATGTCTTTCCTCCTTGGCATTGTTAAAGGAACACTCCTCTTTTTTTGAAAATAGGCTCATTTTCCAGCTCCTCTAGAGTTAAACAGTTGAGTTTTACCATTTTCGAATCCATTCAGCCGATTTCCGGGTCTGGCGGTAGAACTTTTAGCATAGATCATTGAATCTGATTAGACCATTTGAATCTCACTCAAAAATGACCAAAGACTTTCGATATTTTTCCTATTTAAAACTTGACTCTTCTGTAATTACATCGTGTACTAAGACCGACGGAAAATAATCAAGGAACTTTGCTGCCGTACCATGGGTGCAGCAGGCACAATGATATTGCGCAGTGCCTGAAAATAGGCTAACTTGTGTCAACATAACCAACGTGACAACCTGCTTGCACAGGAAGCGTGCTGGGGACTATTTTCAGGCGCTGCGTAATATCATTGCGCCGCTGCACCCATGGTACGGCAGCAAAGTTCCTTGATTATTACGCAGGAATGAGAGTATAGTTTCTAGCCATATCGGTCTAGAAAATCGCAACTTTTCATTTTTCCGTCGGTCTTAGTACACAATGTAACTACAGAAGAGCCAAGTTTTAAATAGGAAAAATATTGAAAGTCTTTGGTCATTTTTGAGCGAGATGCTAACGGTCTAATCAGATTCAATGATCTATACTAAGCTATGCTAAAAGTTCTACCGCCAGATCCGGAGATCGGCTGAATGGATTCGAAAACGGTAAACGGCTATTTTCAAAAAAAGTGGAGTGTTCCTTTAACACACACCTGAATGCACGAGAACAGCAAACTGCCAAAACTAGAAAAATAGAGTTGGTCAAATTTGCTGATGATCAGTTAATCAAAGGCATTTGATCTGCAGTGCCTGACTGCTACTTACCCTCTTAATTTCTATGGAAGCAGTACAGCCCAAAGTATACTTCGGCCATCTGTGTTCCGCGGCATTCCACAAACTCAATTTTTCATCAGGTGGCTGACCACGTGCAGCCCAATCTTGGTATCCGCAGACGCAGCGCATACAACAGCATATGTGCAAGTGATTTGAGCGCTTGAAAACAAAGTCCAGATGTGACATGCACCGAACACGTCTTTCCGTGCAGTATACTTTGAAAGGTTCACATGCTCAACTGTGTGCAAGACGGAGCGGAATGCAGAAAATGACGTATACCTGGGCCTTAAGGGTGCACTTAGTTTGTCACACATGGCCTAGATTGTCACTCCATTTTGGCCTAGTTTTTGTGAAATAATCCATGACACGGTGTAATACGTCATGTGTTGTTCTTCATCTGAAGTTTTATTTACCTAATTTTAAGACCTGCCAAGGACCAGATGATTTATTATTATGTCCTGATCTGTAAAACCATACAATTCAAATGGGTGTACTTACTTTTTCACATGACTGTGTGTGAGAACTTTCAGAACTTCAACTTATTTTAGTTTGCTGCCACAGGCAACACTTCTATTTTTCATTTATCTAATATTTAATCTAAAATAATAAATATAATAATCTAAAATTAACAAAACCTTTTTTTTATATTTTTAAACAATAATTTAACAATAACAACACTGTTTCGGCATTATTCCATGTACATAGAAAATGTACACACTGTACAGTACAAACACATTAGTAGCGTGGCAGTATGCCATTCCTAACATACAATGAAGGAAGTTAAAGGTACTGATTAAGCAATGATCAGCGCAGAGGTGCTCAGTGTCTGCTTACTTGCGAGTCTCCACGTGTCTGGCGGTGGAGAGGAGAGAGGGGAACTGGGCGTCGCTGTAGATCTCTGGAGGCCCTTGAGTTGGGCCTCTTTTAGTAGAGGTTAACCTGGCCCCTGGGGGACGATACACGCCAGGTGCCTTGGGCTCAGGAACCTCAACTTCCTCTACTAAACAGAAAATGAGACAGATTATTAAGAACTAATCTCAACTAATACTTACATTAGTTGGCAATTTATACTAATGCTGCAGACTCACCCGGAGCAGCTGAAGGGGGGGCGCCTGATTTATTCCAGGGTCCAGAGACTTTATCACCACTGACCAGGATAATCTCACCATCCTCACCCACTTCCTCCTTCTCATACTCTTCCTCCTCCTTCTCATCACTGCCAAACAGACAAGCATAAAAATGTGTACTTTAACAGAGATGTGTCATAAATGTGTCAATGTTTAAATTAATGTAGTGCTTTGAGACATTTGTGTTAGCTGAAAACCAAGGTCAAAGTGTATGTGCTTTCTGAAACTGCTAGAGGAAAAACAAAACCAAAAAATCAGGGTGACCATAGAAAGCCGTAGTCGTATTTACCTCAACTTCAATAATAAAACTACGGAGGATATTTTGAATAAGAAATGGTTATGCAAACAGCATAATATATATGATCAGCAACATGAAATTCATTAGATGGTGTCAAGTTTGCTCTTCACACCTCATCTGCAGGGCCTGGAGTCTGAGTCCAGTGTAGTCCACCTCCTTCTGCTCAAATTCCTTCCATTCCTCATCCTCCTGGAGAGAAAGAGGTGACACTTATGAAACTACTTCAATGAAGTCTATATAACTGATATTGTGGTTACCGGCACAATAATAAATTCAGATTTTTTTCTGTCACAATACCATGGTTACAGTTAGCATTACTATGATTTGTGGACTGGAAAGCCTTGTTCATTCATAGACCAATATTGCGCTGTTTGATCTGATATGGTTTAGAACCAAGAATTCTGCGATGAATTTAAATGCTTCTCACTAGATCTTGTAGCAATGTTACTGTGGCAAATTCAAATGCATTCTCACTGGATCTCCCAGCGCTGTGTATTAACTGTGATCAAAGATCGGCCCGCGAGTACCTGTTCTGAGCTCGCACTATGCTGTCTATTACTGCTCCGAGTTAATAAACGTTCCATGCTGCGCAGCTCAAATGAGTAGCACGGTTTCGTTCCGCTTTCGTTAGCCATTTGATGTTTCTCATATGCAACAAATGCCAGCTCTCATCAGTAGGGCAACATGGTGGTGCCACCAGTGTGACCTCTGTTTAAAAAATAAAAAAAAAGTGTGCAGCCCTGTATCTGCACCATAAAACTTCTTTTGGTCTTGTATGGGATGGGATATGCGAACCATTCATTACCATTAAACATTGCGTCATCATATAATTACACCTCGGAGATCTAATTCGCCACTGGTTCCTTTAAAATTTTCCTATGGTGTGTTTTATAATGGGGTTTTTCATGGAGGACGTGCGAGACTGATGGTTAAGTAGACAGGTTTATATGAAAGGGTTTGAGTGATTAAATTAAAATAAACTTTAAAAAAGTTCTCTGCATGAAAGACCCACAACTGGCAGATTAACATGCTACTTTTCTATTCAATCTGGTAAGAACAAAGTGAAATGTGTATATGAAGATGTTATCTCTGACAAGATGATTCGCACGCCAGTCATCAACGCAATGTCGAAAAAGGGCGCCTTGGTTTCTTGCGAGCTGTTGTTAATTGGATTTTAGAAGTGGGTCACCTTGCTGGGGTGGGTTTAAAGTTGGCATGAAACAAAAGTTGCTATAGTGCTTTCTTCTCTATTATTACAGCTCCAGACTGCGACCAAATGGTCACATGCGACTAAATGAAAAAAAAAAGACATGAAATTACCACTATAACCAGTAGATAGCAGCAGAGGAGCACTTATTGACTATAAGTCTAAGTATGAGCCATTTCCACTCCCTAATATATGGGGGGGAAAAAAGTAGGAAGTCACAAAGTCTTGAAAAACATCTCTTTTCTTCAAATTGCAACTGAATTACACAAAGGAAGAGCACTCCTTTGATAATCACTGAAGCTGTCGGTCAGTTCAGTATGATACTATAGAAGGACAATGGAACGTTTAATAACAGTAGAATATATTAAATTTTCCCTATAAAATTTGGTTTTTGCACTTCAATGTTGTTAAAGCTAATTTTATCTGCATCTCAATTCAAGCTCAATGCTTTACGGTCAAATTTCCAATAAACAAACATGTAATATTAGTAACTGCACTTTATAATGCAAAATAATAATAATTTTGTGATTAACTGATTAAAAATCCCCTTACGCTGCATTCACACAGGGCGTCGACGCTTGACAGAGGGCGTGCCTGGAGCTTGGCGCTGATGTGACCGTCATAGTGACAACAGCCAATCATATTACTTTTCTGGTGTTGCATGAACGCAATTGGCTAGGGTATTTGCATAGGCAATCTGATTGGCTGACGCCTGCGTTGAAAACAGTGACGTGACGCAACGGAACCCACAATTGACGTCATCCATTCAAAGTAAATGAGAAGCATTGATGCCATTTTGCCATTGCTGCAGTTTACAAGAGCACATATACATGTATATTTTTTAAAGTAAATGATGTGCATGGATAAATCACTAATAATAAATATTGCAATATTCCGAAAAAAAAAAAAAAAATCAAATTTAATTTCATGGTGACTTTAAACAGACCAAACGATTGGATAAGTCCTGCATAGTCAGTTTTCGCAAAAAGGTCCAGTTTATGACATTTTGATTAAACGCCACAAGGTCAAAAAAAATTATAAAAATTAAACATGCATAAATTGACTGACCACATAAGATCTATCACATGCATTTAGAAAATAAATAGGGTGAATTTCCATTTCATGCTGACTGGTGACAATTATGACGTGGTAGTATGTCTCAAAATGTGCCTACTCCTCTGCTACACACTCAAAAGTATGTACTTTTTCTTCCCAAAAGAGAACATACTTTTAGTGCACAGTATAAGTAGGCAACTGACTTGCAATATTTCTCGATATGAAATATGAAAATATGAAAAGTGCAGGATTTAATTAAAGCGATCTGGTGTCATTGTAAAAGTATTCATACAACAGCATCGTCTATTAGCACGTAGCTATTCTGTACTGACAAAAGAAACGAGCATATGGTGGCGTAGAAGGACAGTTACAGGATCAGTTATAAAACCCCTGCAGACTGACGAGGATTGATTCCCCATGGAATGAAAGTCAGTATGATGCCATATCACCCAACATACGTCACTTCAGACACGACCAAAGGAGACTTCTATTTAAGGGCAACATTTAAGGCATAGTTCGCCCCCCAAAAAATGACAATTTTGTCATTATTTACAGTACACACCCTCATGTTCCTCCATTCCCATTTGAATGTTAGGCAGAGTGACAGTGCTAGTCAATATTCCCTTTAATTGTAACGGAAATATTAAACTTGATGAATGATGACTGTTCTGATCAAAATCAATTTTTATTTTTAAGAGGAAAAAAAGTCAAGTAGTCATGAACACTACATGAGGGTGAGTACATGACAGAAATTGATTTTAAAGTTTTCTAATAGCTGTCAGAATCACAAATAGATGATAGCTACAACACACCACATTAGCTTTCTCTTTATATAGATGAATTCAACATTTAACCTTTTGCTGGTGTTATTTGGCTGTCACAAAACCGAGTGAACTGCGTGCTCAGGCCACATTGCTCAACGTTTCAAGCGCGTTTAGCATGTTCCCTTGGCTTTTGTACTAGGCAGGCAGCTCACTGGGTTTTGTGACGCAGCCGGTGTGCTTTTTGACTGCATTACCTTCTCCATCTGCGCGTCCTGATTCTCACTCTTCGTCGACTTCTCCTTCTCCTTTTTCGTCTTTTTCAACACCATAACGGCCCCTCCGGTCGCCTGCTCCTTCCCCTTGCCCTTCTCCTTCTTTTTCTTCTTGTCGCGCTTGGCGAAGAAGTCATCGAGACTCTTCTCCACGCCGGCCGGAGCCACATCCGCCATCTTATCCCCAAATTTCCTTCACTAAACACTAAAAAAGCTCAGAAATAATCAGATCAGCGTCTAAAACGACAGCAAACGATCCTTTGCGTACGTGTCTGCCCGATAATCCGTATGTTTCATGTGTTTCCGCAGGTTAACGGTGTGCTGAGAGCAACATAACACTCACCAGCAGAAAGTGTGACACACACTCGCCCAATGCACCGGATAGTGTTGCTTCCGATCTGACCCGGATGGGAAAGCAGCTTTGTGTTTGACAGTTCTGCTATCCAATCGCTGAGCGACAATGTTAGTTTTCGTCCAATCACATCGCAGGGTGAAGATTCTGCACAGTAATTTTGCCAGATTGTGCAACTATTTTGTTTTAGTAGTTATACAACACTTGTGGAGTAATTTAGTTAACAAATTAAAGAAAACGTATTTCTACTGATACATTTACATATGTAGTGCCGTTTTATACTAAAAAAAAAAATCATGACTGCACAAAAGAGGCACACTTGCAGAAATATTACTCAACTCAAATGAACCTTTATTTATAGAGCACATTTGAAAACAACATGAGTTCAACCAAAGTGCTTTAATAATAATAATAATAGCTTTATTTTCTATTGCTTTACAGTATAAAACAAATAAAATAAGTAATGTAATAACATAATACAAAATAAATCAACAAAAGAACATAGGTGGATTAAAAAAAACAAGAATGATTACCACAATCAGCAGTAAACTAACTTAAAAAATATGATTTTAGATATTTTTATTAAAATTCCGGAATAAAAGTGATACTTGATACTTAAAATTCATAAGAGTTGAGCAAGTAGGAATAAATAAAAACTAAAAAGTAAGGGTCCTAAAAATGAGCCCTGAGGGATGCCAGTAGAAACTGACCCAATATCAGACCTATATTCCCCTAAAACTGTCCGCGTCCAGTCAAATAGGATCTAAACCAATTTAAGATGGTGCCAGAAATACCAAAAACTGTTACAAGGTGATTAAGTAAAAGAGTATGATTTACAGAATAAAAATAGTAGGAAATCCAGCATCAGAGGCCAAAAGTAAGTCATTAGTCACTTTAACCAGGGCCTTTTCAGTTCTATGAAATTAATCGAAAACCAAAGTGATTTTCAGGTACATTTTATACCTTTATAAAGGCAAAGATATAAAGATAAAGATAAAGATATAAAGGCGTATTCTTTGTTTTATGTCAAATTCTTAAAATTTCAATAAATGTAATTATTAATATAATAAATAAAGCAATGAATTAAACTAAATAAATTTTAACCAAATTAAATCAGTATCAACAAAAGCCATCTTTGCACTGAAGTGGCACAAGCTGCATCTAGATGTATTTACACACTGTTTAATGCTGCTCATGGGTGGCAAGAATGCACTTACAATGGCATACATAATGTTATGATATAAGGTTTTAAATAAAACATGTTTAATAGAGAAATATTAAATAATGGTAAAAAGAGAAGTAAGAAGACTGAAGCTTCTCTCTCGCCTCTTCTCGCCGTTGAATTAGCCTTGCAGCGGAACAAGACACTCTGCAAGCAAGGTGACTCAGTGGCGCCTTGCAAGCAAGCTGACTGCTCGGCACTCTGCAAGCAAGCTGACACTCTGCAAGCAAGCTGATTAAAACAGTGCTCTGCAAGCAAGCTGATTTAGCGTCTCCCCTGCGGCCATGCGGCAACTAAAATAAAAGAGCAAATTTATGGCAAATTTCAAGCGGCGTTGTTGCAAATGTCACGCCGTGAATGCGGCTCGTGCAGGGCTCACCTGTCCGGTCTGGATGAGCACTCTGAGTGCGCCTCTTGCCTGAGCCTCACCCACGCTGGGGTGCCTGTGCGACAGCAGAATAGCCTTCAGCTCAGGGGCGACCCCTATTTCAAATTGGCAGGAAATTATGGCGGTAATTCTGGCCTTCAAGGAGTTCCAGCCAGAACTCAGGGGTCATTATATCCTGCTCCGCTCGGACAACAGGACTGTGGTTGCCTTTATAAACCTCCAAGGAGGTCTCAGGTCTTGCCCTCTTCACAGACTGACCGTCTTCTCCTATGGAGAGAAGTGAAGGCGGTTCACGTACCAGACTCCTTAAACGAAGGAGTGGAGACTTGTCTGCAGAGACCGTGTCAATTAAACTCCCCCCTGTAAATGCAGCATCGACATCCTCATTAAACCCGTCTCCGGCGTGACGACTCTAATCTTTTGAATAATCTTTCAAATATCTTTCGATCTAATATAACTTCTGACCTGTAATGTTGCCAGAATCATAATCATACACTGTTTGTTCGTTGGCCAGAGGAGAACTGTCACCCCGTCTGAGCCAAGGTTTTTTTTCTCCATTCTGGCCCCTGAAGGAGTTTTGGTTCCTTGCCACTCACGCCTTTGGCTTTTGGCTTGCTCAGTTGGGGACACTACATTTTCAACTATATTACTGATCTGCACGCATTGACACTATATGATAATTGAAATGAGCTAAATGACATCACCGTTTTCTCAAGAACGGCTGTACAGCCAAATCAAATTCTGTTGCATTATTTTCCTGTTAACACTGTGAAGGTGCTTTGAAACAATCGGCATTGTAAAAAGCGCTATATAAATCAAAGTGACTTGACTTGACTTCATCCCCAGGCGATATGGCGCACCTTCGGTCATTCAGATGTGGATCTTCTCACGACAGAAGAGAACTCCTACTGCCAAACATACTTTTGGCCCTGAAATTGCCTTGTCTGCGCCTTTATACCTTCCCTCCTGTAGCCCTGCTTCCACAGGTCATCAAATGTTCTGTTTTCTCAAGCTGGTGCTAAGCTCGGAAAATAGACCCAGCTGAATGCGATACCGTGTCAGTTCTCAAGTTTCTGCAGGAGATGCTAGACAGTCTAGACACGGCAAGGAACCAAAACTCCTTCAAAGTTTACGTGGTGGCCATTGTGGCAAATCACGCCCTAGTGGCCGGCCAATCGATTGGTAAACACAACTTAGTTGTTAAGTTCCTCAGGGGGGCTAGGAGGCTACATCCTGCCCATCCGTGCTCAGTCCCATCTTGGGACCTCTACACAGTCCTTGGTGCACTTTGGGGCCCTCCCTTTGAGCCGCTGGAGTCACCTGAGCTTTGGTCCCTCTCGCTTAAGACTGCCCTCTTGCTGGCTTTTACAAGTTGGAGATTTGCAGGCTCTGTCTGTGGAACCTTTCTGCCTTGAGTTTGGTCCTAACGACTGTAAAGTGGTCCTCAGGCTGAGAAAAAGTTACATGGTGGAAGTGCTTTCCGCTCTGTGAAAACGTTGTCAGCTCTTCCATTGTGGAGAACGAGCAGGCACCTCATCCACTCTGTCCCGTCAGGGCCCTTAGAGTGTATTCTAAGCACTTTAGCCAATTTTGGCAATCAGGGCTGTTGGTTTTGAAGAAAAGACTTTCCAGATGGATTGTGGATGCGATAGCGCTGGTTTACAAGTCCATGGACTTATTGTGCCCTGGAGTGAGGGCCCACTCCACTAGACTTATGGCCTCGTCTTTGGTGTGGTCCAGCGGAGTGCGGTGGCTGGCAGGTCCTCACCGTCCACCTTTGTCAGATTTTACATGCTGGACATCCTTGCTCTTCAAGCACGGTGTTGTCAGTCTTAGACACTTATGGACTGTGTAGCAGGCTCCTCCCGCAGTCTGAGCCTCTCCCTATGCAGCTGGTCTAGGGGCCCTCAATAGAGCTCCTCCTAGCTGTCGGCTTATTTTAAGGTGGGGTAGAATTAAATGAATGGCAAAATCAGTGTTTTGTTCGCATAACCCCTATGTCACCTTATGTACCCCCAGGGGTATGTATACGTGTACCCCAATTTGGGAATCACTGGTTCAAATGCACAATAGAAAATTCAGTATCACCATTCAATTTATAGCAAAAATTTGGGATTTCCAACAGAAATTGGTCAGATGGTCCTCTGTGTGTAGGGATGCTAATACTGGTAAAATGTGATTACTCCTTCTAGACCCTGTAAGGAGCCTAGCGGCCACATTTTTGACCCTCTGTAAAAAGGATAAGGCAGTTTGAGGCAGCCCAGTACAATGAGTTGCAATAATTTAACCTTGAAGAGTGTAACGAGTGGATCGTATTTTCTAGGTCTGGTTTAGAAAGAAGACGTTTAACTTTTACAATAGATCTCAGGTGGAAAAAGCTACCCTTGATGACAGTACTGATCTACCACTGATTTAAAAGCAGAGATTAGTCTAGAAACACTCCAAGGCTCTTTACATGATCTTTTACATTTGATGACAGAGGGCCTAGTTGATCGACTAGTCCAGTTAAAGAGGAACCAAAAATCAAAAGTTCAGTTTTGCTCTCATTTAACTCTAGGAAATTGCCTGCTAGCCAGTTCCTGATATTAGCGAGCAATTTAGGGCATTCTCAATTCATAATTTTTGTTTTGTCCAAGCATACTGGAAAATATTTGTAATAAATTGAGTGTTATCTGCGAAGCAATTACTGAAAAGATTCAGAGAAAGTCCAGAGGAAGCATGTACACTGATTATTGGATTGTTGTGGTTTGCTACTGCACTTATGTGAGTGACAGGTTGATCTCGCCTGACACGTCATCAGAGAACAGAAGAGATGCCGTTGCAAGAGGGAGGGGAAGCATTTGCAAAAAGACTGACTTACTTTTTATGTATACCACATACTATATTTAATTACACTGCCATGGACTTGCATGTTTACTTCTAGTACCTTGATAGTATACTTAATACATAAAGTATACTTAAAAATATACTTGAACTTTACTTAAGTACACTATTTTTAGTAAGGGTTTTAATGTAAAAGTCTTACATATTGTGCCTTTAAGCATCCCTCTTGAACTGGATTTTTTTCTTCTTCAGATGAAACAAGGCATAAAGCTGCACAGGCCTAATATATTTGTATTGTTTTTATATTAGGTACATTTCTCAAATAACTGAATCCAGAATTTGCAAAACAAAACCTATAACACCTAACTGCATTCTAGCCTTTTGAGAGACTATGAATGAATGGGTGATCCAGTGAACGTCCCAGTTGTGTCACACTAAACAGCTTGTGAATAGAAAAGCTTCATTCAGCATATAGCGTGAACAGAAAAGATTCTAAAAGAACCTTCAACCCATTTAAATCAGGGGGAAAACATTGGCAGTTGTGCTCCACTTAGCTTTTTTTTTTTTTTTTAACAGATTTTGCTTTAAATATTGACATTTTTAACAGATACAAAACCCCAAGATAGATAAAAATCCGCTACAGTCTGAAGAAGCCTTCAAAGCCTTTTTATTTGTATTGCTCAGCAGTAAAAAGTACAGTTTATGTGCTACAAAAGATTAGACATGATTCATAATATGTGAGAGCAGTTTTTCTTGTCAGCTGAGCAATTACCGCTCCTTCTGCTTACATATCTAAAACTCATGCCAGCACACAAAAAAGGACGGAAACATCGAAAAAAACATATTTGAACAATATATATATATATATATATATATATATAAATCTGCTAATCACACAGAAAAAAATTAGATATGTAAAGAAAAGATGACGATATGGTTTTAAAACAAGTTACCAACCTTAGTGGCACATGTTCAAAGAAAGTACAAAATAAAATAGTTTCTCTGTATGTCTTAATATCTAACAATCTATTACATCCAGTGATATCATTAACATTCATCTAAAAAAAAAAAACTGTACAATAGAGCAGTAAGCACTGAGAATCAAAGAGAAATATAAGGAATTCATTTTGGTCTCATTTATTCTCGTCAATGTTCACACAAGAGACAGAGAGACAGACAGAACCACAAGCACACTCATTCACCCTTCACTAAGAAAAACATGTCTTCTAACAAAATATATATATATTTAGCCAACCTGTGAAGCAATAATAGTGCCATTTTCATCAGAGCATGACATAGCAAATAAACAAGTGGTTTATTATAAAAAAAAAAGAAAAAAAAAAAAAGCATTTCCACTACAGTTGTACAGTATAATGCTTAGCCCTGCTAAGTTGAACACAAACACATACAATATGAACAGATATGATGTGAAATGTGGAGCACAGTAATATTACCATACAAAGGGCTTTGTATGAGGCATTTCATTGGCATTTAAGCATTTTTTCTACTTGCTTGTGCAACTGTCGACGTGAATTTTAGGGTGTGACGAAATCTTGATAGAAACAAAATCCTTTTTCATATAGTCTAAAGACACACATACACCTCAAATCAGAAAAGATGCATGCAACAAGACATATACACACATGAAAACATCTCAGACATCTAAGGAATGGGACAATTGTCGTTTTGTCTTTTGGCTGGTGACTCGACTGGGGACAAACATCTCAAAAAGTCATGATTCATCCTCCATCAAATGCAAACAGGCAATCAACTCAAGTTCCTCCATGAGGGAAGCGAGGGTTGCTGTAGTGCCCACTGGACCCATCCCAGAACCGTTCCAGAATCAATGCCCTTTACCCCTGCATCCCCTTACATACAGAATTCAAGTGCGGCAGGCTTTTTTAAGTAATCATATTAAGTATTTTGGGTAACGTCACAAGCATCCTTACATGTTTCTCAGCACTCTGAACCACCAAAGCCACTGGAACATAAGAGCAACAACACTGTTTTTATTCAAAAAAGACATAAAAACCCTTATCACAATGAAGCATTGGTAGAAAATCCACATCAGAAAAATATGCAAGGGCTCCCCTCATAGTAAATAACATTTGTTCTTTTTTGTAATATTCTTTCAGCTCCTTGAAACCAGTTTCATATATAAACCGCAGTCTCTGAAGGTTCACCACATATATGTATATATATATATATATTTATTTATATATATTCTTAAAAAAATGCAAGCAAAGAAAAGGGACTGGAAAATCCTCAGGGATTTTGTCTCCTTTTAATAGTGTGTTTAGATATCAGAGGCCTTGTCTCTGTTGATAAAGAGAGTCTCTTGGCAAAAGGGGTTAACCAGAACCACGCCGCTGTCGCTGTAGTCACCATTAGGGGGCAGACACGTCTCTTGTTCCTGAAACACAAAGAAGAACATTAGCACTGTATACTTGCTTTCAGGCTAACTAAAAGCTAAATCACTCACGAGCAGCTGCTACAAAGCTAAATACAGTTAAGGTGAAAGGAACAGGAATTGTTCTCAGGATCTATGTTCTTAACTTCTTACGGGCACAAATGTGCATTTCTGTGGTGTACTGATTGCGTTCTATCACCATGGAGACGGCATGTGTGAAATAAATGGGAGGAAATAAAGGAAGAAGCAGGTTAAATAGCACCTGTGGGGAAAGACGACTAATTATGAGGCTCTAGGTTCTAAGACATTATGTATTTGGTCACACATAATGGGAATTCTCATTCAGACATCAAAATGAATCCATCCATTAACTATTCTCATATATCTATCTATCTATCTGGAAATTGTGAATAGGATCAGATAAAAGAGTCAACTGAAAACACTGTTATAGAAGAAAACTGAGGACAAAGGAATAAAGGAAGGGAGTGGATATCTCTGGTGCTTCTCTAAGAGAGGTAAAGGAAGATATGAACACCTGGGTCACCGGCATCCAAAACATGATTCTTCATCATCATCATCATCATCATCATCATCACACTCCTGTCAGAAAATGGCAGCAAGCAGGAATGAAAAGGTGGAAAAAAGAAGCATGGAGAGGTTGAAATGGAAAATGTGAATGAAGGGATGATGGTAACAATCTGACAAAAGGATCTGGAGTTAAAAAAAAAGAAAAGATATCTGGACACCAGGTGGCGATGTATAACATGAATGGGAAATCATGCACTCTTAGTTATCATTAAGTGAGCAAGGAAAAAGCCATGAGGGCTGTCAAGCAATTAAACATTTTTAATCTAAATAATTACATGATGTGCCGATTAATTAATCGCAAATTTATCGCACATCATATTTGGCTGAGAAATTACCCCCAAAACATAATTTAAAGTGCCCCTATTATGCTTTTTCGAATATTACCTTTCATGCAGTGTGTTTAATATAGTTGTCTGTGAATGTAAATGGTCTGCAAAGTTGTAAAGTCGAAAGTGCACAATAAATCAAGCGTAGCGTCAGTTCTGGTAGGTCACGTTAGTCAAGCTCGCATCAGCTGACTGTCAGCTGATCACGTCTACCTATAGGAATACGACGTCTATCACAGCATACATATATAAGCTCCTTCAGTACTATCAGCAGCTATCGTGTTTCTCCAGAGCTCATTTACCCTTCTCCATCCCCAGCTCCTCTCATCCAGTCAGGATTTGGTATTCTGATACCCCTTGAATCAGACTAAATTCCTGAATTATTTTTGTACATCAAATATTGACATTAATGAAATCTGCAATACATTATGTTGGTTCTGTTCTGTTTACCCTAGGGTGGTTATCGCTGCTCTTGTTCTTGCCCAGAACAGAACCATACCGCCAATCCAAACTGTATGCTAATTGTCAATCATCTTTGACAATAGTGATCCTGACAGAAATAAAGTTATTGTCTCTCAAAAGAAAGAATCGACTCTGAACCACCTAAACGAGTCGTCAGAAATTCCAGTCTAACTTCCGTGATTTGCTTCTCAAATCTCTGTGAGATCTAAATGGGATGTACAAAACACTTATCCATTAAAGATGGAACAGTACCCACTTTATTTGGACCAACTTGCTCCTCAGAATCACAACCTGTAAGTATGATTAATTATTGATGTATACATTTTCTACCGGGTGTTCAAAATATGTTGTATTGTGTAGGTCTCCAGCTAACCGGCTAACTCGCGTTACTACTGTCTTACTGAAATAGTTCTGCTAAGCAGCTGTGGGCCACTATTACAGTGTGTACAATCACTGAGGATTTAGGAAGCCTCCGGAGCTGAAGTTCAGTTATGATAATGAGCATTTTGTTTCCGAAGTGAGTGAGTGGTAGTCCAATCTCAACAGACTGGGCCATCTGGCCAATCACAGCAGAGTAGGCTCTCGGAAAGGAGGGATTTAGATAGTTTGAGAATCTTGAAAAATGTGGTGATGTGCAATGTATATTATGAGAAACAAAAAATTAGTTTTTGACTTTTGATGCATCTAAACCTGTTGTAGGAGACATCCAAAACAAACTTTTAGGCTACAACAGCCAAGATTTTTTATATATATATTTACAGACTACCAAGTTTGGCTACCAATTTTCTTCAAAATATCTTCTGTAATGTTCTGCAAAAGAAAGAAAGTCATCGATGTTTAAAAATACATGAGGGTGAGTAAATGTAAATAAACAGAATTACAATTTTTGGGCAAACTATCAAAATATATAATTATTTTTTTTATGTAGTGATACTCTAAATAAGAAACTAAAACTACCAGTAGGTGGCGTTAACTGTCTTAATGAGTCATTCATTCATTTATTCACTGATTTGTTCAAACAGCTGATTCATTCAGGAATTAAGTAAATGACTGATGCTGATTGAAACGCAGATTTATTCAAAAACTAAACACCGCTGTGTGTTGTTCGAATACACACAACAGTTCTGCTCTAGCTTTACAGGTAATATTTTTGGCAAAATTGCAAAAACAGACAATATTGTCTCTAAAATATAACACAATATTAATTTCTTAACTTCCTTAACTTCTTATTTAATGAACTGTTGTATAAAATCACATTTGCACTCGTGCTATTGGGGACAAAAACAGCACTTGTGTGATATTGTAACAGTGTGTTTTGGGTTGTTTCATGTTCATGTTTTTGAGTTTTTCATGTTCACTGTCATGCTCCCTGCCATGCACTTCCTGGTTTTGTCATGTGATTCCCATGCCCTCATGTGTTGTGTCATGTCATTGGTTCACTGT